>JARBWK010000016.1:40802004-41402004 GCA_030556195.1 Anolis apletophallus
GAGTTGAAGTCCAAAACACTTGAAGGCCTAAGCCCACCCCACCCCCCGCCCACCTCCTCAGGCCTTCCAGACTAGGCCTCAAGGCAGCCTCCAGCAGCGCGGCCTACCTGCCTCTCTTCTCTCACCGAGGGGCGGGATGCCTCCCAGCTGGCACACGCGGGCCCGGCTCCCACCTTCGGTGCAGCAGTTCCCCAGGATGCTGAGGGCGAGGTCAAGGATGCGGCGGAGCCTGGGGGTGCCAGCCAGGACCCTCAGCAGCGGCGCCAGCCCCCCATGCTCCCAGAAGCGGGTGATGCCGCCGGCCTCCTTGATGTGCTGCGTGCGGAGAGCCAGCAAGGCCTCGCCCAGGCCCGGCTCAGCGCCCTTGTGCAGCTGGGCCAGGCAGGAGCCCAGGGAGCCGCTCCCAGGCCCCTTCCCGCCCCGTGGGCCTTTCGGAGCCGGAGCCACCATCTTGGCGAAAAAGAAGCCCTTCTTCTCCGACGCAGCAGCGGCGTGCGGGACTACACATCTCGAAGGGCGCCGCGAGCCACCATCTTGGCACGGTGCCTGCCGGTCGCTGTAGTTTCTTCCCCGCCTGTTCTCCATTATAACTAATGGAGAACAGGTGAAGAAGAAACTACAGTGACCGGCAGGCACCAAACAGCTGGTGAAAAAAATGACTCACGTCCCATAGTGCCACCACACAGAGGCGATTGATTGACGTAAAGGAAGCAACAAGGCGGGATAGGAACTAACGGCAGAGGCGCTCCTTCCTTGAGTCCTTCCTGAGAGGGAGTGGTATACAAATGTGCTAAATAATAATAAGTATGGCAAACTGAGCCTGTTGGGTTACTCGTATGTCTTAACATCAGAGCTCTAAAAAGACAATCAAATTCCTTGAGTCAAGGAAGGAGGGCGCGAGAAGCAGGAGGAAGGAAGGGAAGCCCCCGGGGCCACTGCCGGGCATGCGCGGCACCCAGGAGGAGCATGGCGGAGGAGGCAGAGGCACTCCTTCCTTGACAAGGGGTGCCGCGCGTGCTCGGCAGCGGTCCCAGAGGGGCTTCCCTCCTCCTCGCACCCTCCTCCCTTGACACGGGGGCGGGGGCGGGGGCGATAGCGATGGTGAGGGGGGTGCCATTCCCTCCTCCCCCCGCCCCTTGCAGCGCTCTCCCCCCTCCCTCCCCGAGAGAGAGCGAGAGAGAGAGAGAGAGTCCTCTCCATGCTGTGCGTTGAGGTTTTGTTTCCCCCCACACTGCGTCCCCCTTAGCTTGCGTCCCTAGGCCATGGCCTAGGGCGGCCTTATGGGTAATCTGGGCCTGGTAGAAAGCATTGTAGTAGTCTATATGGGGATGTAACCAGAGTGTGGAGTACCATGGCCAAGTCAGACTTCCCAAGGTGCGCACAAGTTTTAACTGTGCGAATGCTCCCCTGGTCACCGCCGAAACCTGGGGTTCCAGGCTCAGCGATGAGTTCAGGATCCTACCCAGACAGAAGTTATCTGAGAAATGCAGAAGGTTTTATTTTTCTATAGTCTTCATCCAGGTCTGTTCCTGAGGTCGATGTACTATGTAGTTCCCCACAACAGAAGACTCGCTTTACAATCCACCCGTTGTACCAGAAGGACTACAACACTTGGAAAAGAATGAACTTTTTGTGCCATAAACAACTTACTGGAGGACCAGGAAATCCTTGTGGACCGGGAAACCCTTCGGGGCCTGGAACTCCCTGGAAAAAAACAGCCCAAATATTCATATCAGATTGTGAAGTGAGATCTGAAATGCCATTTCCCTAATCTGAAATCCGGAATTTGCATATCCAAATCTTTGCAATCACAGATCTAGAAAAGTGCAAGTAGTTGCCCTACAATTTGATTCCTGCTGAATTCCAGGAAAATCCTGCAAATCACATTGAGACATGTTTCAATATTTGGAAGCATTGAGGAAGGAGCAACTTCGATATTGGACCTGGAGAGTCATTGCAGTCTAGGCTTTAAAAAAATATTCCTGAATTCAGCACAGCCTTATCCGTCATCCCAATGGGGAAAATATATATCTATACCAGGGCTGGGCAATTATTTTTTCCAAGGGGCCACACGAGAGCCAAAAAATATTATGGAGGGCCGCACCTAAAGGCTGGACTACATTCTAACCTACATTATTTATTTATTTATTTACTATATATTACACATCATTAATATTAACATATTAATATATCAAGAAATATTCATATATTATTAGTATTAATATCATAATTATTATAGTGTATATATATAGGCATTATAATATGTTGAAGTTATAATGTAACATTATTATATTATATTATTTATTATTATATTATTATTATTATATTATTATAAAATAATAATAAAAACCACTAAAATAAAATAAAACTCAAGAAGACAAGGTGCGAACCAAGATGGAGGCTGACATCCTCAAGAGAGGAAGGATCCCTAGCTGGAATGGCCCAATGGACCCAGGCCAGAGGGTGGCAAAGCGGACCCAGCGTGTGTGTGGCCTGCCTCAGAGAGACTGCCTGCCTGCCTTCTTTGCGCACCCTCTCTGCTTGCCCGCCACTCACCCGCCGGGGGGGGGGGGGCTCCGAAGGGAGCTTGGAGGAAGGTGGGGACTCTTTGAACGTCGCCCGAGGCCTCCATGACCCGCTCGGGGCGGGAGGCAGGTCTTCCTGGCCGCCTCCCTCTTTCCTTCCTCCCCTCCGCCCTCCTCCCCTTCCACCCTCTCTCTGCCTCTGCCGCGCCCTCAACAGCAGGCGATCGGAGGCCCCAGCTGTTCCCCAGCTGATGGAGTGCTGCTGCCACCATCCCATCGCGGGCTCTGTGAGGCCTGCGTCGGCAGACAGGCCGGAGGAGCAGCGGCTTTGGAGTGCCTGCATCCCAGCAGACGATCTGGACCTGCAGGGGGAGCACTCGGCGATCTGAGGCTGCTCATTGCCCTGGCGACCCAGAAGACGATCAAGTCTTCCAGGTCGCCAGGGCGGTAAGACCCCGCAGGTCACGGAGTGCTCCCGCTGCAGGCCAGATCGCCTGCAGGGATGCAGGCACTCCAAACCCGCCACTCCTCTGGCCTGTCTGCCGACGCAGGCCTCACAGAGCCCGCAATGGGCTGGCGGCAGCGGCACCCCTTCCTCCTGGCACCGCCCCCGACGCCCTTCTCCTCGGGCTGGAAAGAACTGGCTGCCGGGCCGGATACGGTCCACGGGCCGTAGGTTGCCCACCCCTGGTCTAGACCAAACTTGGCATGCATACCCGATATGACCAAATATGAATACTGGTGGCAGGCAAACGGAAATCTCCGCTACCAAAAAAATATTTTGACAGGGTTACTATATGTTGAAAATGACTCAGTACTAAAAATTCACCCTAGGATAAAGGTAAAGGTTTCCCCTTGACATTAAGTCTAGCTTTGCCTGACTGTGGGGGTGGTACTCACCTCCATTTCTAATCCAAAGAGTCGGCGTTGTGTGTAGTCGGCGTCCTGAGTCATGTGGCCGGCATGACTGCATGGAGTGCTTTTACCTTCCTGCCAAAGCGGTACCTAATGATCTACTCACATTTGCAGGTTTTTGAACTATCAAGTAGGCAGAAGCTGGTGCTACCAGTGGGAGCTCACTCCACTCCCCAGATTTGAACTGCCGACCTTTCAATCAGCAAGTGGTTGAAGCCACTGCGCCACCTAAGCTAGCTCCCCCTCTTTCCCTTTCTGTAATAGGTCACACCTTCCACTTGGGTGAACCCCGTTTCACGATTCAGAGATTCAGAGCCAATATGGCTCAGTTTGCTGCCATTTCCCAAGTAATGATTAAACTCCCAAGCGGCCCCTCGGCCTCCTCTCGTCCTGGGAAAGCTCACGTTCTCAGAGACCTTTGGAGAAGGGGGGGGGGGTGTCTCATATATTTAGGGTGTTTGGGAAGTAAAAAAAGAAAACGCTTTGGGAAATAATTGATGGAACCTTCTGGAAAGGAGCGTTCAAATGAGTTAATGGTTGACAGCGGTGAATAAATATCGTAAGACTTAATATTCACAAGGCTTGGGTGCCTCTCTCCCTCTGGAAATCTTGCTTAGGTGCAACGCACACTTATGGGAACCAAAGGCCAATAAGCAGGGGTGCTCACACTTTTCCAGCATGCGAGCTACTTATAATGATACAAATGATACAAATGTTCACATTTTGTTAACCATTGTTTTGTAAAATTTTAGTGAATAAATGTCATTTTTCATATAACAACCTCTCTTTTTATGGTTCATAACATATACTCTTATCAGTCTTATTAATAGATCAAAAATGCAATGAAGTGCCTTTTTTATTATTATTAAAGACATTCAATTGATATTATGTAGAGCAGGGGCGGGCAATTATTTTTTCCAAGGGGCCACACGAGAGCCAAAAAATATTATGGAGGGCCGCACCTAAAGGCCGAACTACATTCTAATCTACATCATTTATTTATTTATTTACTATATTTACTATATATTACACATCATTAATATTAACATATTAATATATCAAGAATTATTCATATATTATTAGTATTAATATCATAATTATTATATTATAGTATATATAGACATTATAATATATTGAAATTATAATATAATATAACATTATATTATTTATTATATTATTATAAAATTATTATTATGAAATAATAATAAAAACCACTAAAATGAAATAAAATGAAATTCAAGAAGACAAGGTGTGAACCAAGATAGAGGCTGACATCCTCAAGAGAGGAAGGATCCCAGGATGGAATGGCCCAATGGACCCAGGCCGGAGGATGGCAAAGCGGACCCAGCCGCTGCCGCAGCAGGGGACAGGAGAGCAGAGCAGCAGGCGATCGGAGGCTGCAGGCCTCCGCCCGCTCTCACCCCCAGCCGTTCCCCAGCTGATTGCCCTGCCATGGAGTGCCTGCCATCCCAGCTTTGGAGTGCCTGTCATCCCAGGAGGCGATCCAGGCCTGCAGCGGGAGCAGTCAGTGAGTTGCAGCGGGTGATCGCCCTGGCGAACCGGAAGATGATCAGCTGCCGCAGGTCGCCGACTGTTCCCGCTGCAGGCCCGGATCGCCTCCCAGGATGGCAGGCACTCCAAAGCTGCCACTCCTCCGATTGTTCTCCGGAGCGGCGGGCTATCTGCCGACGCAGGCTCCAGAGCCCGCGATGGGATGGCGGCAGCGGCACCCCTTCCTCTTGGTCCCGCCCCCAACGCCCTTCTCCCCGGGTCGGACAGAATCGGCTGCCAGGCCGCATCCATCCCGCGGGTCGTAGGTTGCCCAGGTCTGGTGTAGAATGTAGTTCAGCCTTTAGGTGCGGCCCTCCATAATATTTTTTGGCTCTCGTGTGGCCCCTTGGAAAAAATAATTGCCCAACCCTGGACTAAAGCATGTCATCCTGCCAATCGCATGGTCTCCAAATTAATACTGGATGGAGAAATCATACTTTTGCTCCTCGTTGTCCTTTGGGGAACTCCATGAATTCCAAAATCCCAGTGGAAGGAGGAGGTCCAGCCGGGCCTGGGAGTCCCACATCTCCCTAGGAAGGAAGGAAAGAAAGAAAGAAGAGATAAGAGGCAGACTTTCCACTTTGCCTGCTGAAATCTCATGCTTTACGAAGGAGACTCCCAATCTAGTGTTAAGAGGAAATAATAATAATAATAATAATAATAATAATCTGACACAAGCACAAGCCAGCCAAGGTGGTCCCAGTGGGGATGGGCACTAGGTTGAAAACTAAATTAAAGGTAGGTGATCCAATTCGTGGAGTATATGTATACTCCGCGTCTGATTGTGTTGTGGAAATGGCTATGATTCCGTGTTGACTGGCCTTGAGAAAGACCCGCTAGGGTCGAAACGAGTGATGGATTCCTGAATTATATTTTCCTCGTCGGCCTATTCAACCCATTGATGTCTACACATTGATTTAAGAAATCATCTACTGTGGCAAAACTAAAAGTTACCTCATCCGAGGATATTGGTATGCTTGCACTGATTGCCTTCCATTGGATTTATTGGCGCACGACGGCGGTTGTGTTGTACCCCACGGATTGGATCACCTACCTTTAATTTCCTTCCTTCCTCTTTTTTCTTTCCTTCCTTCCCCTTTTTCCTCTTGCCCTCCCCTCTTTCCCCTCCCTCCTTCCTCCCTTTATTCTTCCTCTCCCTCCTTCCTACTCTCCATCCTCTTCCTTTCTTCCTCTTATTCCTCTCCCTCCTTCCTCTTTCTCTCTCCTCCTTCCTTCCTCTTTCTTCTCTCCATCTCTCCTTTCTTCTTTTTTCCTTCCTTCCTTCCTTCTCCTCTTTCCTCTTGCCCTTCCCTCTTTCCCTCCCTCCCACCCTTCCTCCTCTTTCCTTCTCCCTTCCTTTCTTCCTCTTTCTTTTTCCTTTCTCCTCTCCTTCCCTCCCCTTTTCCCTCTTTCCCTCCCCTCTTTCCCTACCTCCCACCCGTCTTCCTCTTTCCTTCTCCCCTCCTTTCTTCCTCTTCCTTCCTTCCTTTCTCCTCTCCTTCCTTCCCCTTTTCCCTCTTGCCCTCCCCTCTTTCCCTACCTCCCACCCTTCTTCCTCTTTCCTTCTCCCCTTTCTTCCTTCCTCTTTCTTCCTTCCTTCCTCTTTCTTCTCCCCTTCCTTCCCCTTTTCCCTCTTTCCCTCCCCTCTTTCCCTACCTCCCACCCTTCCTCCTCTTTCCTTCTCCCTTCCTTTCTTCCTCCCTTCCCCCTTTCCCTCTTGCCCTCCCCTCTTTCCCTACCTCCCATCCTTCTTCCTCTTTCCTTCTCCCTTCCTTTCTTCCTCTTTCCTTCTTTTCCCTTCCTTCCTTCCCCTTTTCCCTCTTGCCCTCCCCTCTTTCCCTCCCTCCCAAAGCCAGATGGAAAACCCATAACCCTGCGGCTTCACCACCTAATGAGAAACAGACCGGGGCAGCTACTGAACTACTCAACGGGATAATCTGCCGCTCGGCTGTCAGCACTCCATTGACAGCTGCAGAGCTCTGCAGGAGCAAACGGTTGGCTTGGGAAGTCGGCGAGGTCTGTATGTTCAATCCAGGTTAAGAGGCAACACGTCTCCTATGTGCCGCTCAATAGGAAATGGGGAGGAGGTGAACACATCAATTAGTTGGAATCCAAGCGGCAGGAAAAACACACACAAAGTAAACAGGACTTACTTTCACCCCCTTTTCTCCCTGGAAAACCAGGCCGCTGTTCCCCTGAAAAACACCAAATCATGATCATTCAGTGAGGGTTTGAATCACTGTGCGTTGGTCAACAAAGACGCCGTTCAATAAAAGAAGGACCATCACAATAATTGCAATAGGAACAATTCATCCCGGGTTTGCTTCTACAGTGTGGCTAAAGTTCCGGTGGTGAACACTAGGTGGCGCTGGTGCTTTGCTTCTACAGTGTGGCTAAAGTTCTGGTGGTGAACACTAGGTGGCGCTGGTGCTTTGCTTCTACAGTGTTGCTAAATTTCTGGTGGTGAACACTAGGTGGCGCTGGTGCTTTGCTTCTACAGTGTGGCTAAAGTTCTGGTGGTGAACACTAGGTGGCGCTGGTGCTTTGCTTCTACAGTGTTGCTAAATTTCTGGTGGTGAACACTAGGTGGCGCTGGTGCTTTGCTTCTACAGTGTTGCTAAAGTTCTGGTGGTGAACACTAGGTGGCGCTGGTGCTTTGCTTCTACAGTGTTGCTAAAGTTCTGATGGTGAACACTAGGTGGCGCTGGTGCTTTGCTTCTACAGTGTTGCTAAATTTCTGGTGGTGAACACTAGGTGGCGCTGATGCTTTGCTTCTACAGTGTTGCTAAAGTTCTGGTGGTGAACACTAGGTGGCGCTGGTGCTTTGCTTCTACAGTGTTGCTAAAGTTCTGATGGTGAACACTAGGTGGCGCTGGTGCTTTGCTTCTACAGTGTGGCTAAAGTTCTGGTGGTGAACACTAGGTGGCGCTGGTGCTTTGCTTCTACAGTGTGGCTAAAGTTCTGGTGGTGAACACTAGGTGGCGCTGGTGCTTTGCTTCTACAGTATTGCTAAATTTCTGGTGGTGAACACTAGGTGGCGCTGGTGCTTTGCTTCTACAGTGTTGCTAAAGTTCTGGTGGTGAACACTAGGTGGCGCTGGTGCTTTGCTTCTACAGTGTTGCTAAATTTCTGGTGGTGAACACTAGGTGGCGCTGGTGCTTTGCTTCTACAGTGTGGCTAAAGTTCTGGTGGTGAACACTAGGTGGCGCTGGTGCTTTGCTTCTACAGTGTTGCTAAATTTCTGGTGGTGAACACTAGGTGGCGCTGGTGCTTTGCTTCTACAGTGTGGCTAAAGTTCTGGTGGTGAACACTAGGTGGCGCTGGTGCTTTGCTTCTACAGTGTGGCTAAAGTTCTGGTGGTGAACACTAGGTGGCGCTGGTGCTTTGCTTCTACAGTGTTGCTAAATTTCTGGTGGTGAACATTTCAGAACTCTAAGAAAACTTTAAAAACATCATTATTGGAGATTTTTAAGACAGAACCAATTAAGAACTGCCATTTATAACAAAATGTTGAAAGTTTTGTTAGAGTTCTGAAATGTTCTGAACGGTTGTTTAATGTACTGTTGCACATTACGGAACCACTATTCAACGCTTGATACATGTATTTCTTTTGCATGGTTTGTTCTGCTTGATATGGCCTTGTGGCTAATGCAATAAACTATATACTATATACTACTATACTATACCACTGTCCTGGCAGCCAGATTATGTTCATTTTCATGCTTTCCTCCTTTCTGTTGAAATTGCTCACATGGTTGTGGATTTCAGTGTCTTCTCTGTATAGTCTGACATGGTGGTTGTTTGGTCCACCATAGTCTGACATGGTGAGCAGAAGCTGGGGGTGACGATAGGAGCTCAGCTCGACCTGGGCCTGAACTGCCAACCTTTCAATCAACAAGATTTTTTGCAGCTTGGTGGTTTAACCCACTGTGCTCAGCCCCAGAGAGGAAATTCCTCTATGGGAATTTCTATTAGGGCTGGTCTACAATTTCGGATATGCCCGAATTTCGGAAGTTTTTCGGATACTTCCGACTTTTTAAAAGCAATTTCGAGAGCAACCCTCCCAACAGGAATTCCGAATTCCGAAATTCCGAATTCCTAAATTCCGAATTTTGGAATTCGGAGTTCCAAATTTTGAATGTCATTTCCTAATTTTCTTGCTGATTGCTCATTAGCTGATGGCTAACAGCTGACTCTCCCTTCTGCTGATTTTTTTGCCCATTTTTGAAAGCGGACGCCATTTCCGAAGTCTTCCGAATTTCGTAAATACTTCCGAATCAATATCGAAATTTTTCGGAAATTTTTCGGAAGTCCATATAATCCGAAACGGCAGCTACAATTAGATCTGAAACGAGTTTCAAAACATTTTTTCCTTGGTTCAACCAGCCCTAATTTCTATGTATTGCAGGACAACTTGAACCCATATTTTCCAAAAGACAAAACAATTGGTCGCAAGACAACCATGCATTGCATCCAATGGAAAAGCCAATAATCAAGGGAGTAATCCAATGTACTTACCAATTCACCTGGGGGGCCGGGCGGACCTGGTTGCCCCTAAATATACAGAGAAAATAATGTGAGTCCAATGTTGGAATTGACACTTGAGAGATGTGTTATCTATTTACTTAAGGCAGTGATATTCGATCTTTTTTGAGCAGCGGCACATTTTTTACATTTACACAATCCTGGGGCACACCACCAACCAAAATGACACAAAATGACACTCTAACACAGTAATACATATAGTTAATTGGTTTTTAAATGTATTTATACATTCAGTGTGAATCCTGGGCCTGTTTCAATGAACACAACATAGATATCCTGGCAGGAATGGCAGAAAGACACAAACTTCCCACACAGAACGCCCATCACCAAGAGAAAATGCTATAAGAGTTTGGTGGGCATTGACCTTGAGTTTTGGAGTTGTAGTTCACCGATATCCAGAGAGCACTGTGGACTCAAACAATGTTGGATCAGGACCAAACTTGGCATGAATACTCAATATGCCCAAATGTGAACACAGATGGAGTTTGGGGAAAATAGACCTTGACATTTGGGAGTTACAGTTTCTGGGATGTATAGTTAACACACAATCAAAGATCATCCTGAACTCTTGCAACAATGGAATTGAACCAAACTTGGCATATTGAACTCTCATTACCAACAGAAAGTATTGAAAGGGTTTGCTTGGGAATTGACCTTGGGTTTGGAAGTTGTAGTTCATCTACACCCAGATGAACTACATGGGGAGATGGTGGTGGAGTATAAATATATTACTATTATTATTATTATTATTATTGCTGGGCTTGGCCTCATGTAAGCTGCCCCGAGTCCCCTTGGGGAGATGGTGGTGGAGTATAAATAAATTATTATTATTATTATTATCATTGCTGGGTTTGGCCTCATGTAAGCTGCCCCGAGTCCCCTTGGGGAGATGGTGGTGGAGTATAAATAAATTATTATTATTATTGTTAACATTATTATTATTGCTGGGTTTGGCCTCATGTAAGCCGCCCCGAGTCCCCTTGGGGAGATGGTGGTGGTGTATAAATAATAATAATAATAATACTATTATTGCTGGGCTTGGCCTCATGTAAGCCGCCCGAGTCCCCTTGGGGAGATGGTGGTGGAGTATAAATAATAATAATTATTATTATTGCTGGGCTTGGCCTCATGTAAGCCGCCCCGAGTCCCCTTGGGGAGATGGTGGTGGAGTATAAATAATAATAATAATTATTATTATTATTGCTGGGCTTGGCCTCATGTAAGCCGCCCCGAGTCCCCTTGGGGAGATGGTGGTGGAGTATAAATAATAATAATAATTATTATTATTGCTGGGCTTGGCCTCATGTAAGCCGCCACGAGTCCCCTTGGGGAGATGGTGGTGGAGTATAAATAATAATAATTATTATTATTATTATGCTGGGCTTGGCCTCATGTAAGCCGCCCGAGTCCCCTTGGGGAGATGGTGGTGGAGTATAAATAATAATAATAATAATTATTATTATTGCTGGGCTTGGCCTCATGTAAGCCGCCCCAAGTCCCTTTGGGGAGATGGTGGTGGAGTATAAATAATAATAATAATTATTATTATTGCTGGGCTTGGCCTCATGTAAGCCGCCCCGAGTCCCCTTGGGGAGATGGTGGTGGTGTATAAATAATAATAATTATTATTATTATTATTGCTGGGCTTGGCCTCATGTAAGCCGCCTCGAGTCCCCTTGGGGAGATGGTGGTGGAGTATAAATAAATTATTATTATTATCATTGCTGGGTTTGGCCTCATGTAAGCTGCCCCGAGTCCCCTTGGGGAGATGGTGGTGGGGTATAAATAAATTATTATTATTAATATTATTATTATTATATGCAAATCAAGAACAGGGCAATCATTCATTAGCAGATAGTCTCTGTTTACTCCAAGATAGGTAACTCGAAAATGTGACTAGGATGTTGCTTTAAAAAAAAAGGAAAGCATTCATTGCAAAATAATAAAGAGTGCAATACAAAACTCCTATCTGCAACATAGTTAAAATAACAGGAAATATGTGTGGCCAACTTACTGGAAAGCCAAGTAGCCCCATTGGGCCAGCAGGACCTTGACGTCCTGGAAAACCCCTCGGACCCTGTTTATTTATTTTTTAAAAAAGAAAAGAAGTATTAAACTGAGTCAGAAATAAGAAAATAAATTGTTCAGATTGTTCTCTAGTTCATCAATCACAAAAGAAATATTTGCCTATTTATAATGAGACATCACACTGGCAATTAAGAACCGCATAACATAAGCAATGGTATTTCCCGTAGCGTATATATACGCTATCGTACTGATGGCAGCTTGTTCAACTTAAGCCGTCTGAGGGCCCGCACTAAGACTCTCTAACTATCTAGTCCGTGAGCTGCTTTTTGCTGACGCTGCTGCCCTTTTCGCCCATTCAGAAGCAGCTCTGCAGCGCCTCACATCCTGCTTTGCAACAGCTGCAGAGCTGCTTGGGCTGGAAGTCAGCCTGAAGAAAACGGAAGTCCTCTACCAGCCCGCACCACAGGAAGAACACCATCACCCCCACATCAGCATAGGCAAATCGGTGCTTCAGTCCATTCAGCAGTTCACCTACCTGGGAAGCATCTTCTCTTCAGATGCCAAGATTGATAAACTCTCAGGATTCTATACCACGGAGCCATGGCACTTAAAGTGCTATCAAACTGTATTTATTCTACACTGTAGATGCGCCCTATGAATGTCTTTAATTAACTTGAGTGTGCAATGAAAGGAAGTGAACTTACCATCGGTCCATCCAAGCCAGGAAGTCCACTTTCCCCCTAAAAGTCAAAACAATCCTTTTTGATGAAACAGGAATATCGGGACAATATCCAATGAATTGAAAACTATGAACTTAAAATGTAAATATGAGTTTTAACCTTTGTTTTGTATTTTTCAATATACTGTATATACTTGAGTATAAGCCTAGTTTTTTAAGACCTTTTTAGGCCACTCTATTTTTAATTATTACTATATTTATGATTTTATCTTATTACTTTTGTTATTATTAACGGACTAAGGTAATTAAAAATGGTACGCGAACATTCTTTTGGCGCCCCCTCGCTCTACGGCCTTGCGCCGGGTGTGCATGCACGCCGGTGTGTACATGCGCAGGGCCAGCTAGTTCTGCGCATGCGCCATTGTTGCGCCGTGACTCCAGGTGAACCGTGATGCAAAACGTCCTCCTTTTCGGCCTCGTGGAGTGCGATTCGCAACTCTGACCACCTCGAGTCACGCCGCAGCAGTGTTGCATGCGCGGACCTTCTGGCCGGTTGTGCCCCTGACCACGTGGCGCCGTAAGTGGCCACTTACTTTGCATACCGTTAAATCTGCCCCTGCTGACCCGGGCTTTGAACTGTCAACCATTCAGTTGGCAAGATTTACTGCAGCTAGCGGTTAGCCTGCTGTGCTACAGCCCGGCCCAGCTACATATGGCAGTGCAAATGGAGCTATTGACAGTAAAAGAAGAAAACACAGTTCAAATGAATGCAGGCTTTCGCACTTAAGAGACCAATGGCCAAGGATGCAGGAGCGAGATCTGCGAAGAGTGTTCATGAGCATCCCTTACCTTCGTTCCTTGGGCAAAAACCCCTTGGGCAAAAACAGGCTCGCCTTTGGGACCCTTCGGACCAGGAGGACCCTATGCACACACAGAACAAGAAGGAAGCCTCAGTCACTAGCACACATTTCCAGGCCCAGATTAACCCCTAGGCCACACTTTGGAATTACGCCCCCAAACCAACCTCTACCGCACCCCCCCCTTCCACCTCCTCGCGGCGTGCCTTCCTTCCTTGAGTCAAGGAAGGAGGGCGCGAGGAGAAGGCGGAGGGAGGCGGAGGGAGACCGCTGCCGGGCCTGCGCAGCAGGAGGGCGCGAGTGCCTCTGCCTCCTCCGCCATGTTCCTGGGTGCCATGCATGCCCGGCAGCGACTCCGGGGCTTCCCTCCGCCACCTCGCGCCTTCCTTCCTTTACAAGGGGGTGGGGGCGATGTCGAGGGGGGGCTCCATTCCCTCCTCCCCCGCCCCGTCGCAGCCCTCTCCCCGCCCTCCCCAAGAGAGAGAGTCATCTCTTTTTTTTCTCTTTTTTTCTCTTTTTTATTGTCTATTTACAGCAGATTCATGTTATTCATTTCTAGGTACAGTACTTCAATCTTTAGCATCTGCCATTATGTTTTTCTTATACATTTTGTATCCCTCACCGCTGTGCTCCCTCCCCCTCCCCAAGCCATTGCTTTTACATATCATTCGTCCAAAATTTCATTTCTTCTTGTGGAGGTAACCTTCCTTCTTCCTTTTCTAATCCTTTTTCAATAAATTTTCTCCATACCTCATAAAAATCACTTTGTTTCCATATACCTCTTTTTACTTTTAGTATACATGTTAACTTGTGATTTATTGCCAGTTTCCACACTTCCTTGTGCCATTCCTCTATTTGTATATTCATTTCTTTTTCCACTTCCTTGCTATAAGCAGTCTTGCTATTGTTAATAGGTTTGTTATCGCATCTTTATCCTTTTCCCCAATTGTTTACTATTATATAATGATAATAAAGCTATACTAGGACTTCTTTCTATTTTAATATTCATTATATCTTCTATTTCTTTAAATACTTTCACCCAAAATTTGCTTACATATTTACATTGCCACCACATATGTATGTATGTTCCTGTTTCTTGGCATCCTCTCCAACAGTTTTTCGAGTAGTTTTTATTTATATTTGCTATTCTTCCTGGTGTAAGATACCATTTCCATATTAACTTATAGTAATTTTCTTTAATCCTTATTGATAAATTTTTTAGATGTCTTTGTCTCCACAATTGTTGCCACTCTGTTTCCTTTATTTTTATCCCTAAATCTTCTTCCCAAACCTCCTGAAGGGTGTTATTTTTTGTTTTTCCTTCCTTTATTTCAATTATTATCTTATATACTTTACTAGTTATTCCTTTCAAGTTTTCGTGCTCTTCTACATCCCTCCCATTTAGTATTATTTGTTCAAATTGGTTGACCTTACTTCCTTTTATATTATTTTTTAGCCAATTTTTAATTTATTTATTTCCAGTGTTTATACCCCGCTGCTTCTCAACCCCCGAGGGGGGGGCTCAGTGCGGCCTAACAGACGGCAACAATTCGATGCCACACAATACATAGTAAAACACAGTTAAAATTAAAATACATTAAAATACACCTAGAATTCAATACATTAAAATACAGTTAATATTAAAAACATCATATACATTCATCACCATTAAAACAATGTTCCATCCAAAGTCTTAGATCTTAACCACCAATTTGCCAACTGACCAGTCTAAAGTGCCATGTTGTGCTAGGGTGCAAACGCTTGGTCCCAAAGCCAGGATTTCACTCTTTTTCTGAATGTTAGGAGGGATGAAGCTGATCGAATATCAATAGGGAGTGCGTTCCACAGACGGGGGGCCACCACCGAGAAGGCCCTCCCTCTCGTCCCCGCCAACCGCATTTGAGAGGTTGGCGGGAGCGAGAGCAGGGCCCCCCGGATGATCTTAAATTACGAGGTGGGACATAGAGGCCGATGCGTTTGGACAAGTAAGCTGGGCCAGAACCGTATAGAGCTTTAAAGGTCAAAACCAGCACTTTGAATTGAGCTCGGAATTGGACAGGCAGCCAAGGGAGCTGACACAACAGGGGGGTGCTATGCTCCCTGTATGTAGCTCCGGTTAGTAATCTGGCTGCCGCCCATTGGACTAATTGTAGCTTCCGAACTGACTTCAAAGGCAGCCCCACGTAGAGTGCGTTGCAGTAATCTATTCGGGATGTGACCAGAGCGTGGACGACCGTAGCCAGATCAGCCTTCCCAAGGATCGGGCGCAGCTGGCGCACTAGTCTTAAGTGTGCAAAAGCTCCCCCGGCCACCGCCGAGACCTGGGGTTCCAGGCTCAGCGATGAGTCCAGGATCACTCCCAAGCTGCGAACCTGCGTCTTCAGAGGGAGTGTAACCCCATCCAACACAGGCTGTGACCCTATGCCCTGTTCGGCCTTTCGACTGACCAGGAGGACCTCTGTCTTGTCTGGATTAAGTTTCAATTTGCTAGCCCTCATCCAGTCCGACACAGCAGCCAAGCACCGGTTCAAAGTCTGGACAGCCTCCTTAGTGACAGGTGGGAAGGAGTGACAGATCTGGACGTCATCTGCGTACAGATAACACCTTACTCCGAAACTCCGAATGATCTCTCCCAGCGGTTTCATGTAGATGTTAAATAACATCGGGGACAGTACTGAACCCTGAGGGACTCCACACGACAACGGTTGTGGAGCCGAACAGGTGTCACCCAATGACACCTTCTGGGTACGACCTTCCAGGAAGGATTGGAGCCACTGCAAGGCAGTACCCCCAAGTCCCATATCTGCAAGGCAACCCAGAAGGATACCGTGGTCAACGGTATCGAAAGCCGCTGAGAGGTCCAGCAGAACCAACAGGGACACACTCCCCCTGTCGAGTTCCCGGCGTAGATCATCTACCAAGGCGACCAAGGCTGTTTCAGTACCATGTCCGGCCTAAAGCCAGACTGCGCCAGATCCAGATAATCAGTGTCTGCCAAGAACCCCTGGAGTTGCGAAGCCACCACACGTTCCATGACTTTGCCCAAATAGGGGCAAAACCATTGTTCTAATTGTCTACAATGGAACCATGTCAGTTTTATTTCTCTAAATTCTTCCATAATCATTTCCTTCTTCATTCCTACCTTTATCCAATCCCCCATTTAATCTAAGAAAAATCCCTTTAACTTTTTATCCATTATTTGTTTTAAATTCTTTGGAAATTTCTTTTCCATTACAATTGGGGTTATTACTGATCCATCCGTTATTAACACTCTCCTGTATTTATTCCATACTTCTAATATATTACTCAACATTGGATTTCTAATTTCCCTAATTTCTTTCCTCGTGAATTGTTTAAAAAATATATTCCATATTTCTTCTTCCACTTTTCCTGAGTAATTTCTTAGCCATTCTTTTTAAATCATTCCTTCTATAACCAGTCTCAATCGACTCACTTCATAATATTTTTTAATGAGAGAGAGCCATCTCCATGCCACGCGTTGCGGTTTTGTTTCAACATTTATTGTTTTTTTGGTCCGTGTGAACTGCGCCCCCTTTGGCTTGAGCCCCTAGGCCATGGCCTAGGGTGGCCTTATGGGTAATCCGGGCCTGCACATTTCCCTCTGGTCTGTGGTAAATCTCCAGCCAAGGCCACCTCCCTCCCGTTTTAGGCCAGCCAAAGGGCTTATCGTGGAGTACCGGTGGTCCTTGTGTGCCAGGAAACCCATCTGCTCCCGGGAGACCAGGGTTCCCAATGGTCCCGTTGCAACCATCCAGGCCAGGTAGGCCTCTGGAACCCGGTTGGCCAGGATGCCCCTGTGCAAAGAAAGGAAAATAATATAAAGCCCACCTGCTGCATAAAATGCCAACGAAAACAATTGCTGTGTGAGAAGAATCCATTTCCTTCGCAACCTCCAAAATATGCAGGAAGGTAATATTAGCATCTATATTATTGCTGTCACCATCATCATCATTTTCATTATAGTAAAAGTAAAGTTTTCCCCTTGACATTAAGTCCAGTCGTGACTTCAGCTCTACCAGCAGCTTCTCCAGGCTTGAGGATGGCAGTGCCAAGCCAGTGGTGGCATAGCTAGCACAAGGCTGGCTTGGCCCTGCCCTCCTCAAGGCTGGAGAAGCTGCTGGTAGAGCTGAAGCCGGGGGAGGGGGCGGGGCTTGGCGCATCCTGGCTCCATCCCCCTCTGGCTTCAGCTCTACCAGTAGCTTCTCCAGCCTTGAGGAGGGCAGGGCCAAGCCAGTGGTAGCATAGCTAGCACAAGGCTGGGTTGGCCCTGCCCTCCTCAAGGCTGGAGAAGCTGCTGGTAGAGCTGAAGCCGGGGAGGGGGCGGGGCTTGGGGCGGCCTGGCTCAACCCTCCTCTGGCTTCAGCTCTACCAGCAGCTTCTCCAGCCTTGAGGAGGGCAGGGCCAGGCCAGTGGTGGCATAGCTAACAAGGCTGGCTTGGCCCTGCCCTCCTCAAGGCTGGAGAAGCTGCTGGTAGAGCTGAAGCCGGGAGGGGCGGGGCTTGGGCGGCCTGGCTCCACCCTCCTCTGGCTTCAGCTCTACCAGCAGCTTCTCCAGCCTTGAGGAGGGCAGTGCCATGCCAGTGGTGGCATAGCTAACAAGGCTGGCTTGGCCCTGCCCTCCTCAAGGCTGGAGAAGCTGCTGGTAGAGCTGAAGCCAGGGAGGGGGCGGGGCCTCCGGAAGCCCTCCCTCGCACTCCGCCTGCCTCTCTCTCGTCCGGATGCAACCCTGGAGCCTCCGCTCCCGGTGAGAGAGAGGAGCACCCTGCTTCTCTCTCATCCGGAAGCAAACGTGGATGGTGCGCAGCGTGGAAAGTGCAGGCGGGCGGAAGGTGCGCGCACGCAGAGCAGAAGCACCCCATCCGGCTGCGATCAACCTCCTTCGGTTCCATGATCGACTGGTCAATCGCGATCGACTTCCTGGGCAGCTCTGACCTACTACAATGCAACCTGAGCCCAGCCACATGCACAGTGGAGGACCTTCTGATAGCAACACCTGAGGCACTCCAAGTGAACAGCTTCTGGTCAAAGGACATTAAGTCACTTCTGACACAATAAATAAATAAATAAATAAATAAATAAATAAATAATGCTACACACGAGTTCCGATGTTGCATTGGGATACGGCAATGCCACCCTGGCAACTATGTGTCTGCCACTACTATTCATGCACAGTAGCGTTACCTATGAAGGACCATCAATGCTTCAACAGCCTCCAGAAAGAAGGGTTGCACATATCTTTAGAGCAATGGCAAATGATTAGAAATACATTCTCTTTCTACAGCGCGACACCAGTAAGCAGCTCCGCAGCTTCGTCAATTTCTGCACGAAAAGAGGAGACTGAAAAGCTTATTGCCGTCTCTTTCCTGACAGCAGTTTTCCGGCTCCTCTGAAATAAAACTGTGACAGCAGATGGCAGCACTAAGAACTTGAAAACTTCTAATGCTGCACAACTTGTAACTTCCTTGAAAAAGGTCAAGCCAAATCCGGCCCTCCATGTATGTCATATATATATATATATATATATATATATATATATATATATATATATATATATATAGATTGCCCATCCCAGTTGGCTCTGGGTGATTTACAGTAAAACACAAGCTGAATGCCTGAACATCTAAAAACAACTAACTATTAGGCCCGTGCTATCATGCGTCTAAATGTTTCTAAAGTACTTACAAAACTAAAATTCTGAGGGTGAACACTAGGTGGCGCTGGTACTTTGCTTCTATAGAACATTTCACCACCAGAACTTTAGCAACACTATAGAAGCAAAGTACCAGCGCCATCTAGTGTTCACCAATGGACGCCCAGGTGTTTTGATGTTTTACCATCCTTGTGGGAGGATCCTCTCATGGGGAGCTGGAGCTGACAGAGGGAACTCATCTAAACTCTCCCTGGATTCAAACCCCCGACCTGCCGATCTTCAGTCCTCTAGATCAGTGTTTCCCAACCAGTGTGCCGTGAGCGATCATCAGGTCTGCCGGGGAAATGGGAACCTCCAATACCCTTTCTTCCCCCTCCTGCCGAACACTTTTTCTTCTCCACTTGGATATAGGTGAACTACAACTTCCAAACCCAAGGTCAATTCCCTTTTTTTTTAATTGGTTTTTTCCCCTCTCCCACCCTCCCCTCCTTGTACATACAGTTTATACATCAAACTACAGAGGTTACATTTGAAATATCAGTCTCAGTCTTAATTTTTCTACTCCACCTCTTAACACATTTTCACAGTGCTCTATGGATATAAGTGAACTACAACTCACAAACATCAAGGCCTATTTTCCCCAAACTCCATGTGTGTTCATAGTTGGGCATATTACTTGAGTCCACAGTGCTCTCTGGATATAGGTGAACTACAACTTCCAAACTCAAGGTCAATTCCCAAGCAAACCCTTTCAGTACTTTCTGTTGGTAATGAGAGTTCAATATGCCAAGTTTGGTTCAATTCCATTGTTGCAAGAGTTCAGGATGCTCTTTGATTGTGTGTTAACTATAAATCCCAGAAACTGTAACTCCCAAATGTCAAGGTCTATTTTCCCCAAACTCCATCTGTGTTCACATTTGGGCATATTGAGTATTCATGCCAAGTTTGGTCCTGATCCAACATTGTTTCAGTCCACAGTGTTCTCTGGATATAGGTGAACTACAACTCCAAAACTCAAGGTCAATGCCCACCACACTCTTATAGTATTTTCTCTTGGTTATGGGAGTTCTGTGTGCCATTCCTGCCAGGATATCTATGTTGTGTTCATCGAAACAGGCCCAGGTTTCACACTGAGTGTATAAATACATTTAAAAAACATATTAACTATATGTATTACTGTGTTAGAGTGTCGTTTTGTGTCATTTTGGTTGGTGGTGTGACCCAGGATTTTGTAAATGTAAAAAATGTGCTCAAAAAAGGTTGGGAAAAAGCACTGCTCTAGATAGTGGAGTATTTATTTATTTACTTGTTTACTATATTTATATCCCACCTATTCCTCATCATTAGACGTCATAAATTAAAAAATGAAAAAAGCTTTTTATTGTATCAGAAGGGACTTGTGAACAAGCTGGCATTGTCCAGGTAAGCAGAGACTCAACTCAAAATGCAACGCTGTGACAGTAAAGATAATTCAGCGCGTAAACCATCCCTTCCCTTATCTCTCTGGAAAGGAAAAGCCGCTGTTCTTTCCTTGTGAACACATGTCCTTCTCGTTTCCACTCCGTTCCCTTTCCCTCCAGGGAGATAAACTGCAGCCTTTCTGGCCATAAATCTAAATACATAAATAAATGTATGAAGCCCTGCACATGTTGGCTTAGAATAGTCACGGGCCCCATGTTTACATTTTATGACTGGATGGTGTGTTGACATAAGATAATCCACTACCAAACCCAAGATAAGCACATGAGCTCAGAAGTTACAATATTTGGCTCCGTCTCCCTCCGCCCCACTTCCAAAGGATTAACTTCTAATGGGAGAGGAAGATCGGGAATACGTATTCCAGGAACTGGAAAAATAGGCGTTGTTGCCCCCAGATGGTCCTTTAAGGGCTGATTTTCCAATAAAAATTTCTTTGGAGGGTTTCTCTATCAGCTCGGATATTTTATTACTTATTTATTTATTACTTCAAACTTGTATACCGCCACTCCCCGAAGGCTCGGAGCGGTTTACAACAGTTTGAGTCTACACACAACAATACATCAACCAGGGGCAGACCTAGCTATTCTGGGGGGGGGGGTAAGCGGGAAAAAATGCACCCCCCCCTGGCTCCCGAGCGCGGGTCGTGCTCTGGAGCCCAGTGCGCATGCGCCAATTTCCGCACATGCACGCTGACTCCGGCGCGCCTCCCGCTTTAGAGCCCAGTGCGCATTTGCGCCAATCTGTGCGCATGCGCGAAACTGCACGCATGCGCGCAGGCTTCAAAACAGGAGGCGCACTTGGGAGTAAATGCGCACGCGTGGAGATTTTTGCGCGTGCGCGGCAGCTCCTACAAGTGCCGTAGTGCCTGTGGGAGCTTCTGCGCGTGCGGGGGGCCTCCACGCACGGGGAGGCCCGGCTGAAGCACCCCGGGCGGCGGGGGCGGCGGGCCACGGGCCCGGCTGCGGAGGCCCGGGCGGGGTGGGGTGGAGAGCCGGCGCGGCGGTGCCCCTCCCAGGTGGCGACGCCCCTCCCAGGTGACGACGCCCTATGCGGCTGCGTAGGCCGTGTAATGGTTAAACATCAACACAACAATGAACACACAATGGAAAGGAAGAGGATAGCGGGGAGGGGGGTGGGTGGGAGGGAGCGCAGGGTAAGGATAAAGAGCCAAGAGCGGCGATAGTCCTACTAAGGCACCATCTTGCCATCAAAAGAGGGAAGATTAGGGAGCCCTACGGGATCGCCAGTGACCAGTTGCAGGTGAAAAGAGAGACCTGCATTCTTCCATATGGCAGTCTGAGGAGAGGGTCCCGACCTGCCAGTGAAGGGTCCTTGTAGTCCTTCATAGGACCAGGACGTGTCCCCTGGGGCTCCAGCTGCTTATAGCGCGAGCCCGCGTCTTTGCCCTCTTTCTCATCCTGCGGCGTGCACAGTGTTTAGTTGGGGGGGGGGAGGCGGTGGCCGGGACCTTCGTTGGTGTCGTGGGACGGGCTCCGGAGGCCTCCACGACACCAACCAAGGCCTCGGCTTTGCTCCTTTTAGGTGTTCAGCAGCCAGCGCCGCCGCCAGGGAATGGCTGGAGGCGGCGCTAGCTGCTGAAGACCTAAAAGGAGGAGAGAGGCCCATCATCCTCGACAGAGCCGGGGCTTCAATTGCTGCTGCGGAGACCTCCGGAGGCCGGGCAGCGACACCAACCAAGGTCCCGGCTTCGGAGAAGACAGCGGGCCTCCCTCCTCCTTTTAGGTCTCCAGCAGGCAGCGCCGCCGCCAGCCATTCCCCTGTTGGCCACAGAAGACTGGGAGGCCATGCCAAGGCAGCAGTCGAGCTGTGGGCCTTTGGTAAGATGGTGGGCTTCTTCCAGTTTTCTCCATGCTGGAGGGAGAAGGGTTTTGTGCACGGGGGAGTGAGTACCGTGCATGCACTGTGATGTTTTCGCATGGGGGTTGATGGGAGTTGTAGTCCAATTCGTTTTTCTTAATTTTGACAGTTTTGTTTAATTTAAAAAAAACTTTTTCGGGTGGTAAACATACCTTGTTGGGTTGTGTGTGTATGTGGCCTGGTTTGGTGTGTCTGCGTTGTGTGGTTTTGCTGTCTATAAGCTACTAAGCACGACAGCTCTCATTTTATATATATAGATTGTTTTTAGGTGTTTTTAGATGTTAGATATTTAGATGTTTTTAGATGTTCAGGCATTCAGCTTGTGTCTTACTGTAAATTGCCCAGAGCCAACTGGGATGGGCGGTTAATAAATCCCAAAATAAATAAATAAATAAATAAATAAATAAAATAATATATGCATTTAAGGTAATAAGCAGTGTTACGCTGCAACTTCCTTTGAAGCCAAGGGATTTTTTTCTAAGTCAATGAATGTGTTGGACCGAGTGGTTGGTGCAATTACCATTTTTCAAGGACGGAAATGGACCAAACGGAGGATGAACGCAACCCTAATTTAATAATCCGCTTTGTATATGTTTCCACCAAGGGGGCCCCTTCTGTCAAGTACTCGCAGCAGGAAGAAAACCAGAAACTAACCAGATCTGATAGAACCCATTCCGTGGGCTATCTCCCTGCAATGTTTCCATGTCGCCCGCCTTGTATATTCAGCTGAAGCAGCATAAATCGCCCGGCTCGCACACTTTTCCAAACTTCTGAACCTTGTTCCATGGGAAAAGCTAAACAGAGGCGGCGGGGCGGGGGAGAAGGGGGCCTTGAAAGGCCGTTCCTCCTGTACATCTGCGGTTCACAGTCCATAAACACAGGCGGAGGCCGGCTGCCAAGGGCTTTTCAGCAACCCAGCTGCAAAAACACCAGAAGCCGGCAACTTACCTGGCGGTCAACATTTCCTACACGACCCGTGGTGGCCTTTTCCTCCAATGCAAAACCTTTCCGTGTCCTAAAATACGAGCTCCTAGCATGTTTCCCTGCATTTAAACCAGTGGTTCCCAAACCTTTTGGCCTACCGCCCCCTTTCCAGAAAAAAATTTACTCACCGCCCCCCTATAAATTATTTTTTAAAAAATTTAATAGCAATTAAACAGAAAGATATACGTATTAATGCAGTGGTTCTCAACTTTTCTAATGCCTCGACCCCTAAATAAGGTTCCTCGTGTTGTGGTGACCCCCATCCATATTTTCGTTGTTACTTCATACATAATTCTGCTACTCTTACGAATTCTAATGCAAATATCTAATATGCAGGATGTATTTTCATTGTTACAAATTGAACATAATTAAAGCATAGTGATTAATCACAAAAACAATCTGTTTGGGGGAGGATGGACAACGGATGGTGGGATTTGCAGTACCTTCGACCAATTCAGCTCTGACTTCCACAGACCACTTTTGAGACCCCCACAAATTACAGAACTGGACCAAACTTGGCACAGAGAACCCACATGACCAACGGAAAATACTGGAGGGGTTTGGGAGGAATTGGCAGTGATGTAGTTCACCTACATCCAGATAGAACTGAGAACCCAAACAACTATGGATCTGGACCAAACTTGGCATGAATACTCAATATGCCCAAATTTGAACACTGGTGGAGTTTAGGGAAAATAGATCTTGACATTTGGGAGTTGTGGTTGCTGGGATTTATAGTTCACCTACAATCAAAGAGCATTTTGAACTCCACCAACAATGGAATTGAGCCAAACTTGGCACACAGAACCCCCATGACCCACAGAAAATACTGGAGGGGTTTGGGAGGAATTGGCAGTGATTTAGGGGAGATGTAGTTCACCTACATTTGGAGAGCACTATGAACCCAAACAACTATGGATTTGGATGAAACTTGGCACAAATACTCAATATGCCCAAATTTGAACACTGGTGGAGTTTTGAGAAAATAGCCCTTCTCATTTGGGAGTTGTAGTTACTGGGATTTATGGTTTATGTACAATCAAAGAGCATTTTGAATTCCACCAACAATGGAATTGAGCTGGAGAGGGCTCTGAGGGGACGGGCAGCTGTGGCCTGAGGGGACGAAGAGGCGAGGCCTGCTCTCCTGCTCACTCCGCTGCCTCCGCCGGGGAAGGCCGCGCTTTCTTCCTCGGTGGAGGGGAGGCTCCGCCGGAGGATGCGGAGGCCTTTGCACTGCAGTCTTCACACTGCACTGCATGTGGGGGTCAAAGCGAAGGGGGCAGGGCCAAAGAAGAGGGCCGCGTGACCCCTTTTAAATGGCCAATCATTCACCACCCCCTTAAAAGGGTTCACTGCCCCCCAAATTCCCCTGAGCCTCCCACCGCCCCCTTGGATCACCTCACCGCCCACCAGGGGGCGGTACCGACCACTTTGAGAATCAGTGGTTTGACCCATTGTGCCACCATGGTTCCGCCTTATCAAATTCCATAGCATTGAATTAAAGTGATGTCAACCTGCATTAATTTGACAGTGTAGATGAGAAGTTGGAAAACGCCCCTTTCATACAGTAAGGATGGGCATGTAGGTGCATAAAGGGCTGCTTTATCCCTACATAATCATGTGTTTATGATTCCATTTTACATAATATGGATAAGTTTGGTAAAGCACCGGAAACCAATGGCAGAGAATTTGAAATGCCACAGGATGTGGAACCACAGTATTTAAAGTGGAATGAGAGCCCTCCAACTATGTGGTGTGGAAGAGCCCTTGGAGTCAATATTCAACCATTTAATTGAGTATCATGTGTCTTGATTCTCTGCCATTCTTCCAGAACTACCAAACAGCTCTCAAGATTATCACCCTTCAAACATCGAAAAACATTCAAAACACAGAGAAACTTACAGGAACTCCGTATATGCCTTGAAATCCAGGAACCCCCATTGGGCCCTAAAAGAGTAAGAAGAGTAAGAGTGAGAGGGGTGGCTTAAAACATCCCGACCAAATGAAGTCAACAACTCATGTGTTGCGTGAGCAGTGTGTGGATGCACATTGTCATGAAGGAGAAAGACTTCCGCTGTCAGCGTCCATGTCGTCTGTTTTGGATGGCTCTGCGAAGGTTCTTCATGATCTCACAATATATTCCATACCTATTTTGTCACATGCTGTCTTGACTGTGACGGCGCGGTGAGCGCCACCTACATGGAAAGTCTTGAGTTCTTAAAGGTTTGCATTGTTAAAGTGTGTTTTTGCACAAGAGGGCAAGAGGTTTACTTGCACTGATTGGTCCTTAGCACCTGCCAATCACCATTAGCAGAGCCCAGTTGAGTTTGTTCCGCCCACTTTTCCAGGGATCTGGGGAACAAGCTACTTTTACATTCTATAGACTACCAAGACTCCTCCTGTGAGGATGTGTCTAAAGCAGGGGTGGGCAATTATTTTTTCCAAGGGGCCACACAAGAGCCAAAAAATATTATGGAGGGCCGCACCTAAAGGCTGAACTACATTCTAATCTACATTATTTATTTACTATATTTATTTACTATATTTACTATATATTACACATCATTAATATTAACATATTAATATATCAAGAAATATTCATATATTATTAGTATTAATATCATAATTATATTATAGTATATATATAGACATTATAATATATTGAGATTATAATACAAGATAACATTATATTATATATTATATAATTATATTATTATTATAAAACAATAATAAAAACTACTAAAATAAAATATAATGAAATTCAAGAAGACAAGGTGCAAACCAAGATAGAGGCTGACATCCTCAAGAGAGGAAGGGTCGCAAGATGGAATGGACCAATGGACCCAGCCCAGAGGATAACAAAGCGGACCCAGCCGCCACCGTAGCAGAGCAGAGCAGCAGACGATCGGAGGCTGCAGTCGTCCGCCCGCTCTCACCCCCAGCCGTTCCCCAGCTGATCACCCTGCCATGGAGTGCCTGCCATCCTGGCTTTGGAGTGCCTGCCATCCCGGGAGGCGATCGGGGCCTGCAGCGGGAGCAGTCGGTGACCTGAAGCGGCTGATTGCCCAGGCAACCCGGAAAAGGATCAAGTCTTCTGGGTCGCCAGGGCAATCAGCCACTGCAGGTCCCCGACTGCTCCCGCTGCAGGCCCGGATTGCTTCCCAGGATGGCAGGCACTCCAAAGCCACCGCTCCTCCGATCATTCTCCGGAGCGGCGGGTTGTCTGCCGATGCAGGCCCCACAGCCTGCGATGGGATGGCGGCAGCGGCACCCCTTCCTCTTGGCCCCAGCCCCAATGCCCTTCTCCCTGGGCCGAGCAGAATCGGCTGGCGGGCCGCATCCGGCCCGCAGGCCGTAGGATGCCCAGGTCTGGCCTAAAGGTTCGCCAGACCAGGCCCTTGGTCAGGCCATCCTCCAATACCAGTCTGAATTTCCTTGGAATTCAAGCAGAAGGCTCAGCATATCGGAAGGCTGAGTAATTCTGGGGAGTTCCAAGTGCCTCCAAACCAGTCGTCTGGCCTCAAGAGGAAGACTTGGTGACTTCAAGTTCGGCCACCTGATTGGGGCTGCGAGTGTTCCCACCTCAAAGCCATTGGAAGAGAAAGAACTCAGAGAGCGTTCCGGCTAAAGCTTCGTGGACCAAAACAGTAAAGAAACTTTAAAATAAGAACCTTTCTACCTTATTTTGGAGACTATGTCACAAGTTATTATATTGGGGAAATTAAACAAAGTGCCTGAGTGAAGTTAACTCATCTAATGGACAATCAAGCGTTTGAGTTAGCAGTGGCGTTCATGCCCTTAGCATTTAGGTAGCATATTACAGTGCAAACTTAGCACTTGGAGGGAAACGAGGTGAGGACGCTCATCTCTAACCTTCACCACAACACCAGTCAATGAGCTACTGACAACTGACACTGCTCGTTCACTTCCGTTGGCTTCCTGCTACACGGCAGTGATACCAACTTCCCCTGAGAAAATTCCCCATGAGAGAAATGTGACTTGTGGCACAGCTGGCTAAGTGTCAGCTGCATAAGATCTCTCTGACCAGTAGGTCATGAGTTCGAGGTCTGCACGGGTCGAGGTGAGTGCTCAACCTTTAAGTGTAGCCTGCTGTCGACCTTTGCAGCCCGAAAGACAGTTGCATCTCTCAAGTAGGAGATAAAGGTACCACATGAAGTGGGGAGGCAAATTTTGACTGAATTATGAGGCCATTAAAGAACTCCAGGAACGCTGAGGAATGCGGAAGGAACAACAAGGGACACTGAGAAATGAGGAGTGCGCCAGCTCCCCCTGGTGGCCAGAGTTTGCCTCTGTTCGCACTGTGTAATGGCAACAAACAACTGCAACCTCCAATGCATAATATGCAAATGCTATGTGTAGTTGTCTTTTCAGTATTTGCAGACTTTATTATTGGTGTATTGATGTACTTGCTGCAGCTTCCGCAACTGAGATGCTGGAGGACCCAGAGGTTCCTAGAGCAGACACTTCTCGAGGCATCTGTAGATCCTCCGGCAAAATTCTGGAGTCTGGAGGACCTGGAGATTTCTAGAGAGATGGTCTCCCATTTTTCAAATGTATAGATATGTGCCATACACTCCCAATCCCGGCAAAAGAGTAGTGTATTGTACTACTGATGTGCACCAATGAATATGGGCATTATCATTGGAAGATGCATCAGACTTAGACCAACTCTGAGTCCACTTGGTAATGCCCAGAGCCAATAAAACCCAGGGTTGCCTTGGCTCAACTTACCTTATCGCCCTTGAATCCAGCTGGTCCTGAAGCCCCCATGGATCCCTTCTCGCCCTTTGGCCCTCGCAAGCCTTCTGCTCCGGTAAATCCAGGAGCGCCCTGCTGTCCTTGGTTTCCAATTGGCCCTGGCCGACCCTTAAAGGAAGAAAGGAGGGAGGAAGATATTGATCATTGCGGGCTTTGCCAATAATCAGATGGCTGTCCATTTTCCAAATCGCCTTCAAACAGAAACCAAAAACAATCAACAAAGGCCAAGATGGTACTATGATTTAATTTTGACACATGTTTACATCCTATGGAATCCTGGGCTTTGTGGTTTGGACTAATTGCTCCTTCCTAAACCGCAAGTCCCATAGGATATCATAAGATGGAACTATAATTAAAGTGGAGTAAAAGGTAAAGGTTTCGCCTGACATTAAGTCTAGTCGTGTCTGACTCTGGGGGGTGGTGCTCATCTCCATTTCTAAGCCAAAGAGCCAGCATTGTTCATAGACACTTCCAAGGTCATGTGGCCAGTAGAACTGGTTGATCCAAGAAAAAAACATTTCGAAAATTCTAAACCTAGCTTTAACACCTATATGCGTCCACTTGCCCAACTGGTGCGTAGTTTTGGTCTGGAGTGTCATCAGTACGCTGACGACACCCAGCTGGTGCTGAGGATGGAAGGCCGGCCGGACTCTGTACCCGATTATTTCCATCAGTGCCTGGAAGCCGTGACTGGGTGGCTACGGGCCAGCAGGTTGAGGGTGAACCCGTCGAAGACGGAGATCCTATGGCTGGGTTGCCTCGGGGCTCCGGTTGCCAATAATGGACGGCGAGGTGGTTAGCCCGTCGGCCCTGGTTAAAAGCCTGGAGGTCCAACTGGACCCTCTGCTGACGATGGAGGCTCAGGTCTCCACCGTGAGCAGAGCGGCGTTTTTCCACCTGCGCCAGGCAAGGCGGCTGGCACCCTACCTTTCCGGTGACGACCTGGCCATGGTAATCCAGGCCACGGTCATCTCGAGACTGGACTACTGTAACGCACTTTACATTGGCCTTCCTTTGTCGGTAATCCAGAAACTGAAGATGGTGCAAAACGCTGCGGCTCGACTGCTGGTTGGAGTGACACTATCATGTGGCATCACACCAGTTCTACAGCGTTTGCACTGGCTCCCTATCGAGCACCGGATTGCCTTTAAAGTGCTGGTGCTAACCTTTAAGGCAGGGGTGGGCAAACTGTGGCCCGGGGGCCGGATGCGGCCCTTTGGCTGATTCTATCCGGCCCACCTAAGGGCCCCTGACTTGCCTCCCCTGCCTGGCCTCTGCATAAAAATCTCCAGAGAAGGGGACTATAAGGAAGCATTATTTTATTTTAGTGGTTTTTATTATTATAATATAATAATTTTATAACAATAACAAAATAATATAATAAATAATATAATATAATGTTATATGATATATTATAATTTCAATATATTATGCTTATATATATATACTATAATATAATAATTATGATATTAATACTAATAATATATGAATATTTCTTGATATATTAATATGTTAATATTAATGATGTGTAATATATAGTAAATATAGTAAGTGAATAAATAAATAAATTATGTAGATTAGCATGTAGTTCCGCCTCTAGGTGCGGCCCTCCATAATATTTTTTGGCTCTCGTGTGGCCCCTTGGAAAAAATAGTTGCCCACCCCTGCTTTAAGGCCTTGCATGGCCTGGGGCCAGTGTACCTGAAGGACCACTTTTCCCTGAACGTTCCCCAGAGACCACTACGGTCCATGAATCAAAACCTACTAGAGGTTCCATGACTTAAGACCTGCCGCTTGTCATCGACGTGGCAGTGCACTTTTTCTGTAGCAGCGCCTACTAGGCATGT
The DNA here is from genome assembly GCA_030556195.1 of Anolis apletophallus. Classification (NCBI taxonomy): domain Eukaryota; kingdom Metazoa; phylum Chordata; class Lepidosauria; order Squamata; family Anolidae; genus Anolis; species Anolis apletophallus. The sequence goes on from JARBWK010000016.1 coordinate 40,831,743, forward strand.
AAAAAATGAAACGGAAATTAAAAGAAATCGTAAGTGATTCGTATGTAATGGGCCTTTCAAATTTATACGGATCGCAAGGCCAATCCCGGAAGTGGACTTTCTTTTACACACCCCCTGGGCCCAAAATTTCGTTAGATTATTAAATATTTCGTTAGATTATTAAACAGGAAAATTTCCCCCTCCAAAATAGCTTTGCAGACATAACTCACAGTGAAATCGGGGCCTTTCCATGCTTGAAGCCTAATTAGAGTGGAAGGCCTCCTCCAGGAAGTGAAAAGGGAGCGGAAACCATAGAGAGCCCGAAATCGGGACTCCTAGAGGGGCTGGAGGACTGACGAAAAGCGATTTAAACACCCAGGAAGGGGTTTTAGATAGAAGAACAGAGTAGGAGGACATAAGAACTGCTGAGAGAAGGGCAGCAGGAGTGAAAAGAGCACGGAGAGGACAAGGAAGAGTTCAGAATCAAGAAAGCCATAGAGTTCCAACAGAGGTCCTAGACTGCTATGGTAAACTGAATGGGGAAAAAAAAAGATGGAGTGAGGAGAACTCTACAGATTAGCAAGGCCTGCACCAGAGGTAGGCCTAGGCATTTATTTAATAATATTAATAATAATAATATATTAATGCATTATATGTGTCCCTGCAAAGGAACCCTGTCCTTTAATAATATTAATAATAATAATATATTAATGCTTTATATCTCCCTGCAAGGAAACCAAGGGAAATGTTGCCCCTTGATTTGCCTGTGTTTAAAACAGTATCAGTCCTGTTTCCCTGCTTTGCCTACTTTAGAACTACTAACGAAATTTCGTAAGTAATTAAGTTACATTTCAGAAATTTTTGGGAAATTTTTGTAAGACTTTGATATAACAATTAAAAAAAATCCCCCCCCCCCCATTTGATTTACGATTCACCATTTTAGGATTCTAAAACATGCCTAGCGCCTACCCTTTGGAACGCCCTCCCGGAGGAGGCACAAGCAACAACTGATCTACAGGCTTTTCGGAGGGCCTGTAAGACCACCCTGTTCCGTCAGGCGTTCAATCTCTAAGCTGTAACCCTGACTCTGGTCTTAATCTGTTTTTATTATGTTTTCAAGTATGTTGTGTTTTGTTGTTCATTGCTGTGAACCACCCTGAGCCTTTTCGGGAAATGGGGTATAGAAGTCGAAATAATAAATAAATAAATGGCCCACAATGTATGCCAAAAATATTGTCTCCAAATTTTGCAGGTAAAGGGTGGGAGGCCTAAAATAACCTTGACATCACCCACCGACTGCACTTCCCCCCTCCCTGCTTTGCAGGTTCTGGGATGCAGCCTGGGACTCCCTGGACCGAAAAGTGTTCCTAATCGCCTTCATAATGGGATTAAGCCATGATAATCTAATTCTTATGAACTTCATTTAAATCCCTTTGAAGCCCGAGAGGATGGCTGGCAGGGAATAGTTTCCACCTGAGAATCAAGGGAAACTGCTGCTTTTAATTATTAATATTATTATTTTAGGCCATGGTCAAGAAACCAACATTTACCCTTTTCTGGATGTGGCATTTGGGACTTTACTTTATATTCCCAGAGGCCCTAAATGAGTCTTCAAAGAGGACGTTCTGCTTTCTTGCCCAAATGATATCCAACACAATTAAAGTTTCCAGTGAGAGCTAATTTTTGTTATATAAACCAGGGGTGGGCAATTATTTTTTCCAAGGGCCACACAAGAGTCGAAAAATATTATGGAGGGCCGCACCTGAAGGCTGAACTACATTCTAATCTACATTATTTATTTATTTATTTACTATATCTATATATATAAAAAGAGAGCTGTCATCCTAAGTAGCCTATAGACAGCAAAACCACACAATGCAGACACACCAAATCAGCCCACATACACACAAAACCCCACAAGGTATGTTTACCACCCAAAAAAATAATATAGAAAATAAACAACTCAACCAAAAATACAAAAAACAATTGGACTACAACTCCCATGATCCCCCACTCCAGCCCCCTCTGGCAGTTTAGAGTGTCGGAATGTTGGTGGTGCTGGCCAATTAGAGGCATTATGCAAACACTCCCTCAGTTAGAATGTAGAGGCTGGGAGCCACCCCCCTCTGGCAGTTTAGAGTGTCGGAATGTTGGTGGTGCTGGCCAATCAGAGGAGTTATGCAAATAATCCCACAGTGGCAACCAAACAGAAAGCTGGCAAATATCCACATACATACAAACATTCACTTTGTTGTCCCAGGCCTGGGAATATAGTGGGACAGGACTACAATACAACAAAAGGAAGATACAAATCCCAACTCATCCTGAGCAAACTGCCAAAGGTCTCTTAATGTTATCAACAAGAGGCAAAATGGCCATCTGTCAAGAGTCCTTTGATTGTGCTTTCCCACTATGTGGGTAGAAGGGGTTAGCCACAGACTATGGCACAGCAACGCGTGCACGGGTCAGCTAGTTTAGTATATATTACACATCATTAATATTAACATATTAATATATCAAGAAATATTCATATATTATTAGTATTAATATCATTATTATATTATAGTATATATCTAGACATTATAATATAATGAAATTATAATATAACATTATATTATTAATTATATTATTATTATAAAATTATTATAAAAGAATAATAAAAACCACTAAAATTAAATTAAATTAAATTAAATTCAAGAAGACAAGGTGCGAACCAAGATGGAGGCTGACATCCTCAAGAGAAGAAGCATCCCAAGATGGAATGGCCCAATGGACCCAGCCCAGAGGATGACAAAGCGGACCCAGCCGCCGCCGCAGCAGAGCAGAGGAGAGCAGCAGCCGATCGGAGGCTGCAGGCCTCCGCCCGCTCTCGTCCCCAGCCGTTCCCCAGCTGATCGCCCTGCCATGGAGTGCCTGCCATCCCGGCTTTGGAATGCCTGCCACCCCAGGAGGCGATCTGGGCCTGCAGGGGGAGCAGTCGGTGATCTGAGGCGGCTGATCACCCTGGCGACCTGGAAGACGATCAAGTCTTCTGGGTCGCCAGGGCGATCAGGCGCCACAGGTCAGCGACTGCTCCCACTGTAGACCCGGATCGCCTCCAGGGATGGCAGGCACTCCAAAGCTGCCACTCCTCCGGCCTGTCTGCCAACACAGGCCCCACAGAGCCCGCGATGGGATAGCGGCAGCGGCACCCCTTCCTCTTGGCCCTGCCCCCGACACCCTTCTCCCTGGGCCAGGCAGAATTGGCTGCCGGGCCGCATCTGGCCCGCGGGCCATACATTGCCCACCCCTGATATAAACGTATCTGTGCAAAAGCCTTGGGAGACTGATCAAATCCTTGACTTTATATCTCGGTTACTGCTTAAGCTCCTTTTCACATAAAGTTACACCTCCCTTGTTGTTTCTGTGTGTCTTCAAATCATTACCAACTTATGGGGACCCTAAGGATTTTCCAAGGCTTTTTTTTACATCTCAATGTACCGGGGGGGGGGGGTGTCAATAAGTCCGTGACTTTTTGAATTTCCCGCCTCTTAACTGAAAGGGCGACATTGCTCCTGTCAACAGATACCTGTCAGTTGACTCCTGTCAAAATTTGAACAAGCTGCATCATTTAGTTTGTGGTTGACAGCCATTGATAGCAGACTACCGCCTGATTTGAGGAGAAAATGGAAAAAAAGGGAATTTTGTGTGCTCATTAAGCATTATTTTTTGCGGAAAAAAGCCATCACTCAAACGAAGGCTAAGCTTGATCAATACGATGGGGACTCTGCACCATCACTTTCAATGGTAAAAAAGTGGTTTACAGAATTTCGTTGCAGCCGTACAAGCACGGAAGATGCCGAACGTTCTGGACGCCCAGTTGAGGTCTCGACACCCGAAACAATTGAAAAAGTTCACAATATGGTGTTGGCTGATCAGAGATTGAAAGTGCGAGAGGTTGTGGAAGCCATAGGCATCTCACGTGACTCAGTCGTTTCAATTTTAAGTGATCAGTTGGATATGAGAAAGCTTTCCGCAAGATGGGTGCCGTGCTTGCTCACAATCGACCACAAACGCAATCGTGTGACAATTTCGCAGGAGTGTTTGGCGTTGTTCAACTGCAAAATGGATTCGTTTTTGTGCCGTTTCGTAACCGTGGACGGAACGTGGCTCCACCACAACACACCAGAGACCAAACAGCAGTCAAAATAGTGGGTTTCTCGGGGTGAATCGGCGCCAAAGAAGGCCAAGGTGGGTTTGTCAGCCAATGAAGTCATGCCGACCGTTTTTTTGGGATGCACACGGTATAATCCACATTGACTCCCTTCAAAAGGGTAAAACAATCAATGGCGAATATTATGCCAACTTATTGGGTCCATTTAATGAGGGTTTGGAAAAAAATGACTGCATTTGGCCAAGAAAAAAGCACATGAATTGAGATACGAACTGCTCCCTCATCCGCCCCATTCTCCGGATTTAGCCCGAGTGACTATTTCTTGTTTCCAAACCTGAAGAAATGGCTCGGCGGAAAGAGATTTGACTCAACGATGAAATCATCTCACAAACAATTACCTATTTTGATGACCTCGACAAATCTTATTTTTGGAGGGGATAAAAAATTGGAGAAACATTGGACAAAGTGTATAGAGCTCAAAGGAGACTACGTTGAAAAATAAAATGATTTTTTATCCAAAAACCTGTGTTTCATTCAAAAAGTCACTGACTTATTGACCCGGCCTCGAATATTTTGGATTTTGTTGTACGTATGTCCAGTTCTGGTCTCTAAACTATTGGGAAGGCCTATAAACAGGGGAAACTAAATCAGAGGAGAGGAGAAAGCAGAGCCAAGGCTTCACACCGATTATACAATTAACAAGGGCAGACAACACAAACAGAGGTAAAGACAGTTTTTCCCATCTTATTTCCAGCATCTTGGAGCATCTTGGAGGCTGTGCTCGACTCCGGCTACCGAGGGGTGTGTGTGGGGGTGTTGTTTCATCTTCAATGCCGAGGAGCTGATTGATGTCCTTAAGGGCACCTTTATTACCTCCTCGCGGAAAGCAGTACCTCTTTTATGTACTCGCATTTCTGCTTTCAACATGCTAGGTGGGCAGGCGAGCTGGGGCTAACAACGGGTGCTCAGCTCGACCCAGGCCTGAACTGTCCTTCTTATTGGCAGGTTTTTTTTTTGCAGCACAGCAGTTTATTCTGCTGAGCTAAGCCTGGCAATGGGTTCAGATTATTAGATATGAGATTCCAACCTGAACATTAGGAAGAACTTCTTGCAAGCTCAGGGCCATGCAGGCCCGGATTACCCATGAGGCCAACCTAGGCCATGGCCTAAGAGCGCAAGCCGAGGGGGGGGGGGGCAGATCACAGACCCCCCAAAAAGAATGTTGAAACAAATAAAAACACTGCCTAATCCCCGTCCCAGGCTTGTGGGAGTTTATTGTTATTTTCAAATCTTGAGAGGGGACCACCTGCTGCCTCAAATCTCGAGAGGGGACCACTTCTGCCTAAGGAGCGCCCTCCTTGCCACTTCCCCCTCGCGCTTATCCAAGCCGGCGGCTCCCATCACCATGGCATCCAGTTCCCTCGCCCGCATCCGCTGAAGTCAAGGGCTATGGCGGAAGTAGTCCCGCGCGCGGAAGATGCTTGCTTAAGCAGGAGTGCGTGGTGCGCGAGAATAAGTAAGCGAACGAGCCTCTGAGGGGCCTGCCAGTGTTGGCAGTGAGGAAGGGAGGGAGAAGCGAGGGCTCCGGGGTGCTGCCACCCTCGGTGTTGTGGACCTCTTGGTGCTACGTTTGAGGCCTCGAACCAGGGAAGGCAGGATCCGACGGAACCCTAGGATTTGCAGTTGACTGAAAGCGGGCCCTACACAAGGCTTCACTCACACTGTGGCCCTCCCATAGGGTGTGAGGCGAAGAGAGGGGGAAGGCGGGGGTCGGGGTGCTGGATGGGGGGGGGGGGGAGGCCAGAGCCTGATTGAGCAGGAGGGAAGGAAGGAAGGAAGGAAGGAAGGAAGGAAGGAAGGAAGGAAGGAAGGAAGGAAGGAAGGAAGGAAGGAAGAGAAGCACGTCCTGAGGGTGGGTCGCCTGGAGGGGTGGGAGGCTGCTAAAGAGGGCTCAGTCTCGGTTTCTCGGCTCTCAAGGTGGAGGTTTCGAGGCGAAAGGGTCATGGATTGAGCTTGGAGTGAGAGGAGGGGGATCAGGCGCCGCTTCCCCGCATGTTGTGCTCTCTCCTGTCCCTCTCTCTCTCTCTTGGGCCCCCAGACCCCTCCCTTCTCCCATGCCCGGACCCGCCGAGTTTCCCCAAAGTTGGGGAGCTCTTTCCCCGCCCCTGCCTTCCCCTTGCCCAGCCCCAACCCCGCAGTCCTCGGAAGGCAGAGCGCGCCGACCTGCTGGGCATCCTTCCCCGCGGCTTCCCTCTCGCAGCCAGCCATCCATTCCTTGTCCGCGAGCGTTTGGGTTGTGTGTTTTTTCCTCCGGGGGGGAGGACGTGGCCCCGGTGCTTTTGCTTTTATGTATTTTTTAATTTTAAACTCAGCAAAATTAGCCGAAGAAAAAAGTAACGGTAGAGGTTGGCTTAAAGGGGGCGTAATTCCAAAGTGTGGCCTAGGGTGCAAAAATGTGTTAATCTGGGCCTGGGGCCATGGCTTGCCTGATTGAGTCTATCAACCTGTAATGCCATTTTCCCCTTTTCCTAAAGCTTTCTACCCTACCAGGCGTTACTTATTGTCTTTCCCAAAGAGTCACTTTGTCTCATGCTGTGTCCAGAGTACAGCAACTTCAGCTTACACATCTTGACCTCTAGGAGGCACTCAACCTGATTCGTAGCTCTTGGAATCACCAAGTAAACAATGATTTGGATTCAGTTCATTTTGGTTTGGTTCCGACCATGGAGACCCAGACTCGTACTCCATTGTCTTAGGCGCTCTGTTGCGAATCCATCTGGAAATGCTGGAAACATGTGCGGGAAGATGTTCTGCCAACATTGGGGCTGACGATTCTTTATTGCAATTATCTCTAAGATCATATTTTAATTTATTTCTGTCTTGCGGGTATTAAAACTTCCAGTTGGGCTCAGAGCAGCAAATGAGGTAGTGTAAACGGAACAGGTTGTTCTGAACAGACTATTTTGTCAAGTGGGAAAGTCAAATATGACAAAGAAAACCCAACATGATAAATAGGGAAGCAATAATGTTACAGGCCTGTTTTACATTTTGTTGCCATAACGTATGCTACTTTTAAATGAGCTTTATTTCTTGAAATATCTATATATCTATCTTCTATGTATATAATAAAACTTAGTGTTTGTGGCGGTGCGGTGGTGCAGAGGGAGGAATATGTGCCAGCGTTTCGATTGGTTGCCACTGTGGGATTATTTGCATAAAGGACTCTGATTGGCCAGCCTCAGAACTCCGACATTCTAAGACACCAGACAGAGGGGATTGGCTGCCACTGAGGGAGTATTTGCATAACTCCTCTGATTGGCCAGCACCACCAACATTCCAACACTCTAAAATGGTGGGGGGGGGGGAGGAAAAGGCCTGAGGCAGTCAGGCATTGTGGGAGTTTAAGGCCAAAACACTTTGCGGCCCCCAACAATGACAGAACAATACCAAACTTGGCACACAGAACCCCCAACACCCACTCTACATCCTGGTGCAGTTTGAGGGGATGGACCATGGATGACAGGACTTGCAGTGCTTACAGCACTGTGGCCCACACCAATGATGGATCATTCTACTTCCTCTACTCATTGCCCAAGGCTGCTGCAGCCCCCAACAAAGACCGATAAAGACCATACTTGGCACACAGAGCCCCCATGACCCACTCTATCTTCTACTGCAGTTTGGAGGAGGGTGGACCATGGATGATGGGACTTAAAGTACGAAAGACCAACCTTGGCATACAATGCATTTCTCAAATAACCCGGGCACCGCCGGTACAGTATAAACAAACAATTGCAACACACAAATACAATGGCTGTAAGTAAGTAGCGATAGCAAAGACAAACATTAAAATGGCAGTCAGAACACACACTATTTCATATATGATTTCAATGTTCAGTGTTCCTTAGATCACATCGGGTTTATTTATTTATTATTATTATTATTTGGACTTGTACGCCGCCACTCCCCGAGGGCTCGGAGCTGCTTACAAACATATAAAATCATCACAGGAGTAAAAACAACATATTAAACTAGACCAATAAAGATTTCCAGCTAGCCGGAAAATGTGGGTCTTGCAGGCCTTGCGGAAAGAGAGTAGGTCATGTAAGGTCCGCACATCACTTGGAAGGGTGTTCCAGATTGATGGCGCCACTACAGAAAAGGCTCTGTGCCGGGTCGATGTGAGGCCAATTGCTTTAAAAGTTGGCACTTCCAGGAGATTCATTTGTTCGGATCGAAGAGACCTCTGGGGTTGGTAGGGGAGGAGACGGTCCCTCAGATACAGCGGCCCCAGACCATGCAAGGCCTTGAAGGTTAACACCATCACCTTGAGGGTGATCCGGTGCTTGACCGGAAGCCAATGGAGCTGCTGGAGGATTGGTGTTATGTGGCATCTCACTGGGGTCCCAGTGAGAAGTCGTGCAGCGGCATTCTGGACGAGCTTAAGTTTCCGGATCACTGACAAGGGCAGGCCGATGTAAAGGGCGTTACAGTAGTCCAGTCTCGAGATGATCATGGCTTGGAGCACCATGGCCAGGTCGTCTCTGGACAGGTAGGGGGCCAGACGCCTAGCTTGCCACAGATGGAAGAAAGCGGTTTTGCTGACGGTGGAGACCTGGGCTTCCATCGACAGCAACGGGTCTAAGATGACCCTAAGGCTCTTAACTGAGAATGTCGGGCGTAATGCCTCGCCATCCAAGCCAGGCAGTCAGACCTCCCCACCCACCGGGCGGCCCAGCCACAGCATCTCCGTCTTTGCTGGATTCACCCTCAATCTGCTGGCACGCTGCCAACCAGTCACGGCTTCAAGGCACTGTTGGAAACAAGAGGGTACGGAGTCCGGTCGGCCTTCCATTTTCAGATCGAGCTGGGTGTCGTCAGCGTACTGATAACATTCCAGCCCAAAGCTTTGGATCAGACCAGCAAGTGGTTGCATATAGATGTTGAATAATAAAGGGGAGAGAATGGGTTGCCCTGCTGTCCTACTTAAATCCTCCCCAAAACCTTGACTGCATCTACACCAGCAGTTGCCAACCTGGGGGTTGCGAGGGGGTGTCAGAGAGGTTGCCAACGACCATCAGAAAACACAGTATTTTCTGTTGTTCATGGGGGTTCTGTGTGCCAAGTTCAGTTCAATTCCATTACTGGTGGAGTTCAGAATTATCTTTGATTGTAGGTGAACTATAAATCCCAGCAACTACAACTCCTAAATGTCAAGGTCTATTTTCCCCAAACTCCACCAGTGTTCACATTTGGGCATATTGAGTTTCCGTGCCAAGTTTGGTCCAGATCTATCATTATTTGAGTCCGCAGTGCTCTGTAGATGTAGGTGAACCACAAAACGCTTGCACATGAGGGAGACAGGAAAAGGAAGGATGGGCAAGGGTGGGAGCGTGTCAGCTAGTCAAACTCCTCCAGGCAATGGAGAAGAAATCAGAAAATGGGATGTACTAATTCCCCTTCCAGTCCATGAAAGATATAGAAATTTCACCCAATGCCATACAGAATTTTACACTTGCAATGTGATCCTTCATTACTTCCCGACATTGAAAGGCCAGCTACCCAGCTCTCCTAAACCTTCAGCTTCTCATTTGCTTTCAGGGGATATACTAAAACACTCCTGTGGTGAAGTCATATTTATTTGTTACAAGTTTTAAATGTGGTTGATGTTTATGTATAAGTATGTATATTGTAAGGGTAAAACTTAGCTAACCCTAAAGGGTTAACAGGAATATTAGCTGACAGAACCTCCAAGGAGTTTCCGTTACTGTGGAAACAAGAGGTGGAGCTTGTGGGTGGCTTTGAAATCTTCGGATTCAAACTGAGTGAGTTGGTGGTTAACTGCGAAAGCAGAAGGGTGTGTGGAGAGTTAGGGAGTCTGTTTTTAACCAGCTATCAGCGGGTGTTAAAAAGACTCTGGTTCTACTCTGAGAGAGAGTAGTAGTGAAGCCTGACTCTACTCTGGGAGAGAGTAGCAGTGCAGCTGTGTTTAATTGCTAGGGAAGCAGTTTGGTTTAAGGACCAGCAGAGTGTAGAACACTGCTGAGTTATTGGTTCTAGGAGAGCAGTGATATAGTAGAAGACTGTATCTCCAGAGTTAGTATATTGTAACCTTAAGAAACGTGCCTATTAGTAGATATTGTAACCACCCAAGCTCTTGAACTCTGAAACCTCTATGCTGAAACTACTGTTTGAATAAACTTTATAGTTCTTTGACAAAAACATTTCTAGTGGTTCTTTCTCCCACAAGCCTTTAAAACAACTATTTCCTAGTGAGTAGCCAAGCACAGTAAATTGGCAGCAAGTGAGAATTAAAAGAGTCCTTACATATTGTGGTGGCATTGGTAGGATATTCTGCCCTGTTACAGCCATGAGTTCTAATCCTCACATTCTCTCCACACTTAAAACTCAAATTCAAATTCAGATCCACGCATAATTGGAGATCTCACATAATTGGTGGCAGAAGATATAAAGGAAAACTACCCTGACACAGTTCTCCACAGTTAGATCGAAGGAAAAGATCTTTACATAATTGGCTGTAGTCTGAGTCGTCACATAATTAGTGGCAGCAGTGGGATAGCCTGCCCTGCCACAGGTTGAAAACCAGTTTGAAATTAAATCCACATATCTCCACATATTCAGTCACATCTTTACAACTCCCTTCCTGGCCCTTGCTTTAGTGGGAAATGGCCTGCAAGGAGAACACTACCATTCACACTTGCAGCAGGACTGACTGGGAGGCAGCCAGTGCCATGCGCATACTGTCTCCCCTTCAAGAAATGCGCAGGCTGACGGGGCTCCCCTCGTGCCACCCGGGAGGATCAAACCCAGGCGGGATCAAATGCGCCTCTGCAACTTCAGAGGCAACTGGGGATGGCTCTGGGCCTGGAAGAATGCAGATAACTTGCAATTACACGAGATCCCCTTCACGGATTGTCAGATTAGCCGGGGCTGGCACGGCCGCCTCGCCTCGTCTTAATGGGGAGCCAAAGTGAGTTCGGCACAGCCCTTTGGAATGAAAGGCACTGGGGAAATGTCAGGAATGCGCCCTTTGTTTGAAGAAGGACGGACAGTCCATGTGGGTTTCAAAACACAGAGGGCTTAAGGAAGAGAGAGGAGATAAAGGCAGTGTAAATAGGCAGGGATCTGGCAATGCCAGCATCCCTGGCAAGTGCTCTTGTTTTCACAGGATATTATGCAAATGAGCTTCCTATCCTGGCATGGGTGCCGTTCTCCTCAAACCGCAGACTCTCGTCTTAGAATCAAACCAGTCTTCGTCTTAGCGTGGCCATTTCCCCATCTCCAAAGAAGAGGACAGACAAGGAGAATGATTGTCCCAACACTGTCCCTTCTTAGCTCCAGAATCCGCACCGATGGATCCCACTATTCACATTTATTTATTTATTTATTTATTTATTTATTTATTTATTTATTTATATTCTGTCCTGGCTCCCCAAGGGGACTCAGGGTGAATTCCAGAATATACAGATTGAAAATATTCCAAATGTTTCCCAAACCTTGGACCATGGTTGAAGGGTGATTTGAACCCTAGTCCCCATCGTCATAGCCCAACATTCAACCTCTCCACCGTTCTGTAGTTTAAGCCACATCTTTCAGTCTGCAGGATCTGAGCTGTTGACTTGAAGGTCTATCAATCCTTGCGATATCAAGTTGAAGTCAACTTGACATCCGTCAACAACAACAATTTAGAATGTAGGGTAATGACAAATCCCAGAATGCCTTAGACCAGTGTTTCCCAACCAGTGTGCCGTGAGCGATCATCAGGTGTGCCGTGGGAAATTGGGACCTCCAATCCCCTTTCTTCCCCCTCCTGCCGAACACTTTTTCTTCTCCACTCGGGCTCCCTTCTTCCCAGCCTCGCTCTGCTCGCTTTGCCTCGCTTTCCTCTGGGGTGAGTCTGCACAGTAGCGCCCGCACGGGTCACGTCTTCCTCCCTCCCCCCTCCCCTCCTGAACACGCTCACGCTGCCCCCTCAGATCAAAATGGCGGCAGAAGCGGCAGTGGAGAAGAAAAAGTAAGTGTTCAGCAGGAGGGGGAAGAAAGGGCGTGAAGGGGGAGGAAGAGGTCTCTGTCAAAAGCTGGCATGGGCACACTTGGACCTTCCAGGTGTTTTGGACTCCAACTCCCACCATTCCTAGCAGCCTCCGGCCCTTTTTCTTTTTCCCCCTCAGCCATTTAAGCAGGAAAGGGCCTCAGGCTGTGAGGAATGGTGGGAGTTGAAGTCCAAAGCACCCAGAGGGCCAAAGTTTTCCCATGCCTGTTTGAGGGACCTTAAAGTGGTGAGCCTCCTTCCAACATTGTGATTCTGGATAGAAAACAAACAACAACATAACATAACATTGTTTGAGTCCACAGTGCTCTCTGGGTGTAGGGGAACTACAACTAAATTCCCAAGCAAACCCTTTCAGTACTTTCTGTTGGTAATGAGAGTTCAATAGGCCAAGTTTGGTTCAATTCCATTGTTGCAAGAGTTCAGGATGCTCTTTGATTGTGTGTTAACTATAAATCCCAAAAACTGTAACTCCCAAATGTCAAGGTCTATTTTCCCCAAACTCCATCTGTGCACATTTGGGCATATTGAGTATTCATGCCAAGTTTGGTCCTGATCCAACATTGTTTGAGTCCACAGTGCTCTCTGGATATAGGTGAACTACAACTCCAAAACCCAAGGTCAATGCCCACCAAACTCTTATAGTATTTTCTCTTGGTTATGGGAGTTCTGGGTGGGAAGTTTGTGTCTCTCTGCCATTCCTGCCAGGATATCTATGTTGTGTTCATCGAAACAGGCCCAGGTTTCACACTGAGTGTATAAATACATTTAAAACATATGAACTATATGTATGACTGCGTTAGAGTGTCATTTTGTGTCATTTTGGTTGGTGGTGTGCCCCAGGATTTTGTAAATGTAAAAAATGTGCTGCGGCTCAAAAGAGGTTGAAAAACACTGCCTTAGACAAAAGCCAAGGCAATTAAAAGGTAATCACAGTGATAGAACAATGAAGTATTTATTTATTTACCTGTTTACTATATTTATATCCCACCTTTCTCTACCCCAGAGGGAACTAGGCAATAATTCAATGCCTTATAAATTAAACAATTAAAATAAATTAAAATTAAAATCAAAATTAAATACATTAAAACATTATAAAACATTACTATTACTATAAAACCACGCAATCTGCAATCATAATCCAGGTTATTCCGATAGTCATTGCACATAATTCCCATTCATCTATTGCACTTCTTTGAAGGCTTAATCCCAGAGCCACATTTTCAGTCTTTCTGAAGATCTGGAGGGAGGGGGCTGATCTAACATCACTGGGGAGGGAGTTCCACAGCTGAGGGGCCACCACTGAGAAGGCCCTGTCTCTTGTTCCCACCAGTCACACCTACGAAGCAGGTGGGACGAAGAGCAGGGTCTCCCTGGCCAATCTTAAACTCTAAAGTGGTTCATAGGGGGAGATCCATTCAGACAGGTAAGCTGGGTCAGAACGGTTTAGGGCTTTATAGGCTTAAGCCAGCACTTTGAATTGTGCTCGGTAGCAGACTGGCAGCCAGCGGAGCTGACGTAACAGGGGGTTTGTGTGTATGCCACTCCAGTGAACAATTTGGCTGCCACCCATTGGACCATTTAGAGCAGGGTGCCCACACTTTTTCAGCATGCGAACTACTTTTAAATCAACCAAATCAAAAGGGCAGAAGTGCCCCATCCAGGCTGCGATCGACCTCCTTTGGACCCGCGATCGACTTCGTGGGCAGCCTTGATTTAGAGCAGTGTTTCTCAACCTGGGGGTCAGGACCCCTAGAGGGGTCGCGAGGGGGTGTCAAAGGGGTCGCCAAAGACTATCAGAAAACACAGTATTTTCTGTTGGTCATTGGGAGGGGGGGGGGTTCTGTGTGGGAAGTTTGGCCCAGTTCTATCATTTGTAGGGTTCAGATTGCTCTTTGATTGTAGGTAAACTGTAAATCCCAGCAACCACAACTCTCAAATGTCAAGGTCTATTTTCCCCAAACCCCACCAGTGTTTACATTTGGGCAGATTGAGTATTCCTGCCAAGTTTGGTCCATATCCATCACTGTTTGAGTCCAAAGTGCTCTCTGGATGTAGGTGAACTACAATTCCAAAACTCAAAGTCAATGCCCACCAAACCCTTCCAGTATTTTCTTTTGGTTGTAGGAAGTTCTGTGTGCCAAGTCTGGTTCAATTCCATCATTGGTAGAGTTCAGAATGCTCTTTGATTGTAGGTGAACTATAAATCCCTGCAACTACAACTCCCAAATTACAAAACCAATCCCGCCCCCAACCCCTCCAGTGTTCAAATTTGGGTGTACCAGGTATTTGTACCCAACTTGGTCCAATGAATGAAAATACATCCTGCATATCAGATATTTGCATTACGAATCATAACAGTAGCAAAATTACAATTGTGAAGTAGAAACAAAAATAATGTTATGGTTGGGGGTCACCACAACAGGAGGAACTCCATTAAGGGGTCACGGCATTAGGAAGGTTGAGAAACACTGATTTAGAGCTTCTGAAGAGTGTTCCAGTGCAATCCCACATAGAGTGCAATGCAGTAATCTATTCGGGATATAACCAGAGTGTGGATCACCATGGCCAAGTCTGTCTTCCCAGGGTACTGACACAGATGGCACACAAGTTTTGATTTTGTGAATGCTCCCCTGGCCATCACCGGTATGAAATGCCCCCTGGTCTAATCTCATTACAATAAATTACAATAAATCTTGCCAATCAAAAGGTTGGCCATTCAAAGCCCAGGTTGCGGGTGAGTGCCTGACCTTCAGCCCAGCTCACTGCCCACCAAGCAGATCGAAAACAGCTGTGAGTAGATAAATAGGTACCGCCTAACATGGGGAGGTATTTTAATGGCACCGTAAGAAATACCAAAAAATGCTGACATTCAGTCAAAAGGAAGAAGTCTGTGAATAGGGTTCTTTAGCATGGAGTGACAGCCCCCCCCCCCCTTCCCAATTCCTGTGGCCAGAACTGAGTACAACCTCCAAGACGCCGGAGATGGGAAAAGCCTAGATAGTACCTCTTATCTATGTACTGTCTCTGTCCTGTCAGTGTATAATGGCATTGAATGTTTGCCATATATGTGTTCTGTGATCTGCCCTGAGTCCCCTTTGGGGTGAGAAGGGCAGAATATAAATACTGTAAATCTATAAATATAATAAAAGTCAGTGTTTGTATATATGTATGTATGTATGTATGTTTGCGGAGGGCGGATATGTGGCAGTGTTCCGATTAGCTGTCACTGTGGGATTATTCGCATAACGCCTCTGATTGGCCAGCACCACCAACATTCCGACACTCTAAAGTGCCGGGGGGGGGGGGTAATGAAAAGGCCTGAGGCAGTCAGGCATGGTGGGAGTTTAAGGCCAAAATACTTTGCGGCCCCCAACAATGACAGAACAAGACCAAACTTGGCACACAGAACCCCCAAGACCTACTCTACATCCTGGTGCAGTTTGAGGGAGGATGGAACATGGATGACGGGACTTGCAGTACTTTAACTCACTTACTTAGAGCAGTGTTTCCCAACCTTTTTGGAGCCGCGGCACACTTTTTACATTTGCAAAATCCTGGGGCACACCGCCAACCAAAATGACACAAAATGACACTCTAACACAGTAACACATATAGTTAATATGTTTTTAAATGTATTTATACACTCAGTGTGAAACCTGGGCCTGTTTCGATGAACTCAACATAGATATCCTGGCAGGAATGGCAGAAAGACACAAACTTCCCACACAGAACTCCCATAACCAAGAGAAAATGCTATAAGAGTTTGGTGGGCATTGACCTTGAGTTTGGGAGTTGTAGTTCACCTACATCCAGAGAGCACTGTGGACTCAAACAATGTTGGATCAGGACCAAACTTGGCATGAATACTCAATATGCCCAAATATGAACACAGATGGAGTTCAGGGGAAATAGACCTTGACATTTGGGAGTTGTAGTTGCTGGGGTTTATAGTTCCCCTACAATCAAAGAGCATTCTGAACCCCACCAATGATAGAACTGGGCCAAACTTCCCACACAGAACCCCCATGAGGCAAGAGGAGGTCTCTACTTGGGGAAAGGGAGGCGGGCCTTCCCAATGCATGGAGAGGGAGAGACCAAGTAGACAACGGGTGGGGAGGGGGTTTTTTTGTGGTAATTTTGTGCCTTTATCGATGTAGATTTCTTAGGGTTATTATACTTCAACACACTAGACTCCCCCCCCCTTTTTCTGGAGATTCCAATTTCCCACGGCACACCTGATGATCACACACGGCACACTAGTGTGCCCCGGCACACTGGTTGAGAAACACTGACTTAGAGCACTGTGTCCCACACCTTAGATGCATCAGGACCAAACTTGGCACACAGAGGCCCAATGGCCCACTTTACAACCTGGAGCAGTTTAGGGCAGGATTCGGCCACAAATGATGGGATTTTCAGTACCTTCACCCCGATTCACTTCCCACAGCCCCTACAAATCACTGACCAGGCCCAAACTTGCTCATGAGTACTCATGACCCACCCTACATCCTGCTACAGTTCTAAGGGGGATGGTCCATGGAAGATGGGATTTGCAGTACCTTCACTCACTTACTGAAACCACTGCGAACCTCAGCCAATGACTTATCAAAGGCCAAACTTGGCACGCAGAGCCCCCATGACCCACTCTACACCCTGGAGCAGTTAGGAGGAAGGTGGACCACGGATGATGGGACTTGCAGTACCTTTACTCACTTTCTGAGACAACTGCGACCCTCATCCAATGACTGATCAAGACCAAAGTTGGCACACAGGCCCCCCATGGCCCACTCTACATCCTGGTGCTGTTTGGAGGAGGATGGACCATGGACAATGGGAGTCACAGTACCATCACTAACTTCCTGAGACCACAGCGAGCCACATAATTGATAGACCAACCTTGCCACACAATGCCTTTCTCAAGTAACCCGGGCAGCACTGGGTCCCCAAGCTAGTAAATAATAAATAATAAATATTTTGGTCTTAGAAAGTGGGTCTATAGGGTCACATTTGACAACCACAACTCTATAATGACTCCGCTGTCAAGTCTTACACTTTCTCGCTGGCATTCAGGCTCGAGGTGCCCGCTCTCCTTCCAGACCCCAGCAATGCCTTTTATGGTAACTGCTGTGCAATAGATCCAAACTTTCCTGGTATAATTCCCTTTCCTGGTGAGAGGTCACTCTAAACTCATTCGATCATTGCCATTTAAATGTATAATTAAAACTGCTCGCGGTGTGACTCAGCGGGCATGAAAAATCGCCAAGGAGAGGTTGTTCACGCCTTTTCCTTCCACTGATCCTTTTGATACCATTTCTTTTGCTTTCTATGCACTCTTTTTGGCCCCTATTTATTGATTCTGGGTGTCTTGGGGAAGGAGTTTCTCATTCTCATTTGAAATCCTTGTATGGAAAGCCCTCCATCTACATGGATTCTGCATTTATGACTTCCAACAGCTATGGCTTGAATTTTTTTTAATTACTAAAATCAAGCACTTATTTAGCCAATGTTTTTTGGGTCAGGAGCGACTTGAGAAACTGCAAGTCGCTTCTGGTGTGAGAGAATTGGCCATCTGCAAGGATGCTGCCCAGGGGACGCTCGGATGTGTTACCATCCTGTGGGAGGCTTCTCTCATGTCCCCACATGAGAAGCTGGAGCTGATAGAGGGAGCTCACCTCAGCTTCTCTCATGCCCACACATGAGAAGCAGGAGCTGACAGATGGGAGCTCACCCCACTCCCCAGATTCAAACTGCTGAACTTTCAGTCAGCACTCCTGCCGGTGCAAGGATTTAATCATTTTATATATAAGTCATTATATATAACACTGTATACAAGGGGACTAGATCGTGCATCGATTTGGATATCCACTTGGGGTCCTGAACCAAACCATAGAAGATATCAAAAGCCCATAGTATAACTATTTGGATCTGCAGTGTTTCCCAACCTTAAGAACATAAGAACATAAGAAGAGCCATGCTGAATCGGACCTCAGCCCATCTAGTCCAGCATTCTGTATCACACAGTGGCCCCCAGTTGTACACGGGGATCTCGAGCAGAAGGGAGGGCAAAACCCTGACCTGCTCCCGACCCCCCACGACCAGTACCCAGGGATATCCTGCCTACCTCAACCAACTCCGAGGTGGCACTTGAATGTCCTTTTCAGTAACCACTGATTCCCTTGGTATCCATGAATCTGTCTAATCCTGCCTTGAAGGTGTCCAGGCTGACAGCTGTCACAACCTCTTCTGGAAGTGAGTTCCATAACCCAATGACCCTCTGGGTGAAGAAATATTTCCCTTTATTAGTCCTAACTTTCCTACCTTGGAGCTTTAGGGAGTGCCCTCTAGTCCTAGTGTTTTGTGACAAAGAAAATAATTTTTCTTTATTCACCTTTTCTATCCCATGCATGATTTTATACACTTCGATCAAGTCACCTCTTAAACGCCGTCTTTCAAGGCTGAACAGACCAAGGCGTTGCAACCTGGTTTCATAAGGGAGCCGCTCCATCCCTTGGATCATTCTTGTTGCCCTTTTCTGTACCTTTTCCAGTTCCGTTATATCCTTCTTAAGGTGCGGAGACCAGAATTGTACACAGTACTCCAAATGTGGCCTTACCATAGATTTGTAGAGAGGCAATACAACATTTGCTGACCTATTTTCGATTCCCTTTCTGATCATGCCAAGCATAGAATTTGCTTTTTTCACTGCTGCAGCGCACTGGGTTGACATCTTCATTGAGCTGTCCACCAAGACCCCAAGATCCCTTTCCTGGTTTGTCTCGGAAAGCTTTGACCCCATCAATTGGTAGGTGTAGTTGGGGTTCTTTGCCCCGATGTGCATGACTTTACACTTGTTTAGGTTAAAATGCATTTGCCACTTTGTTGCCCATTCACTCAATTTCGAGAGATCTTTCTGGAGCTCTTTACAATCAGTTTCATTTTTAACTACCCTGAACAATTTAGTGTCGTCTGCAAACTTTGCTACCTCAGAATTCACTCCTACATCCAGGTCATTAATGAATAAATTAAAAAGTAACGGACCCAAAACTGAGCCTTGGGGTACGCCACTTCTCACCTCTTTCCACCCAGAGAAGTGTCCGTTTATTACCACCCTTTGTTTCCTACAGTTTAGCCAGGTTCCAATCCAGGACAAGACCTGTCCCCTGATTCCATGGCTGAAGAGCTTATTTAGGAGACTTTGGTGAGGGACTTTGTCAAAAGCCTTTTGAAAGTCAAGGTAAACAATATCGACTGGGTCCCCTTTATCTATGTGTTTATTTACACCCTCAAAGAATTCTAACAAGTTAGTAAGACATGATTTGCCTTTGCAGAAACCATGTTGATTTTCCTTCAGCAATGCCTGTTCTTCTATGTGCCTAGTAATATTTTCTTTAATAATGGTTTCCATCACTTTGCCTGGAACTGAGGTTAAACTGACTGGTCTATAATTTCCTGGATCGCCTCTGGATCCTTTCTTGAAGATCGGTGTTACATTTGCCCCCCTCCAGTCCTCGGTTACAGTGCCTGATCTTAGAGAAAGGTTATATATCTTAGCTAGAAGTTCAGCAATTTCACACTTGAGTTCCTTAAGATCTCTGGGGTGGATGCCGTCTGGACCTGGTGATTTGTTGACATTTAGTTTAGTAAGGCATGTGAGAACCTTTTTTGCACCGCGGCACATTTTTTACATTGACAAAATCCTGGGGCACACCACCAACCAAAATGACACAAAATGACACTCTAACACAGTAATACATATAGTTAATATGTTTTTAAATGTATTTATACGCTCAGTGTGAAATCTGTTTCGATGAACACAACATAGATACCCTGCCTTGTCTGCTTTGGACATAGATATCCCGCCTTGTGTGCTTCGGACTGGGTCGCCTGGGCCGACACTGCCTTATCATCACCAGCCGGTGCTTCAAGGCCGCTGCTCACCTGGGTTTCCCTCAGGCAGGCAGGCAGGCAGGGAGGGAGGCAGGCACAGGGGCAGGCCGCTCCCAAAGCCGAGAAGCAGGCCGTGAAGGAAGGAAGGAAGGAAAGAAGGAAGGAAGGAAGGAGGCCTGAGAGCAGGAGAGGCCGAGGCAGAGTCCAGGCCAGGAGAGGAAGAAGGGAGGAGGCCCCGGAGCCGCTTTGGCCCCAAAGCTGGAAGGAATCTTGAGCCAGAAGGGGACAACAAGCGGCTGAGAGGAAAACAAAGCCCAACGCTCCTCTCTGGAAGCTCTCCGCCTCCTCCGGAAGTGACCTCAGGCAGGGAGGGAGGGAGGTACAGGGGCAGGCCGCTCCCTTCCGAAGCCGAGAGGCAGGCCGTGAAGGAAGGCCAGGAGAGGAAGAAGGGAGGAGGCCCCGGAGCTGCCTCAGCCCCAAAGCCTGAAGGAATCCTGAGCCAGAAGGGGAAAACAGGTGTCTGAGAGGAAAACAAAGCCCTACGCTCCTGTCTGGAAGCTCTCTGCCTCCTCCGGAAGTGACCTCACAGGGAAAGGCGCCGCCCGGCCCCTCCCCTCTTCAGCCTCCAACCAACCGCTTATCCAGGAAGCCGAGGCCCCGCCCCTCCCTTCTCTCGGGACTTCCATCCTGAACAAACATGGTGGTGCCGGGCGGGAGACCCTTAGAGAGGCGAGGCTTGCTTCTTGGCCACCGTTGATTGGCCCTGCTGGTGCCCAGAGAGAGAGAGAGAGACGGAGAGACAGAGCGAGAGGCAGGCTTCCCAAATGACTCCTGGCGGGGTGGTCGGCCTGTGTAGTTGCACTGGAGGACCTAGGCATTCCTAAAGAAGTGTTCTCTCGGTTTTTAAAAAAAATAGTGATTTCTCATCACCGTTTCCCCACTTTTGCAAGGGTCCTGGGCCCTTAACCCCAGGAAACATAGATCTCTGACTCTAGTCCAGACCTGGGCATCTTACGGCCGGCGGGCCAAATGTGGCCCGCCGGCCGATTCTGACCGGCCCGGGGAGAAGGGCGTCGGGGCGGGCCATTTCTGCAAGAGGAAGGGCTGCTGCTGCTGCCATCCCATCACGGGCTGTGGGGCCTGCGTCGGCAGACAGCCCGCCGCTATGGAAAACGATCGGAGGAGTGGCGGCTTTGGAGTGCCTGCCATCCCGGGAGGCGATCCGGTCCTGCCGCGGAAGCAGTCGGCGACCTGTAGCGGCTGATCGCCCTGGCAACCCGGAAGACTTGATAGTCTTCCGGGTTGCCAGGGCAATCAGCCACCGAAGGTCGCCGACTGCTCCCGCTGCAGGACCGGATCGCCTCCCAGGATGGCAGGCACTCCATGGCAGGGCGATCAGCCGATCGGGAACCCCTCTGACGCAACGGTTGGGGGCGAGAGTGGGCGGAGGCCTGCAGCCTCCGATCGTCTGCTGCTTTGCTCTGCTTTGCTGCAGGGCGGCTGGGTCCGCTTTGCCATCCTCTGGGCTGGGTCCATTGGGCCACTCCATCTTGGGATCCTTCCTCTCTTGAGGATGTCAGCCTCCATCTTGGTTCACACCTTGTCTTTATTTTAGTGATTTTTATTATTATTTTATAATAATTTTATAATAATATAATAATATAATTAATAATATAATGTTATATTATATTATAATTTCAATATATTATGTCTATATATAATATAATATAATAATTATGAAATTAATAATAATATATGAATATTTCTTGATATATTAATATGTTAATATTAATGATGTGTAATATATCTATATCTATCTATATCTATATCTATCTATCTATCATCTATCTATCCATATCTATCTATATTCTATAATAAAAGTCAATGTTTGTATGTGTGTGGAGGGATATGTGGCAGTGTTCTGATTGGCTGCCTCTTTCACAGGCTGCAGCAACCAGCGCGGGTGATGGACCTGCACCAAACTTGGTACACATAACCCCCCTGACCCCTGGTGCAGTTTGGGGGAGATGGACAATGGATTATGGGATTTGTAGTACTTTCAAACACTTTGCTTCCCACAGACCACTGTGGCCACCTAAAAGGACCAATACAGACCACACTTGGCACACACAGCCCCCATTACCCACTCTACATCCTGCTGCTGTTTGGAGGAGGGTGGACCACAGATGATGGGACTTGCAGTACCTTCAGTAATGTCATGATACCACTGCAACTCCCAATACTGACGGATCAAGGCCAAACTTGGCAGACAGAGCATCCATGACCCACTCTACATCCTGCTGCACTTTGGAGGAGCGTACACCATGGACGGTGCGACTCGCAGTGCCTTCACTAACTTCCTGACACCACTGCGAACCACATAAATAATTGCTACACACCAACTAATATGTTTCTCAACCTGGGCACTGTAAATATAGTAAGTAAATAAATAAATAAATAAGTTATGTAGATTAGAATGTAGTTCAGCCTTCAGGTGTGGCCCTTCATAATATTTTTTGCTCTCGTGTGGCCCCTTGGAAAAAATATTTGCCCACCCCTGCTCTAGTCTATTTCCTAGCATCCTCCAAAGAACAAAGTTCACTTTTGAAGTGTCACCCAACGCTTGTCATTTTTGGTATGACAAGTTAAGAGGGTTGTAACCTCCGGGGCCAAATTCCATCTCAAAGAGCCCAAGGCAAATGGATGTTTTCAGGAAAGAAAAAAAACCCCTCTGTGTTCTCAAGTGCCGCTGGACTAAAGGAGGCGAAGCCTGGGCCCTTCCTGCCCCGTTGGCATTCCCACTGGCCAAGGTTTAGAAAATCAATGATTCATTCCGATGGTGCTTGTCATCACTTAAATTGTGTGCTTAAGTCCTTGGGCCTTTTCCTACGGGGCTGTATTAACACTCCAAAGGGCTGCGGGTTCATTTGTTGGTCTAAAGGGCACTTCCAGTCTGCTTAATCTTTGATGGACAGGGCCGATTGTTCCCCCAAATCCCCAGCCGCACAATACAACAAAGGCCGACGGGACCCACAATGCACCCGGCTTCCTGTCCCTGCGTGGCTGGAATTCATGACCAGGCAAAATGTTCAATCGATCACTAGGCCGGGGTTTATGCGGCTCTCTTTGTGCCGCGGCATCTGAGGTCTGGATGGAGATCTCGCCTGTCAGGGCTTGGTGCTCATTGGCCCATTGACGAGAGGCAGAAGGAAGGTCCAGCTGCAAAAGAGCGCCGGCGGCTAGCGGCCATCTGGCTCTTGGGTTGCATCCTGTCCCGCAGGTCAAGGGACTCCGATAGGGATGATAACGGTCATCCCAAACCCAAACACACCCAGAAACAACACCCGGCGCCCTCCGGCTCCCATGGAAAAGGAGGACCCAGCAAATACCTCTGCAAGGACTCAGGCGCGCAAAGAGCCCTTCAGGCCCACGGAAACCTTTGAAGAGTTCCAAGTGGCTCTTTGCTTGTGTCAATACTCTGAAACTGAGACGGAAGAATGCAAAATGTCCCCAGTGAGAGCTTTCCTTGCAGACCCAAAGGCAAACAGAGACGCTGGATGGCTTCCCCGCCACCTGCACTTTGGAACACGTACGAAACATAAGGCAAACCAGGCTAGATTGTTCGGGAAAAGACTGTTCGGAAACTTCAACTAGTCCAGCGGTCAGCAGACAGGTTACTAACTGGAGCGACATACAGGGAGAACACTACTCCTCCGTTGTGCCAGCTCCACTGGCTCTGGTTACATCCCATATGGACTACTGCAACGCGGTCTACGTGGGGCTGCATTTGAAGACTGTTTGGAAACTTCAACTAGCCCAGTGGTTGGCAGCCAGGTTACTAACTGGAGCGACATACAGGGAGCACACTACTCCTATGTTGTGCCAGCTCCACTGACTCTGGTTACAACCCATATAGACTACTGCAACGCGGTCTACGTGGGACTGCCTTTGAAGACTGAACATAAAAACATAAGAACATAAGAAGAGCCATGCTGAATCGGACCTCAGCCCATCTAGTCCAGCATTCTGTATCACACAGTGGCCCACCAGTTGTACACGGGGATCTCGAGCAGAAGGGAGGGCAAAACCCTCACCTGCTCCCGACCCCCCACAACCAGTACCCAGGGAAATCCTGCCTACCTCAACCAATTCCGAGGTGGCACTTGAATGTCCTTTTCAGTAACTACCGATACACTTGGTATCCATGAATCTGTCTAATCCTGCCTTGAAGCTGTCCAGGCTGACGGCTGTCACAACCTCTTCTGGAAGTGAGTTCCATAACCCAATGACCCTCTGGGTGAAGAAATATTTCCCTTTGTTAGTCCTAACTTTCCTACCTTGGAGCTTCAGGGAGTGCCCTCTGGTCCTCGTGTTTTGTGACAAAGAAAATATTTTTTCTTTATTCACCTTTTCTATCCCATGCATGATTTTATACACTTCGATCAAGTCACCTCTTAGACGCCGTCTTTCAAGGCTGAAAAGACCAAGGCGTTGCAACCTGGTTTCATAAGGGAGCCGCTCCGTCCCTTGGATCATTCTTGTTGCCCTTTTCTGTACCTTTTCCAGTTCCGCTATATCCTTCTTAAGGTGCGGAGACCAGAATTGTACACAGTACTCCAAATGTGGCCTTACCATAGATTTGTAGAGAGGTAATACAACATTTGCCGACCTATTTTCGATTCCCTTCCTGATCATGCCAAGCATAGAATTTGCTTTTTTCACTGCTGCTGCGCACTGGGTTGACATCTTCATTGAGCTGTCCACCAAGACCCCAAGATCCCTTTCCTGGTTTGTCTCGGAAAGCTTTGACCCCATCAATTGGTAGGTGTAGTTGGGGTTCTTTGCCCCGATGTGCATGACTTGACACTTGTTTAGGTTAAAATGCATTTGCCACTTTGTTGCCCATTCACTCAATTTTGAGAGATCTTTCTGGAGCTCTTTACAATCAGTTTCATTTTTAACTACCCTGAACAGTTTAGTGTCGTCTGCAAACTTTGCTACCTCAGAATTCACTCCTACATCCAGATCATTAATGAATAAATTAAAAAGTAACGGACCTAAAACTGAACCTTGGGGTACGCCACTTCTCACCTCTTTCCACCCAGAGAAATGTCCGTTTATTACCACCCTTTGTTTCCTACAGTTTAGCCAGGTTCCAATCCAGGACAAGACCTGTCCCCTGAGTCCATGGCTGAAGAGCTTATTTAGGAGCCTTTGGTGAGGGACTTTGTCAAAAGCCTTTTGAAAGTCAAGGTAAACAATATCGACTGGGTCCCCTTTGTCTATGTGTTTATTTACACCCTCAAAGAATTCTAACAAGTTAGTAAGACATGATTTGCCTTTGCAGAAACCATGTTGATTTTCTTTCAGCAATGCCTGTTTTTCTATGTGCCTAGTAATATTTTCTTTAATAATGGTTTCCATCACTTTGCCTGGAACTGAGGTTAAACTGACTGGTCTATAATTTCCTGGATCGCCTCTGGATCCTTTCTTGAAGATCGGTGTTACATTTGCCTCCCTCCAGTCCTCGGGTACAGTGCCTGTTCAAAGTATATCTAGTAAGGGGCACTATTATGGCTGCAAGGCCATTCAATGCTAATTAATAGGGCTGGTTGATCAGGGGGAAAATGGTTCAAAACTCGCTTCAGATGTAGGGGCGCTGGCGCTTTGTATCTGATAGATTTCCGAAGTTTTCAGTGTTTTCCCCCCCGAAATTGATTCGGATGTACTTCCGAACTTCATAATGGCTTCGTTAATGGCTGGCACAGATTCTTTATTTATTTATTTATTGTTCATTTTTATATACGGCTCCTTCCTGCAGGCTCGGGGCGGTTTACACAAAACGGCAGATTAAAAACAGATAAAACACTTTGTTATACAAGACACAAGGCATGGTCGGAGTTATCCGGGGAAACTTAGATTAAAGGCCTGCTTAAAAAGAGTCATCTTGCAGGCCCTCCGGAAGGGGGCTAACTCTGTGATAGCCCGAACGTCGTCTGGTAACGCGTTCCACAGCGTCGGAGCCACAATGGAGAAGGCTCGTTGTCTTGTCACTGAGAGGCGACAGGAACGAACTGATGGAATCGTCAGAAGGTTTTGTTCTTCTGAGCACAGAGATCTCGGGGGAACGTATGGGGTGAGGCGGTCCCTCAGGTACACTGGCCCTAGACCATACAAGGCCTTAAAGGTCAAAACCAGCACCTTGAAGACAATCCGGTACTCTATTGGCAGCCAGTGCAATTGCTGTAGGATTGGTGTTATGTGCTCTCTCGCAGGTGCTCCCACCAGCAATCGAGCGGCAGCATTTGAGTTTCCGGGTTGTCGACAAGGGAAGGCCAATCTAGAGGGAGTTACAGTAGTCTAACCTTGAGATGACCGTCGCCTGGATCACCGTGGCTAGGTCATTCCTGGATAGGTAAGGAGCCAGTCGCCTAGCCTGTCGAAGATGAAGAAATGCTGTTCTGCTAACCATGGAGATCTGAGTCTCTATCGATAGCAGTGGGTCTAATTGAACCCCCAGGCTTTTTACCAAAGACTACGGGCGTAACCGCTCGCCCTCCAGGATAGGCAACCGGCACTCGCCCATACTAGGACGACCCAGCCAAAGGATCTCCGTCTTCGATGGATTCACCTTCAACCGGCTGGAACGCAGCCATCCAGTCACAGCTTCAATGCATTGATGGAAACAATCGGGTAGGGTGTACGGCCAGCCATCCATTCTCAGCACCAGCTGGGTGTCATCAGCGTACTGATGGCACTCCAGACCAAAATCGCGAACCAGTCGGGCGAGCGGATGAATGTAGAAGTTAAACAATAAAGGGGAAAGGATAGCTCCCTGGGGGACCCCACAACTTAATGGAAGTCTCCCAGAAGCCATTCCTCTCCTCTCCACACGTTGTCCCCGGTCTTGGAGAAAGGAGGCCACCCATCTAAGGGCAGTCCCCCTAACCCCCCGTCACGGCTATTTAACCTACTTTGGAACGGATTGGTTTCCCTCAGCGTTGGACCTAAAGCAGGGGAAGCCAATCTGCTCCAAAGTGGGTGTTTTAACCCACTTTGGAGCTGATTGGCTTCCCTCCGCTAGACCTAAAGCAGAGGAAGCCAATCCACTCCAAAGTGGGTCAAAACATCCAATTTGGAGCGGATTGACTTTCCTCCGTATTGGACCTGTCTTTCTTTCCTCCAGATCTGAAATGCGTCTTTCCTCCTGATCTGAAGATCTGAAAGGCACCATTCAGATCCGGGGGGAAGGCATGGGCTTCCACATGGAAGGGAAGGCCAGGGAAGGGAAAATCCTTTCCGAAAATGGTGATTTCCCTTCTGACGCCATCTCTCTGTGGAGATGGCGTCGTATTTGGTCATTTACTTCCGGGTTGCTTAAAACACTTCAAAAACGGTTCAAAAGTGAATTTAATCCGAATTAATTCTGAGTTCCACGGACATCCAATGAAATTGACCAGGCCTACTAATTAAAGTGGCCAATTGTAACATTCAAACTTGCCTCAAGCAGACAAGAGTGTTTTCTCCCAACCCTGGACATTATTGCACAGATATAAACATCACTTGCCTGGTTTCCAACAGACCTCACAACCTCTGAGGATGCCTGCCGTAGATGTGGGTGAAACATCAGGAGAGAATGCTTCTGTAACATGTCCATACAGCCCAGAAAACTCATAGCAACACAGTGATTCCAGCCATTAAAGTTTTCGAGAACACAAATCTCAACACGTTTATATTTTATTAACCAGGAGCCCTGCCCCATATTCAATCTGGAAACCCTAGAGATGAGATAAGGGTTCACCCATGAGGTCTTTGACCAGCTGGAGGAACTACTTTTGCTTCCCTGCTTTGGCATGCATTTCCAGGAAGCAGCTCTCCTGTCTGAAGCATGTGGCCGAAAGACAAGCCAGACTTCCGGGATGTTTTTAAAGGCGCTGCTGTCTCCCGCTGCCAGAGCTGACACCAGCGACAATGCCCGCTCGGCTGATCCAGGGTCAAAGAAGGCATTGTCTCAGGAGCCCGTCCCCTTTAGCTCCAAAGGCTTTGGAAGCACAAGAGACATGTAAGAACTTAAGCCCGGCCTTAGCGGACAAGGCCAAAAGTCTTTCTAGTCCAGCCTCTTGGACACACATACCACTAACCGGGCACAGGAGGGCAAAGGCTAGGAAGAGAAACCTGCTCTATCTTAGAAAGTGGGGTCGAAGGATGAAGAAAAAAATGGCACAGGATGGAGAGCCACAACTGGACTTGCCGCCTATCTCTTAGGGTCACTATAAGTGAAAACAACTTGAAAGACACCTTTCAGATCTGGAGGAAAGACAGGTCCAACGCGGAGGAATGCCAATCTGCACCGGGAATGTGGCGCAGCTGGCTGGGAATCAGCTGCATAAGATCTCTACTGACCAGAAGGTCATGAGTTCGAGGCCTGCCCAGGTCGGGGTGAGCTCTCGACCAATTGTGTAGCTCGTTGTCTGTCTATATATGAAATATGTCTATGGCATTGAAGGTTTGCCTAGATATGAGCATTGTGATCCGCCCTGAGTCCCCTGTTTTGACCCAGTTTAGAGCAGATTGGCTTCCCCTGTTTTAGGTCTAGCGGAGGGAAGCCAATCTGCTCCAAAGTGGGTTAAATGCGTGTCAGCCATTAACGAAGCCATTATCAAGTTTGGAAGTACATCTGAATCAATTTCTAAAAAAACACTGAAAACTTCGGAAATCTATCAGATACGAAGCGCCAGCATCCCTACATCCGAAGCGGGTTTTGAACCATTTCCCCCCCCTGATCAACCAGCCCTATTAATTTGCATTGAATGGCCTTGCAGCCATAATAGTGTCCCCTGCTAGAAATACTTTCAAGCCATGCAATGATTGAATCTATGGATACCAAGGACTGACTCCAGTCTCAGTGATAACAACTAAGTTTCTCTTAGGAACAGGGACTGCTACAGTGTGCGCCTTCAAGTCATTTCTGATATTGCTACCCAGTGCCAGACAACATCAACAACTTGCTTGCAACTGTATCTGCATGTTGGGCCAAATCCCAACTAGTTAAATAGATTCTGACACAGCGTTGCACAGATTTGTTTGCAGCACAAATGACACAGTAACTAACAGAAAGCTTGATGATCAGACATTATCAGATCCAAATTGTCAGATATTACCTGCCATTGTAAACATACTTTTACAATAAAATACAATATTTATTTATTTATTTATTTATTATTTTGCTTTATATACTCCCTTCTCTTCCCAAGGAGGCTCAGGGTGGTTCACACCAGTGAACAACATAATCACAACATAATTATAAACATAAGAAAACAGATTGAGGCAAGAGTGGAATTTGACAGCCTTATTTAAAGGTTAAACACCTGTCTGAAGAGGTTGGTCTTGCAGGCCCTCCGGAAGGCATGTAGGTCAGTTATTGCTCGAGCCTCCGCCGGGAGGGCGTTCCAAAGGGTAGGCGCTACTACAGAGAAAGTGCGCTGCCACGTCGAGGACAAGCGGCAGATCTTAAGTGATGGGACCTCCAACAGGTTTTCGTCCATGGACCATAGTGGTCTCTGGGGAATGTGCAGGGAAAGGCAGTCCTTCAGGTACACTGGCCACAGGCCATGCAAGGCCTTAAAGGTTAACACCAGCACTTTGAAGGCAATCTGGTACTCGATGGGGAGCCAGTGCAATCGCCGTAGGACTGGAGTGATGTGGCACAATAGCGCCACACCAACCAGTAGTCGGGCCGCAGCGTTTTGCACCAGCTTAAGTTTCCGGATTACCAAGAGAGGAAGGCCAATGTAAAGGGCGTTACAGTAGTCCAGTCTCAAGATGACCTTGGCCTGGATTACTGTGGCTAGGTCGCCACCGGAAAAATAGGGCTCCAGCCGCCTTGCCTGGCGCAGATGGAAAAATGTTGCTCTGCTCACAGTGGATACCTGAGCCTCCATCGTCAGCAGAGGGTCTAGTTGGACACCCAGGCTTTTTACCAGGGCCGACGGGCTAACCACCTTTCCGTCCATTATTGGCAGCTGGAGCTCCCCCCCCCCGGGGGGCAACCCAGCCACAGGACCTCCATCTTCGACGGGTTCACCTTCAACCTGCTGGCCCGTAGCCACTCAGTCATGGCTTCTAGGCACTGATGGAAATAATCGGGTACAGAGTCCAGCCGGCCTTCCATCCTCAGCACCAGCTGGGTGTCATCAGCGTACTGATGGAACTCCAGACCAAAACTATGCACCAGTTGGGCCAGTGGACGCATGTAGATGTTAAATAATAGAGGGGAGAGGATAGCCCCTTGGGGAACCCCACACTCAAGGGGGACTCTTTCCGAGACCATCCCTCCCCTCTCCACCCGTTGTCCCCGATCTTGGAGAAAGGAGGCCACTCATTTAAGGGCGGACCCCCTCACTCCTGTCATGGCTAAACGGTGGATCAATAGAGAATGGTCGACTGTGTCAAATGCTGCCGTGAGGTCCAATAACATGAGCAGCGCTGACCCACCTTGGTCCAACTGCCACAGCTCCATTCTGCAGAATCCTGGGATTTGGAGTTTGGGGATTAAGCTTCCCGATGATTCATTCCTTAGAAGCATTGGATTCAAATGAGAACCTTTTCGCAAAGTCCCACCAAGAAGCGCTCCAGGTGGTCCCCATCGCAAGAATTCAGCCGGCTGCTGAGTCTCAAAGTAAACAAACTTGTTCTCATTTAAACATTAAGAAAACGCTGGCATTGTCCGCAGAACCAACGCTCTTCCCCAAATTAAGACTGATCCCCTCGCCTGACACCATGTTAATATGACTTCTCACTGTCCATAAATACTTTCCAATGTCTTTTGTTGATATCCTAATGTACAGAAACTAGCCAAGGTGGCCGCAAGTACTTTGCCCTGATCTGTAAACAATATCTGCATTTTCCGAGTGACCTGATTCGGAAAGGTTCACTTTATGAGGTCCTTTCCGAGCCAGAGGACAGGAAAGTGGTCCTCAGTAACGGCAATGGACACACAAGAAAAACACATCTGCTCACTTCTAGGGACGTCAACCTTGGCTAATTTTCTTCTCTTTTACAGATGCAAGAAGTAATGTGGACAAACTTCTTCCCAGCCTGAGAACGTCCTCAAAGACTGTAGTTGATTATTTTAGTACAAAAAAAGGTTTGGGGGTATCTGTGAGTGTACAAGGATGGGAAGTATTTCCACGCATTTTCACAAATCTGCAGGAAAAGATGTCCAAAATTACACTAATTTTAATAGAGGAAGTGGGAGTCCTTGAAAGACTGGGAGGGGGGTTTAGGGGCCACAAACGAGGAGACCAGGGGCCACATAGAGTCCATGGGCACACTTTGCTCACCACTGAACTAGATGGAGACCACTGCTGATGATCATATAGGACAAGGGTGCTCACACTTTTTCAGCATGCGAGCTACTTATAAAACAACCAAGTCAAAATGATCTCCCTCCCCACTACAACAATGTGAAATATAGAACACAATATCTGCTCTGAACTGGGTTTTTTGAGTCCACACTGCCATATAATCTATTTCAAAGCAGATACATGGGATTTTATTCAGCTATGTGGAAAGGACCTCAGATCACCCAGGGCCCTTCCACACATCCTATTTTACTGTCATACTTTGGACACATCGGGAGAAGACAAAACTCAGTCGAAAAAGGCAATAAGGCCTTTTCAATGAAGGACAACCGGGAAAGAGGAAGACCCATTATAATCAATCAATGGGTCTGCGAGACTTGCGTGGGGCTGTAAAGGATAGGAGACTGGAAGATCCTTCATTCATGGAATTAATGTACCGTAAGTAAAAGTCAAACTGGCAGCAGTTAACAACATCTCTCTCGGCATTACTTCATGAATGAAGTTTCTTAGGAAGGACTCATCCCAGCCTTTTTACATACAAGCGCGTTGATGACTAAGAAGGCCAATCCGAGATAGGCAAGTCTGGTTGCAGAAAGCACAGCAGAAAGTCTCCTTGGGTGATGTTGTTTCCAAGTTGCGGTTCTTTCTGCGTTGTCGTTTCTCTTCGAGACCCATTTGGCGTGTCTTCTCGAAAGAGGCCGCAGCATTGTGGATAGTGTGTCTCCATGCCTCCCGATGTGAGGCCAGGGTGGACCATTGTTGGTGATCAATCTGGCCGAGCCTGAGATGTTGTTTCAGGGAGTCCTTGTATCTCTTTTTGGGGCGCCACTTTTACGCTGACCCGTGGCGAGTTCACCGTAGAGTAGTATCTTTGGGAGGCGGTGGTCCTCCATCCTAGAGATGTGCCCTGCCCAGCGCAGCTGTGTTCTCAATAGCATGGCCTCAACGCTGGTGATCCCTGCTTGCTCAAGGACAGCGACATTCGTCACATTGTCGGTCCAGTGTATATTTAGGATTGTGCAAAGACAGCGCTGATGAAAGCGTTCGAGGAGTCGTAGGTGTTGGCGATAGGTAACCCATGTTTCAGACCCATAGAGGAGAATAGACAGTATGATAGCTCTGTACACCCTGATTTGGGTGCTTTGCCTCAGATGCTTGTTGCTCCAAACTCTTCTGTGAAGCCTTCCGAATGCACTCTATGCTTTTGCTAATCTGTGATCTATCTCTTTATCAACCTTGGCGTCTGAAGAGATGATGCTTCCCAGGTGAACTGCTGAACGGACTTAAGCACAGATGTGCCTATGCTGACCTCCAGCAATGGAGAGCAGTGTTAAACCTCGATAGTTTGAGCAACAAGAACAACAACAACAGGAAAGCTCACAGATCCATGCCTCCTATTTTCCTATTTAGAATTTCTCATCCCTTCAGGTTAGCCAACCGAGCACCGAGTTGTGTGGCCTTGTGGTGGGGCTCGGAGTGGAAAAAGGCAATAATTCTGTCAGTTTCTTTCCCCCCACAAACCAGGCGAGGCTTTTCGCGGCCTGTTCAGCTTAAATGCAGGAAAGCCACATCAACCGCGGCGCTCATTAACTCATCAAGCCCTGATGGAAACCAGGCCTTCCCCGGCAGGACTCGCTCTCACTCCTCTACTCAGTGGTAATGGGAAGTGGTTAAAAGTCCCGCTGGGATGCCAAACTCTTCCCTGACACACATCCACTGTTTGCTTTGTGCCAGTTCCCAGGGCTAACCATTTTTTTAAAGCAAAACCATAAAACAAATAAAAGATTACTTGGGGAAATGTCTTGGCACAGCCAAGCAGGGAGAAGTCCAAATCCCAAGGCGAATTATTGCTCGTAACCGACAGCAAAGGGAACCGGGCATAAAGTCAATTGTTTGCATAGAGAAGAGTTTTGAGCAGGGTTGAGGCAAAACACGGCAGAGGTTAGGAATTAGGAATTGACCCATTCGCCATGAATGGTCAGAAATCATAAATATGATTATGATTTTTCACATGATCAGACTTTTTACAGTGGAATCCGAATGCAGGACCACCTTCAAGTTCCATCATTAAGACCAATAGGAGTCCCCGTTGGCGCAATGAGTTAAAACTTTGTGCCAGCGAGACTGCTGACCAAAAAGTTGGCAGTTCAAATCCAGGGAGCGGGGTGAGCTCCTGTCTGGCAGCTCCAGCTTCCCATGCGGGGACATGAAAGAAGCCTCCCACAGGATGGTGAAACATCAAGGCATCCCCTGGCCAACGTTCTTGCAGAAGGCCAATTCTCTCACACCAGAAGCAACTTGCAGTTTCTCAAGTTGCTGACACGAAAAAAACCACAATCCAACATCACTACAATTACTACTACTAATGGGACTACAATTCCCAAAATCTCACAAAGAGAGGGATTCTGGAGATGGCGGTCTAAGATTGACTAATGGTCGACAAAAAGTTGAAGCAACATGGCTATAGTGATATGACAATGTGCCATGAGACTGATTTTGGTGCTTTGCCTCAAGTGCTTGTTGCTCCAGACTCTTTTGTGAAGCCTTCCGAATGCAATCTATGCCTTTGCTAATCTGTGATCTATCTCTTTATCAATCTTGGTGTCTGAAGAGATGATGCTTCCCAGGTTGGTGAACTGCTGGATGGACTTAAGCACAGATGTGCCTATGCTGACGTGGGGATGATGGTGTTCTTCCTGTGGTGCGGGCTGGTAGAGGACTTCTGTTTTCTTCAGGCTGACTTCCAGCCCAAACAGTTCTGCAGCTGCTGCAAAGCAGGATGTGAGGGGCTGCAGGGCTGCTTCTGAATGGGCGACAAGGGCAGCATCGTCTGCTCATGGACTAGATAGTTTAGTTCAGGGCTGTCCAACAGGTGGCCCTGGGGCCGTACACGGCCCCCGAGCCCCTTCCCTCTGGCCCCCTAACTTGTTTTAATAAAATACAAATTAAAAAAAATAAAATAAAAAATATATATACCTACTTCCGGGTTTAGGCAAGCATCGCGAGACTACGCCAGCCACAGACGGGATTTCGAGGGAGGCCGAAATCCCGTCTGTGGCTGCGTAGTCTCGCGCTGCGCGCGCCTCCTTCTCCCTCGGCTGTTTCCAGGCCAGCCCCCAGTCCCTCAGAGAGAGGGAGGAGGGGAGTGAGGCAGGAAAAGCCCCTCCTGGCTCCGTCCTCTTCCTGTGGAAGGCCCTCGCTTCCCACCCGGCCTGAGCTTGGCCTCGGCTCCAGCGGGGCTCTTCAGAGACGGCAGCGGCGTTGGCGCTTCGGCCCTGTGGCGGGGCTCCCGCAGTATGGGTAAGGAAGGGCCTGGCTCGAATCAATCAATCTAAAAACAGTGGGACCGTGGGTGAGGGGAGGGGGAGGGGACCCTCAGCGGCGGTTTCCTTGGCAACGCTTCTTTCCCTCCTCCATGCCCCCTCCCCCTTGTTGTGCTGCCTTCCCCCGCGTGCAGGGCACAACGTGGCTTCCTTTGCGCCTGCCCCCATGGCTTGTTTTCCCTTCAGGGAGGGAGGGAGGGAGGGAGCTCTTTGGGCCTCCTCCACCCGCCTCTGGGAAAGGAGGCCCCATCAAGCCCTGCGACGGCATTGAGGTGTTTGGGTATTTTTTTGGTGTGTCCCAATTTGAGTGTGGACTCAAATAACTCAAAGGTATTAGGAAACATTTCCCCAAATCCACCAGTGTTCCCATTTGGGTATATTGAATATTCATGCCAAGTTTGGTCCAGATCCATCATTATTTGAGTCTACAGTGCTTTCTGGATGGAGGTGAACTACAACTCCACAACTCAAGGTCAATTGTAAGTAAATTGGAGCCGGGGAGGGGGCGGAGCCAGGGAGGGGGCAGACCCTTCGGCCCCCCAGGTGATCAGTGACCGGAATTCCGGCCCTTGGGCCCGTAGAAGTTGGACAGCCCTGGTTTAGTTTACCAGAGCTCCCATACAGCTCTGGTAAAGGTACTGTGATTCAGCGGACTTATATGTGTCTTAATGAGTCTATGTGGACTTTAATGAGTTGATTATTCGTATTGATTGTATGAACGTGTTTGGGCTTGCTAGCCTACTTATTGAATAAGGAATTGATATACATATTTTGCATACTCTCTGTCCCACGTTTGTGTTTGTTTAGCTGCTTTTCTACAGCTCTCTTTGTGTAGTACGCATACTTCATATGTAAGTCAAGGGCCACTGGGGCTCCAAGCATTGAGATGGCCAAATACCTGGAAGAATGAGGAACCGAGTACAGTTGCAATAGAAAAGGGCTGCAACGGAGTGAAGTCAGACAACCGAGGCTGGGCCCAGAGTTACATCTGCTGTGCTTTCATGAAAGCCAAGTCAGATCCGAAGATAAGAGAGGCATCAAAGGCAACGAGCAGTTCCAGGCCGTTCTTCCTCCCAGAGCAGATGTGGCTACCCCCTGAACGTAAGGGGACAACTATTTCAAAACAAACCTCTGATGCAGCTTTCAAGTCCGGGCAAGTATTCCAACCGCTGACCCAAGAGCCCCAGCCTTCCTTGACATTATTAGGAGAGTTTGTGGTCATCTCGCCTTGAGTGTTTCTTTGAAGAGCGTTTCAGCAATTACACGGAATGCAGAAGAATAAATCAGCTCACAACAAAGCCAAACAATGCATCTATATGTTAATTTTGCATCCCTGTTTGCTGAATAAAATCCAACTCATTAAAAGGCTGCGTTCTTTGTTCTTCAACCAACAGAACGTCATTGATCTTCTCAAAGATTAGAAATAGTTGTTGTCCAGTCATGAAGTTCTATCATCCTTGGAGTCATGGTTATGCCCTCATGAAGGGCAATGCTTCTCCTCTGGCAACGTAACTGTAGTTGGGTCGTTGTGAGTTTTTTGGGCTGCCTGGCCATGTTCCAGAAGCATTCCCTCCTGACGTTTCGCCCACATCTATGGCAGGCATCCTCAGAGGTTGTGAGGTTTGTCGGAAACTCTCTCGGCATTACTTCACAAACGAAGATTCAGGAAGGACTCATCCCACGCTTTTTACAAGCGCGTTGATGACTAAAAAGGCCAATCTGAGATAGGCAAGTCCGGTTGCAGAAAGCACAACAGAAAGTCTCCTTGGGTGATGTTGTTTCCAAGTTGCGGTTCTTTCTGCGTTGTCGTTTCTCTTCGAGACCCATTTGGCATGTCTTCTCGAAAGCGGCTGCAGCATTGTGGATAGTGCGTCTCCATGCCTCCCGATGTGAGGCCAGGGTGGACCATTGTTGGTGATCTATCTGGCTGAGCCTGAGATGTTGTTTCAGAGAGTCCTTATATCTCTTTTTGGGGGCGCATCTCTTGCGCTGACCTGTGGCGAGTTCACCCTAGAGTAGTATCTTTGGGAGGCGGTGGTCCTCCATCCTAGAGACGTGCCCTGCCCAGTGCAGCTGTGTTCTCAATAGCATGGCCTCAATGCTGGTGATCCCTGCTTGCTCAAGGACAGCAACATTTGCCACATGATCACATAGTTGGTCCAGTGTATATTTAGGATTGTGCGAAGACAGCGCTGATTAAAGCGTTCGAGGAGTCGTAGGTGTTGGCGATAGGTGACCCATGTTTCAGACCCATAGAGGAGAATAGACAGTATGATAGCTCTGTACACACGGATTTGGTGCTTTGCCTCAGGTTCTTGTTGCTCCAGACTCATTTGTGAAGCCTTCCGAATGCACTCTATGCTTTTGCTAATATGTGATGTATCTCTTTGTCAACCTTGGCGTCTGAAGAGATGATGCTTCCCAGGTAGGTGAACTGCTGTACGGACTTAAGCACAGATTTGCCTATGCTGACGTGGGGATGATGTTCTTCCTGTGGTGCGGGCTGGTAGAGGACTTCAGTTTTCTTCGGGCTGACTTCCAGCGCAAACAGCTCTGCAGCTGCTGCAAAGCAGGATGTTAGGCGCTGCAGGGCTGCTTCTGAACGGGCGACAAGGGCAGCATCATCAGCAAAAAGCAGTTCACGGACTAGATAGTTTAGAGTCTTAGTGCAAGCCCTCCGGCGTCTTAAGTTGAACAAGCTACCATCAGTATGATAGCGTATATATATGCCGTCTTCTTCTTTGAGGTATGCCGGAAACTAGGCAAGTGGAGTTTATATATCTGTGGAATGTCTAGGGTGGGAGAAAGAACTCTTGTATGTTATTGTTGCAATTGACCACCTTGACTAGCATTGAATAGCCTCGCAGCTTGAAAGCTTTGCTGCTTGCTAACTGGGGGAATCCACCCGACATTCACATTTGCCTCAAACAGGCAAGAGTTCTTTTGTGATAATATAATTGTATAGTTGTTCTAAACTATCTTGTCCGTGAGCTGCTTTTTGCTGACGATGCTGCCCTTGTCGCCCATTCAGAAGCAGCTCTGCAGAGCCTGACATCTTGCTTTGCAACAGCTGCGGAGCTGTTTGGGCTGGAAGTCAGCCTGAAGAAAACGGAAGTCCTCTACCAGCCCGCACCACAGGAAGAACATCACCATCCCCACGTCAGCATAGGCAAATCTGTGGTTAAGTCTGTTCAGCAGTTCACCTGCCTGGGAAGCATCATCTCTTCAGACGCCAAGATTGATGAAGAGATAGATCACAGATTATCAAAGGCATAGAGTGTATTTGGAAGATTTCACAAAAGAGTCTGGAGCAACAAGCACCTGAGGCAAAGCACCAAAATCAGTGTGTACAGAGCTATCGTACTGTTTATTCTCCTCTATGGGTCTGAAACATGGGTCACCTATTGCCAACACCTACGACTCCTCGAACGCTTTCATCAGCACTGTCTTCGCACATTCCTAAATATACACTGGACCGACAATGTGACTAATGTTACTATCTTTGAGCAAGCAGGGATCACTAGCGTTGAGGCCATGCGATTGAGAACACAGCTGCGCTGGGCAGGGCACGTCTCTAGGATGGAGGACCACCGCCTCCCAAAG
Organism: Anolis apletophallus; assembly: GCA_030556195.1. Lineage (NCBI taxonomy): Eukaryota > Metazoa > Chordata > Lepidosauria > Squamata > Anolidae > Anolis > Anolis apletophallus. The sequence goes on from JARBWK010000016.1 coordinate 40,870,125, forward strand.
ATACTACTCTATGGTGAACTCGCCACGGGTCAGCGCAAGAGAGGCGCCCCCAAAGAGATACAAGGACTCCTGAAACAACACCTCAGGCTCGGCCAGATTGATCACCAACAATGGTCCACCCTGGCCTCACATCGGGAGGCATGGAGACGCACTACCCACAATGCTGCGGACTCTTTCGAGAAGACACGCCAAACGGGTCTTGATGAGAAACGACAACGCAGAAAGAACCGCAACTTGGAAACAACATCACCCAAGGAGACTTTCTGCTGTGCTTTCTGCAATCAAACTTGCCTATCTCAGATTGGTCTTTTTATTCATCAACGCGCTTGTAGAAAGCATGGGATGAGTCCTTCCTAAGAATCTTTGTTCGCGAAGTAATGCCGAGAGATATATTTGTTCTACATGCAATATTGCTAATGATATTGCGATATAATATAGAATAATATGCGTATAATATATTGTATATACATTGATATAATATAATACTACTAATGATATTGTGATATTATAATTGTATATTTCTTTTACATGCAATATTACTAATAATATTGCGATATAATGTTATACTGCAATGTGATGTGTAGTACTGATATTGTGCTATGGCAGTAATATCAGTTCTGACTGAGGAAGGTAATATTGGTTCCGACTGAGGAAGATAATGTACTTGAAATTGTTGTTGTATTCTGTATCTTGCTTTGATTGCTGAAATTTTTGGAACTGTTTGGAAACCTTCATGAGTTTTGTATGTTTTTCGATTGTAAACCGCCCCAAGCCTTAGGGAGTGGTGGGTATAAATCGAAATAAATAATAAAATAATAGTTTGTTGTATTTCCAGTTTGCTGTAAGCCGCTCTGTACGCCCTTCGGGGTAGAGAAGGGCGGCATATAAATATCGAGAAATAAATAGAAATAAATCAATAAAATACTTGGACAACGAGGGATCGCCTAATAGGTAAAAGTAAATAGTAGCACTCTAATGGTTTTAAAAAAAGAAAATAAATAAATAAATAAATATAATAAAAGAGAATGTTTGTTTGTATGTTTGCATGTATGTGGCAGCTTTCTGATTGGCCAGCACCACCAACATTCCGACACTCTAAAGTGGCAGAGGGGGGTGAGGAAAAGACCTGAGGCAGTCAGGCATGGTGGGAGTTTAAGGTCAAAACACTTTGCATGGCCAACAATGAGAAAACAACAACAAACATGCCACACAGAACCCCCAAGACCCACTCTACATCCTGGTGCAGTTTGAGGGATGACGGGACTTGAAGTACTTTAACTCACTTCCTTAGAGCATTGTGGCCCACACCAATGACGGATCAGGGCCACACTTGGTACACAGAGGCCCAATGGCCCACTTTACAGCCTGGAGCACTTTAGGGCAGGATGGGCCACAAATGATGGGATTTGCAGTACCTTCACCCAATTCACTTCCCACAGAACATTGAAACCCCTACAAATCACAGACCAGGCCCAAAATTGACAGTAAGCTCTTCATTAACTTGATTTTCCTGACTAGGCCTCACTAAATGGGATGAAGTTTAAGGTCTGAATTTATTCATTTATTTATTTATAATTCAAATTTAATAGACCGCATCTCCCGAAGCTCGTAGCGGTTTACATACAGTAGGTAAAAACACACAATCACACAACATCCCAACATCATTAAAAAAACATCCTAGCAAAAAACATTGACAGTAAGGCTTCATTGACTTGATTTTCCTGACTAGGCCTCACTTAATGGGATCCTGTTTAAGGTCTGAATTGACAGTAAGGCTTCATTAACTTGATTTTCCTGACTAGGCCTCACTTAATGGGATACTGTTTAAGACCCGAATTGACAGTAAGGCTTCATTAACTTGATTTTCCTGACTAGGCCTCACTTAATGGGATGCTGTTTAAAGTCTGAATTGACAGTAATTAACTTGATTTTCTGACTCCTCATTAATGGAATGCTGTTTACGCTCTGATTGACAGTAAGGCTTCATTAACTTGATTCTCCCGACTAGGCCTCAGCTCATGGGACATTGTGTATGGCCTGAATTGACAGTAAGGCTTCATTAACTAGATTTTCCTGACTAGGCCTCACTTAATGTGATGCTGTTTACGCTCTGAATTGACAGTAAGGCTTCATTAACTTGATTCTCCCGACTAGGCCTCAGCTCATGGGACATTGTGTATGGTCTGAATTGACAGTAAGGCTTCATTAACTAGATTTTCCTGACTAGGCCTCAGCTCATGGGACATTGTGTATGGCCTGAATTGACAGTAACCTACCTTGGCACACAGAGCCCCCATGACCCACACTCCGTCCGATTGCAGTTTAGAGGAGTGCGCACCATGGATGATGGGATTTCAAGTACCTCCACTTACTTCCCAAGCCCGCTGTGACCCTCATCCAGTGACTGATCAGGACCAAACTTGGCACACAAAGCCCACATGACCCACTTTGCATCCTGCTGCAGTTTGGAGGAGGGTGGACCACAGATGATGGGACTTGAAGTACCTCCACTCACTTCACAAGACCACTGCCAATCTCATCCAATGACTGATAAAGATCAAACTTGGGACACAGAGCCCCCATGACTCATTCTACATCCTGGTGCAGTATCGAGTAGGATGGACCACGGATGATGGGACTTGAAGTACCTCCACTCACTTTCCAAGACTGCTGTGACCCTCATCCAATAACTGTTCAAGACCAAATTTGGCACACAGAACCCCCATGGCCCTCTCTACATCCTGGTGCAGTTTGGAGGAGGATGGACCATGGATTCTGGGACTTGAAGTACCTTCACTCATTTTTTGAGACCCCTGCAAGCCACATAAACAACTGATAAGGACCAACCTTTGCACACAATGCCTTTCTCAAATAACCCGGGCACCGCCGGGTCCCCAAGCTGGTAAATAAATAAAATAGGGACGGAAGTATTATCTCTTGAAAGCATAACTAGCTACAAGAGAAATTAACTGTGAGAAATGTCCTGGCATTACGACAGCATAGAATTACATTGTTTTAAAAAATCAACTTCCAAAAAATCAACTTTGCTCGTCCAAAAATGAGAAGAGATGGCCCCAAGTAGTAATTGCCCTTTCGCTCTCTCAAGCAATTGAGAAACAGCTGGAAGGACCCAATGTTCTCTCTCCTGCCGGGGACGTGCATCGTGAGCAGAGAGAGCATCCTTCCCCTCCGCAGGAGGATTATCTGGTTTACCACACAGACAAAAGCCAGTCGTCCTGACATGTTTGCCAGGCGGAGAAAAAGCAGGAGGCACCAAGAAAATAAGCCAAAGCAAGATTAAAAAGGCACAACACCATTACAGTGACACTACTTTTCCTTTTCTTTCTTTCTTTCTTTCTTTCTTTTCTTGTGGGGTGCGGAGCCTAAAGCAGTGTTTCCCAAACTTTTTTGAGCCGCAGCACATTTTTTACATTTACAAAATCCTGGGGCACACCACCAACCAAAATGACACTCTAACACAGTAATACATATAGTTAATAGATAGATAGATAGATCTTGACCGTAAATAAATATCTATCTATCTATCTATCATATAGTTAATATGTTTTTTTAATGTATTTATACACTCAGTGTGAAACCTTGGGCCTGTTTCGATGAACACAACATAGATATGGCAGAAAGACACAAACTTCCCACACAGAACTCCCATAACCAAGAGAAAATACTATAAGAGTTTGGTGGGCATTGGCCTTGGGTTTTGGAGTTGTAGTTCACCTATATCCAGAGAACACTGTGGACTCAAACAATGTTGGATCAGGACCAAACTTGGCATGAATACTCAATATCCCCAAATGTGAACACAGATGGAGTTTGGGGAAATAGACCTTGACATTTGGGAGTTAGAGTTTCTGGGATTTATAGTTAACACACAATCAAAGAGCATCCTGAACTCTTGCAACAATGGAATTGAACCAAACTTGGCATATTGAACTGTCATTACTAACAGAAAGTACGGAAAATAGACCCTGACATTTGGGAGTTACAGTTCCTGGATTTATAGTTAACACTCAATCAAAGAGCATCCTGAACTCTTGCAACAATGGAATTGAACCAAACTTGGCATATTGAACTCTCATTACTAACAGAAAGTACTGAAAGGGTTTGCTTGGGAATTGACCTTGAGTTTGGAAGTTGTAGTTCACCTACACCCAGAGAGCACTGTGGACTCAAGTAATGATGGATCTGGACCACACTTGGCATGAGTACTCAATATGCCCAACTATGAACACACATGGAGTTTGGGGAAAATAGACCTTGATGTTTGTGAGTTGTAGTTCACTTACATCCATAGAGCACTGTGGACTCAAAAAATGAAGGGCGGGCCTCTTCCTCATGGGGAGGGGGACACTCCACCCCTTTCCACCCCTCCCTCCGCGCACCTCAGCCTCTCTGCCGGCCTTTCCTCCTCCTCAAATGGCGACCGCTGGGAAGGGGGTGGGGCCCGAGTGACGTCACCTTTCCCTCCTCCCTCCCTCAATTGGAGCCTGGCTGGCTGGTGCGTGCGGAGGGGAAACGGCTGAAGGAGACGGTGCCCCGGCCCCTTCTTCTTCTTCGCCACTGCCGCCACCCGGCCCTTCCTCCTCTCCCCCCCCCCCCCCACAAGCAGCAGCAGGAATTCGGCAGGAGGGGGAAGAAAGGGTATATTGGAGGTTTTCCCACGGCACACCTGATGATTGCTCACGGCACACCGGTTGGGAAACACTGGCCTAAAGCACGCTGAACATCTTCCCAAACACATCCGTTCGTTGCCTCTCTTGGTGCCGAAAAGGATCCGTCCAATGTTACAAAAAGTCAAGCAAGGTTAAGGCTGTTTCGGGCAGCCAGGTTTTCACAGCTGGAATCTATCAAATGTCGGCCCACTCACTTTTCCAGTGGGGCCAACCCTCCTGAAACCAGGTCTGTACCCAAACCAACAGTAAGATTCGTACCGGATCGTGGAAGAGACCCCAAGGGCCATCCGTTTCAACCCACGTCCACACAGGAATGAAAACACTCCCAACAGATGGCCTTCCAGCCTCCATTTCAAATCTTCTTAGAATCATAGAGTTGGAAGAGACCTCATGGGTCAATGCTCACCAAACCCTTCCAGTATTGGTCATGGGATTTCAGTGTGCCAAGTTTGGTTCAATTCCATAATTGGTGGAGTTCAGAATGCTCTTTGATGGGAGGTTAACTATATATCCCAGCAACTACAACTCCCAAATGACAAAATTACCACACCCATCCCGCCGCCGCCCAACCCTACTAGTATTAAAATTTGGGCATATCGGGTACTTGTGCCAAATTTGGTCCCGTGAATGAAAATACATCCTGCATATCATATTTACATGACAATTTTTAATAGTAGCAAAATGACAGTTACGAAGTTGCAAGGGAAATAATGTTATGTTTGGGGGTCAGCACAACATGAGGAACTGCATTAAGGGGTCGCGGCATTAGGAAGGTTGAAAATCACTGTATTAGGGTAATTAGTAGGGCTGGTTGATCCAAGAAAAAATCGTTTTGAAACTCGTTTCGGATCTAATTGTAGCTGTCGTTTCGGATAATATGGACTTCCGAAAAATTTCCGATGAATTTTGAAATATGATTTAGAAGTATTTCCGAAATTCGGAAGTCTTCGGAAATGGCGTCCGCTTTCGAAAATGGGCAAAAAAATCAGCAAGGAGAGCCAGCTGTTAGCCATCAGCCAATGAGCAAACAGCAAGAAAATTCGGAAATGACATCCGAAATTCGGAATTTGAAATTCCGAAGTTCGTAATTTCAGAATTCTTGTTGGGAGGGTTGCTCTCGAAATTGCTTAAAAAGTCGGAAGTATCTGAAAAGCTTCTGAAATTCAGGCATATTTGAAATTGTAGAACAGTCGTAGTAATTAGATTTAAGTACAAAGCAAGATCTACTGATGCTACCGGATTACAACACCCATCAACCCACATCATTGGCTGGTGATGGTCCGCCACAGGAGAAAGGGAGGCCAGGCCGAGGCAGCAGTCGAGCTGCGGGCCTTGGTGAAGATGGCGAGTGCTGGCTGCTAAAGACCTAAAAGGAGGAGGGAGGCCCGCTGTCTTCTGTGAAGCCGGGGCCTCGGTTGGTGTTGCGGCCCGGGCTCCGGAGGCCTCTGCGGCAGCAATCGAGGCCCCAGAGAAGACGACGGGCCTCCCTCCTCCTTTTAGGTCTTCAGCGGCCAGTGCCGCCGCCAGCCATTCCCCCACTGGCCACCTTTTCGGTCTGCCACAGGAGACAGGGAGGCCAGGCCGAGGCAGCAGTCGAGCTGCTGGCCTTTAGTAAGATGGCGGGCCTTCTTCCCTTTTTCTCCATGGTGGCGGGGGGGGGGGAGGAGGGAGAAGTGGCTAGCGTGCGTGGGGGGAATTATTTCCACTCACGTGCAGTGCTGCATCAGCGTGGTGGATCATGGGAGTTGTAGTCCAATTGGTTTTGGTATTTTTGAGGGTTTTGTTTAATTGGGGGGGGAATTTTTTGGGTGGTAAACATACCTCTTTCTGTGGGGGGTTTTGTGGCCAGGTTTGGTGTATCTGTGATGTGTGGTTTTGCTGTCTATAAGCTCCTCAGCACGACAGCTCTCTTTATATATATATATAGATATATAATAGCAAAATGACTGTTATGAAGTTGCAAGGGAAATAATGTTATGTTTGGGGGTCACCACAACACGAGGAACTGCATTAAGGGGTCGTGACATTAGGAAGCTTGAGAATCACTGTATGAGAGTAATTAGATTTAAATACAGAGCAAGCTCTACTGATGCTACCGGATTACAACACCCATTGTTCCACATGATTGGCTGGTGATGTATCTGGAAGGCCACAAGTTGCCCAGACCTTCTTCAGACAACACCGCCCTGTTCTGCAATAGAGTCCAACAAGTCACAACAGTATTTCTCTCTAGTGTTAAAGGCGGTTAGTTTAAGTAAACATCCTTAAGAGTTTTCCTGGCCTTCGGAGTCTTATGAAAGACACTTTTATAGGAGTCTTTTGCGTGAACACTCATGCTCTTTCTCCTCCCTCCGAACCCACAGTTTAAAGAGCACTTCTGCTTTGCATTTGGGGATACTAAAGGCCATTCTTCTCCAAAGCTCCATAAGATACGGTCTTTTGTTCCAAGCCAGTTGGCACCATAGTCACCTTGCTGGATTAACTATTTGACTCTAAAACTTGGTTTGGCCTCAGGCTTTGTGGCTGGTGAACTTCCTCATAACCTCATTAGGTCGGCCTTTTTCTTTCCCCCCCCTTTTTCTGGCACAGTTTCATGCTTCATAATGGGCATTCTTCTTGACTCTCGTCCTTATGCCTCTCCAAATTGGGATTCTCAGGCTGCCTTTGGTAATGTTTTTAGAGAACCTAGGAGAAAGGCTAGCGCCTGTGCTCATGCGTCCCTCCCTATATTTTATTTATTACTAGCTGAGGACCCGGTGGTGCCCGGGTTATTTGAGGACGGCATTATGTGCCAAGGTTAGTTCCTATTAGATGTTTATGTGGCTTGCAGTGGTCTCGAGAACTTAGTGAAGGTACTGCAAGTCCCATTGGCCATGGTCCACCCCCCTCCAAACAGCACCAGGATGTAGAGTGGGTCATGGGGGCTCTGTGTGTCACATTTGGTCTTGATTATGCGCTGGATGAGGGTTGCAGCGGTCCCTGGAAGTGAGGGAAGGAGGTGGAAGTCTCATCATCCATGGTCCCCCGTTCTCCAAACTGCACCAGGATGTAGAGTGGGTCATGTGGGCTCTGAGTGCCAAGTGTGATATTGATCAGTCATTGGATGAGGGTTGCAGCGGTCTCAGAAAGTGAGTGAAGGTACTTCAACTCCCATCATCCGCGGTCCGTCCCACTCAAAACTGCTCCGGGATGTAGAGTGGGTCATGGGTACTCTGTGTGCCAAGTTTGGGCCTGGTCTCTGATTTGTAGGGGCTGCAATGTTCTGTGGGGAATGAATTGGGTGAAGGTACTACAAATCCCATCATTTGTGAGCCATCGTGCCGTAAACCGCAGCAGGTTTGTAAAGTGGGCCATTGGGCCTCTGTGTGCCAAGTTTGGTGTGGGCCACAGTGCTCTAAGGAAGTGAATTAAAGTACTGCAAGCCCCATCATCCATGGTCCATCCTCCCTCAAACTGCACCAGGATGTAGGGTGCACCTTGGGGGGGGGGTCTGTGTGTTGTAGTCCCCTTGGGTTTTTTTTTTTGCATTTTTTACCTTTTTGTTTTATTGGGGGGCTGGTGGTAAACATACCTTGTTGGTAGGGATTTTTGTGGCCTGGTTTGGTGTTTGTGGGTTCAGCAGTTTTGCTGTCTATAGGTTACACACCACGACAGCTCTCATTTTATATATATAGATTATTATTATTATTTTATCAGTGCTGTAATTATGTGAATGAGCCTTTGTTCGCTTTGCTGAAAGACAACAGAGCAAAAACTGTGGGTTGGGGGGTTCTCCTTCCTTCTTTGACTCATTTAATGAATACGCAATCCTCATGCTATCCTAGGGGGAAAAAACTGGATCCCATTGGCCAAAGATCTATAAATCCTCCACAGACATGTAAACCTCACTTGCCTAGTTTCCAACAGACCTTACAACCTCTGAGGATGCCTGCCATAGATGTGGGTGAAACGTCAGGAGATAATGCTTCCAGAACATGGCCAGACAGCCCGGAAATCTCACAGCAACACAGTGAAAGCCTTCGACAACACGTCCTCCATTAAGTTTGGCACATTGCTAGGAAGCAAGAGGGACTCAAATGCAAAAAAAAAAATCCAAATATCAAGTGTGTGGGCTGAGTAAAACCAAGTCCGTATCCTTTCCGTCCGACCTCAAGACATAAATCACAATGAAGGCCAATGTTCGGACAGGCCTTCCCTTGCACCAATGTCCTCTCCAGGCACATAAAAGAGGAGAAAGCGAATCCTTCGCAAGCAGCAAAAGCGCTTGGAAAACCAACAGATGTTTCACCAGCGTTCCAGCAGCAACTTTGCCGGGTTGTTTGGCTCCCCCCCAAACATCGCAATTTGCAAACCAGACCTTCCGACTCTTTCCAAAACAAGCTCTTTGAGATGTTCTTCTTCTGTCATATGGCAAAGGATTTGTAAATGGGTTCCAATGTAGATAAACCAGGTGCATGCAGCTGGACGGCTAGCGCAATTCCTCTTCAACCCCCAAAGCCATGGATTTCCACCAACTTCTCCGACATGAGGTTTCTGGGCCTCTTGGTGGTGGGATTTTATAGATATTCAACTGGCTTACATTGACCGCAATGCACTCAAAATATTATTTTGATTGTTTTAATTGTGTTGTATCTGGAGGGCAGTGATTGCCTCGCAAACCGCCTTGAGTCGCCTTCGGGCTGAGAGGAGCGGTATGAAAATGTAGTAAATAAATGGGTGGCCTCCTTTCTTCAAGACCAGGGACAATGTGTGGAGGGGGAGGGGCTTCTGGGAGACTCCCATTAAGTTGTGGGGTTCCCCAGGGAGCTATCCTCTCCCCTTTATTGTTTAACATCTATATCAGGGCTGTCCAACTTCTTCGGGCCAAGGGCCGGAATTCAGGTGACTGCTCACCTTGGGGGCCGGAGCGGAGGGCGTGGCCGCTCGCAGGGGCGTGCCCGCAGTGGGGGGCCGCTCATGGGGGGCGGGGCCGCTCCTGCCCTGGCGCGCATGCCCAGCGTCCTGCGCGGCCTGCCCCTTTTCGGCGGGGTGACGTCAGGCACCATGCCTGATGTCACCCAGCCCCGCTGAAAAGGGGTGGGTCGCGCAAGAGACCGGGCTTGCGCGCCAGGGCAGGATCGGCGAGCCCCCCTCCGCCATGTCCCTAGCTCTTGCAGCGGCCGCGCCTGAAGGAAGGTAAGCTCCCGGGCTTACCTTCCTTCAGGGGCGGCCGCTGCAAGAGCTAGGGTCACGGCGGAGGGCGGCTCGCCGATCCCCCGGCCTGCCTCCCGCCCTGGCGCGCATGCCCGGCATCTTACGTGACCCGCCCCTTTTCGAGCGGCCCTGCGCGAGCGAGGAACAGGCGGGGGGAAGTCCCGCCCCTAGGGCATCTGACGTGGCTTCCCTCCGCCTTCTCCTCACTCACGCCGGCCCCGCCCCTCCTCGCGCCGCCCCGAGGGGCGAAATTTTTTGAATTTTTTTTTGATTTTTTTTCAGAAATAAAAACTGATGTCTTGCAGGGGGTTAGGGGGCCGTAGGGAAGGGGCTCGGGGGCCATGTACGGTCCCCGGGCCGCCAGTTGGACAGCCCTGATCTATATGCATCCACTTGCCTGACTGGTTTGTGATTTTGGTGGAGTGTCATCAGTATGTAGGATGGAAGTCTCGGGGAGACTTCCATCCTACATTGGATGTGCTCCCTCTCCCCCAGGCAGGCATCCCAGCGTTCCTTGTGTGGAATTTGCATGAGCCCGCCTACTGCCTCTCCCTTCACCCTTTCCTATGGCACACAGCAAACACAGAGGAATTCGTCAGCAACTGAACAGACTGGAAGGGTTTGGGAGACTGACACAATAGGTATCCAGAGCACACTGAACCCAACAACGCATGGCCTGGTACGGTTTGGGGGAGATGGACCACAGATTATGGGATTTGTAGTACTTTCAAACACTTTGGTTCCCACAGACCACTGTGGCCACCAAAAAGGACCAATACAGACCACACTTGGCACACACAGCTCCCATGATCCACTCTATGTCCTGGTGCAGTTTCGAGGAAGGCGGACCAGGGATGATGGGACTTGAACTACCTCTACTCACTTCCCGAGTCCACTGCGACCCTCATCCAATTACTGATTGAGACCAAACTTGGCACACAGAACCCCCATGTCTGCCGTCATGTCCTGGTGAGGTTCGGGGAGAGGACTGACAATGGATGATGGGATTTCTAGTACTTCCACACCTCTCTGTTCCCACAGACCACTGTGGCCCCCAACAAACACTGATAAAGACCACATTTGGCATGCAGAGCCCCAGTGACCCACTCTACATCCTACTGCATTTTGGAGGAGTGCAGACCATGGATGATGGGACTTGCAGTACCTTCCCTCACTTTCCAAAACTGCTGCAAACCTAATCCAAAGACTGCTCAAGACCAAACCTGGCACACAGAGCACTCATGACCCACTCTACATCCTGGTGCAGTTTTATGTCAGACGGACCACGGATGATGGGACTACTTCAAGTACCTTCACTCACTTCCTATAAACAATGCAACCCTCATCCATTCACCAATACAGACCAAACTTGGCACACAGAGCCCCCATGACCCAATCCACATCCTGCTGCAGTTTGGAGGATGGTGGACCACAGATGATGGGACTTGCAGTACCTTCAGTTATTTCATTATACCACTGCAACTTCCAATAATGATGGATCAAGGCCCAACTTGGCACACAGAGCCTCCATGACCCACTCTACATCCTGCTGCAGTTTGCAGGAGGGCAGACCATGGATGATGGGACTTGCAGTACCTTCCCTCACTTTCCAAGACTGCTGCAAACCTAATCCAATGACTGATCAAGACCAAACCTGGTACACAGAGCCCTCATGACCCACTCTACAGCCTACTCCAGTTTGGAGGAGGGTGGACCACAGATGATGGGACTTGCAGTACCTTCACTAATGTCATGATACCACTGCAACTCCCAATACTGATGGATCAAGGCCAAACTTGGCACACAGAGCCTCCATGACCCACTCTACATCCTGCTGTACTTTGGATGATGATACACCATGGACGATGGAACTCGCAGTGCCTTCACTAACTTCCTGACACCACTGCGAGCCACGTAAACATCTGATAAAGACCAACCTTGGCACACAATGCCTTTCTCAAATGACCCGGGCACCGGCGGGTCCCCAAGCTAGTAAATAAATAAATAAGAAGAAACCCTTTTTTGGGGTTGAGCTATGTTGTTGTTGTTAAAGTGGTGCAGAATCCTGGCTACTCCTGTCCTCAATAGGGCAATTCAGGTAAAGAATACTATGTTCGATTAATATCAAAAGATAAATATATTGTTTGACAATACAGAGTACATATATCACAATGGGAATCAGGAAATGCCGGCCAAGGGGTGAGCTCCGTCAGGCACGCTCAGGCACGCCTCCCCATTGCCCTCATCTTCTTGAGGTCCCCTGGGGTCTTTTGCCTACCTCCAGCTGCACTGTCAGCCTTAGAATTAACACAGAACGCTTCCCTAACTGATAAACTACAAGTACCAAGCTCCTTTGTGGCACGCAATCCAGCGTAGCCACGCATGCACATTGCGCCTACGAGTTTTTGGAAGCGTTTTCACGAACTACAGAGACCAGCCTGCCCTGCAGCTCACCATTGGGCCAGCCTGCACATGCGCTTTGCATTAAGGGCTACAATAGAACGGTCTCCGTGAACAATATTACTCCCCTCTGCCAGAAACGGACTTCTTTACTTAACCTACAGATCCCAAGCACCTATTAAGGTAGTTTACATTGGAACTGTAGCGGTTGGGAAGCCAAGAAACTACTATTTTCTTGGCTACAGACAAATGTATTGGATTATTGAAGGATTTATACTATATGTATTATGTTAAACTTAACCAGTTTTGAATGTTAAACTTTATAGTTTTCTACTTTGCTACTACATGATTGAATTGTACTCAAGATATTGCATTTCCTGATATTGCATTTCCTGATTCCCATTGTGATATATGTACTCTGTATTGTCAAACAATATATTTATCTTTTGATATTAATCGAACATAGTATTCTTTACCTGAATTGCCCTATTGCATTCACTACGGTGTTGCTGTTGTAAATGAGCCTCCAGTTACTACAGGTAGTAGCATGGAGGAAGGTGCTGAGGCAGTAACATCAAGCAGTAGCTCAGTTTGGGGCGCGGGTCTGGATGATCAGGCTCCTACAGCTGGGGTAAAGAGAGTGGCTAGTGCCTCAAGCCTTGACTCAGACAGAGAACAGAGGAGAAAGATTCAGCATCTACTTAGGGAACCTTCTGAGTCTGATACATTTGAAGGGTTTCCAGGGAATGCAGAATTACAGTCAGAAGAAAGTGATACAGACCTAGATTCAGCATTGGTGCAGGAAGTGAGAGATGTATGCAATGCGGACTCGGGGGACAGTACATTTCTGGGGTTCCAGACGGATCAGGACTGGCCATCTTCTCATTCAGAAACTGAGTGGGGCCCTTTAAGCCAAGAAGAGCTGTGGCTGGCTTGGAGATCTGGACATGGTACAACAGCTGCAGGGAATGGGAATGCTGCTGTTTTGGAGCAGGGTGGGTTCTCTGATGAATCTGATTGATAGTGCTATATAAGAAGTGAGAATTTGGCTTGACCCTCACGGTGGTCAAGGAGTTGTTATTCTGGTTCATGTATCCTGTGTCTTGGTTCCTGGTTTCCAGATTACTCCTGCTACCGTGTACCTCTTGACCTTCACTGTGACTGCTCTCCTGTCGACTCTGGAACGTCTCCTCCTTTCCTGTGTGTTTGTCTCCTGTCCTATGATCCCTGGATTGAAGTTTGACTACGCCTTATGGACATCCCTTTGACTGAACGCCGCAGAAGGACGTCTGCTGTTTGTTTTTGAGTTCTTTTCTTCTTAGCATTTTTGGTTTTGGGGTTTCCTGGGGTTATTGGGGTTTTTGTACAGCCGAAGATAGGGTTTTTTTTGTTATTCCAACACCCATTTGATGTTAAATAAACTTTTGTTATCTTTTAAACTCCTGGACTCTGCCACGGCCGTCTCTGTACCACAACAGTTGCCCCTTGCTTAGATTGGTACTCCTGTCCTCATTCAGTTGAGGGGAAGATGTTTTGCTCAGCATTTGCAAAGCTTGGAAGTCTCAGAAGGGTCACTATTTCACCCTTGGCTCCCTTTTAGAAGGTGGGAGGAGAACTGGGTTGGGATATTGGAGAGCAGGACATCTTCCAAGTCCTCCTTGCCGAGCCAGAAAGACCAACAAAGGGCCCTGGTTTTGAAGAGTCGCCTTGAACCAAGCAAACACTCCAGTGAGGTTTCGAGAGCAAGATAAGACCAGCCGGGCCTCTCCCTCGAGACGTCTGGGCAAACCTCCTCCAGACCTCATTGCTCCGTTGCCCTAAATGACAGGTTGGGTCTTGAATTTGCAGAGGGTTTGCATTTCGCAAGGAAAGGCATGAGAAGGCGTCCCAGGGAGGGCCAGAACTCCCTGTACTCAATGCGAGAAGGGAAATGGGGGCTAATTGCTTAAGGCCCCCTTTGGCAGCCGGGGAGGGTTTTAAAAAATGACAAAGAGTCGGTCTTTGGTGGCAGTTAATAAAAACAACATTGGCACCGTGGAGTTTGTTTGACTTACTATTACCTCATTTTCACCTGAACCTTTGCCAGGAACACGTCAGCTAACAGCGAACAGATGGTCCAGATTTCTGAACTTTGAAGATAATGCTCTCCCCCCGTTCGGCCAAGAGAATGATCCCTGCCTCCTCCTCCTCTCTCATGTTTACCCCATTGGGAGGAAGAGATAACAGGGATCTCGTTATGGGCCCCGGCTAAGCCTCACCGACAATTGTTGAGAATGCTAACATTTGCTATGGATTACAAGCTACACATGATCAGATAAGGTTATCTCAGTGGATCAACAATGTGTGTGGGTTTCTTTACACTGGAAAGCCCATGGAGCAACATTGACTAGGTCCAAAAGGAAACCAAACGGATAAAGGGAAGCAGAGGGAGAAGGGTACCGAAAGCATCCAAGATTTTTAATTGAGGATTTATGTCTAGGCATCCATGGACTCGATCGTCTGCAGTTTGAAAATATGAAAACAAAATCCCAAAAGTCATTTTATATAATTTTGTTACATAATGGGACATTGATTTTGGTGTCCACAAAAGGTCCTGGAACCAAACTCAAATGCACGGGGTAGGGAACCTATGGCTCGGGAGCCAGATGTGGCTCTTTTCATGATTGCATCTGGCTCTCCAGAGCAGCCCGGGCCTCGGTTTCCCAGCATGCAGCGTGGAGAAGTGACACAAATGCACCGTGACTACCGCTTCCACGCCGCCACCGCCGCCTCTTCCTCATCCCCTGCGCCCTCTTCGCCAGGGATAGCGGAGCCCGGCGGTGGCGCCTCGTCCTCGTCTTCCTCTTCGTCCTCCGCCACGGCCCTCGGGGGAGGTGGCAGAGGCGGGCCTCGATGCCCTCGTGGGATGCCCAGCTCATTGCCCTCATCATCGGGCAGCTCTTCGACGCCTTCTGGAGGAAGTGCCTCGTTGACGTCGACACCAAGGTCCGCCTTGGCCTCGCACCCTCCTCCCCCCTTCCTTCCTTCCTCTTACTTTCTTTTTCCCTCTCTTCTTTCATTCTTTTCCTCCCTCTCTCCCGACCATCTTTCCTCCTTCCCTCTTCCTTTTCCATTCTTTCCTTCTCTCTTTCCTTTTCCCTCCCTCTCTCCCCTTCATTCTTGGGAAATACTGATGTAGTTGAACCCACCACACTATGCTATTATAGCAAGATAGATCAAAGTCGATGTGCAAGATGTTGACAGTAGGCTTGCCGCTGTCGATGTTCCAGAAGTGCTTGAGTTTCCGGATGCATTCATTTGCTCTCTGATGGAGCTGCGGGTTTCGGAAGTGAAGTTCCTTCTGGTCCTTCAGAACCCCTCGATAGGAGAGCCATTCTTCATTCACCTTAGACCCAGGGAGGTCGGGCGATTCAGGATCCAGTTTGCAAAAGTATGTGGCAGAAGCAGAGCGATCCCTGTGCTCCAGCGCCATCACCAAAAAACCACGGGAAGCCATTTCGATACAGATGGCAGAATACAGCGTTCGAATTGCTCCTAAGCCGTGGCAGAATATGATCAGTGGATATTTGTGGCTACTCGGTCGAAAAGGAGAATGCCAGTTCACCGGGATTTTGCATGACCCAAATGTCACGCTGAGCAATGGGGCAAACCATTTTCTATTCATGTTCATGTAGTCGGCCAGTCCATAATAGTACTCATAGCGGGGGATCCAGGCAGGCTCCTCGGCTCCATCTTGAGGGATGCAGGGGCAGAACAAATGGAAGAAGAGGCCCTTAGGGCTCTGTCCCACCGTGACGTCCGTGCATCCGACAGGGAAGGCGCCTTGGCCCCTGGGCAGCCCCAAGGACTGGGTCACCCCCATTGCCACCTCCCTCCCTTCGCCTTGGGCTTTGCTCGGCTTGGGAAAGCGCCAGCGGGTCCTCCAGCGCCCAGTTTCACTTCCTCCTTCTCAGCCAGCAGCCCATTGGCTGCCTCCAAGCCTGGGCTTCTCTAGGGCAGTGTTTCCCAACCTTTTTTGAGCCGAGGCACATTTTTTACATTTACAAAATCCTGGGGCACACCACCAACCAAAATGACACAAAATGTTTTATGGCGTTTTGGCACCTCTTTTTCACAACAGGCTGCATATGCAAGGGACAAAGAGTAGGCAAAATAATAATAATATAGTGAAACTAGCAATATGCACAATTACAAAAGTTAATGTATCAATATAGTGAATTTGAAACACACAGGGTACAGTTTGGCACCCACATGATGTTGGCACCTCTATGGGAGAAAAAGGAAAAATCTTCCCTTACCGCGTTGGATTAGGCTCTGTACTGGATAATCTGCAATATATAGAAGTTCAATATATAGGGGCAGTTATCCACAAACAGAGGGGCATCATGCTAAAGGAGGAGAGGAGCACACGTGGGCTGTTCCAACAGTTATCCACAACAAGTGGGCGGCTCCAAAATGACGCGGCGTCATTTTGGAGCCGCCCATTGGCTCCTCTGCTCCTTTGCATGGTGCGTAACGCTTTTCCCTCGCAGCAGGGGGCACCTGCGGACAGAGCCTAAAGGACCCGCAGGCGTTGGCAGGTTCGTTGCTGGCCGAATTCGATATTTCGGCCGTCCTGGCCCCCCCCCCCCCCACCTGATGCCTGATGCCGCCGATGTCATCCTGGGAGAAGCTGGGGAGGCGAGACCCAACATGGCGTGTGTCCTAGAAGACGCCCAGCCATCCCATGTGCTGGGGTCTCAGGAAGAAACGCCACCTGGAAGCAGTCGATCTCCAGAAGTCCCGCCCATGGAAGACTCCGCCCCTAGCGACGACCTGGTTGGGGAGCAGCGAGGCCCCCGGAAGATGAAGAGGCAGCGCCGGAAGCGGAAGGAAGGCGTCCACGTCATTCCACAGGACATGGAGTGGGGGACAGGCCCAGCCCCCTACCGGAGAGGCTGAGGGGACCGAGTTCCCAGAACTGGTCCCCCCGAGTTCCCAGCTGGCCCCCCGCTCACCGGAAGAAGGACAATCAACATTGAGAACGGTGAGGGCCCGGAGGACGTTCTCAACCAGGAAGTTCTGGAGCTCCTGCTATGAGCAGTTGAAGCTCCGAGGGATTCACCGGGCTACCATAAAAGGCATGAAGGACACTGCGCGGACGGGCTGGGACCCTCAGCGCAGACTCCCATATGGGAGTTTGCAGTCTCCGCTCCCCACAGGCGCCCTGGTACCGGCGATCCTGCTGGGACCTCCCTGCCTGCCCTCTTTTGATGGCAGGGTGGTGCCTCAGTGGGCATCGCCGCTGACCCTACCTTATTCCCTCCTCCCCTCCCCACCCTTTTGTTCTTCCCTCTGTGTACCATGTATTATGTTGTCTTGATGTTGCCGTTGGGCACTCAAACTGCTGTAAACCGCTCCGAGCCTTCGGGGAGTGGTGGTATACAAGTTTGAAGTAATAAATAAATAAATAAATAAATAATACCAACGCGGTAAGGTAAGATTTTTTCTCCCATGGAGGAGGACAAAATAATAGCGGCGGCAAAAGGAGGGGGGAAGGAAGGGGGGCCAAAAGCTTTTCTGGAGGCACAGCTGGAGCTCTGCAAAGGCACAGGAGTGCGCCTAGGCACACTGGTTGAAAAAGACTGCTCTAGTGTGTGTCTTTGCTGGGCCGGGGGGCGGAGTTTTCATGCTATTATAGCAGTGGGTTGGACTAGATGGCCTTTGGGGTACTTTCCAGCTCTAAGATTCTAAATAAGGTTTAACTGTGGGTCCCGTTTGCTCCTCCTTTGTCTTTTTCAACGAGACATGTTTACATCTGATGAGCTGCAAGGGATCTATTATTAGCTGTCTTGAAGGCTATTTCTAGTGGAAAGTATAAAGTTTCCAAAACAAATACATGTTTTTTTTAATTAAAAAAAGCCATTTTGAACAGCAATAGATATAAAAAAATAAAATATGTATGAATGCATCCAATAAAAAACCTCCAGGGAAAACGAAAAGATCATTTCAAAGTTACCCAAGAACTCTCAAAAGCAAATAAATAAATAAATAATAAAATAAGCAAATAAAGATAGAAAGGGGAGAAAAAAAACTTAGAAGCAAAGGCTGTCTTACTCCAGGGTTGTTGGAGGAATTTTTTTTTGCCCTTTTTCAAAAGCCCCTTCCCAAAATGCTGATGCTATTGGGAAGAAGCGAAAAAGGAGTTCGCATGACCTGGACTCAAAGGGGAGAAGGAAAATAGATATTGCACTCCCAGAGATGTTTAGAGAAGCTATCTTCCGAGATAAGGCCACAGGAGAATGAAAGGGGGCTCGCGGATTTTGCAAGAGTTTAAAAGTACAACAGCCCAGAAAGTGAACCATTTCCCAAAACATTACTACGAGGTTTTCAGAGGAGCCTGCAGAAAATCCCACTGCAGCTTAATTGATGGAAGCAAGAGTTTCAGAGGGGAAATTCTTCCTCGCCCCCTTCTTCCCATGGATTTACTGCTCACAATTAGCGTCTTTCTGTATCCTGTTGCAGTCAGTCCTTTTCTCACAACTGTAAAACCTGCTGCCTTGATATCACACATCAGAAGAGGATCTGAATACATCTTGCCAAGAAAAACCCAAGTCAAGGAAGGAGGGCGCGAGGAGGAGGAAGAGGAAGGAAGGGAAGCCCCCGGGCCCTCGCGGCGCGCCCTCCTTCCTTGACTCAAGGAAGGAGGGTGCGAGGAAGAGGAGGAGGAGGGAAGCCCAGCTCTCGGGGCCGCTGCCGGGCATGCGCAGCAGGTGGGCGCGAGCGCCTCTGCCTCCTCCGCTATGTTCCTGGGTGGCACGCATGCCGGGCAGCGGCCCCGGAGGCTTCCCTCCACCTCCTCTTCCTCGTGCCCTTTTTCCTTGACAAGGGGGTGGGGGCAATGGCGAGGGGGGCGCCATTCCCTCCTCCCCCGCCCCCTCGCAGCACTCTCACCTCGCCCTCCCCCGAAAGAGAGTGAGTCATCTCCATGCCACGCGTTGCGGATTTGTTTCAACATATATATTTTTTGGTCCGTGTGAATTGCGCCCCCCTTGGCTAGCGCCCCTAGGCCATGGCCTAGGGTGGCCTTATGGGTAATCCGGGCCTGCTGCAAATCGCTCCTGGTGTGTGAGAATTGGCCGATGTTTTACCGTCCTCGTGGGAGGCTTCTCTCACGTCTTTGCATGGGGAGCTGGAGCTGACAGAGTTCTCTCCAAATTCAAACCTCCAACCTGTCAATCTTCAGTCCTGCTGGCACAAGGGCGTATTTATTTATTTATTATTTCAATTTAACGGATTGCCCTTCCCAAAGTTCAGGACGATTCACAGCATATAAAACGCACAGATTTAAAACATCATAAGACCTCATAAAAACAATTAAAAATCCCAACCCCTTGCAATCCCATAAAACCATAACGAATCAGAACACAGCTGATTCATACAAGACAACAATAGTACGGCAGGGTGGCAGATGGAGTCAGGCACCGGTCAAGCCCCAAATGCCTGCCTGAATAGCCAGGTCTTGCAGGACCTGCGGAAGGCCATTAGATCCTGAAGGGCTCGCGTCTCCCCCGGCAGCGAATTCCATAGAACCGGCGCCGAAAATGCTTAACCCATTACGCCACCACAATGATAACCCCATGATAGAGTCACCTTATATTTACCATAGGTCAAAAAATGACTTGAAGACACACAATGATAAAGCTCTCAAATGTCCAGCTTTGGCTTTCCATGCATTCAACCATGTTTGAAGGACTGAGTTAGGTTACCACTTATTTTCTTTCTTCGTTGTTAACCACTACATAGCAGGCAACGAGAACATGTATGTTGTATCTAGTTGGCCTTCCACATTTGCAGGTTGAACTAGGCTATTCACTGATTTGATTAAACTTAACGGTGCGATGAGGAGGGCTGAGGCCAAACCCAGGCAGACACTTTTACATCCACCACCCAGAAACAAACAACAAAAATTAGTGTGGCCACTCACACTCAATCCACATAACAAACAGATTGTCCAGATTGCAAGAAGGTATTGGCCTCTAGCTGCAAATATTAAAGGGCTTGAGACTTTTCCAACCATAGCATATAAAAGAACCACGAATATTGGTAATTTTCTCATGCATACGGATTTACCCAGCCCCATAATCAAAAGTGCGCTAACTGTGGGGACGCACCCTTGTGGAGGATGTATGATTTGTTCTAACATCAAACGTGATAAAAATGTCTTCAGCACAACTAAACAAAAAACATTTAAACTCAAGTCCTTCGCGAATTCCAACACAAAAGGAGTCGTTTATTTACTAGAATGTTTATGTTTACGTTGGATCTACGTCGAGAAAATTGAAAGAGAGAATTACAGAGCACAAAAGTAAAATCCGAAATCTGGCTGTAGACTCTGCATTATACCACCATTGCACTGAATACAAACACACTCCTGAAGGCCTTAAGGTACAGGTCCTTGAAACAGTTACATTCCGACCACACTCTGATGCAACTAAATATCTCAAACAACGTGAGACATTTTGGATAATTCAATTAGACACAGAACTTGGCGAAAATAATGAAGGAGGCCTCAACGATCCTCTATCTCTCAATGCATTGCTGGATAGATAATGATCTTGATTGATCTAATTGAGGTCCATGTGTTTAAATTCTCATGCTCTGGTTAATATATACACTACTTTCCATCTGGAAGGAATGGTGATCCCCCCTGTGAAAGAAAGATAGATACTTATGGTAACTATGACATGTTATGATGGATTATTTATGTACCGATAATACAGGGAGTTATACTTAATGGCTACATTTCAATACATTATTTAATTTTATTTCTAAGAACATGAAATGTAAGGACGCCTATATATCAACAATTTCCAGGCTCTGAGGAAGTGAATACGAAACGGCCCGATTCAGTTGATGTCGGAGAATCGCTAGCAGCTTTGTTGCACCCAGACGTGGTTTGAATTGCAGCTGCCCACCAAGTTTTGGCTTTTTTCCTATTGAGGAATAGCGGTACTTTTCCCAACCAAGGACGCTCTGACTCTTATAACTCTGGGAACCTTTTACAGTTGGTCCTCCCATCTTGGACTATGAATATTGGTGATTACCCCGTATTTATATGTATGCTGTTTTGATATATTCAATGTATTATATATCACTGATTCTTAATTTGATTGATGTTTATTTTCTGATCCTCTTATAGTGGGCTGATTTATAAGATTAATTAAAATCACTACAATTATATGACTAAATCTTCTGACTGAAGTAGGACTTGAATATAACCTTATATTGCTTATATCTACCTGTTTTGGTTCTGTTTTCAGTTTTCAAGCTGACCATAATGTCATGCGGGAGGATTGAGAAATTTGCAGAGAGAACATCTCTCTAGGAATCTAAATTTCTCCAGTGCAATTGACCATAGCATCATGCTGGAAAATCTAGAGCTTCCTACATAAAGCACTTTTCTAAGAATCTCTAGGTATTCCACAGGGACGGACCTACCTGTTCCCGGTGGGTACGCGAAAAAAAATTGCGCCCCCCCCCCGTTGCTCCCGAGGGGAGCCCAGTGCACAGGCGCCTGTCGGAATCTGCTGACCACAGCCTGGGCCTCCATGGTCAGCCAGAGCAACACAACTCCCAAGCCTGACTCCAAAGCAGGAGGCACGCTCTGGGAGCCAGTGAGGCGTGGCCGGCACAACGGCGGGGCGGAGCCGGTGCCGCAGCGCCCCTCCCAGGTGGCGACGCTCCTCCCGGGTGACGTCGCCCTACGCGCCTGCGTAGTCCGCCTAATGGACGAACCGGCCCTGGTATTCCAATATAAATACATGGTCAACTTCTCCAGCACGACTCTGTGTTTCATTTCCACAAAGGTTTGACATATGCAGATTTAATTATTCACAGATTTGAAGTTCCTCAAGGAATCTCTAGGTCCTCCATTGGGATTTCATGATTGACTTCTGCTGGAAGTTGAGTACAACCTCATGCTGGAGAGCCTAGAGATACACAGAGAACATATTTCTAGGAATCTCGAGGTCCATCATGACACTGCAGTTAATTTCTGGTAGAAGTTGGCCATGGCATCATGCTGGAAGACTGAGAGATTCCTAAAGAAAGGAGCTTTCTGGGGAATTTTTAGGTTCTCCCGTGCAACTCTAAAAGCTGACTATAGCATCATCTTGAAGGACCAAGAGGATCATAGAAGGAGCATCTTCCTAGGTGTCTCTAGATCAGGCTGGTGCAACCGGAACCCTTACAGATGTTTTGGGCTCCAACTCCCTGAATTCCTGGCCACTGGACAAGCTGGCTAGGGCCTCTGGGAGTTGGAGGCCAAAACAGCTGGGGGGCTGCAGTTTGTCCAGACCTACTCTAGATCCTTCAGTACAATGTTATGGTCAGCTTCAGGCCCGGATTAGGCTCTTCGGCCGCCCGAGGCCAAGATGCCCCGGGCCGCCCCCCAGGGCGCGTAAAGCCACGCCCCCAGGGTGCTGCTGCGCATGTGCGGCAGCAGCCACGGCCGTGCGGCTTCCGTCGCCTCCTCCTCCCGCGACCGGAAGGAGGGCCCGAGGAGGTGGACGGAAGCCGCACGGCACCGGCCCCACGGCTTCCGTCCACCTCGCGCCTTCCTTTCGGTCGCGGGAGGAGGTGGACGGAAGCCGCGCGGCACTGCTCGTGGGGCTTCCGTCCGCCGCCTCCTCCACCTCCCGCGACCGAAAGGAGGGCGCGAGGAGGAGGGCAGGACTTCATCCTCCTCGCGCCTTCCTTTCAGTCGCGGGAGGTGGAGGAGGCGGACGGACGCCCCCCCAGCAGTGCCGCACGGCGTCCGTCCACCTCCTCCTCCTCCCGCAACCGAAAGGTAGGTGCGAGGAGGATGAAGGGAAGTCCCGCCCTCCTCCTCGCCGCCTGGGCCACCCCCTTGCAAACGAAGGAGGCGGCCAGGAGGAGGAGGAGGAAGAGAAGCCCGCTGGTGGGCATGCGTGTGCATGCATGCATGCCCGCCGGCGGGCGGAGCTTCCTTCCTCCTCCTCGCCGCCTGCTTCCTTTGCAAGGGGCAGCCCAGGCGAGGGGAGGGCGCCATTCCCTCCTCCCCACCCCCTCGCAGCGCTCTCCCCCCGCCCTCTCCCGAGGTATGATGACACTCTCGGGGGAGGGGGGAAAGCGCTGCGAGGGGGTGTTTTTTAAATAATTTTTAAAAATGTTTTTGGGGGGTCGAATCCGCTGCCCCCTAAAACCTGCCGCCCGAGGCCATGGCCTAGTCTGGCCTTATGGGTAATCCGGGCCTGGTCAGCTTCCAATAGAAGTTGAGCATATAGTCCAACTGGAGGAGCAAGAAAGTCTTAGAACAGTTTTCTAGGAATTTTTTCCCCTCCAGTGCAATTCAATGGCCGACATCCTTAGGTCTTCCAGCATGACTATGTGGTCAACTACACATTTAGACAGAGGTTATAAAAAAGTAAGCATTCACTACAGATGAATATGGATATGAATCTGATTTGCAATGGTTACTGTGAATATGAAACTACAAATGAGAAGTGTCCCATTTATTTATTTATTTCTCGGACTTCTAGGCCGCCACTCCCGGGTGGCTCGGGGCGGCTCACAATGTTGGGGTAATACACAGTAAAATACATAAAAACATTATAAAACATCCACACATTAAAACACAATATGCTGTACAAGAGTACAATGGCGTGCAGCATAATACAATACAGTGAAAATAAAATCCCAGGCAGAACTGAGACATTGATGGTGTCTTACAAACCAAAGGCCTGTTGAAAAAGGAAGGTCTTGCAAGACCTCCTAAATGACATAAGATCATGTAGTGCTCGTGTCTCGGCCGGGAGAGCATTCCATAGAGTTGGAGCTATCACTGGGAACGCTCTCCTTCGGGTGGCAGTCAACCTAAACGTCTTAGCAGGGGGAATTGCCAGTAAGTTGGTGTTCTCTGACCACAGTGATCTTGTTGGCCAATATGAGGTAAGCCGGTCCCTCAGGTACATTGGCCCCAGGCCGTGCAAGGCCTTAAAGGCGAGCACCAACACTTTGAAGGTGATCCGGTGCTCAATTGGAAGCCAGTGCAGATCCTGCAAAACAGGGCGGCAGTGTTCTGCACCAGCTTGAGCTTCCGGTTCTCCGACAGAGGAAGACCAACGTAGAGAGCATTACAGTAGTCTAGTTTCGAGATGACCGTGGCTTGGATCACCATGGCCAGGTCATTCCGGGATAGATAGGGTGCCAGCCGCCTTGCCTGTCTTAGATGGAAAAAAGCTATTTTACTGACCATGGCAATTTGGGTCTCCATGGTCAGTTGGGAGTCCAGATGAACTCCCAGGCTCTTTACTGAAGGCAATGGGCATAACGTCACACCGTCCAGGGTCGGAAGCTGGACATCCCTATCACCCGGACGGCCCAGCCACAAGATCTCCGTCTTCGCTGGATTCACCTTCAACCTACTGGCTCACAGCCATCCAGTAACGGCTTCAAGGCAGTGTTGGAAATTACCGTGTTTCCCCGAAAGTATGACACCCCCGATTGTAAGACATATCGGGGGTGTCAGGGGGGGTCGGCTAATATAAGCCGTACCCCGAAAGTAAGCCGCATTTTGTCGCCTTGTCGCCGCGCCGCCATCACGCCAAAATCGGCCCATCAGCCGCAGCACACCTCCGCGGCACACCTTTCCTCCAGGCCTCCAAGGAAGGGAGGGGAAGAGAGCCAGAGGCGTGGCGAAGCAGCGCCGCGTCAGAGTGACGTGCCGCCGCCACGCCCTGGCCCTTTCCCTCCCTTCTTTCGTCCAAGGAAGGGAGGGGGAAAGGAGCCAGAGGCGTGGCGAAGCGGCGCGCGTCACTCTGCCTCGGCGCTGCCTCGGCACGCCCCTGGCTCCTTTCCCCCTCCCTTCTTTCATCCCAGGAAGGGAGGGGGAAAGGAGCCAGGGGCGTGAGGCAGCGCCGCGCCAGAGTGACGCGCGCCGCTCGCCACGCCTCTGGCTCCTTTCCCCCTCCCTTCCTTGGACGAAAGAAGGGAGGGGGAAAGGAGCCAGGGGCGTGGCGAAGCGGCGGCGCGTCACTCTGACGCGGCGCTGCTTCACCACGCCTCTGGCTCTCTTCCCCCTCCCTTCCTTGGAGGCCTGGCGGAAAGGTGTGCCGTGGAGGTGTGCCGCGGCCGATGGGCCGGTTGCGGCGGCGGCGTGATGGCGGCGGCGGCGGCGTGGGCGTGGCGACGGGGTACGTCTTAGTTTATATAAGACGTACCCGAAAGTGTCGTAGGGGGACTTTTCGGGGGGAAAAGAAAGTAAGACAGTGTCTTACTTTCGGGGAAACACGGTATCACGTACAGATCCAGGCCTGCCCTCCATCCTCAGAATGAGCTGAGTGTCATCCGCGTACGGATGACACTCTAACCCAAAACTCCGCACCAGCTGTGCAAGTGGCTGCATGTAGATGTTAAATGACAAGGGGGAGAGAATAGCCCCCTGAGGAACTCCGCAAATTAATGGGGAGCCCTCGGAGACCACTTCTCCCCTCCTCACTCGCTGAAGCCGATGGTGGAGGAAGGAGGTCAGCCATTTCAGGGCTGCCCCCCTCACTCCAGCCATGGCAAGGCGGTGGGTCAAAAGATCGTAATCGACTATGTCAAATGCTGCTGTGAGGTGCAATAACACAAGCAGCGCAGACCCGCCTTGGTCGAGCTGGCAGCGGAGTTGGTCTGTGATGGAGACCAGGACCATCTCTGTTCCATGCCCAGAACGGAAGCCGGTCTAGTCATGCAGAGACTGCATCTTTACTCGCTCCATGGAAGTTCTGAGAGCTGGCATTTCTAGGCCCCGGAGTCCTTCGCCAAGCATGGGCCCCCATGGAAAAGTTAGTGGCCTTTTTTTGCTTGTTGTTGTTGTTGTTGTCTATACAAGGACTAGACCGAGGAGATTAGACCCCCGTAAGACATAAAGAGAAAGTTCACCCAAGTTCCCAGGTTGGCAATGCAAACAAACGAAAGCCTTTGTGACATCTTCACAAAGAGGGGAACTCTGCGTTTGCACTGCAAGGTCAACAGAGCGGCCGGCAGAGCAAACAATCCAGCCGAACCCCAGAAATGGAGAGAGACAGAGGGACGGAGGCGGCTCATGGTAGACATCAACAATGACATCACTGGGGGAGGTTTGGGTCCCTTGCTCTGGTTACAAGGCCCCAGCAAGTTGGCCGTGAGGGTGTCCAACAGAAGGGTTGGCCTCTGTGAAAATGCTAAGCTAGAGAGGGCCCTTGTTTTTCTCCAGCCAGGCTCTTTGTATACAGCCAGCCCTTCATATTTAAAGGTTTAACCTTTACAGATGTGGTTACTCAAGGGGTTGATTAAGATGTTCTCTCTCTATGTCAACTTTGTGGTCAACTGGCACTGAGTCACACGATAGGACAGGGGTAGGGAACCTATGGCTCGGGAGCCAGATGTGGCTCTTTTCATGGTTGCATCTGGCTCTCCAGAGCAGCCCGGGCATGCAGTGGCGAGGAGTGACGCAAATGCGCCGCGACTGCCGCTTCCACACCGCCATCGCCGCCTCTTCCTCATCCTCCACTGCTCTTGGGGCCCTGTGCCCTCTTCGCCGGGGATGGCAGAGCCCGGCGGAGGCACCTCGTCCTCATCTTCCTCATCTTACCATCCTTTGGGAGGCTTCTCTCATGTCCCCGCAATGGGAAGCTGGAGCTGACAGACAGGAGCTCACCCTGATCCCTGGATATGAACTGCTGAACTTTTGATCAGCACTTCTGCTGGCACAAGGGTTTAACCCACTGTGCCAGCAAGGACTCCTTGGAGGGTGGTCTCATCTCCATTCCTAAGACAAAGAGCCGGCATTGTCCATAGACACCTCCTAGGTCATGGGGCCGGTCTGATTGTATGGAGCAACATTACCTTCCTGCCAAAGTGGTACCTATTGATCTACTCACATTTGCATGTTTTCAAACTGCTAGGTTGACAGAAGCTGTGGCTAACAATGGGAGCTCTCCTATGGATTCAAACCACCAACCTTCCGATCAGCATGTTCTGGAGCTTAGCAGTTTAACCCGCTGCAGCACCATGCCCTAAAGCAGTGTTTTTCAACCTTTTTTGAGCCGCGGCACATTTTTTACATTTACAAAATCCTGGGGCACACCACCAACCAAAATGACACAAAATGTCACTCTAACACAGTAATACATATAGTTAATATGTTTTTTAATGTATTTACACACACACTTAGTGAGAAACCTGTGCCTGCTTCAAAGAACACAACATAGATATCCCGCCTTGTGTGCTTTGGATTTAGATATCCCGCCTTGTGTGCTTTGGATTTAGATATCCCGCCTTGTGTGCTTCAGACATAGATATCCCGCCTTGTGTGCTTCGGACATAGATATCCCGCCTTGTGTGCTTTGGATTTAGATATCCCGCCTTGTGTGCTTCAGACATAGATATCCCGCCTTGTGTGCTTCGGACATAGATATCCCGCCTTGTGTGCTTTGGATTTAGATATCCCGCCTTGTGTGCTTTGGATTTAGATATCCCGCCTTGTGTGCTTTGGATTTAGATATCCCGCCTTGTGTGATATCCCGCCTTTTGGACATAGATATCCCGCCTTGTGTGCTTTGGACATAGATATCCCGCCTTGTGTGCTTTTGGACATAGATATCCCGCCTTGTGTGCTTTGGGATTTAGATATCCCGCCCCGCCTTGTGTGCTTCGGACATAGATATCCCGCCTTGTGTGCTTTGGATTTAGATATCCCGCCTTGTGTGCTTTGTGCTTTGGACATAGATATCCCGCCTTGTGTGCTTTGGACATAGATATCCCGCCTTGTGTGCTTTGGATTTAGATATCCCGCCTTGTGTGCTTCAGATATCCCGCCTTGTGTGCTTTGGATAGATATCCCGCCTTGTGTGCTTCGGACATAGATATCCCGCCTTGTGTGCTTTGGATTTAGATATCCCGCCTTGTGTGCTTTGGATTTAGATATCCCGCCTTGTGTGCTTCAGACATAGATATCCCGCCTTGTGTGCTTTGGATTTAGATATCCCGCCTTGTGTGCTTCAGACATAGATATCCCGCCTTGTGTGCTTCGGACATAGATATCCCGCCTTGTGTGCTTTGGATTTAGATATCCCGCCTTGTGTGCTTCGGACATAGATATCCCGCCTTGTGTGCTTTGGATTTAGATATCCCGCCTTGTGTGCTTTGGATTTAGATATCCCGCCTTGTGTGCTTCGGACATAGATATCCCGCCTTGTGTGCTTTGGATTTAGATATCCCGCCTTGTGTGCTTCGGACATAGATATCCCGCCTTGTGTGCTTTGGATTTAGATATCCCGCCTTGTGTGCTTCGGACATA
This sequence comes from Anolis apletophallus, assembly GCA_030556195.1. Taxonomy (NCBI): domain Eukaryota; kingdom Metazoa; phylum Chordata; class Lepidosauria; order Squamata; family Anolidae; genus Anolis; species Anolis apletophallus. The sequence continues at coordinate 40,898,736 of JARBWK010000016.1, forward strand.
GATATCCCGCCTTGTGTGCTTTGGACTGGGTCGCTTGGGCCGATACTGCCTTAACATCACCACCCAGTGCTTCAAGGCCGCTGCTCACATGAGTTTCCCTCAAGCAGGGAGGAGGGAGGGAGGCGCAGGTTGCTCCAAAGCCGAGAGGCAGTCCGCGAAGGAAGGAAGAAAGCCTGAGAGCAGGAGAGGCAGAGGCAGAGCCCAGGCTAGGAGAGGAAGAAGGGAGGAGGCCCCAGAGCCACCTCGACCCTAAAGCCCAAAGGAATCCTGAGCCAGAAGGGGAAAACAGGTGGCTGAGAGGAAAACAAAGCCCAACGCTCCTTTCCGGAAGCTCTCCGCCTCCTCTGGAAGTGACCTCACAGGGAAAGGTGCTGCCCGGCCCCTCCCCTCCTCAGCCTCCAACCAACCCTTTCTCCAGGAAGCCGAGGCCCCGCCCCCTCCCCTCTCTCGGTACTTCCGTCCTGAACAAACATGGTGGTGTCGGGCGGGAGACCCTTCGAGAGGTGGGGCTTGCTTCTTGGCCGGCATTGATTGGCTCTGCTGGCCCCCCAGAGAGAGACGGAGAGACAGAGCGAGAGGCAGGCTGCCCAGATGACTCCTGGCGGGGTTGTCGGTTCTTCCACGGCACACCTGTGCCATGGCACAGCGGTTGGGAAACACTGCCCTAAAGAGTGCTAACGCCTTACCAAACTACAACTCTGTAGCATTGAGCCGGGGCAGTTTCAAGTGGTGACAAACTGAACTAAATCTACAGTGCAGATTCACCCAAAGAAGAAAAGACAAAGTCCCAGCAGCTATGATGAGGGATTCAGAAATACTATATGTCTTTGGATGGGTGCACGCGCCATCTGCATTACTCTGTTTTTCAACTAATAGAACGGATTTTGAGTAGGGAGAGATGCCACTTACCCGAGCCCCTTTCTCCGGGAAGCATCGGCATCCGGCGCTGCAGTCTCGGCCGCCACAAGGTCCCTGGTAAAACTTCTTCCCTCCCTAAAAATGAAAAAAAGAAGGACAAAAAAATCAGCAAGCATTAAGTATTTAGACTTCCAACATCGTCTTGGGTTATGCAGCGGCTCGGAAATGGTTGCTTTTATTGCCGTTTTTGACAGGTTTGCGAGATTTACGGAGTCCCAAAGCGTCACTTGCAGTTTTTTTGGACGACACATCTGAACATGTACCTTTTAGAAAGTCTGGATCACGCTGAGAGACGGAAGGCTGTAAAAGTCAGGCTTGTTGACTTGAAAGAGTCCAATTTTTATTGCATACCAAGAAAAAAAGTTATTTAAACAATACTGGCATCAATCACAAGAATACTTTTTTGGAAGGAAGAGACAGAGACAACCCTTAAAAAGTCAATTGACGCAGGGCCAATTCACACTACGCAGCTGTGGCCCTTTTATTCCACTTCAGTTGCCCCTCATCCTGGCCAGGCCCGGATTAACACCTTTTTGCGCCCTAGGCCACACTTTGGAATTACGCCCCCTTTAAGCCAATCCCCCCTCGCCCCACCACTCAGGCCCACACTTGGCTGGCTTTCGCCATGGTGCCTCTGAAGCAGAAGAGAAAGGTGGCGGGATGGTGCCTACTCGCCTTTCTCTTCTGCTCCGGAGGCACCATGGCAAAAGCCAGCCAAGTGTGGGTCTGAGTGGTTTGGGGGCAGTAGAGGTTGGCCTAAAGGGGGCGTAATTCCAAAGTGTGGCCTAGGGCGCAAAAATGAGTTAATCCGGGCCTGAACCTGGGCACAGCATATTATTTGAGAACACAGAAATGCTGAACCACTCTCACAACCACCATGTCAGGCTACGCAGAGACGCCATTGAAATCTACAAGCAGGTGGACAATTTCAACAGAAAGGAGGAAACCATGAAAATGGACGCAATCCGGACACCAGTATTAAAAAATATATATCTAAAATCAGGAGAGTGAATAAAGAACAACACTCAGAAAACAGGGCAATTCCAGACAGGAAACAATCAGGACCAGATAACACCTCCTAACAAAGGATCCCCCAGGCAGGAAGCAACTAGGCTTTGAATCTGCAAGGCCATTCAATGTGAATCAAGCAAAATTCACACTTGCCTCTAACAGACATGAGTTATTTCTCCCACCCTGGACATCATTCCACAGGTATATAAACCCCACTTGCCTAGTTTCCAACAGACCTCACAACCTCTGAGGATGCCTGCCAGAGATGTGGGCGAAACATCAGGAGGGAATGCTTCTGGAACATGGCCATACAGCCTGGAAAACTCACAGCAACCCAGTGATTCTGGCCATGAAAGCCTTCGACAACACATTAAACCACCATGTGATCATGGGAGTGCTGATGCTTTACCAAACTACAACCCCATGGATCCCATAGCATTGAACCACAGCAGTAAAACTGGTGTCAACCCACATTGATTCTGCAGTGTAGATGCACTCTATGTGAAGAAGATCTGGGTCAAGGCTTTCCTTGAGGCCATTTCTTCCAAAATATCATGTTCAATCACCCCACACCTTCTGTGTTGTCTTCCCTCTTTCCTGCACGAAGAGGTCATGAATGAATGAAACCCGAGAAAGGGAGGAAGCCAAGTGGAGCCAGTTGGTGTTCAATATCACACAAGTATTTTATTTACGGGAAGGAGCTGACACCAGACACTCCCAAATTACTTGCATAGCAAAGGGCCACGTGTTCAATATTGATGTATGCAGCTTGTCAAAATCTGTTTGGGTCTTTCCAGAAGGGATCCGAATGTATTTACTCTTTGACGGCACAAAACTGGCAAGGCAAAATCAAAAGGAGACCCAAGGAACGGCAGAAACCTTTAAGCCTTTGAGTACAACGTTGTCTGCTCTAGAGCCCACGCTGGGCATGCATAAGGACAGCTGGCAGCAAATGTAATAATAATAATAATAATCTATCTATTATATATAGGAAGAGCCGTCATGGGAAGACTACCTCAAACAGAGAAACCTTACAACGCAGAAACACCAAACTTGCCAACAGAAATAGGCCTCAAGCAAGGTACGTTTGTAGCAAAGAAACTCCCCCCCAAAACCTAAAAGGCCCCCAAAACAACGAGTAAAAAAAACTACATTTCCCAGCATCCTCCGTGGCTGCCAGCAAATGCCATTGGCCGACATCGGCCCACACAAAATGCAGAGAGGAAGAGTAACCATAGCAACGCTGGCAGGAGCCATCCAAGGCTAGGATAGAATGCTGAGAGATTTCAGTTGTCAGTTGGTGTTTGAGGGTTAAACTGTCAAAACCAAACTCTATGAGGGAGCAATTCTCCAGCAATTCCTACCCACACAACAAACACAACTTCCAATCACAACCCATCCCACCAACCTTACAGGACCCAGTACACACAACACCTACCACCACCACAAACAAAAACCATTCTTTCCTTCCACACAGACAGAAACTGACCCAAAAGACAAGCCATGCCTTCTAAAAATAACAGCATCGGACGACACACTCACAACGCTACATACATCAAACAAAAAAGGGCAGAACAAACGCCAGAACAGAAACACACTGCGCAGCAGAGACACAGACAACAGGTCACTGCACGACGCACAGCTGAGAACCAAATGCAAAGAACTGCACGACAAGAAGAAGCGCGCAGCCAGGAACAACAAAGACGCAGAAATGCAACACAACAGCAGCGCGCAAGGAGCGCAGAAACACGACGTCGCAACACAGAAAACAAACTTCAAAACACCACAACCAATTCCACCGCCTAGCCTTCAGATACAAGGCTGCAGAAGACTACAGCATGGTGCCAGAGGCCGACATTGGCACCCTAACGCACATCTGCACACACTGCAAAGCCCTGAAATACCCAGCAGAAACACCAGGAATGTGCTGCCTAGCCAGTAAAGTCTCTCTACCACCACTTGCCACTCCTCCACAACCACTACAGACTTTGCTGAGTGGAGACACTCCAGAATCAAAACACTTCATCCGCTATATAAGACAATACAACTCATGCTTCCAGATGACATCATTTGGAGCACACATAGAAAGTGCGCAATTCATGCCTACATGACCCACCAAGACCATAAGTAACATCATTTCCAACCCTTACATACTCAGACTTCCTCGCATCTCCAAAATAGGGCACAGCAACGCGTGCCGGGTACAGCTAGTCTATGTATATAATAAAAGTCAGTGTTTGCGGGCGGTGGTGCGGAGGAATATGTGGCAGCATTTCGATTGGTTGCCACTGTGGGATTATTTGCATAAAGGACTCTGATTGGCCAGCCTCAGAACTCCAACACTCTAAAGCACCAGACAGAGGGGATTGGTTGCCACTGAAGGAGTATTTGCATAAAGGACTCTGATTGGCCAGCCTCAGAACTCCAACACTCTAAAGCACCAGACAGAGGGGATTGGTTGCCACTGAGGGAATATTTGCATAAAGGACTCTGAGTGGCCATCTACATTCCAACAGAGGGCACAGGAAAGACCTCAGGCAGTCCGACACTGCGGCCCACAGCAATGACAGATCAGGACCAAACTTGGCACACAGGGGCCCAATGGCCCACTTCACAACCTGGTGTGGTTTAGGGCAGGATGGGCCACGAATGGTGGGATTTGCAGTACCTTCACCTGATTCACTTCCCAAACAACACTGTAGCCCCTATAAATCACAGACCAGACCCAAAATTGACAGCAAGGTTTCCTTAACTTGATTTTCCTGACTAGGCCTACTTGACAGATGCAACTGTCTTTCGGGTTGCCCATGCCTGGTCTACACTGACCATATAATGCAGTTCCTTACTTATTCCCAAGAAGACCATCAAATAGCAACAGAGGTCTTATCTGCCTTCTGCTTGAGATGGACATACTCAAGGAAATCTACTATAGAAGATGGTTGAGGCTGAACGCTATACCTTCTGGTTCTTCATACTGATTGGCTACGGACTGCTTTGCAAAAATGGGATGCTAGATGAGATAGATAAGACCCACATTTTAGGCTCATCTTACACCTCTCAAGTCCAAGAGCCCTTCCGAAGGTGGAAAACGTGATGTCCAAACTAGCTTTGTGAACAATCACCCTTCTGTCTCTTCGGGACTGGGCTCGCCGAGGACTCCACGTTCCCCGTCACCTTTGGAGGATCGCCATGGGATTAATTTAACACTAGATCCTCCGAAGATTCCAGACTTATCTGATGAGTCACTGGCTCCAGGCAACGCTTCCCTCCATCCCGGAGACGTCTGCCAAATCCTGCCCAAGCTGGGTATGTTTGCTGCTGTCGCTTTCCCGATTTCCAACTGAGTTCACTGTAGCAGAAAGCAAAGGCATGTGGACGCTGTCGTGCCCAGCTTTTCCCATCTTAAGTTTGATCCCATTTGCTAGACTTCTCCTTAGGGAGCATCTACACTGCAGAATGAATGCAGCTTGGCACCTCTTTTAACTGCCGTGGCTCAATGTTGCAGAATTCTAGGAATTGTAGTTTGGGGAGACACCAGCAGACAATCAGGGGTGGATTAAGCTGTTACACCGATTACGCACCCGCGTAAGGCGCCACGTACGCAGGGGCGCCAACATGGGCCATCTTCGGCGCCCCCTCACCCATTCTGCTGTCTTTCTCCTCTGGCGCTCGGGGAGAACTAGAAGAGTGTACTGCCGGAGGAGAACGAGACACACTGACTACGGCACCCCCGCGTCAGTCAGGACGACAGCCTGCCAGCCAGCCAGCCAGCGCCCATGTGCGCAGCCCCCCCCCAACATGCGCGCAGATCCCAAGATGAAATGGCCCAATGGCCCCAGCCCAGAGCATGACAAAGCGGGCCCAGCCGCCGCTGCAGCAGAGCAGAACAAAGCAGCAGATGATCGGATGCTGCAGGCCTCCGCCCACTCTCGCCCCCAGCCGTTCCGTCAGAGGCGTTCCCAATCGGCTGATTGCCCTGGTGACCCGGAAGACGATTGAGTTTTCCGGGTCGCCAGGGCGATCAGCCACTGCAGGTCACCGACTGCTCCCGTTGCAAGCCCGGATAGCCTCCCGGGATGGCCGGCACTCCAAAGCCGCCGCTCCTCCGATCGTTCTCTGGAGCGGTGGGCTGTCTCCCGATGCAGGCCCCACAGCCCGCGATGGGATGGCGGCAGCGGCAGCCCTTCCTCTTGTGGAAATGGCCCCGCCCCCAATGCCCTTCTCCCCGGGTGCCAAAGGATCCACGGGCCGGTCAGTATCGACCGGCGGGCCACATTTGGACCATGGGCCGTGACATGCCCAGGTCTGGGAAAGAAGGACACACAGAATAGGCAGGATTTGACCAGGCCCTTTGGGATCTCCACAGTTTGCCAGTGGGATTCCCCTGATGTCGGACGCGGCAAGTGGCCAATGTTGCTGCCAAACCCTTAGACCAAGTGTAGGTCTGTGTGCCCCATTATAAGCAGAATACTCTGTGGAGTAATTTCGTGTATGACAACAGGGGTCAAGCCCTGGATGAATAAGCCTGCGCTCGTAGTCCATAATGCAAACCCTCTGAAGTCTTTGTTGGCGTCTAGCCATCCGCCTCCAGAGAGGACAATGCGGTATTTCTTGCAAAGGGGACAAAAAGCAGAACAAAGCATCTTCTGTCCAGAGCCATCTATCACCACCTTATTAACCAATTAAGGTTCCATATTGATTGATTAAAAATGCCAAAAGATAAGTCAGTCGATCGATCCCATGAAAAGATACCACTCCATCAGTCAATCAATCAATCTCGTCTCATCTAAAAATGGCAGGGTACCCATCAATCAAGCAATCAATCCCAATAAATACCTATCAATCAACCCCACTAACTCAGGTATCACATCTATAAATGGCTGTGTACCAATCAACCAATCAATCGTAATAAGTACCAATCAACCAGGCAATGCCACTATCCCGGGCATCTCATCCAAAAAAATGCTAGCTTGGGCATACCTCTCGCCTCTCCGCCTTTCAAGCAAAGCGTGTGAAATGGCCAGCCATTCGAAAAGACCCAGTGTTATTAGATGCCACGCTAAGGTCGAGGTGATGTAATAGGAGGCTTAGAGGATTATAGAATATTTAATTTATTATGCTTAATTGGAATGTGACTCAGGCTGGAGAGGTTAAGGCAGAGCCTCAAGGCTGGCTGTCCAGCTGGAAACAGGCGGCCGCGCTCAAGTTTCTCTAAGGACAAAACCCAACTGGAATCTCTGCTACACGCCCAGTAAGGAAGGCATTCGGGAGTTCACATTTCTCGATAAGGGGTGCTCAACCCGTACCTCTCTCCAAACCTGTGGGACATGACCTATGGGTGGGCCGTGAGACCTAAATTGTGTCTGTACATGCCGCCGTCAGAGGAGGGCGAGAGGGAAGGAGAGGGAAGGAAGGAAGGAAGGAAGGAAGGAAGGAAGGAAGGAAGGAAGGAAGGAAGGAAGGAAGGAAGGAAGGAAGGAGAAGACTCACCCAGTGGCACATGCTTGCAAGAGAAGAAGAGTCCCCCAAAGTTGTTGTTGTTGTTGCTGATGTTGTTGTGGTTGTTAGCTTCCAATGCTGAACACAAGAGTTATGATAGGAAAGCAGCCCTTTGTAAGACCCTGTTTAGTCCCTCAAAGTAGTAGTAGTAGTAGTTATTGTTATTATTATATTATTGCCTTTAGAGACAGTTTCTTGGGTCTTGCACTCCGCTTTTTGTATTTTTTTCCAACCTCAGCCCCTCCCCCTCTTTTTTACGCAAGCGTTAACAAAATCCATGGATAATAACACAGTCCAACCCCCAAAATTTTTCTTAGTGTCTTTGTTTTTAGACCTGTTCCTGGGGTTATTTGAGGTGTTGACTCAGAAAATTGCATTGGATAGACCACATCAACTCTAGATTATTAAATATGGCTTTCTGTGGTCGAGCAGATAGCGACTACTGGATGGGAGATGTTCTGTATCAGAAACTAGAGCTGATGTGGTCTATCCAATGCAATTTTCTGAATCAGCGACCCAAATATCCACACCGAATCTAAAGTTGACCAAAAACTGATTTGTAACCCTTTTGGTACTCATGCAGAGCTGTTTGGGCTGGAAGTCAGCCGGAAGAAAACAGAAGTCCTCTACCAGCCCACACCACAGGAAGAACACCATCATCCCCACGTCAGTATAGGCGAATCTGTGCTTAAGTCCGTTCAGCAGTTCACCTCCCTGGGAAGCATCATCTCTTCAGACGCCAAGATTGACAAAGAGCTAGATCACAGATTAGCAAAGGCATAGAGTGCATTCGGAAGGTTTCATAAAAGAGTCTGGAGCAACAAGAACCTGAGGCAAAGCACCAAAATCAGTGTGTACAGAGCTATCGTACTGCCTATTCTCCTCTATGGGTCTGAAACATGGGTCACCTATCGCCAACACCTACGATTCCTCGAACACTTTCATCAGCCTTTTCTTTTCACAATCTTAAATGTACACTGGACTGACTATGTGACGAATGTTGCTGTCTTTAAGCAAGCAGGGATCACCAGCATTGAGGCCATGCTATTGAAAACTTAGCTGCGCTGGGCAGGGCACGTCTCTAGGATGGAGGACCACCACCTCCCAAAGATACTACTCTACGGTGAACTTGCCATGGGTCAGCGCAAGAGAGGCACCCCCCAAAAGAGATATAAGGACTCCCTGAAACAACATCTCACGCTCGGCCAGATAGATCACCAACAATGGTCCACCCTGGCCTCACATCGGGAGGCATGGAGATACACTATCCACAATGCTGCGGCCTCTTTCGAGAAGACACGCCGAACGGGTCTTGAAGAGAAACGACAACGCAGAAAGAACCACAACTTGGAAACGACATCACCCAAGGAGACTTTCTGCTGTGCTTTCTGCAACTGAACTTGCCTATCTCAGATTGGCCTTTATAGTCATCAACGCGCTTGTAAAAAGCTTGGGATGAGTCCTTCCTAAGAATCTTCGTTCGTGAAGTAATGCCGAGAGAGATACTCATGTTGGAGAATGGTCCCTGGTCAAAAAAAGGTTGGGAACCACTGCGTTACATAGACGGCTGGAGCTGGGGCATTTGTCTATTTCAATTTCTGCTGTAACCCAGCCTTGGATTAAGTTTCTAAATTAGTCCAGTTATATACGTCAGACGCAGACAGGGTGGAACCAGCCCCATGCTGAATAAAAAAACTAAGCCCTAAAGGTGTATGTTTTCAAACACGTTTCTGCTTGGCAAATATTACCTAGAGCAGGACTGTCCTCCCCCCCCCCCCCATTGCGAGCTGCGGACTGACCAAAGCATCCCAAGGCAGCTGAAAGTTGCCATTAATTATAGCGCCTCTAAATACAAACCAATGCAGTCACCTCCTGATGTGACCCAGCATCATATGAGACATGGCACTAAATCTGGGCAGTAGAAGAGGTTGTTAGCAAACAGAATCCCCTCCCTTCATCTCCAAGGAGCTAAAAGAAGCAACTAACTTCGCCCCCCCTCTGCTAATAATAATGTTCACAGGCAATGCAATGCAAACTGAGTCCGAAACTCATGCATCCAGTACACCAGTGTTTCCCAACCTTTTTTGAGCTGCGGCACATTTTTTACATTTACAAAATTCTGGGGCACAACACCAACCAAAATGACATCAAATGACACTCTAACACAGTAATACATATAGTGTATATGTTTTTAAATGTATTTATACACTCAGTGTGAAACTTGGGCCTGTTTCGATGAACACAACATAGATATCCTGGCAGGAAACGCATAAAGACACACACGAAGGTCTTGCTCAACAGCTGGGTGTTATAGTTCACCCGCAATCAAAGAGCATTCTGAACTCCATCAATGATTGAATGGAATCAAACTTTCCACACAGAACTACCATAACCAAGAAAAAGTACTATAAGAGTTTGGTGGGCATTGACCTTGAGTTTTGGACTTGTAGTTCGTCTATATCCAGAGAGCACTGTGGAGGGGAGGGACAGTAGCACCCGCACGGGTCACATCTTCCTCCCTCCCCCCACCCGCAGAAGCGGCAGCGTGAGCAAAGCGAGGCAAAGCGAGCAGAGCGAGGCTGGGAAGAAGGGAGCCCGAGTGGAGAAGAAAAAGTGTTTGGCAGGAGGGGCAAGAAAGGGTATTGGAGGTTCCAATTTCCCATGGCACACCTGATGATCGCTCACGGCACACTGGTTGGGAAACACTGCATTAGGGTACGCAAGCCTCTCCCCCACGGCAAGGGGGCGCCATCAAAGTGGTATCATCTGCATATCTAAGGTTGCTAATGCACAATCCCCATATCAGTGGCGGTCCGATCCCCATATCAGTGGTCTGAATGGCTAAATTAGACTCTGAACCGTTTCAGAAATGCACGGCCTGCCTAAGAAACTATTTTTACATGCAGAAATATTTGCCTTCTAATAATAGGAGCAGAACTAAATACAAAAAGTTAGCCTTTCTTCTCTCTTCTGCTTCCCGTCTCCACAGTTTGGAGGGATTACGCTTCTCAAGAGCCCCCCCCCCCCCATTCCTGCACAATGTTTCCTCCAAAAAAGCACTTTCTGCATCTCCTGATAACCGACCGTGCTTCCTTTTTTGAATTAAATAACTTTTTTTTTGCCTTTTCCAAAACACTCAGGCTCTCGCATAGTAACCGGGCTCCCTGTGAGTCAAGAAAAGAGCCGCCAAGCTGGGCATTTTTGCCCTTTTTTGGTTCTCTCTCGGTGCCATGGCTCCGACATGGTCAGCCTGCAATTCCTTCCCTCTGGCAAATGGCACCAATGGTTCAGTTTAATCTGAAATAAATCTCATAAGGCATTCCAGCCCTTTCACTCCCCCTCATTGTTTACCCCGCAGGTAAGATTATCTCCCCCGAAATCTGCCCCCTTTTCTCTTGGGAGATGGAAGCCGCATCCAAAGGAAAGCGATCCCCTCTGTTCTCGGTATTCCAACAAATTAAATTAGGTACGAAGTATTTCAATAAACACGGGATTAGGCTGAGGAGTTAATGAAACTGCTCTTGGAGTCTGTTTTTCCCTCCCTGCTTGCCTTGTTTACTTCAGAGTTTCCCAACCTTTTTTGAGCCGCGGCACATTTTTAACATTAAAAAAATCCGGGCACACCACCAACCAAAATGACACAAAATGACACTCTAACACAGTAAAGAACGGCTGGGGATGGTGGCCTGCTGGGAGCAGCTGCTGGAAGAGTCAAAGCCGGGAGGGGCCAGGCCATGCCATGCCCCCCTCCCCCCCGGCTTCAGCTCTCCCACAGCTTCTCCAGCCTTGAAGGGGCAGTGCCAAGCCAGCGATGGCAGAGCGAGCACAATGCTGGCTTGGCACTTGTCCCCTCAAGGCTGGAGCAGCCGTGGGAGAGCTGAAGCCGGGGGGGGGGGGAGGAGCCAGGCTGTGCCATGCCCCGCCCCCCTCCCCCGGCTTCAGCTCTCCCACAGCTTCTCCAGCCTTTATTTATTTATTTATTTATTATTGAGGCTTCTATGCCGCCGACTCCCGGACAAGAGCCAGAGGCATAAAACAGAATTAAAATCACAAAGCAATTGAACAATTAAAACAATAGCAGAATAGGCAGTAAAACAAACGAAGCAGCAACAGGTGCCGCAGCACAGTACCCAGAGCACGCGGGCCTACTCTCCAAAGGCCTGCCTGTACAGATGGGTTTTGCAGGCCTGCCTAAATGGGAGTAAATCCTCAGGGCCCTGGTTTCGGCCGGGAGGGCGTTCCACAGCGTAGGGGCTATGACGGAGAACGCCCTCGGCGGGTGGATGTCAGGTGTGCCGACTTTGCTGATGGTATTTCCAGGGGTTGGCATCCTCAGACCGTAGGGGGGTCAAGTGCCAAGCCAGCGATGGCAGAGCCAGCACAATGCTACCTTGGCACTGTGCTACCTTGGCACTGTCCCCTCAAGGCTGGAGAAGCTCTGGGAGAGCTGAAGCTGGGGGAGGGGGAGGAGCCAGGCTGCACCATGCCCCACCCCCTCCCCCCGGCTTCAGCTCTCTCACAGCTTCTCCGGCCTTGAGCAGGCAGTGCCAAGCCAGCGATGGCACAATTAAAACAATAGAATAGGCAGTAAAACAAACGAAGCAGCAACAGGTGCCGCAGCACAGTACCCAGAGCACGCGGGCCTACTCTCCAAAGGCCTGCCTGTACAGATGGGTTTTGCAGGCCTGCCTAAATGGGAGTAAATCCCTCAGGGCCCTGGTTTCGGCCGGAGGCGTTCCACAGCGTAGGGGCTATGACGGAGAATGCCCTCCGGCAGGTGGATGTCAGGTGTGCCGACTTTGCTGATGGTATTTCCAGGGGGTTGGCATCCTCAGACCGTAGGGGGGTCAAGTGCCAAGCCAGCGATGGCAGAGCCAGCACAATGCTGGCTTGGCACTGTCCCCTCAACGCTGGAGAAGCTCTGGGAGAGCTGAAGCCGGGGGAGGGGGAGGAGCCAGGCTGCACCATGCCCCACCCCCTCCCCCCGGCTTCAGCTCTCCCACAGCTTCTCCGGCCTTGAGCAGGCAGTGCCAAGCCAGCGATGGCAGAGCTAGCACAATGCTGGCTTGGCACTGTCCCCTCAAGGCTGGAAAAGCTCTGGGAGAGCCGAAGCCGAAGGGAGGGGGCGGAGCCAGGCTGCGCCATGCCCCACCCCTCCCCCAGTTTCAGCTCGCTGAAGCCGCGTGGAGGAGGAGCATGAGCGGTGGACGGGCTTCAGTGGGCGGGGCTCCTCCTCCGCGCGGCTTCAGCGAGCGAGGGGCGAGAGTCATGGTGGATTGGAGGCAGGCTGGGAAAACGGCCGAAGGAGGCGGCGCCCCGGCCCCTTCTTCTTTTTCTTTGCCGCCGCCCGGCCCTTCCTCCTCCCCCCCCCCAAGCAGCAGGAGTTCAGCAGGAGGAGGGGGGAAGGAAGGGGGGCAGAGAGCATTTCTCGCGGCACAGCAGGAGGTCCGTCACGGCACACTACTGTGCCACGTCACAACGGTTGGGAAACACTGGTTTGCTTGACTTAAAACCAGCCATATTCTGTCTTACCCTTTTAAAATTTTTGGTAGAGATTATTTTCATAGTTGAAATTTTTGGCAGGTGGCTTTCTCCCAACCCCAAGGTTTCAATCAGTGTGGAAATGTCAACCATAGGTTGCTGTACCAAATGAGAATAATAGAATCAGATAGTTGGAACAGACCTCGTGGACCATGCCGTCCAACCCTCTGCCAAGAAGCAGGAAAATTGCATTCAAAACACCCCTGACAGATGGCCATCCAGCCTCCTCCAAAGAAGGAGTCTCCACCACACTCAAGGGAAGAGAGTTCCACTGTTGAACAGCTCTTACAGTTAGGAAGTTCTTCCTCATGTTCAGGTGGAATCGTTTTTCTTGGAGTTTGAAGCCATTGCTCCACTGCGTCCTAGTCTCCAGGGCAGCAGAAAACAAGCTTGCTCTATTCTCCCTGTGACTTCCCCTCACATATTTATACATGGCCATCGTGTCTCCTCTCAGCCTTCTCTTCTGAAGGCTAAACAAGTCTAGCTCCTTAAGCCTCTCCTCATAGGGCTTGTTCTCCAGAACCTTGATCATTTTAGTCGCCCTCTTTCTTTGGGCGCATTCCAGCTTGTCAAAATCTCCTTTCAATTGCGGTGCCCAGAATGGGACACAGTGTGATTCTAGGTGTAAGTCTGGCCAAGGCAGAATAAAGGCGTAGTTCGACTTCCTGGATCTAGACACTAGACTCCTATTGATATCAGAGGTGACCCCCCTCCGCCTTTCTCCTTAGGTTCTGTACAAGATATTTTAGAACCAAGGGATTCATAGTTTTCCGAAGAACACCAGGCTGGAAGTGATCCCATAATCCCCTATCTGTCCCCCACATGGGAACCTAAGGCTCTTCCCATGGCCCTATGGTCCCACATGGCAATGCCCCTGTAACCCACACTTTATGGATACACCCAGTTATTTTCCTTTTGCATTACTCTCATGGACTTTTGCTCATTCCCAAAGACTTTTTCCTTTCTGTCTAGGACCCCTTGGGCTATCTTTTATGAATCTAATAAACTGTGTATCTCTCTGGTGGGTAGGCAGGGGTCATCAGGATGGTATATTTCCCCCCATAGACCCCAATGTATCTCCCCTCATGTTTTCCTTATGTATGTAATTTTAAAAAATATGAAAGTGCCACTGTTTACCTTTAGCTAGCTGCCTGGGGCGAGCCTTGCCAGCTGTTAGCTGATTCAATCCCCTCTCCACTAGCCTCATTTGCATGACAATAGCAGGAGCCAGCTCTTTCCAAAAGGGTCTTTCCCCCCTTGGGGCAAAACTGATTTCTGCTAATCAATAGACAAAGGCCTCTGAATTTTTGTCTACCTTTGTGCCATTGATTAATAGGCAAAACTATTTCTATATTTCATAAACGGCCACCTCTATCAGCCTCGGAAACTGGTACATGGCTACAGTTTTTCATTTGTTTACCATCCAAAGAACTGAAACTCTCATGGAAAGACCTGTATCTGGCCGCTTATCAACAGGAAGGGGCCATTAAGGACAATTCCCATTTCCCACAGAAAACAAAAGACTTTCTTTGGCTCTAAAGGCCAGAGACCTAGGACCTCAATTTACATAAGGACAAATTTAATCAAGACATTTCCAGCTGCATTGTTTTTCTACAAGCTCCTGCCTCTCGCTCCCCACTCGCCAGAACTTAGCCAGCTGCGCCACATTTGCATATTTTCAAACTGCTTGGTTGGCAGGAGCTGGGGCTAAAAGCAGATGCTCACCCCATCCGTGGATTCGAACTGCCAACCTTCTGGTCAGCAAGTTCAGCAGCTCAACCGTTTAACCAATTATGCCACTGTGGCCCAAGGTTTCATTTATCCACTTTCAAAAAATTAAGACTTCTTGAGGCATTTTATAGTTTCTCCAGCATGACTCTAAGGCAGGCAAGGACAAACTTCAGCCCTCCTGGTGTTTTGGACTTCAATTCCCACAATTCCTAACACTAACCCTAATCCTAACCCTAACAGGAATTGTGGGAGTTGAAGTCCAAAACACCTGGAGGGTCAAAGTTTGCCTAAGCCTGCCTTAACATATTCTTGGCCCAACGGCCCTTCAGTCAGGCCTGGATCAACACCTTTTGGTGCCCTAGGCCACAGTTTGGAATTACACGCCCCCCCCCCCCCCCCCCGCCTCGCGCTGCTGCATTAGGACCCTCCAAAGACCCCTCGGGAGGCAGGCAGCCTTCCCGGCCATTTTGGGGACTCCAGTGGGGGAGGCTCGCCCCACTCTGAAGAAGAGGGAGAAGAAAGAGAAGAGGAGATGGGAGGCGGGTGCCAGGCCCTGGGCAGTGCGTTTGGCTTCCGTGCCATGCCGGGGGCTGGGGCTCTTTCTCGGAAAGAAAGGAGGAAGGGTGGAGCTGCCCACCTCGCCCAACCCGCGCCTGGGACCCCAGGTGTCCCAAAGTGGAAACAGCCCACGGGATGCTTTGGTCCCTGGGTGGGGGAGAGCTTCCCGGGTTGCCAGCATGGGCTGGGGATGCCCCATGCTGGGGGGCTGGCCCGCCCTTCACAAGACTCAGCGAGGCTGCAGAGCCGCCTTCGAGGCCTGCTGCTGCCTCAGCCTGGTCTTTCTCCTCCCTCCCTCCCTCCTGAAAGAAAGGAGGAAGGATTTTTTTTTTTTTATTTTGGGCTGCTGGCACTGCGCCCTACCCGCGCCTCCTGGCCCTGGGGTGAGACCCACCACTAGGGTATCCTATTATGCACAGTTTGGCATATTCTGCAAAATCATTAAAAAAACTTTTTTCCAGCTCCTGTAGCTCAGGCTGGAGATTCCCTGCTTTGAGGTAAGTCATAAGTCACTGGCAATTATTACCTTTTTCTTAATTATAAGCAGGAAATTATATTAAATTGCTCATCCTGCCACACCTTGGGAAAGCTACGGATATTGCAAAGTAATGAGCCACGGTTCGCAACTCTGCTTTTCCTGTCCCGGATGCGTTTGTTCAAGACGAAGCGTATTCCCATCATCCCCACAGCTATGCACAATGGGAGTTGTAATTTACCTGAGCTCGAACCGAGGCAGGTTGGGGAAGGCTGAGCAAAACACGTAGATGTCGTGGGCCTCCCCCTGTCTTGGCATGTTTTCAGGAGCAGCAACAATATCCTCGGTAATTAAGATGCTTCTGCTCTTCATTCTCATAAAAGCCTTTTATGAAACTCATTTCCCTCCCCGCCGCACCTGAGACACAGGGCTAATCTTAATGGGAACACCGTTTAGATGGGATTTCGTAGGGAGACTGTTTTCTTTGAGATTCCCTTCCTGCTCTAAATCACAAAGAAAAAGAAGACGCCGTGGTGCCAAAAAAATGTGTTTGAATTTTTTATTTTTTTTTAAAGCGACTTTGAAAGGTTCTCATGCAAACCACAACATAAGCCGTCATTTCAGGGAGGTTTCAAAAACAATTTGAGAAAGAGCTGCAAAATTGTCGTTTTCTGGAAATGGTTGCGTGCAGGGGCGGTCTAAGGTAATTTTATATGGTAAGCAAACATTATCCCCCCCCCCATGTAAAACAAATGTACAATTATAATATTACAATACCATCAGTAGTATTATATTGTATCAATGTATATACAATATATTATAGTACATACTCATACTATATTATATCACAATTATATTATACTACATTACAATATAATTATCTATATATATAAAGGAAGAGTCGTCATGGAAAGACCGTCCCAAACAGAGAAACCTTACAACGCAGAGACACCAAACTTGCCAACAGAAATTGGCCTCAGACAAGGTACGTTTGTAGCAAAGAAACTTTCCCCCCCCCAAACCTAAAAGGCCCCCAAAACAAGGAGTAAAAAACTACATTTCCCAGCATCCTCCGGGGCTGCCAACGACTCTCCCAGCCTCTACATTCTGACAACATGATTGGCTGCCAATAAGGGCGGATTTGCATAACTCCTGTACTGGCCAGCCAACATGAACATTCCGACCCATAATAAACTGTCAGAGGAGGATAAGGCAAAGGGCTGAGCCACCAAAACAACCCACAACAACACAGCAATGACCCCAACAACACCATAACTAACAACAACTCCAACCCTTACATACTCAGACTTCCTCGCATCTCCAAAATAGGGCACAGCAACGCGTGCCGTGTACATCTAGTATTATAATATATTGACATTGTAATATAATATAACATTCTATTAGATTATTATTATAAAATAATAAATAAAATTATTTATTTAAATAAAATTATCCACTACTAAATATTTTCATTACTCCTATAAATCTCAAATAACCCAAAATAAAGTAAAATAAAATGTATTATATATTACTATTTGCCTGCGCAGTTGCACCTGTCTCTCCTTGATGCTGCTGGCTGGCGTGGGTGTGGTAGGATTCACACGTGATTGGGCCTGGCGAGGGGCGCGCGGCAGCTACTTCCGGTGGAAGCTGTCAGGGGGCAATACGTCGCCAATACCCCTTTGGCTCCACTCCCCACTCCCTTTGTCTCCGCCCCCTGCCTGCCCAATTGGGTCACCGTATTCGGCGGCCGGACGGAGACAAAGGGAGAGGGGAAGCACTCCATGCCTGCCCGATAGGGAGTGTTTTGGTTACAGGCTTCTGCGCACAGGAGCTACTGGGCATGCACAGAGGTTTTTGCGCATGCGCAGTTGCTCCTGCGCTCAACTTCAGCTCCGGAGCAACTGCACCTGCGCGAGAACATCCGCGCATGCCCAGAAGCGGCGTCGGAGTGCACAAGGCCGGGGCCCAAAAGCAGGCAGCCGCGGCGCTGCCTAAGGAACATCCCAGATGGCGCCCCATGCGGCCACTTCCTTGGCCTACCTGTAGGACCGCCCCTGGTTGCGTGTCTTCAAGTGGTTTCCAAGTTATGGTGACTCTTGGGATTTTCCCCGCCAGGATTTGTTCAGAAGCGGTTGGCCATTGGTTTCCTTTGAAGTCGAGAGAGCGCAACTTGCCCAAGGTCACCCAGTGAGTTTCAAGGGGATTTGAACCCTCCAGAGCAGGGCTGCCCACGGAGTCGATCACGATCGACCAGTTGATCGCAGTTCCAAAGGAGGTCGATCGCAGCCGGATGGGGCGCTTTGCCCCGCGCACGGCGCACCTTCCGCTGCCTCTGGGACAACTCCCCCGCCTCCATCCTCAGTGACGTCGCAGTGTGGCCTGAGAAGGAGGGAGAGAGAAGGAGGGCAGCAGAGGGAAGGAGGGGGTGGGTGCCTGGCCCGTATATGCGCTTTTGGAGCGTGTGGCAGCGCGCGGAGCCACGAGGGAGGACAACTAGAACGAGGTTTTGGCAGCCATTTCCTGCCAAAGCCATCTGCGAGTGCGAGGAGTTCATCTGCTTGGCCACATTGATCAGCACTGAATGGTCTTGCAGCTGAAAGGTCTGTGTGCTTTCCTTCTGCCTGTTTTTATCTGTGGAATGATGTCAGGGTGGGAGAAGGAACTCTTGTCTGGATGCAACCCTAACCTAAACTGAAATCTGTCTTTTCCCAAGGCCAACTGCTTCCCTGCAGTTCGAAATCACAGCTCCTCTCCTCAGAACAGAATCAGCAGCTTTCTCAAACCCTGCTCAGACTCCACAGAATCAACATTCTAGGCAGCTTGCTCCTGGCTGAAACCCTCCCGTTTCCAGGCTGGCCTCACGAGATTTCAGCTGGCCTAACTGACTCAGATTTTTGAATCTGAACATTCCAAGCCTAGCTTGCTCCTGGCTGGATCCGCCTCCCGTTTCCATGGCAACGGAAGCTCCTTAGCGAGGTTTTGTGTTCTGATATTTCAGCTGGCCTCACAGACTCCAACTGTCAGATTTTTGAATCTGAACATTCTAAGCCTAGCTTGCTCCTGGCTGGATCCGCCTCCCGTTTCCATGGCAACAGAAACTCCTTCGAGGTTTTGTGCTCTAATATTCTCTTTTAACCCTTTGTGTTTTGCCCCAAAAATTTAGCCATTCAACATATATACAAATGCATAAATATAGACCACATCTTTAAACTTGTAAATAATGTGCTTGGCCGACTTACCGGCCGAGCAGGTTGCGGGGCGGGGTTCTCCTTCCCAGAAGCCCCTGGGGTGGCAGGAAGGTTTCCTGTCACCAAATGCCGGTCGGCCAATGACGGGGCTGGCCCCGCCCCGCCCCCTCTTTGCGCCAGCTGGCCTGCACTTCCGCCTGGGCAGCCTATTTAAGGCCGCTCGGGGCTGCCCAGGCTGCACGTAGGGGCCAGCTCTGTTTTTACTCCCACCCACCCTACTTATTGCATTGCTTGTTGGTGTCAGGCCCGGATTACCCATAAGGCCACCCGAGGCCATGGCCTCGGGCGGCACATTTGGGGGGGGGCAGCGGATCCGGACCCCCATTTTAAAAAAAATCACCAAAAAGATCACCAAAAAAAAGGGCACATGCGCGCCGCCCCCTCCCTTTGCTCTGCTTTAGGAGGGAGGGAGGGAGGATTGGCTCCGCTCCTTACTCCGCCCCTCCCCGCCTCCTCGCCAGATTGAAGGAAGCAGGGCGGGGCGAGGAGGAGAAAGAGGCGCCCTCTCGCCGCGCGTCCTGCGCGCCGCCCATCCCTTTTCGGCAGGGCTGGCGCGACACAAGGGAGGAGGGGCGGCGGCGGGACTCCTCTCTGCCTCCTCCGTGGCGTGGCCAGGCAGGGAGGAGGAGGAGGAGGCGAAGCCGCGCCGCCGCCCCTCCTCCCTTGCCTGGCGTGGCGACGCAAGGGAGGAGTGGCGGCGGCGCGGCTTCTCTCCGCCTCCCTGGCTTGGCGTCGCCAGGCAGGGAGAAGAAGGCGGAGAGAAGTCACGCCACGCAAGAGAGAGGGGCGCCTCCTCCTCCCTGCCTGGCGACGCCATGCCACGGAGGAGGCAGAGAGGAGTCGCGCCAGCCCCGCTGAAAAGGGGTGGGCGGCGCGCAGGACGCACGGCGGGAGGGCGCCTCTTTCTCCTCCTCGCCCCGCCCTGCTTCCTTCAATCCGGTGAGTAGGGGCGGAGCTGGGGGTGGGGAAGGGCAGAGGCAGACTCTTTGGCCTAGGGCGGCAAAAGGGCCTGATCTGGGCCTGGTTGGTGTCCATTTTGTTCATTCTTCATGTCATTGTTGCATTGTTCATGGTTATGCGTTATTAGGTTCTTTGTCACAACTCCGTGTTTGGCGTTGGCATGGCCCTAGATCAGGCTGGCAAAGGGCACCCCAGGCTTGCACCCCAGGCTTGCATACGCCTTTGGGCATTCGTGGAGGCTGTCCAACCCCGATCCAGGACCCATGCGCTGCCGCCAACCCTTTGTTCCTGTTTTCAATAAATGAGTTGTGGCCATTTTCATCCAACCACTTGTGTCTGCGTTATTGTCCTTGGCGCGAGGTGTGTCACCCTTGCACACGCAACATAGTGACTTCATCACAGGGGGCTACAAAGTGGAGTAGCCCCGTGGGTGCGGAGAAGAGCAACCTACAGACCACTGACTACAATGCGGTCTGAGCCCTGCCACATACACAATGGAGGACCAAAGACATGCGAAGTGGGGCCAGCTTCTGGTCAAAGGAAATTTAGCATAATGCCAAGTTTTTAACTTTGTTTGTGTTTCTAAATACATTATAACTGTATCCTCAATCTATTATATAAAGGAGGTCCTGTCATGGAACAACCGTCCAAGGCAGAGAAACCTTACAAGGCAGAGACACCAAACTTGGCAACAAAAATAGGCCTCAGGCAAGGTAGGTTTTTAGCAAATAAACTCCCCCCCCCAAAACCTAGAAGGCCCCCAAAACAACGATACAAAAAATACATTTCCCAGCATCCTTTGCGGCTGCCAACGAATCTCCCAGCCTCTACATTCTGACAACATGATTGGCTGCCAATGAGGGCGTATTTGCATAACGCCTCTATTGGCCAGCCAACATGAACATTCCGACCCATAATAAACTGGCAGAGGAGGATAAGGCAAAGGCCTGAGGCAGTCGCCAACACAAACACCCAATTCACTTCCCACAGAAAATTTAAACCCCTACAAATCCCAGCCCACACCCAAAATTGACAGTAAGGCTTCATTATGCAATAGGAAAAGCAGCAGAAAAGCTCAGCTTTTATGCTGCTTTTCCTATTGCATAATGTTTATGTGGAACAGCCTGCTTCTTTTTGACAGTAAGGCTTCATTAACTTGATTTCCCTGACTAGGCCTCACTTAATGGGATGCTGTTTACGCTCTGAATTGACAGTAAGGCTTCATTAACTTGATTTTCCTGACTAGGCCTCAGCTCATGGGACATTGTGTATGGCCTGAATTGACAGTAAGGCTTCATTAACTAGATTTTCCTGACTAGGCCTCAGCTCATGGGACATTGTGTATGGCCTGAATTTACAGTAACCTACCATGGCACACAGAGCCCCTATGACCAATGCTACATTCTACTGCAGTTTGGAGGAGGGTGGACCATGGATGATGGGATTTGATGTACCTCCATGGATTATGGGATTTGTAGTACTTTCAACCCCTTCATTCCCCACAGACCACTGTGGCCCAGAACCAAGACTGATAAAGACCCAACTTGGCACACAGTGCCCCCATGACCCACACTCCATCCAACTGCAGTTTAGAAGAGGGCACACCATGGATGATGGGATTTCAAGTACCTCCACTCACTTCCAAAGCACCCAACCCACACAAGCATCAACCTCTACATCAACACAGCAGACGGAAAGACAAAAAACATTGTATATCCACAGGGCCGTAGCCAGGATTGGGGGGGCTGAGTTTTGGGGGGCTGAGACTGGGTGGAAGAGGGTCTACCCTAGCAAACCTTTTGTATTTTTATCCCAATAACCCCATTAATGTGGGATATAATGAGCATGGTGATCAGATCATGATATGAATAAACATAACAGTTTGAATAATGTACCAGTAAAGCCTTTTCGTGGACCATCCTGAGAATTTCCGGGGGGGCTGAAGCCCCTTAGCCCCCCGGCTACATGCCTGTATATCCACAAGCTATGCAGAACGCCAGCAACACCACACACCGACAACTCCCCAGGACTTCAACATCCCACCCACCAGAACAACCCACAACGACACAGCCATGACCCCACCAAGACCATAAGTAACATCAATTCCAACCCTTACATACTCAGACTTTCTCGCATCTCCTAAATAGGGCACAGCAACGCGTGCCGGGTACAGCTAGTTCACTTCTAAATAAATCCTGGAAATGTTTTCCACCTCCAAAACAAAGTATCTGCAAAAAGTATCATCAGTGCCACTTTTGCTGGCTACTTTTGGAAGGTTGATTTCAACATTTGGAACATGAAGTTACATTTCTAGCATTTATGACAAACAAGGGAAACAAATTACCTTTTGAAAGCAACGTGCCAAGCTTTGAGAGTAAATATATGCAACGAATTCAGAAAGAAATAAGCAAATAATTTTTTTAATCACCAAAGTGGTTTCTTTCCAACTGCATTTTCAATGTCGATTTCAAACACGAAGCACAGCATGACAACCAGAGCATAATTTTAAGGGCCATTCCTGTACTTTTGTCAGGATACAAAACAACAACATCATACAGGCCTAGATATTTAGAAAGTGTTCGACGTATGCAGGCCCGGATTACCCATACGGCCAATAAGGCCAAGGCCTATGAGCGTAGGAGGGCGCCAAATCACGGACCAAAAAACCCCCCACCCTTTCTCTTCTTCCCTTAGGCTGCGGCACCTACTTCCTTCCTTCCCTCCCTTTCCTTGATTCCTTCCCCCACATCCGAGAGGGGGCGGGGGCCGCCGCAGGGAGGTGGGGGTGGGGAGGGCGCCTCGGCGTCCTGCGTGGCACCCGCCCCCTTTCGGCGGCCAATGGCGCGCCTCTCCCGCAACCAACCTGCGGGGATGGGTGACGTCAGGCGCAGCGGCGGGCCGCCGGCGGTGAGGGCAAGGAGAAAGAGGCGGAGGGAAGCCGCGGCCCCTCTTCGTGAGCGCCGTGGCCTCTGCCTCCTCCACCATATTCCTGGGTGCCGAGGAGGAGGAAGGAACGGAAGTGCCCGGGCGGCCGCTGCGGCACCCAGGAACATGGCGGAGGAGGCAGGGAGGCCGCAGCACTCACAAAGAGAGGCCGCGGTGCTCGCGCAGTGCCATGCATGCGCGGAAGCGGCCCCACCCCTGGGGGCGGGGCTTCCAAAATGTGGTCTAGGGCGCCACAAACAGTTAATCCGGGCCTGGACATGTGATCAAATACAAAAGTTAGCATAGTGCTCTTATTTGCTGTGTACTAATCATGTTATGTATCAAATAATAGTAGTAGTAGTAATAATAATAATAATAATTAATATGGTTTTTAGTAAGACAGGTGTAAATCTTCCTTGTTGCCAATGTGCTCCTGTCTCTGCCATCCAAATACCACCTCGGATGGCATCTATTCAATTTGGGGAATTAATTGCTCCTTTCCTGCCAAGTTCCACATGCCAATTTGGTGACACAAAAGAGAAAGGGTTGGTATGGCTATCTTGCCTTCCGCCAAGTTGTGCAAAAGCAGCCCATGTTTCCTAACACGGCTGCCTGCTCTCTCCCTTTCAAGTTGGAGGTGCCATTCTCTCTCTCTCTCTCTCTCTCTCTCTCTCTCTCTCTCTCTCTCCCTGGGTTTGGAGACGAGTTTGCACAGCTTTCTCTGTTGGCATTTTCTCTATGAAACACCTTTGAAATCTCAGCAACCATCTCGCCCTTTCAGCGCCGCCTTCTCCAGAGCAATTGGGTTGCTTTTGGGTTTGCAAACAGCTGACTTGATAAAACTAGGTGAGGAATGTGAAAGTTGAATAGGGCGCCGGAGTTCAGCTTCGCTTGAAATCTGGCGATTATGTAACAACAAGGGCCATTCATTCCAACATCTTCACTCTTTATTAATTCAGGACACCCGTGATCGCACATTTTGTCTAATAACAAGTATTCATTTTGCGGCTTGTCTCAGAGATTGGAATTAACTTCCTTTGTAATCAATCCTTTTTTTCGCAGTAATGAAAGTACTGGCTAGATTTGACACGTAATTGTAACTTTCAATTACTTCTGTAGTTATTTAAAGTTGGCTAATGAAGGGTCTGTGTGCCATGTTTGGTAGAAACCCATCAAGTAATGGATTTGGATAGATAGATAAGGTAAAGTTTTCCCCTGACAGTACGTGCTCATTTCCATTTCTAAGCCAAAGAGCCGGTGTTGTCCATAGACACCTCCAAGGTCATGTGGCCAGCATGACTGCATAGAGTGCCCTTACCTTCTCACAGAAGCGGTAGCTATTGATCTACTCACATTTGCATGTTTTCAAACGGCTAGCTTGGCAGAAGCTGGGCCTAATAGCGGGAGCTCACCATACTCCTCAGATTTGAACCGCTGACCTTTTGGTCAGCACATTTAGCAGCTCAGCGGTTTAACCTGCTGAGCTATCGGGGGGCTCATAGTTACTTACTGGCAACTGAAAATTATTACTATTTTCAATGTGACTTGTGTTTTTAGACATCCATGGAAGATCTTGGAATATGCCCAGCATGAATAAGTTTGCCACTTATTCGGCTGTTGAACTCAAAGCAGAACACTGCAAATCCTTCCTCCCTCCCCTTACCCTATTAAATCCCATATTTTCCACACCTTATGCCATTTCTGCATTCAAATGATATTGAAATGAACCTGGGTGTGAAAAGGGGGGAAATGTGGGGCAAAGAGTTTTCTTTCATCTCTAGATCAGTTCCTGAATCCCAAATACCTTGAAGCTGTGTAAGCGATACGGCCCATTAAAACCAGTGAGATTACCATGTGCTAGTTAACAGCAAGGTCTATTTGGCAGGACTTAAAATAGTGCTCTGGCCTTGAGCTAATTTAGAAAAGTGCAAATAATCACAAGAGAAAGGCAGCAGAGCATCAAAACCTATCCGAGTGTTGAGTAACAAAATGTTCACATTGGATACTCAAGCAAAAAAACCTTTATCCGTTCTACTTTCCAATACAATTTCAGGACTATGAACTATACTGAAAATCGGAGCCATTCTGATCCAAATCTGCACTGCTTCCCAAATCTGGAAACTTTCCTTCTCCGCTTCCTTTTCACTGCTTTGGATGAAAAGTGACCTAGCTGTCCCACGCAAGAGATTTTGAAGGTTTTGTATAAAACATTTTGTCCCCAGCCTGCATCTCAGACGGTTTGGTTTATTTTCCTTTAGTTTTTAAAGAATCGCCCTTATGGGAACTGGCAACAAACGGCTGGATGTTTGCCCTGCTGCGTTTCCAAACTCAGAGGACTATTTAGAGCAGTGGTTCCCAAACTTTTTTGGCCTACCGCCCGCTTTCCATAAAAAAATTTACACAGTGCCCCCAAGAAATTAATTATTAATTATTAATTATTAATTATTAATTATTAATTATTAATTATTAATTATTAATTATTAATTATTAATTATTAATTATTAATTATTAATTATTAATTATTAATTATTAATTATTAATTATCAATTATCAATTATCAATTATTAATTAAACAGAAAGATATATGCATTAATGCAGTGGTTCTCAACCTTTCGAATGCCGTGACCCCTAAATAAGGTTCCTCGTGTTGTGGTGACCCCCAACCGTATTTTCGTTGCTACTTCATAGATAATTTTGCTACTCCTACGAATTCCAATGCAAATATCTAAATACACAGGATGTATTTTCATTGTTACAAATTGGACATAATTAAAGCATAGTGATTAATCACAAAAACAATATGTTTGGGGGAGTATGGACAACGGATGATGGGATTTGCAGCAGGCCCGGATTGACACCTTTTTGCGCCCTAGGCCGCACTTTGGAATTACACCCCCCTTTAAGCCAACCTCTCCCCCCCCTGCCACACACACACAGCACTCAGACCCACACTTGGCTGGCTTTTGCCATGGTGCCTCCAGAGCAGAAGAGAAAGGCAAGTAGGCAACATCCCGCCACCTCCAAGGTCCCCATTCCCACCGGCTGGAAAGGTCCACTGTGCTCTGAGCGCAGCGGGTGCAAACTCGCTCCAAAGGCATGCACGAGAGAGAGAGAGAGAGAGCAAGTGAGAGAGCAAGTGAGAGAGAGAGAGAGAGAGATGTCAGCTTGGCGTGCGCTCCCGCAGAGCGAGGGAGGATTCAGGTTGGGGTTTGTGCGGCTTTCGTTCGGCTGCACCCGAAGGCAGGAGAGCCAGACCCTGGCCTTGATCCTTCCCTCCCTCCCGCGGCTCCCTTTGGCCAAGCAGGCCGCCCCGGTTTGGTCCGAGAGCGCAGGAGCGAGCCTGGGTTGGTGTGGTCTCGTGCTGGGGACCTGGGAGAGGTCCACCCAAGCAACGCCCTTTCTCTCCCTCCCTCCCTCCCTCCCTCCCTCCCTCTCTCCTTCTTCCTTCTTTACTTTCTTTCTTTCCTCCTAGTTGCCTCCTTCTCCTCCTTCTCCCCTCCCTCCCACCGCCCTCTCCCGGACTCTGCCACTCGGCTCTGGCTGCAGGAATTTACAGTCTGCCGCCGGGGGAGCAGAGCGAGTCGCCATGGAGACGGCTTCCCCGGGAGCCAGGCGGTCAGGCCAGCCAGAGACACACGGGCAAATCAATGGATCAATGCGAGGGCCCCGCCACAGTCCAGAGAGCGAGAGACGGAGGGGACAGAGCAGAGTCTTTGCCGGGAGAAGGAGCGAGGAGGGGCATGGGAAAGGGGGAAAGAGGGGCACGGACCAGGGTTTTTTTGGTCCGTGATCTGCGCTCCCCCTCCCCGGCTTGCGCCCCTAGGCCATGGCCTAGGTTGGCCTTAGGGTAATCCGGCCATGATTTGCAGTACCTTCAACCAGTTCAGCTCTGACTTCCGCAGACCACTGAGCTCCCCCACGAATTACCGAACTGGACCAAACGTGGCACACAGAACTCCCAATACCAGCACAAAATATTGGAGAGGCTGTCAGAAAGATACCTTGGAAATTGGGAATTGCCGGGATATATAGTTCCCTGCCATCAAAAAGCATTCTGAAGGAAGAGGCGATACAGAACTGTGCGCCATGGGCGGGGTTGACGAGAGGAAGGGGGCGCGCACTGCGGTTTCCACGGCAACGCCTGCCCAGGGGTTCCGGATGCGGGCACACACTCGCAAGCACGGGACCCTGCCCAGTCGGGACAAGTGGCGACCCTACGCCTGGCTCACGCCACCGCCCTCTTACGGGGATTCAGCACCCCCCAAATTCACCTGAGGCTGCCAGCGCCCCTGGATTGCGCCACTGCCCACCAGGGGCAGTACCGCCCACTTTGGGAATGACGGATTTAGAGCACAGAAAAGTAGGCCAAGTTTTGCAACTGACCATTGGTTCAGGGAGTCTGCGGGTGGATCTATGCCAGGCGTGGGCAAACTTTGACTTTCCAAGTGTTTTGGACTTCAACTCCCACAATTCCTGGCCTCAGGCCCCTTCCTGAGGCCTTCCCCCTTCCTGAGGGAAAGGAAAGGGCCTGAGGCCAGGAATTGTGGGAGTTGAAGTCCAAAACACCTGGAAACTCAAAGTTTGCCCGTGCCTGATCTACACTATTTGAGATTGCTATAACTGCCATATCACAACGCTTTGGGATGCTGGGAGTTGTATTCGGGTGAGATACGTACCTTTACTCTTTGGAGGAGCAGCCTAAAAGGCTTGCAAAACTACAACTCCCAGCATTCCACAGCATCGAGCCATTGCAGTTCAATTGGTGCCACGCTGCATTAACTCTGCACCCCTTGTCGATGTGAAAAACACAACTTAACCTTATGTTCTCCGCCTCTAAATCGAACGTGAGAACTATTGGGTTGGTTTTGTTTCGTTTCCCCTTTGGTTCAATTCAAGGGGGGAACAAAACACTGCCAAGAGCACGGCTTATAGTTTCCATTCTGAATCATGTGCCAGGGCCTTTTTTTCCCTCCCCTTCCCAAAACATGTAACTTTTTTTCCCACTCGGATCCTTCCATTTCCAAATATAGATGCGATCAGATTTGAGCGGCCCTCTCAAATGCTCAAAGGTCTCCATCCGTGGTCTGCATTCAGTGAAGTGTATATAGCACAGCGAATGGATTAACACAGGGGTCAGGAACCTATGGCTCGGGAGCCAGATGTGGCTCTTTTCATGATTGCATCTGGCTCTCCAGAGCAGCCCATTCTTTCCTTCTCTCCTTCCTTTCCCCTCCCTCTCTCCCCTACCTTTTTTCCTCCATTCTCCCTCTTCCTTCCATTCATCCTCTTCCTTCCTTCCTTTCTCCCCCCTCACCCTTTCCTTCCCCTTCTCCCTTTTCCCTCCCTCTCTCCCCTTCCTTCTTTCCTCCATTCTCCCTCTTCCTTCCATCTTCTTCCTTCCCTTCTTTCTCCCCTTCACCCTTTCCTTCTCCCTCCCTCTCTCCCCTTCCTTCTTTCCTCCTTTCTCCCTCTTCCTTCCTTTCTCCCCTTCACCCTTTCCTTCCCCTTCTTTCCTTCCTTCTTTCCTCCTTTCTTCGTCTTCCTTCCTTTCTCTCCTTCACCCTTTCCTTCCCCTTCTCTCCTTCCTTTTCCCTCCCTCTCTCCTTCCTTCTTTCCTCCTTTCTCCCTCTTCCTTCCTTTCTCCCCCTTCACCCTTTCCTTCCCCTTCTCTCCTTCCTTCTTTCCTCCTTTCTTCGTCTTCCTTCATCTTCCTTCCTTCCTTTCCTTCACCCTTTCCTTCCCCTTCTCTCCTTCCTTCTTTCCTCCATTCTCCCTCTTCCTTCCTCTTCCTTCCTTCCTTTCCTTCACCCTTTCCTTCCCCTTCTCTCCTTCCTTTTCCCTCCCTCTCTCCCCTTCCTTCCTTCCTCCTTCGTCCTTCCTGTTCCTTCCTTTCTTTCTCCCACTTCACCCCTGGCCTCACATCGGGAGGCATGGAGACGCACTATCCACAATGCTGCGGCCTCTTTCGAGAAGACACGCCGAATGGGTCTCGAAGAGAAACGACAACACAGAAAGAACCGCAACTTGGAAACAAAGGAGACTTTCTGCTGTGCTTTCTGTAACCGAACTTGCCTATCTCAGATTGGCCTTTTTAGTCATCAACGCGCTTATAAAAAGCGTGGGATGAGTCCTTCCTAAGAATCTTCGTTCGCAAAGTTGTAGGTGTTGGCGATAGGTGACCCCTGTTTCACACCCATAGAGGACAATAGACAGTACGATAGCTCTGTACACACTGATTTTGGTGCTTTGCCTCAGGTGCTTGTTGCTGCAGACTCTTTTGTGAAGCCTTCCAAATGCACTCTATGCCTTTGCTAATCTGTGATCTATCTCTTTATCAATCTTGGCGTCTGAAGAGATGATGCTTCCCAGGGAGGTGAACTGCTGGACGGACTGAAGCGCAGATGTGCCTATGCTGACGTGGGGGTGATGGTGTTCTTCCTGTGGTGCGGGCTGGTAGAGGACTTCCGTTTTCTTCAGACTGACTTCCAGCCCAAACAGTTCTGCAGCTGCTGCAAAGCAGGATGTGAGGCGCTGCAGGGCTGCTTCTGAATGGGCGGCAAGGGCAGCATCGTCGGCAAAAAGCAGCTCACGGACTAAATAGTTGAGAGTTTTAGTGCGACCCCTCAGACGGCTTAAGTTGAACAAGCTTCCATCAGTACGATAGCCTATATAGATGCTGTCTTCTTCTTCGAGGTCTGCCGTAGCGCTTTGGAGCATCATGCTGAAGAAGATTGTAAATAGGGTTGGTGCAAGAACACAACCTTGTTTCACTCCATGAGTTATGAGCAAGGGCTCCGAGAGAGCATCGCCGTATCTGACTTGACCGCGCTGGCCCTCATGTAACAGGATAATCGTTTTGAGGAATTTGGGGGACATCCTAGACGTTCCAGGATCACTTAGGCCTGGTCCCAGAACCACGACTTTAACTTTTTTTTCTGAAAGCTAGGAGAGATGGAGTCGATCTTATCTCATTTGGGAGTGCGTTCCATAGGCGAGGGGCCACCGCCGAGAAGGCCCTATCTCTCGTCCCCACCAACCGCATTTACGATGCTGGCAGGAGCGACAGCAGGCCCCCCCCCCCCATGCTGTAAGATGAGACGTAGAGGCAGATACGTTTGGACAAGTAAGCTGGGCCAGAACTGTATAGAGCTTTATATAGCAAATCTATCTATCTATCTATCTACCTATATATATATAATAAAAGTCAGTGTTTGCAACGGGAGGTGCGGAGGTGTGGAGGAATATGTGGCAGCTTTCTGATTGGCTCCCACTGTGGGATTATTTGCATAAAGGACTCTGAGTGGTCAGCCTCAGAACTCCAACATTCTAAGGCACCAGACAGAGGGGATTGGTTGCCACTGAGGGAGTATTTGCATAAAGGACTCTGATTGGCCAGCACCCAAGAATCCCAGCCTCTTCATTGATTGGTTGCCTCTGTGAGATTTTTGCAAAACCGGCTCTGAGTGGCCAGCTTCTAGACTCCAACATTGCAAGGTGACGCAGAGGGAAAAGGAAAGGCCTCAGGCAGTCAGTCACTGTGGCCCACAGCAATGACGGATCAGGACCAAAGTTGGCACACAGAGGCCCAATGGCCCACTTCACAACCTGGTGTGGCTTAGGGCAGGGTGGGCCACGAATGATGGGATGAATAAATAAATATCGGTGAGGCCTGGTCAGATGCTGTGCACATAAAGCAGCAAGATAACAGCACAACGGTGGGAAACATCTGCCATTCCGTGTTCTCCCCGTCTGTTCCTCCGCCAGCAGAGTCTCACACAGCTGCAGGGTGAGCTCATCCTTGCTCCGGCTAAGTTTATCTCAACCCAGAACAGAGAGGAATCTTTGGCAAGTGGGGCACTCTAGAAATCCCCCGGGCCTGACCTCTGTTCTAAACAAAGTGAGCCCGCGTCTCCTGCAACTCCAGTCCGGACACCTGTCCTCCTCTGAGGAGGAATCAGCTTCAATCTGGGCTTCGGAACGCTCCGTTGTGTACCCATTCCAGCTTTTTACAACCCAGCCCAGGCTTTGTGTCTAAGGGATGAGGCTGATGTTCCATGGAAACCCAGCATGGGCCTTTTCCGATGGAGCACAATAGCTCGTACCGCCCTTGTTTATGTTGTAGTGCATGCCTTAGAGCAGTGGTTCCCAACCTTTTTTGAGCCACGGCACATGTTTTACATTTACAAAATCCTGGGGCACACCACCCACCAAAACGACACAAAATGGCACTCTAACACAGTGATACATATAGTTAATATGTTTTTAAATGTATTTATACACTCAGTGTGAAACCTGGGCCTGTTTCGATGAACACAACATAGATATCCTGGCAGGAATGGCGGCAAGACACAAACTTCCCACACAGAACTCCCATAACCAAGAGAAAATACTAGAAGAGTTTGGTGGGCATTGACCTTGAGTTTTGGAGTTGTAGTTCACCGATATCCAGAGAGCCCTGCGGACTCAAACAATGTTGGATCAGGACCAAACTTGGCATGAATACTCAATATGCCCAAATGTGAACAGAGTTGGAGTTTGGGGGGAAAAGACCTTGACATTTGGGAGTTACAGTTTCTGGGATTTATAGTTAACACACAATCAAAGAGCATCCTGAACTCTTGCAACAATGGAATTGAACCAAACTTGGCCTATTGAACTCTCATTACCAACAAAAGTCCTGAAAGGGTTTGCTTGGGAACTGACCTTGAGTTTGGAAGTTGTAGTTCAACTACACCCAGAGAGCACTGTGGACTCAAACAACGTTATGTTATGTTGTTGTTTGTTTTCTATCCAGAATCACCAATGTTGGAAGGAGGCTCACCACTTTAAGGTCCCTAAAACAGGCATGGGAAAACTTCGGCCCTCTGGGTGCTTTGGACTTCAACTCCCACCATTCCTAACAGCCTGAGGCCTTTCCTGCTTAAGTAGCTGAGGGGGGGGGGGAGGAAAAGTGCCTAAGGCTGCTAGGAATGGTGGGAGTTGGAGTCCAAAACACCTGGAAGGTCCAAGTTTGCCCATGCCAGCTTTCAACAGAGACCTCTTGCTCCCCCTTCGCACCCTTTCTTCCCCCTCCTGCCGAACACTTACTTTTTCTTCTCCACTCGGACTCCCTTTTTCAGGAGGGGAGGGGGGAGGGAGGAAGACGTGACCCATCCGGGTGCTACTGGGCAGACTCGCCCCATGTATTCCTCCCTCCTCCCTCCCCTCCTGTTTACGAACAAAGCTCTTCGGCAGGGAAGATGGAGAGACAGAACCCGCTTCCGCCATGGCCAAAACCGAGCACAGCCTCCAAGATACCGAAGATGGGAAAGCCTATATATACCTCTATCTATGTACAGTTGTATGTCTTGTCATTGTATAACGCCATTGAATGTTTGCCGTATATGTGTTCTGTGATCCGCCCTGAGTCCCCTTTGGGGTGATAAGGGCGGAATTTAAATACATTAAATAAATAAATAAATAAATCTCTATATATAATAAAGCAGAACAGGATCCTACACTGGTTTGTATGTGTGTGTATGTGTGTTTGTATGTATGTATGTATGTATGTATGTATGCCACTTCTGATTGGCCACAGCGACCAGCCCGGGTGATGGACCTGCACCAATCTTGGTACACATAACCCCCCTGACCCCCTTTACGTACTGGTGCGGTTTGGGGGACGTAGACCACGGATTATGGGATTTGTAGTACATTCAAACACTTTGGCTCCCACAGACCACTGTGGCCTCCTAAAAGGACCAATACAGACCACACTTGGCACAGACATCCTCATGACCCACTCTACGTCCTGGGGCACTTGGGAGGAGAGCGGACCATGGATGATGGGACTTGAAGTACCTCTACTCACTTCCCAAGTCCGCTGCGACCCTTATCCTATTACTGATCGAGGCCAAACTTGGCACACATACTCCCCCTCAATACCTTCAAGTCCTGTTGAGGTTCGGGGGAGGACTGACAATGGATGATGGGATTTGTAGTACTTTCACACCCCTCTGTTCCCGCAGACCACTGCAGCCCCCAACGAACACCGATACAGACCACACTTGGCACACAGAGCCCCAGTGACCCACTCTACATCCTACTGAAGTTTGGAGGGGGCCAGAACATGGATGATGGGACTTGCAGTACCTTCCCTCACTTTCCAAGACTGCTGCAAACCTAATCCAATGACTGATCAACACCAAACCTGGCACACAGGGCCCTCATGACCCACTCTACACCCTGGTGTAGTTTGGAGGAGGTCAGACCATGGATGATGGGATTTGCAGTACCTTCACTAACTTCCGGAAACCACTGCGACCCACACAAGCATCTCATACGGACCAATCTTGACACACAATGGCTTTCTCAAAGGACCCGGGCATCGCCGGGTCCCCAAGCTAGTAAATAAATAAATAAATAGTAATACTAAAAATGAGTTTCCCCAAACTCATACTGAAGCCAAATAACCCGTTCCCATTTTACAGGACTTTTCCAGGAGACGAGAACAACATGGTTAACTCTGCAATAACATGTCTTTGTGCTCCTCAAAACATGTTGGCGCTCATAACATAATGTTCCATTTTGGATGTTCCTGAAATAGGTCACCACACCAGTGCGCTTCAAAGGGATGTTGAATCCAAGGAATAATGAACGACGCATCGTTCCAGCGGAGTGAATTTTGCTTGGGGGAACGAGTCCAAAAGTTTGCGGACTACAATTGAGGATTTAGGATTGGGGGAGCACACTGCAAAACAGATGGCAATTAAGATGTGTAAATATGGCTCGTAAAAAAGAGCCCGACAATCGGCAGAGAACACTCCTGGCAAGTGAGAATTGTCCTAGGAAATGATTTAAGGTTTATATTCAAGTCCCAGGCAGGTGCATCTGGACCAGGCCACGTTACTCATCTGTGCTCCACCAAAGGCCCTCGTGGGTTTGACCAACATGAAGCAACAAAATGTGGACATTTCCAGAAATGTGGCTTTTTAATAGGGGGAGAATTACTTAAACAATCTAGAGACTTTAATATGATATACTAGCTTGGGGACCCGGCGGTGCCCGGCTTATATGAGGAAGGCATTGTGTGCCAAGGTTGGTTCCTATTAGATGTTTCTGTGGCTTGCAGTGGTCTCAGGAACTTAGTGAAGGTACTGCAAGTCCCAAAAACTAATCTAGCACTAGGGATCTGCTATCGCCCTCCCAACCAAACTCCAGAGGCAGACTGGTATCTGGAAAACGAAGTTAAACAGGCCTCAAAAAGAAATACATTAGTCATAATGGGGGACTTCAACTACCGGTATCCCCAAATAGATTGGCCAAATTCTTGTTCTACGCATGAAAGAGAGACAAGGTTCCTCGACATGCTAGCTGATTATTCCCTTGAGCAGATGGTCATGGAACCAATCAGGGGAAAGGGGATCCTGGACTTGGTGCTAACTAATGAACAAGATCTCGTTCAAGATGTCCTTGTAACTGAGCCCATAGGTACCAGAGACCACAACACAATAACCTTCAACTTAAGTTTGGATAGCAAACTGTCAGTGAAAACTAACACAGAGACCTTAAATTTTCACAAAGGGAATTTCACCAAAATGAGAAAAATTGTAAAGAACAAACTAAAAGAGCAGTAAAAAAATCAAATCCCTCAAAATGCTTGGAAACTGTTTAAAAATACCTTAAAACAGGCCGAACTAAAATGCATTCAATAAAAAAAAAGAGGCATGGAAAGTCCAAAAGGACACCAGTATGGCTTACAAATGAAGTAAAAGATGTGATTGGAAAGAAGAAAAACTCATTTAAGAAATGGAAGGCTCTTCCTACCGAGGAGAACAGAAAGGAACACAAGCTCTGGCAAACTAAATGCAAAGCAACAGTCAGGAAAGCCAAGAGAGATTTTGAGGCACACATAGCAAAGAATATTTTTAAAAAAACCAAAAACTTCTTTAAGTACATCAGAAGCAGGAACCCAACTAGAAAAGCAGTTGGGCCACTCGACGACAATGGTCAGAAAGGGAAAATCAGCGAAGACAAGGAGATTGCTGAGCGGCTAAATGACTTCTTTGCCTCCGTTTTCACACAGGAGGACAGACAACATATGCCTGCAGCTGAGTCAGTTTTTTTCAGGGAGGGAATTAAAAGAATTAAAACAGATAGAGATAAACAAGGAGGATGTTCTCATATGCCTTACTAAACTAAATGTCAACAAATCACCAGGTCCAGACGGCATCCACCCCAGAGTTCTTAAGGAACTCAAGTGTGAAATTGCTGAACTTCTAGCTAAGATATATAACCTTTCTCTAAGATCAGGCACTGTACCCGAGGACTGGAGGGAGGCAAATGTAACACCGATCTTCAAGAAAGGATCCAGAGGTGATCGAGGAAATTATAGACCAGTCAGTTTAACCTCAGTTCCAGGCAAAGTGATGGAAACCATTATTAAAGAAAAATTACTAGGCACATAGAAGAACAGGCATTGCTGAAGGAAAATCAACATGGTTTCTGCAAAGGCAAATCATGTCTTACTAACTTGTTAGAATTCTTTGAGGGTGTAAATAAACACATAGATAAAGGGGACCCAGTCGATATTGTTTACCTTGACTTTGACCAAAGGCTCCTAAATAAGCTCTTCAGCCATGGAATCAGGGGACAGGTCTTGTCCTGGATTGGAACCTGGCTAAACTGTAGGAAACAAAGGGTGGTAATAAACGGACATTTCTCTGGGTGGAAAGAGGTGAGAAGTGGCGTACCCCAAGGTTCAGTTTTGGGTCCGTTACTTTTTAATTTATTCATTAATGATCTGGATGTAGGAGTGAATTCTGAGGTAGCAAAGTTTGCAGACGACACTAAACTGTTCAGGGTAGTTAAAAATGAAACTGATTGTAAAGAGCTCCAGAAAGATCTCTCGAAATTGAGTGAATGGGCAACAAAGTGGCAAATGCATTTTAACCTAAACAAGTGTAAAGTCATGCACATCGGGGCAAAGAACCCCAACTACACCTACCAATGGATGGGGTCAAAGCTTTCCGAGACAAACCAGGAAAGGGATCTTGGGGTCTTGGTGGACAGCTCAATGAAGATGTCAACCCAGTGCGCTGCAGCAGCGAAAAAAGCAAATTCTATGCTTGGCATGATCAGGAAGGGAATCGAAAATAGGTCAGCAAACGTTGTATTACCTCTACAAATCGTTGTTAATGCCACATTTGGAGTACTGTGTACAATTCTGGTCTCCGCACCTTAAGAAGGATATAACGGAACTGGAAAAGGTACAGAAAAGGGCAACAAGAATGATCCAAGGGATGGAGCGGCTCCCTTATGAAACCAGGTTGCAAGGCCTTGGTCTTTTCAGCCTTGAAAGACGGCGTTTAAGAGGTGACTTGATCGAAGTGTATAAAATCATGCATGGGATAGAAAAGGTGAATAAGGAAAAATTATTTTCTTTGTCACAAAACACTAGGACTAGGGGGCACTCCCTGAAGCTCCAAGGTAGGAAAGTTAGGACTAATAAAGGGAAATATTTCTTCACCCAGAGGGTCATTGGGTTATGGAACTCACTTCCAGAGGAGGTTGTGACAGCGGTCAGCCTGGACAGCTTCAAGGCAGGATTAGACAGATTTATGGATACCAAGTGTATCGGTAGTTACTGAAAAGGACATCCAAGTGCCACCTCTGTGTTGATGGAGGCAGGCAGGATTTCCCCGGGTACTGGTTGTGGGGGGTCGGGAGCAGGTCAGGGTTTTGCCCTCCCTTCTGCTCGAGATCCCCGTGTACAACTGGTGGGCCACTGTGTGATACAGAATGCTGGACTAGATGGGCTGAGGTCCAATTCAGCATGGCTCTTCTTATGTTCTTATTGGCCATGGTCCGTCCCCCTCCAAACAGCACCAGGATGTAGAGTGGGTCATGGGGGTTCTGTGTGTCACATTTGGTCTTGATCATTCTGTGGATGAGGGTTGCAGCGGTCTCAGAAGGTGAGTGAAGGTATTTCAAGTCCCATCATCTGTGGTCCATCCTCCCTGAAACAGCACCAGGGTGTAGAGTGGGTCAAGAGGGCTCTGTGTGCTAATTTTGGCCTGTATTGGTCAATGGGTGAGGGTCGCGTTGTGAAGTGAGCCATTGGGCCCCTGTGTGCCAAGTTTGGTCCTGATCCGTCACTGCTGTGGGCCGCAGTGTCTGACTGCCTGAGGCCTTTCCTTTTACCTCTGAGTCACCTTAGAATGTTTGAATGAGGATGGCCAATCGGAGTTCTTTAT
Organism: Anolis apletophallus; assembly: GCA_030556195.1. Taxonomy (NCBI): domain Eukaryota; kingdom Metazoa; phylum Chordata; class Lepidosauria; order Squamata; family Anolidae; genus Anolis; species Anolis apletophallus. Next base: position 40,935,839 of record JARBWK010000016.1, read on the forward strand.
GCAAATACCATTTCAGTGGCAACCAATCCCCTCTGTCTGGGGCCGTGGAATGTTGGAATTCTGAGGCTGGCCAGAGTCCTTTATGCAAATAATCCCATAGTGGCAACCTATCGAAACGCTGTCACATATTCCTTGGCACCTTGGCACCTCCCAGAAAATGAGCATTCCATTTCCAACGGAAAAAAAACTATTTTTTGGCTAACTCAAGCATTCAGTTGCATTCTGTTTTGCTGGCCAATCAGAGTCCTTTATGCAAATTGTCTCTCAGTGGCAACCAATGCCCTCTGTCTGGTGCCTTAGAGTGTTGGAGTTTTGAGGCTGGCCAATCAGAGTCCTTTATGCAAATAATCTGGTGCCTTAGAGTGTCAGTGTTCTGAGGCTGGCCAATCAGTGTCCTTTATGCAAATAATCCCACAGTGGCAACCAATCGAAACGGTGGCACATATTCCTCCCTCCGCACCACCGCCCCGCCGCAAACACTGACTTTTATTATATACATCGAATAGATAGATAGATTATATATATATATATATATATATATATATATATATATATATTCCAATGTAACACAACCACACACAACATTATAAACTTTGGTGTCATATTAGCTGCCCTGGTTTCATCTTCCAAATACTGGAATGTATAGTTTGGTGAGGCATTAGAAGTCTCCCAAAGATCTCTAAATATGTAAGGGTAAAGGTTTCCCCCTGACACTGAGTCCAGTCGTATACAACTCTGGGGGTTGGTGCTCATCTCCATTGCTAAGCCGAAGAGCCAGCGTTGTCCGTAGACATCTCCAAGGTCATATGGCCAGCATGACTGCATGGAGAGCCATTACCTTCCTGTCAGAGCAGTACCTATTGATCTACTCACATTTGCATGTTTTTGAACTGGTAGGTTGGACTATGGATGAATCCACACTGTAGAATCAATGCAGTTTGGCATCACTTAATTGCCATAGGTCTGTGTTATGGAATCGTGAGTGCTGTAGTTTTATGAGGTCCTTGACATTCTCTGTCCAAGAGTGTTGATGCCTCACTAAACTCCAATGATTCCATAGCATTCATCTAATGCCCTTAAACGTGCTCTCAAACTGCATTAATTCTCCAGTAAAGATGCACCTTAAAACATGAACCATGGACTAAGTCGTAGGCAACGGCTAACCTCCTTTGAAGAGATCTCTCTGACCAACCCCTCGGAGAGGGTCTCCCTAAGCCAGAATGAACATGAAGGCACACGCAGCATGCGCAGCTGCAAAGTTTGGACCTCTTTGGCAGGAACCAAGGCCAACCTGAGGCACGGACACAGAGTCCTACACGTCATACAGAGAAAATGCAGGCAGGCTTTTGGGATGGTTTCTGATCCAATAGCCAAGTGCCGGCATGTCCACCCTAAAACCACAAGTCCTTTGATGAGACTATCAGGAATCCAAGAGTAGGGTGACTCATCCTTCAGGTGGAGACACATCGCGGGCCCATTTCTGTCTTAACAGCTGCACAGGACACTCTCCTGCCATATCCGTCTGGGAGCAAGGCCCTACGGGAGGGGTCGGGAACCTTTTGGACTCAGAGAGCCAGGAAAGCAAAGTATTTGGAAATTTATTTCAGTGAGAGCCATATAATACATATAATATATTTTAAGACTGAATTCAGCTAAATGTGAGTCTATACGTACTTACAATGAGAAAAGGATTCCCCGGCAGAATGAGGGGACACTTCAGACCTGGCTCTGCAAAAGGCACGCTCAGGACTCTGGGAAGGAAGAGAAGGCGGAAGGAAGGAAGGGGGAAGGAAGGAAGGGGGAAGGAAAGAAAGAAAGACAGAGGAAATAAAGGAGGAAGGGGGAGAGGAAGAAAGAAAAAAAGAACGAACTGTGGAAAAGGAAGAAAAGAAAAGCAGGACAGAGACAAGGAGGGGGAAAGAAAGAAGGAAATGGGAAGGGAGGAAAGGAAAGGGTGGGGAAAGAAAGGAAAGGGAATGAGGAAAAAGTAAAATAATGAAGGGAAAAGAAAGAAGTGGAGAGAGAGGGAAGTGAAAAGAAAGGAAAGAGAAGGAAAGGAAGACTTGGGGAAAAGAATAGAAAAGAAAGGAAGGGTAGAGAGGGAGGGAAAAGGAAAAAGAGAAGGAAAGGGTGAAGGGGAGAAAGGAAGGAAGGAAGACGAAGGAAGGAAGGAAGGAAGAGGGAGAATGGAAGAAAGAAGGAAGGGGAGAGAGAGCAGGAAAAGGAAGGAGAGAAGAAAAGGGTGAAGGGGAGAAATAAAGGAAGGAAGAGGAAGGAAGGAAGAGGGAGAATGGAAGAAAGAAGGAAGGGGAGAGAGAGAGGGAAAAGGAAGGAGAGAAGAAAAGGGTGAAGGGGAGAAAGGAAGGAGGGAAGAGGAAGGAAGGAAGAGGGAGAATGGAAGAAAGAAGGAAGGGGAGAGAGAGAGGGAAAAGGAAGGAGAGAAGAAAAGGGTGAAGGGGAGAAAGGAAGGAGGGAAGAGGAAGGAAGGAAGAGGGAGAATGGAAGAAAGAAGGAAGGAGAGAGAGAGGGAAAAGGAAGGGGAGAAGAAAAGGGTGAAGGGAGAAAGGAAGGAAGGAAGAGGAAGGAAGGAAGAGGGAGAATGGAAGAAAGAAGGAAGGGGAGAGAGAGAGGGAAAAGGAAGGAGAGAAGAAAAGGGTGAAGGGGAGAAAGGAAGGAAGGAAGAGGAAGGAAGGAAGGAAGAGGGAGAATGGAAGAAAGAAGGAAGGGGAGAGAGAGAGGGAAAAGGAAGGAGAGAAGGAAAGGGTGAAGGGGAGAAAGGAAGGAAGGAAGAGGAAGGAAGAAGGAGAATGAAGGAAAGAAGGAAGGGGAGAGGGGGGAAAGGAAGGAGAGAAGGAAAGAATGGAAGTGGAAGGAAGAGGGAGAATGGAGGAAAGAAGGTAGGGAGAGAGGAAGGAAAAAGAATGAACGAAAAAGAGAGGGAAAAAGAAAGGAAGAGAAAGGAAGGAAAGAAGGGGGAGGAGGGCGCGGGGCCAAGGCGGACCTTGGTGTCGACGTCGGCGAGGCAGTCCCTCCGGAAAGTGTCAAAGAGGCAGCGGCTCTTGAGCTGCCCAACAATGAGGGCAATGAGCTTGGCATCCCCCGGGGGGCAGCGAGGCCGGGTCCGCGGCGCCAGGGCCAGGCCTGCCTCCGCCGCCTCCCCAAGGCCCATGGCAGAGGACAAAGAGGAAGACGAGGATGAGGGGCCACCGCCGCTGGGCTCCACCATCCCTGGAGAAGAGGGCGCAGGGCCCCGAGAGCAGCGGGGGATGAGGAAAAGGCGGTGATGGTGGCGTGGAAATGGCAGTCGCGGCCCATTTGCGTCACTCCTCCCCGCTGCATGTTGAGAAACCAAGGCCTGGTCTGCTCTGGAGAGCCAGATGCAATCATGAAAAGAGCCACATCTGGCTCCCGAGCCATAGGTTCCCTACCCCTGCACTACGGCATAGGCTTTGTAAACGTGTACTATTCCATTGAATCCATGCTCTACTGCAGTGCTGTCCAACTTCTTCCGTCCCAAGGGCCGGAAGAAGTGTCACTGATCACCTCGGGGGCCGTAGGTGATCAGTGAGCAGGGGGCGGGGCCACGCATGCGGGCGGGGCAGGGGCGGAGCCAAGGGCAGCGCGTCATGCCAGGCCTCTGACGCGCTGCCCTTGGCGCCGCCTTCTGTTCCTTTTTGCCGGCTCCCCCACCCTTCCTAGGGAGGGGGAGCCGGCGAAAAGGGGCAGAAGGCGGCGCCAAGGGCAGCGCATCAGAGGCCTGGCGGGTCGCGCTGCCGTTGGCCCCGCCTACTGCTCCTTTTTCGCCGCCCCGCCTTCCTAGGGAGGGGAGCTGGCGAAAGGAGCAGAAGGCGGCGCCAAGGGCAGCGCCAGAGGCCTGGCGTGACGCGCTGCCCTTGGCACCGCTTACTGCTCCTTTCCGACTCCCGCCTCCTTCCTAGGGAGGGGAGCCGCGAAAAGGGGCAGAAGGCGCGCGCCAAGGGCAGCGTCAGAGGCCTGGCGTGACGCCGCTGCCCCGGCGCCGCCTCTGTTCCAGCCGGCTCCTCCCTTCCTAGGGAGGGGAGCCGGCGAAAAGGGGCAGAAGGCGGCGCCAAGGGCAGCAGCGTCAGAGGCCTGGCGTGACGCGCTGCCCTTGGCGCCGCCTCTACTCTTCTTTTCGGCTCCCGCCCCTTCCTAGGGAGGGGAGCCAGCGAAAAGGAGCAGAAGGCGGCGCCAAGGGCAGCGCCAGAGGCCTGGCGTGACGCGCTGCCCTTGGCGCCGCCTACTGCTTTTAAGCCGGCCCCGCCCTTCCTAGGGAGGGGGGAGCCAGCAAAGGAGCAGAAGGCGGCGCCAAGGGCAGCGCGTCAGAGGCCTGGCGTGATGCGCTGCCCTTGGCACCGCCTACTGCTCCTTTTCGGCGCGGAGAGAGGGACGGAGGGGGCGGTGCAGGGAGGAGGAGCTAGCTCTCTTCCTCCTCCCTGCCCTGCCTCCCCCGGCCGCCATTTTTTTTTAAAAAAATTAGTTTTTTAAAAAAAAAAATTAAAAATGTTGGCCGGGGGCATAGCGGGGGCCGTGTCCAACAGGCTGGGGGGCCGTGTATGGCCCCCGGGGCGCCAGTTGGACAGCCCTGCTCTACTGTATATCTATTCACATCTCTCTCTACATCTATCATTGGGTGCATCTACACTGTAGAATGAATGCAGTTTGACCCCACTTTAACTGCCTTGGCTCAGTGCTATGGAATCAAAGAAGTTGTAGTTTTGCACTCCTGGGCAGAAAAGGCTACAGACCTTGCAAACCCAAAACTCGGCATCACAGCAGTTAAAAGGCTGCCAAACTGCATTAACTGGTGCCCCCTTTATTTCCAAGTTCACCAGGGGTTGCCTGGCGCCAGGTTTCCCATTATGACCCCTGTCTTATCTGCAGAACGTCAGCTTCCTTTGCTCCCTGCCGTCCATTTCCTACTAAGCAAATCCGACTATTACGTAAAGGAAAATATCAAAGCTGGCTGATTTTTATCAGAGCGAAGGAGAAAAAGAGATGGCGAAGGGCAGGCAGAGTTCCCGTCCTCAAATACCTCCAATCCCCCCAAAAGCCTTGCAGCTAGGCAAGGACACGGCGTGAACTGGAGACCTAAACATCTCCAGATGTTTAAGGAAATTTTTTTGCAACCAGCCAGAGTGAAAAGAGGGTTTCAAGCCAACCACAGCTGGAGGACAACAAGTGGGTTACCATTTGCTACAGATTAAAAACTCAGAATTGGGGTGCATCTACACTGTAGAACAAATGCAGTTGGAGACCACTTGAACTACCATGGCTGAAGGCAGTGTTTCCCAACCTTTTTTGAGCCACGGCACACTTTTTACATTTACAAAATCCTGGGGCACACCACCAACCAAAATGACACAAAATGACACTCTAACACAGTAATACATATAGTTAATATGTTTTGAAATGTATTTATACACTCAGTGTGTAATCTGGGCCTGTTTCCATGAACACAACATAGATATCCTGGCAGGAATGGCAGAAACACACAGAACTCCCATAACCAAGAGAAAATACTATAAGAGTTTGGTGGGCATTAACCTTGGGTTTTGGAGTTGTAGTTCACCTATATCCAGGGAGCACTGTGGACTCAAACAATGTTGGATCAGGACCAAACTTGGCATGAATACTCAATATGCCCAAATGTGAACACAGATGGAGTTTGGGGAAAATAGACCTTGACATTTGGGAGTTACAGTTTCTGGGATTTATAGTTAACACACAATCAAAGAGCATCCTGAATTCTTGCAACAGTGGAATTGAACCAAACGTGTCATATTGAACTCTCATTACCAACAGAAAATACTGAAAGGGCTTGCTTGGGAACTGACCTTGAGTTTGGAAGTTGTAGTTCACCTACACCCAGAGGGCACTGTAGACTCAAACAATGTTATGTTGTTGTTTGTTTTCTATCCAGAATCCCAATGTTGGAAGGAGGCTCACCACTTTAAGGTCCCTCAAACAGGCATGGGAAAACTTTGGCCTCTGGGTGCTTTGACTCAACTCCCACCATTCCTCACAGCCTGAGGCCCTTTCTCTGCTTAAGTGGCTGGGGGGGAGAAAAAGGGCCTGAGGCTGCTAGGAATGGTGGGAGTTGGAGTCCAAAACACCAAGTTTACCCATGCCAGCTTTCGACAGAGACCTCTTCCTCCCCTTCCCCCTTCGCGCCCTTTCCCACCCCCCCTCCTGCCCAACACTTACTTTTCCTTCTACACTGCCACTTCTGCCGCCATTTTGATCCGAGGGGGCAGCGTGAGTGTGTTCAGGAGGGGAGGGGGGAGGGAGGAAGACGTGACCCGTGCGGGCGCTACTGCGCAGACTCGCCCCAGAGCAAAGCCAGGCAAAGTGAGCAGAGCGAGGCTGGGAAGAAGGGAGCCCGAGTGGAAAAGGAAAAGTGTTCGGCAGGAGGGGGAAGAAAGGGGATTGGAGGTTCTCATTTCCCACAGCACACCTGAAGATTGCTCACGGCACACTAGTGTACCATGGCACACTGGTTGGGAAACACTGGCTTAAGGCAAGGGTAGGGAACCTACGGCTCGGGAGCCAGACGTGGCTCTTTTAATGATTGCATCTGGCTCTCCAGAGCAGCCCGGGCCTCGGTTTCCCAGCATGCATCGGGGAGGAGTGTCGCTGTTCCTTCCTTTCTTTCTCCTCTTTCACCCTTTCCTTCTCCTTCTATTCCCCACAAGGAAGACTTGTGGGGAATAGAATAGGAGAGGAAGGAAGAGGAAGAATGGAGGAAAGAAGGAAGGGGAGAGAGGGAGGGAAAAGACAGGAGAGAAGGAAAGAGTGAAGGGGAGAAAGGAAGGAAGGAAGGAAGAGGGAGAATGGAGGAAAGAAGGAAGGGGAGAGAGGGAGGGAAAATGAAGGAGAGAAGGAGAAGGAAAGGGTGAAGGGGAGAAAGGAAGGAAGAGGAAGAAAGAGGGAGAATGGAGGAAAGAAGGAAGGGGAGAGAGGGGGAAAGGAAGGAGAAGGAAAGAGTGAAGGGGAGAAAGGAAGGAAGAGGAAGGAAGAGGGAGAATGGAGGAAAGAAGGAAGGGGAGAGAGGGAGGGAAAAGGAAGGACAGAAGGAGAAGGAAAGGGTGAAGGGGAGAAAGGAAGGAAGAGGAAGAAAGGGAGAATGGAGGAAAGAAGGAAGGGGAGAGAGGGGGAAAGGAAGGAGAGAAGGAGAAGGGAAGAGTGAAGGGGAGAAAGGAAGGAAGAAGGAAGGAAGAGGGAGAATGGAGGAAAGAAGGAAGGGGAGAGAGGGAGGGAAAATGAAGGAGAGAAGAAGGAAAGGGTGAAGGGAGAAAGGAAGGAAGATGAAGGAAGGAAGAGGGAGAATGGAGGAAAGAAGGAAGGGGAGAGAGGCAGGGAAAATGGAGAGAAGGAGAAGGAAAGAGTGAAGGGGAGAAAGGAAGGAAGATGAAGGAAGGAAGAGGGAGAATGGAGGAAAGAAGGAAGGGGAGAGAGGGAGGGAAAAGATAGAAGAGAAGGAGAAGGAAAGGGTGAAGGTGAGAAAGGAAGGAAGATGAAGGAAGGAAGAGGGAGAATGGAGGAAAGAAGGAAGGGGAGAGAGGCAGGGAAAATGAAGGAGAGAAGGAGAAGAAAGGGTGAAGGGGAGAAAGGAAGGAAGAAGAAGGAAGGAAGAGGGGAGAATGGAGGAAAGAAGGAAGGGGAGAGTGGGAGGGAAAATGAAGGAGAGAAGGAAAGGGGGAAAGGAAGGAAGATGAAGGAAGGAAGAGGGAGAATGGAGGAAAGAAGGAAGGGGAGAGAGGCAGGGAAAATGAAGGAGAGAAGGAGAAGGAAAGGGTGAAGGTGAGAAAGGAAGGAAGATGAAGGAAGGAAGAGGGAGAATGGAGGAAAGAAGGAAGGGAGAGAGGGAGGGAAAATGAAGGAGAGAAGGAAGGAAAGGGTGAAGGTGAGAAAGGAAGGAAGATGAAGGAAGGAAGAGGGAGAATGGAGGAAAGAAGGAAGGGGAGAGAGGGAGGGAAAATGAAGGAGAGAAGGAAAGGGTGAAGGTGAGAAAGGAAGGAAGATGAAGGAAGGAAGAGGGAGAATGGAGGAAAGAAGGAAGGGGAGAGAGGCAGGGAAAATGAAGGAGAGAAGGAGAAGAAAAGGGTGAAGGTGAGAAAGGAAGGAAGATGAAGGAAGGAAGAGGGAGAATGGAGGAAAGAAGGAAGGGGAGAGAGGGGGGGAAAATGAAGGAGAGAAGGAAAGGGTGAAGGTGAGAAAGGAAGGAAGATGAAGGAAGGAAGAGGGAGAATGGAGGAAAGAAGGAAGGGGAGAGAGGGAGGGAAAAGGAAGGAGAGAAGGAGAAGGAAAGGGTGAAGGGGAGAAAGGAAGGAAGATGAAGGAAGGAAGAGGGAGAATGGAGGAAAGAAGGAAGGGGAGAGAGGGAGGGAAAATGAAGGAGAGAAGGAGAAGGAAAGGGTGAAGGTGAGAAAGGAAGGAAGATGAAGGAAGGAAGAGGGAGAATGGAGGAAAGAAGGAAGGGGAGAGAGGGAGGGAAAATGAAGGAGAGAAGGAGAAGGAAAGGGTGAAGGTGAGAAAGGAAGGAAGATGAAGGAAGGAAGAGGGAGAATGGAGGAAAGAAGGAAGGGGAGAGAGGGAGGGAAAAGATAGAGGAGAAGGAAAGGGTGAAGGGGAGAAAGGAAGGAAGATGAAGGAAGGAAGAGGGAGAATGGAGGAAAGAAGGAAGGGGAGAGAGGCAGGGAAAATGAAGGAGAGAAGGAGAAGGAAAGGGTGAAGGTGAGAAAGGAAGGAAGATGAAGGAAGGAAGAGGGAGAATGGAGGAAAGAAGGAAGGGGAGAGGGAGGGAAAATGAAGGAGAGAAGGAAAGGGTGAAGGTGAGAAAGGAAGGAAGATGAAGGAAGGAAGAGGGAGAATGGAGGAAAGAAGGAAGGGGAGAGAGGGAGGGAAAAATGAAGGAGAGAAGGAAAGGGTGAAGGTGAGAAAGGAAGGAAGATGAAGGAAGGAAGAGGGAGAATGGAGGAAAGAAGGAAGGGGAGAGAGGGAGGGAAAATGAAGGAGAGAAGGAAAGGGTGAAGGGGAGAAAGGAAGGAAGAGGGAGAGCCAGATGCAATTATGAAAAGAGCCACATCTGGCTCGCGAGCCTTAGGTTCCCTACCCCTGGTATATGGCTCTCCCTGAAATAAATTTCCAAATATTTTGCTTTCCTGGCTCTCTGAGTCAAAAAGCTTCTCGACCCCTGACCTAGAGGGTTCTCCAAAATCTGGGCAGGAAACCTCGGATCTGAACGCTCCTCTTAAGGAGATAAAGATGCACTGCAGCATCTCTGATGTGGCACAGGGTTTGGTACATGAACCCTCTATCTCCCGGCCTGGCTTGCCTTTTATGGCCAACTCCTTGCGGCACCAAGGGCTTGAGAGATCTTAACTTGACCTCGCTCCACGTAACAGCTTCTCTGAGCCGGCGTGTTTGGGCCAACTTTTTTGGCACCCCCTCCTCTCCGCTTCAGGACGCTTAAAAGCTTACCCGCCGAGACAGGGCTCCTATAAACAAGCACCTGACTTTCCTTCCAGCCCAGACTCCGTTTGTCCTGAACGCTTCGTGAGATAATGTATTTGGGGGAAGAGATCACGCTGACCCAGGCCCTCAAAAGGATGCTGCCGAACGAATGCAGTTGGATTCTTCTTTGGTCCAATGCTCTGGAATCAGGAACTGTAGTTTGGCAAGTACTCGATGTCTGAGAAGATTAGGTAAAAGTAAAGGTTTCCCCTTGACATTAAGTCTAGTCATGTCCAACTCTTGGGGGGGGGGTGCTCATCTCCAGTTCTAAACTGAAGAGCCGGCGTTGTCCGTAGATAACCACAAGGTCATGTGGCCAGCATGATTGCATGGAGCACCGTTACCTTCCCACCGGAGCGGTACCTACTCACTCCACCGACGCGCGACCCTCCATGCACGAGGGCCAAAGCCCAGGATCACCACTGCGAGGGCCGCTGGAGAAGGCAGGAAGGAACCCCGCTGCCCTGGTGCAGCCCGCGGCAGCCCCCGCTTTGAGGCAGGACCACGGCAATACGGCCTGCCACTCCTCCTCCCTGTGACCTCCCTCTGCCCTCCTCCTCCTCCCTCCTTCGCACCTTGTCTTCTTGAATTTTATTTTATTTTAGTGGTTTTTATAATTATTTTATGATAATTTTATTATTATAATAACAATAATATAATAAATAATATAATATAATAATGTTATATTATATTATCATTTCAATATATTATAATGTCTATATATATATATACACTATACTATAATAATTATGATATTAATACTAATAATATATGAATATTTCTTGATAGATTAATATGTTAATATTAATTATGTGTAATATATAGCAGTGTTTCCCAACCAGTGTGCCGTGGTACACTAGTGTGCCGTGAGCGATCATCAGGTGTGCCGTGGGAAATTGGCACTCTCCCCCCTCCTAGCAGCCCCCTCACAGGTTTCCAAGAAACAAATTGAGCCTCTCCACTTGGAAATGGTTTGTTTTTTTTTTACTATTTTTCTGGATTTTTCGAGAGCCCCCCCCCCCCCAAAGGAACTATTTATAACAGCTTCATGACATCCATAGTTAACTGGAAGCAAGTTTCACTCAGGGTGAAATTTCCTCAAAGGTCTGGAGAACAAGCTCTATGAGGAGCGGCTTGAAGAACTGGCCATGTTTAGCCTGAAGAAGAGAAGGCTGAGAGAAGATATGATAGCCATGTATAAATATGTGAGAGGAAGTCATATATATGTTGTGTTCATCGAAACAGGCCCATGTTTCACACTGAGTGTATAAATACATTTAAAAACATATTAACTATACGTATGACTGTGTTAGAGTGTCATTTTGTGTTATGTTGGTTGGTGGTGTGCCCCAGGATTTGGTAAATGTCAAAAGTGTGCCGCGGCTCAAAAAAGGTTGGGAAACACTGATATATAGTAAATACAGTAAATAAATAAATAAATAAATAAATAAATAAATAATGTAGATTAGAATGTAGTTCAGCCTTTAGGTGCGGCCCTCCATGATATTTTTGGGCTCTCGTGTGGCCCCTTGGAAAAAAATAATTGCCCACCCCTGGTGTAGATGCACCACAAGCCCAGGGTATACCATCAATGTTCATAATGGAGATCCTAGGCAGGGAAGTCAATGGGAAATCAAATGCAAAAAGTACTGATGACAACAATGGCATTATTAACACTGGATGGTGATAAATCCCTCTGCTAATATCACAAGCATCCTGACGGTAAGTCAGCCACTTAAAACATGTCCTGTGATAACAAACCTTCATCCCACTTTAAGCCTCCGGTGATAGACCGGACTGTAACTCAGCCTTTACTCTGACAATCTCCCTTTGAAGTTTACTGGCTTCCCAGCATCCACCACCAGGTCTGTCCCAACATCCTTGGCAAAGATTGGGGGAATGAATGTTTTGGACTAACCCCCAAACCAAAATATAGTCAAGCCGGCTGGTCGATTGGGGGAGTTTTAGATCACTTGATTATGGGCAGACAAAACTCACCCAGCGGAAAGAGAAGAAACATTATGTCATGTCAGATAGAAAGGTCGGCCTGGGCTGGATGAGTGCCGGTTACCTACCCTGGATGGCGAGCAACTTAGCCCGTCATCGGTTGTTAAGAGCTTGGGTGTGCATTTGGACTCCCTGTTGACCATGGAGACACAAGTCTCCATGGTCTGCAGGACGTCGTTCTACCACCTATGGCAGTCTAGGCGACTGGCACCCTACCTGTCCAGGAACGACCTGGCCTCGGTGATCCAAGCGACGGTCATCTCGAGGCTAGACTACTGTAACGCCCTCTACGTTGGCCTTCCCTTGTCGACAATCCGGAAACTCAAGCTGGTGCAGAATGCCGCTGCTCGCTTGCTGGCGGGAGCGCCAGTGAGGGAGCACATTACGTCCATTCTTCGGCAACTGCACTGGCTTCCCATCGAGTACCAAATTGCCTTCAAGGTGTTGGTGTTAACCTTTAAGGCCTTACACGGGCTGGGGCCTGCGTACCTGAGGGACCGCCTTGCCTCGTACAGTCCCCCGAGATCACTTCGCTCAGAGGAACAGAACCTCTTAACGGTACCATCAATCCGCTCCTGCCATCTGTCATTAACTAGGCAGAGGGCCTTCTCTGTGGTGGCTCCGGTGCTATGGAACTCCCTCCCAGATGCCACCCGAGCCATCCCGGAGCTCATCCCCTTCCGCAGGGCTTGTAAGACCGCCCTTTTTGAGTTAGCTTTCAACTAGGCAAATTAGCCTAGTGTAATAGCCCAGGATGACTATGCTTCGGGTTCAAAGAAATGCGTATATTTCACTCTGTACCCCGTGATGTGATGTCTGTTATGTTTTAACTTTGTTGTATGGCTACATGATTGGTCTCATGTGCCTATTTTATTCTCTGTTATCCGCCCCGAGCCTGCTGGAAGGAGCGGAATACAAAATCGAACAATAAATAAATAAACAATAAATAAATAAATAGCATTTTCGTTTCCTAATCTTCCTCCCCCTCCCCCTTCACGCCCTCTCTTCCCCCTCCTGCCAAACACTTACTTTTTTCTTCCTACACTGCCGCTTATGCCGCCATTTTGATTAGAGGGGGCAGCATGAGCGTGTTCAGGAGGGGAGGGGGGAGGGAGGAAGGCGTGACCCGTGCGGGCGCTACTGCGCAGACTCGGCCCAGAGCAAAGCCCAGAGCAAAGCGAGGCAAAGCGAGCAGAGCGAGCAGAGCGAGGCTGGGAAGAAGGGAGCCCGAGTGGAGAAGGAAAAGTGTTCGGCAGGAGGGGGAAGAAAGGGTCTTGGAGGCTCCCATTTCCCACGGCACACCTGATGATCGCTCGCGGCACACTAGTGTGCCACGGCACACTGGTTGGGAAACACTGGCATAATGGGTTAAACCCTTGTGCCAGCAGGACTAAAGACCGATAGGTCTGGAGTTCAAATCCGGGGAGAGCACGGATGAGCTCCCTCTGTCAACTCCAGCTCCCGGTATGGGGACATGAGATAAGCCTGGATGAGGGCTAGCAAATTGAAACTAAATCCAGACAAGACAGAGGTCCTCCTGGTCAGTCGCAAGGCCGAACAGGGCATAGGGTTACAGCCTGTGTTGGATGGGGCTACACTCCCCCTGAAGACGCAGGTTCGCAGCTTGGGGGTGATCCTGGGTTCATTGCTGAGCCTGGAACCCAGGTCTCGGTGGTGGCCAGGGGAGCGTTTGCACAGTTAAGACTCGTGCGCCAGTTGCGCCCGTACCTTGGGAAGTCTGATCTGGCTACGGTCGTCCACGCTCTGGTCACATCCCGAATAGACTACTGCAACGCACTCTACGTGGGGCTGCCTTTGAAGACAGTTCGGAAATTGCAATTAGTCCAGTGGGCGGCAGCCAGACTGCTAACGGGAGCTACATACAGGGAGCATACCACCCCCCTGTTGTGTCAGCTCCACTGGTTGCCGGTCCAATTCCAAGCTAAATTCAAAGTGCTGGTTTTGACCTTTAAAGCTCTATACGGTTCTGGCCCAGCCTACTTGTCCGAACGCATCAGCCGCTACATCCCACCTCGTAATCTAAGATCATCCGGGGAGGCCCTGCTCTTGCTCCCGCCTACTTCCAAATGTGGCTGGTGGGGGCGAGGGAGAGGGCCTGTGGAATGCGCTCCCTATTGATGTACGATCCACCACATCCCTCCTGGCATTCAGGAAAAAAATCCTGGCTGTGGGACCAGGCGTTTACACACCAGCACAAGGCAGCACTTTAGATGGGATTTTAATGGAAAGTGGACGAATAGGGCCAATGCTTTTATGGACTGAACACTGTTTTAATCTGGAGTGAATGTGTATGGTGCTAATGTAATTGTATTTTAATGCATTTTAATGTATTTTAATTGTTGTTATATCGTTACTATGTGGGCATTGAATTGTGCCGTACTGTAAGCCGCTCTGAGTCCCCCCTCGGGGGTTGAGAAGAGTGGGGTAAAATCCAGAAATAAATAAAATAAATAAGCCTCCCACAAGGATGGCAAAACATGAAATCATCCAGGCATCCCCTCAGCAACGTCCTTGCAGACGGCCAATTCTCTCACACCAGAAGCAGTTTCTCAAGTCATTCCTGATACTAAAAAATATTACTACTACTACTACTACTAACATATTGAAATGTTGCAAGCAATACCGAACCACACGATGCAGCGATGGATCTGATGGATCAGTGATTTGTCACAAAGTCTGAAGCATAAACCAACTGCAGGACCAACATAAAACCCGCCATTGTATGTCGGCAGAATAGGACCAACGGCACCGGCAGCATTCTCTCAAAGGAAGGAATGCCGCTTTAGGGGAACCCACAGCGAGGCCTTGGAGGACAGTCATAATGGGAAGGCTGGTTCGAGAACGTGGTCCGTTCATGCAGAACCGCCAAGTCCAATTACTCATTATGGGCCCACAATGCGGTCCGCAGGCCAGGCAGATTTCAACGCCGCACAATCGCAAAAGAGAGCACAAAGTCCGAAGAGTTCCTTTGGAGTCAGTCTGAAAGGATGGCCGTGGAGGGAAGCGTCGTGCAAGAAACGTTCTCTATCCTTCGTAAAAGGTTGAGTGTCCTTTCCCTTCCTTGGCCCGATAAGAGTCCTAGCTAGGTTTGCAAACTGTTTCAAGGCTGGAAACATTTTTTACATGTACAAAATCCTGGGGCACACCACCAACCAAAATGACACAAAATGACACTCTAACACAGCAATACATACAGTTAATATGTTTTTAAATGTATTTATACACTCAGTGTGAAACCTGGGCCTGTTTTGGTGAACACAACATAGATATCCCGGCAGGAATGGCAGAAGGACACAAACTTCCCACACAGAACTCCCATAATCAAGAGAAAATGCTATAAGAGTTTGGTGGGCATTGACCTTGAGTTTTGGAGTTGTAGTTCACCGATATCCAGAGAGCACTGTGGACTTAAACAATGTTGGATCGGGACCAAACTTGGCATAAACACTCAATATGCCCAAATGTGAACACAGATGGAGTTTGGGAAAAATAGACCTTGATATTTGGGAGTTACAGTTTCTGGGCTTTATAGTTAACACACAAACAAAGAGCATCCTGAACTCTTGCAACAATGAAATTGAACCAAACTTGCCATATTGAAGTCTCATTACCAACAGAAAGAAATGGAAAGGGTTTGCTTGGGAATGGACCTTGAGTTTGGAAGTTGTAGTTCACCTACACCCAGAGAGCACTGTGGACTCAAATAATGATGGATCTGGACCACACTTGAAATGAATACTCAATATGCCCAAATATGAACGCAGATGGAGTTTAAGGGAAGTAGACCTTGCCATTTGGGAGTTGTAGTTGCTGGGATTTATAGTTCCCCTACAATGAAAGAGCATTCTGAACCCCACCAATGATAGAACTGGGCCAAACTTCCCACACAGAACCCAAGGTGGCTCCCTTCCTGAATGGCTCTCTCCCTCTTCCACACCAGAAATTCCTAGAGATGTCTTCTCTCCAGTAACAAGGGGGTCGTTTGACCATAGCACTGCACTGGAGGACCCAGGGATTCCTAGAGAGATCATATCAGGCAAATGCAGAAGAATCAAATTGGCAAAAGCGAAACCTGCAAGCGTCGAGGGATGAATGTACTCTGCCTACTTCCTCGGAGTCTCCCTAGCTTTAAGGAGACGCTTACTGCATGAGTTTAAGCTGTCCTCCTCTTTTCCTTGCACCCCCCCCCCAACATACCAAAGCTACCTCTCTATATTTAGCCAGATGGCCGGAGCGCCACACTCACATACCTCAAACCAAATTAGAATGAAGGTTAACGTGAGCATTCCTCTGGAATACAAGTGGCCCTGGGCCGGCAATAATAACAATCTGCTCCCTGGGAAATCATCTTCTCTCTAGAGTCAAAGTATGTGTGTGTGTACGTATGCATGCATGCATGTCTGTCTGTCCCACAAAGGTGAAGTGGCTCTCTGTAGTGTCACGGCATTGGCTGTTGCTAGTTGAGGTAGCTCTCTGTGATGTTATCGAACTGGCTGTTGCTGGGTGAAGTGGCCCTCTGTGGTGTCGCTGCACTGGATGTTGCTAGGTGAAGTGGCCCTCTGTGATATTACTGCACTTGCTATTGCCACCCTTTTGTGGTGTCACTCTATTGGCCGTTGCTAGGTGAAGTGGCCCTCTGCAGGGGCACTGCATTTGTTGTTGCTAGGTGAAGTGGCTCTCTGTGATACTACTAGACTGGCTGTTGTGGATGAAGTGGCCCTTTGTGGTGTCACTGCTTTGGCTGTTGCTACGTGAGGTGGCCCTCTGTGCTGTTACTGGACTGACTGTTGCTGGGTGAAGTGGCCCTTTATGGTGTCACTGCATTGGCTGTTACTAGGTGAAGTGGCCCTCAGTGATGTTAGTGGACTAGCTGTTGCTGCCCTTTGTGGTGTCACTGGACTGGCTGTTGCTAGGTGAAGTGGCCATCAGTGATGTTAGTGGACTGGCTGTTGCTAGGTGAAGTGGCCATCAGTGATGTTAGTGGACTGGCTGTTGCTAGGTGAAGTGGCCATCAGTGATGTTAGTGGACTGGCTGTTGCTAGGTGAAGTGGCCATCAGTGATGTTAGTGGACTGGCTGTTGCTAGGTGAAGTGGCCATCAGTGATGTTAGTGGACTGGCTGTTGCTAGGTGAAGTGGCCATCAGTGATGTTAGTGGACTGGCTGTTGCTAGGTGAAGTGGCCATCAGTGATGTTAGTGGACTGGCTGTTGCTAGGTGAAGTGGCCATCTGTGATGTGGACTGGCTGTTGCTAGGTGAAGTGGCCATCAGTGATGTTATTGGACTGGCTGTTGCTAGGTGAAGTAGTCCTCTGTAGTGTCACTGGGCAAGAAAGGTGACATGTATATAAGGAGAAGGAAGGAAAGAAAATGGAAGGAAAGAAAGGAAGGAAGGAAGGAAGGAAGGAAGGAAGGAAGTAGAAGGGGAAAGGGGGGAAAGAAGAAAGGAAGGAAGAGAAGGGTGGGTGAAGGGTAAAAAGGTGTTAAAGGAAGGAAGGAAGGAGAAGGAATCAAAGTAGGGGAGCTGTGAGGAATCAGACACTTGGATCGAAACAGGAAAGTAATAATAATAATAGTAATAATAATAATGTCATTTTCTCCTGAGAATTTGCCTTGTGCCATCCAAAGATGTGTTAGGAAACCCGACATTCGGAAAAGCGTAACAAAATGGCAACTCCAAGCCCCTTTCTAGAAGGGGAAGGGACGCGTCAATCAGCCCATTCAAGAACTATTTCGGAGAGCTAGCCTGTACCTGCGTTGCCTCCATTCACATTCCTTTGTCGGCGGTGGAATCTCAACCTGAAAGCGTCCCCCTCCCACATCCCACCTTCCAAGGCTTCCCGTGATCTCACTGCCCTGGAATGAGGAGGAGGAGGAGGAGGAGGGCCAGGATCCGAGTTTGTGGATTCTTGTTAAGGTAATTTAGAGGACCTCCGTCCGCACTCCTTTGAAAAAAGCAACCCCAGAGGCATTTTTATCTGTTACTCCCCGAAAGGTCAAGCCAGTTACTAAGGAAGCTGTCTCCTGCTTACAGTAGCCATTCCCCACATTCTTTGAGATTTTGGACCTCTTTCAGAAAAGCTGGGAATCTCCTCTTTTGGAGCAAACGTTGCATCTACTGTATATACTCGAGTATAAGCCTAGATTTTCAGACCTTTTCTTAGGCTGAAAAAGTCCCCCTCGGCTTATACTCGAGTCAAGGTTATTTATTATTTCAGTCTGATATAAATAGATAATAAATGTATTATTATTACATTTACTATCTTACTTTATTTATTATTATTATTATTTTCCATTATTTTACTCTATTATTAGTGTTTTTATTAAATTTCTGTTATTTTACTCTATTATTGTTATTATTACTATTACTATTATTACCTTTATTATTTTCCTCTATTTATTATTATCCATTATTTTACTCTATTATTACGGTTATTATTAAATTTCAGTTATTTTACTCTATTATTATTACTATTATTACCTTTATTATTTTACTCTATTATTATTATCCATTATTTTCCTCTATTATTATTGTTATTATTTAATTTCAGTTATTTTACTCTATTATTACCTTTATGATTTTACTCTATTTATTATTATCCATTATTCTGCTCTATTATTACTGTTATTATTACATCTCCGTTATTTTACTCTATTACTATTACTACCTTTATGATTTTACTCTATTTATTATTATTATCCATTATTTTCCTCTATTATTACTGCTATTATTAATTTTCCATTATTTTACTCTATTATTACTGTTATTATTAAATTTCCGTTATTTTACTCTATTATTATTATCCATTATTTTCCTCTATTATTACTGTTATTATTAATTTTCCATTATTTTACTCTATTATTACTGTTATTATTAAATGTCCGTTATTTTACTCTATTATTATCCATTATTTTCCTCTATTATTACTGTTATTATTAATTTTCCATTATTATTACTGTTATTATGAAATTTCCGTTATTTTACTCTATTATTATTATCCATTATTTTCCTCTATTATTACTGTTATTATTAATTTTCCATTATTTTACTCCACAATGAAATTCAGTAAGCCCCCTTTTTGCCATTGAAATGGATGGTGCAGAGTCCCCATAGTATTTATCAAGCTTAGCCTTGGTTTCAGTGATGGGTTTTTTCCCGAAAAAATAATGCTGAATGAGCACACGAAATTTACTTTTTTCCCATTTTCTCCTCCAATCACGCGGTAGTCTGCTATCAATGGCTGTCAAACCCAAACTAAATGACGCAGCTTGTTCAAATTTTGGCAGGAGTCAACTGACAGATGCCTGTTGACAGGAGCAGTGTCGCCCTTTGAGTTAAGAGGCGGGAAATTCAAAAAGTCACGGACGTATTGACCCGCCCTCGTAGATGTTCCCTTTAAGCTTTTCCTGCGCTGTTTAACAGCTGTGGGGGGGAATCAGAAACACACCTATTTTCCAAAACTAGGAGTTGTCTTGTTTATTTTCCTTCTTGATTGTCTCTTTTGGTTTTGGGGCAGAAAATTCCGTGTCCCAGATTTAGACGAAGGGGGAAAAGGAGAGGAAGCGAGCCAAGAATATAAAGTGCCGTTTTAAAGAGCAAACAATTACGGAGAAAGCACGCACACACATATACATCCGTACACATATGCTGGGAGTCGTGGCAGAAATGTTTGGCCCACTTCCAGGCCATTAACTGGCTTGCCATTAAATGGAGGCCTAATTGCTTCACAAAGGCACGGGCGAAGTTACCAAAGGGACCCGATGTTGGGGACCTGGCTTCGGACGCCAGACTTAACAAGCACGATTCTGGAAGAAAGGGAAGAGTTGTTCGGCCCAGATCTCGCCATTCTCCTGGAATTCCTTCCATGCACGGTGGACGTTGTGGAATATCTTAGGATGCTTCTGCACGGTAGAATTAATCCAGCTTGACACCACACGCTTTACCTCAATGAGTTGTAGTTTGGTGATCTTTAGCAGAGAAGGCCAAAGACTGTGGGCTTCGTTGTAGCATTAAGCTACAACAGTGAAAGTGGCGTCAAACTGCATTAATTCTGGGCCGCTGTAGGTTTTCCAGGCTGTCTGGCCATGTTCCAGAAGCATGCTCTCCTGACGTTTCGCCCACATATATAGCAGGCATCCTCAGAGGTTGTGAGGCCTGCTGGAAACTAGGCAAATGACATTTATGTATCTGTGGGATGTCCAGGGTGGAAGGAAGATTTTTTATTTATTTATTTATTTACGTCATTTAATGCCATTGACATACAACATATATGGACAGACATAGAAGCAATCTCTCTCTCTTCCTCTCTCTTCCTCTCTCTCTCTCTCTCTCTCTCTCTCTCTCTCGGCATTACTTTGCGAATGAAAATTCTTAAAAAGGACTCATCCCACGCTTTTTACAAGCGCGTTGATGACTAAAAAGGCCAATCTGAGATAGGCAAGTTCGGTTGCAGAAAGCACAGCAGAAAGTCTCCTTGGGCGATGTTGTTTCCAAATTGCGGTTCTTTCTGCGTTGTCGTTTCTCTTCGAGACCCATTCGGCGTGTCTTCTCGAAAGAGGCCGCAGCATTGTGGATAGTGCGTCTCCATGCCTCCTGATGTGAGGCCAGGGTGGACCATTGTTGGTGATCAATCTGGCCGAGCCTGAGATGTTGTTTCAGGGAGTCCTTATATCTCTTTTTGGGGCGCCTCTCTTGCGCTGACCTGTGGCGAGTTCACCGTAGAGTAGTATCTTTGGGAGTCGGTGGTCCTCCATCCTAAAGACATGTCCTGCCCAGTGCAGCTGTGTTCTCAATAGCATGGCCTCAACGCTGGTGACCCCTGCTTGCTCAAGGACAGCAACATTCGCCACATAGTCACATAGTCGGTCCAGTGTATATTTAGGATTGTGCAAAGACAGCGCTGATGAAAGCGTTCGAGGAGTCGTAGGTGTTGGCGATAGGTGACCCATGTTTCAGACGCATAAAGGAGAATAGACAGTACGATGGCTCTGCCTCAGGTGCCTGTTGCTCCAGACTCTTTTGTGAAGCCTTCCGAATGCACTCTATGCCTTTGCTAATTTGTGATCTATCTCTTTATCAATCTTGGCGTCTGAGGAGATGATGCTTCCCAGGGAGGTGATCTGCTGAAATGACTAAAGCACAGATGTGCCTATGCTGACGTGGGGATGATGGTGTTCTTCCTGTGGTGCGGGCTGGTAGAGGACTTCCCTTTTCTTCAGGCTGACTTCCAGCCCAAAAAAGCTCTGCAGCTGTTGCAAAGCAGGATGTGAGGTGCTGCAGGGCTGCTTCTGAATGGGCAACAAGGGCAGCATCGTCAGCAAAAAGCCGTCTAGAGGCAATTGAACATTCCAGAAATCAGTTAAATTTAGCCTCCCCACAAAGTGGCACCTTAACTTCCTACTTGACAGATGCAACCGTCTTTCGGTTTGTAAAGGTCAACAACGAGCTACACAAATTGGTCGAGAGCTCACCCCGACCCGGGCAGGCCTCGAACTCATGACCTTCTGGTCAGTTGAGATCTTATGCAGCTGACACCCAGCCAGCTGCGCCACATTCCCGGTGCTTTTGTCTGCTTCGGGCAAGTATGAATGTTGCAACCGGCCACCTTGATTAGCATTAAATGGCCTTGCAGCTTCAAAGCCTGGCTGGTTGCTGCCCAGGGGAATCCTTTGTTTGGATCTAGGGGTGTAGATACACCCCTAGAGGGCTTTCGAGGGCATGTTGGGACACAAAAGGGCTTTCAATTAAACACATAACCGCGTATTATTGAGCAAAAATAAATATTTTGATCCCTCTGGGCAAACTCTGAGTGAAGATGGACCAAGTTATCAAGATTTCCTTTGTCTGGGGAGGGAGGGGTTTTTTCATGTGATATGTTAGCCGTCGCACAAATTAGTGTTTACGCAGCGCTTCCAGGCTCACAGAGGAAGGTTTGTTCTGGTTTTCCCCCCTAATCCATCCATTGAAAATTTCCAAGATCTTCTCTGGATAGAGTTTGCCAAGATTTGAAAGCGAACTGCGATAAAAACAGCAGCTGCATTTGTTCCTTTGCTGATTTTGCCCAGGAATCCAACGCCTCCTCTTCCACTATTTTGGGGCCAACTTGGCTAAACGCAAACGGCAACTTCTCAAATGGGAATCTTCAACTGATTGGCAAGTAGATGGTATAGGTACAGCCATTGAATAAATCTACACAATAGAGTTAATGCAGTGTTGACTTTGCCTCAATGCTTATGTGTAAGTTATACTGATTGTATTGTTTTATTATTTGTTGTTGTGTTGTTTTATTATGTATGATTGGGCTTCACCTCATGTAAGCCGCCCCGAGTCCTCTCGGGGAGATGGTGGCAGGGTAAAAATAAAGTATTATTAGTATTATTATTAGTATTATTAATATCTCAGGCTCAACCAGATTGATCACCAACAATGGTCCACCCTGGCCTCACATCGGGAGGCATGGAGACGCACTATCCACAATGCTGCGGCCTCTTTCGAGAAGACACGCCAATCGGGTCTCTTAGAGAAACGACAACGCAGAAAGAACCGCAACTTGGAAACAACATCACCCAAGGAGACTTTTTGCTGTGCTTTCTGCAACCGAACTTGCCTATCTCAGATTGGCCTTTTTAGTCTCCTTGGGTGACAGCAGAAAGTCTCCTTGGGTGATGTTGTTTCCAAGTTGCGGTTCTTTCTGCGTTGTCGTTTCTCTTCGAGACCCGTTCGGCGTGTCTTCTCGAAAGAGGCCGCAGCATTGTGGGTAGTGCGTCTCCATGCCTCTCGATGTGAGGCCAGGGTGGACCATTGTTGGTGATCAATCTGGCCGAGCCTGAGATGTTGTTTCAGGGAGTCCTTATATCTCTTTTTGGGGGCGCCTCTCTTGCGCTGACCCGTGGTGAGTTCACCATAGCGTAGTACCTTTGGGAGGTGGTGGTGGTCCTCCATCCTAGAGACATGCCCTGCCCAGCGCAGCTGTGTTCTCAATAGCATGGCCTCAATGCCGGGGATCCCTGCTTGCTCAAGGACAGCGACATTCGTCACATAGTCAGTCCAGTGTATATTTAGGATTGTGCGAAGACAGCGCTGATGAAAGCGTTCGAGGAGTCGTAGGTGTTGGCGATAGGTGACCCATGTTTCATAAAGAATAGACAGTATGATATCTCTGTACACACTAATTTTGGTGCTTTGCCTCAGGTGCTTGTTGCTCCAGACTCTTTTGTGAAGCCTTCCGAATGCACTCTATGCCTTTGCTAATCTGTGATCGATCTCTTTATCAATCTTGGCGTCTGAAGAGATGATGCTTCCCAGGGAGGTGAACTGCTGAACGGACTTAAGCACCGATGTGCCTATGCTGACGTGGGGATGATGGTGTTCTTCCTGTAGTGCGGGCCAGTAGAGGACTTCCGTTTTCTTCAGGATGACTTCAAACTTCAAAACCCAGGATTCCAAAGCACTGCGTAAAGTGGAACCAAACTGCATCAATTGTACAGTGCAGATGGACCCCTTAGGCTACATCGGTATCGTCCAAAAGGGACCCTGGTTTTTGGGGCCAGTGGTACTACAGCCCTGCAAAGTAACATTGCATCGATGCGGGATGGTTTTCCTGAATAGGATGTTGCACCTGGCCTTCCTTCCCACATTGAAACTCAAGGGAGAGCAATCTCAGGCGAAGATCTCCAGGATTTTGGCAGCTGTCCTCCCTGCTTTGAGGGAAAGACAGCAATCTCGCACCATCACGCCATAAAGCATTTCATTAAACAATAAGCGGGTGAGTCATTAGGCT
The DNA here is from genome assembly GCA_030556195.1 of Anolis apletophallus. Classification (NCBI taxonomy): domain Eukaryota; kingdom Metazoa; phylum Chordata; class Lepidosauria; order Squamata; family Anolidae; genus Anolis; species Anolis apletophallus. The sequence goes on from JARBWK010000016.1 coordinate 40,959,178, forward strand.
GTAAAATTATTCCCCAAGCATATCCCTGACATCAGGGTGGAGTCTCGGTGAAAGAACATGTCCAGAAGGGAAGAAGAACCTGGCCCAGATGGAAAAGCCGCCAACTGCCTGTGCCGTAAGACTCTGCAGGGCTCGCCTATGGCCTAAAATAGCCAATGCCACTCTACTGGAGAGGGCAGAATGTCAACCAACATGACCATCATCCCCTAGCTAGGTTAATAAATGACCGCATTTCTGCCCCATCAGCATCTGGAGAACATCGCTACCAATGTGGAGCTTTGGTCACGTACTTGCACATGTTAGCTTCCTCAGTCTTGGTTGTTGTGAGTATTCCGAGCTGTATGGCCGTGTTCCAGCAGCATTCTCTCCTGATGTTTCACCTGCATCTATTATTTATTTATTTATTTATTTACTAGCTTGGGGACCCGGCGGTGCCTGGGTGTGCAGAAGTGGTTTTTTTTAAATTATAGGATTGAGGATTGAATGTGTATTGAAATGTTTAGATGTTTAGGGAAGGTGCACTTCTTCAGTAAAGGCCCACCTTGGGGAAGAGTTGCCATAGCAACATGGCTGTGAGGCAGAGGTGGGAGGAGTCAACAGCTTTCTGCCACAGCCAAGAATAGAATTCTGGGGAAGTTTGAATTTTGACAGTTTAACTGTCAGACCAGCTCTAGGGGAGTGGGTGCTGAGAAGCTCAGAGAGAGCAGTTGTGTTTAGACCAGTTCAAGGCCTATTTTAAGTCCAGAGGTTTGGCTGGGAGAGCCAGCCTGTAGTTTATGCTGAGACATAAACCAGGGTAGGGAATACTGTGTTTGAGACTAGTGAGATACTAGTGGAATAGACTGTAAACTGATTTGACATTTAAGAAAGAAAGTGTAACTGCATAATCTCATAATATTAACTGAAAGGAAATGAACTGAGTAACTTTGTAACTTCTTTAAAGAAAGTGTAACAACCAAGAATTGTGCCTCTAAGAAGAATTGTAACTTTGAAACCATCAAGCTAATGCACTGATCCTCAAAACAAACTATTTACAGTTCTTTAACTATAAACCTCTCCTTGCCAGTATTTTGAAGAAATCAAGCCTCATTTAAAAGACAAAGTGGTGGACAAAGTGGTGGACGGCTGGTTGCAACATTATTAGAGTGGAAGTAATCCAAACACCTTCCTACAAATTGATGACCAACTAGTTACCTCATTTAGTGGCAGAAAAATATATTTACTATATAGTACATCCTTATGATTGGTGGAAGTTAATATATACTTCTTCATAATTTGTAGCAGTGGTAGGATTTGAAGAGTCCACTCTGTCAGAGCGACCGGTAGAGTGGCCAGATGCTACTTAATGATTGGTGACAGACATATGTCACATTGTTACACCGGGTAATTTGAGAAAGGCAGAACAGTGTTTCCCAACCTTTTTTGAGCCGCGGCACACTTTTAACATTAAAAAAATCCAGGGGCACACCACCAACCAAAATGACACAAAATGACACTCTAACACAGTAAAGAATGGCTGGGGATGGTGGCCTGCTGGGAGCAGCTGCTGGGAGTGCAGAAGCCGGGGGAGGGGCAGGAGCCAGGCGTGCCATGCCCCACCCCTCCACGCAGCTTCAGTTCTCCCACAGCTTTGCCAGCCTTGAGGGGCAGTGACAAGCCAGCGGTGGCAGAGCCAGCACAATACTGGCTTGGCACTGCCCCCTCAAGGCTGGCAAAGCTGTGGGAGTGCTGAAGCCGGGGGGCGGAGCAAGGCCGTGCCATGCCCCGCCCCCTCCCCCCGGCTTCAGTTCTCCCACAGAGGAGGAGCATGAGTAGTGGACGGGCTTCAGTGGGCGGGGCTCCTCCTCCGCGCGGCTTCAGCGAGCGAGGGGTGAGAGTCATGGCGGGAGTCATGGCGGATTGGAGGCTGGCTGGGGAAACGGCCGAAGGAGGCGGCGCCCCGGCCCCTTCTTCTTTTTCTTCGCCGCCACTCGGCCCTTCCTCCTCCTCCCCCAAGCAGCGGGAGTTCGGCAGGAGGAGGGGGACGGACGGGGGCAGAGAGCTTTTCTCGCGGCACACCTGATGATCGCTCACGGCACACTGGTTGAGAAACACTGCCTTAGAATGTTGGAGTTCTGAGGCTGGTCAATCAGAGTCCTTTATGCAAATAATCCCACAGTGGCAACCAATCGAAATGCTGCTACATATTCCACTGCACCTTATAAATTACATTTATAACCCAGGAACAAAAATTGTGTTTCACAGTGTAATCAACTTCTCCATAGAATTGCACTGAAGGACTCTAAAGATTCCTAGGGAGAACATTAACTCCAATCCATGCAAGTTATTATGTTATTACTAGCTGTGCCCTGCCACGCGTTGCTGTGGCCTATAGTAAGAATTTTCAAAGTAGAGGTAGATATCTGGACTATTATGAAAGAGAGGTACCTACCTATTCGTTCCCCCCTTTTTCTTCCCCTTTCTCTCCTTTCTTCCTTCTCTACCTCTTTCTTTTATTCCTTCTTTCACTCTTTGGTTTCATCCTTCCTTCTCTCTGTTTCCTTCCTCCCTCTCCCCCTTCTCTACTTTTTCATCTCCTTTCTTCCCTCCCTGTTTTCTTCCTTTCACTATTTATTTCCTTTTCTCCCCCCTTCCTTCTTTACCTCTTTCCTGCCTTTCCTTTCCTTTTTCTCTCCTTTCTACTTTCTCTTCTTCCTTCCTTTGGTACCTCTTTCCTTCCCTCCTTCTCTCTTTCCTTCCTTCCCCCTTTCCCTCCTTCATTCCTTCCCTTTTTCCCTCCCTCCTTTCTTCTCGCCTTCCTTCCTGTGTGATTGGTTGCCACTGTGGTGTTATTTGCATACGGGTTCTGATTGGTCCACTTCAACATTCTAAGATTCTCAAGTGGCTGTTTGTGGAAAGGCAAAGGCCTTAGTGCAGGGGTGGGCAAACTGCGGCCCGGGGGCCGGATGCGGCTCTTTGGCTGATTCTGTCTGGCCCGCCTAAGGGCCCCTGGCTTGTCTCCCCTGCCTGGCCTCTGCATAAAAATCTCCAGAGAAGGGGACTATAAGGAAGCATTATTTTATTTTAGTGGTTTTTATTATTATTGTATAATAATTTTATAACAATAATAAAATAATATAATAAATAATATAATATGTTATATGATATATTATAATTTCAATATATTATGTTTATATATATATATATATATACTATAATATCATAATTATTATATTAATACTAATAATATACGAATATTTCTTGATATATTAATATGTTAATATTAATGATGTGTAATATATAGTAAATATAGTAAGTGAATAAATAAATAAATTATGTAGATTAGCATGTAGTTCCGCCTTTAGGTGCGGCCCCCCATAATATTTTTTGGCTCTCGTGTGGCCCCTTGGAAAAAATAGTTGCCCACCCCTGCCTTAGTGGCATCTCTCCTTTTTTAGGATTTATGATTTGTTCGTAATTTTTAGGTTTTGTTTTGTTTTTTTATTTTTGTTGGTTACACCTTGCGTTGTGAGTAGTTTTGTTGCCAAATTTGGTGTGTTTTTGTCTAGTGGGGTTTTTTTTTTCTTTACTTCAGCCTCACTACAGACAGAGCATTTTTTAATATATAGATATTTCGGCATTTACTTTGCGAATCAAGATTCTTAAGAAGGGCTCATCCCACGCTTTTTACAAGCGCGTTGATGACTAAAAAGGCCAATCTGAGATAGGCAAGTTCGGTTGCAGAAAGCACAGCGGAAATTCTCCTTGGGAGATGTTGTTTCCAAGTTGCGGTTCTTTCTGCGTTGTAGTTTCTCTTCGAGACCCATTCGGCGTGTCTTCTCGAAAGAGGCCGCAGCATTGTGGATAGTGCGTCTCCATGCCTCCCGATGTGAGGCCAGGGTGGACCATTCTTGGTGATCAATCTGGCCGAGCTTGAGATGTTGTTTCAGGGAGTCCTTGTATCTCTTTTTGGGGCACCTCTCTTGCGCTGACCTGTGGTGAGTTCACCGTAGAGTAGTATCTTTGGGAGGCAGTGGTCATCCATCCTAAAGACATGTCCTGCCCAGTGCAGCTGTGTTCTCAATAGCATGGCCTCAACGGTGGTGACCCCTGCTTGCTCAAGGACAGCAACATTAGTCACATAGTCGGTCCAGTGTACATTTAGGATTGAGCCAAGACAGTGCTGATGAAAGCGTTCAAGGAGTCTTAGGTGCTGGCTATCGGTGACCCATGTTTCAGACCCATAGAGGAGAATAGATAGTACGATAGCTCTGTTTACACTGATTTTGGTGCTTTGCCTCAGGTGCTTGTTGCTCCAGACTCTTTTGTGAAGCCTTCCGAATGCACTATATGCCTTTGCTAATCTGTGATCTATCTCTTTGTCAATCTTGGCGTCTGAAGAGATGGTGCTTCCCAGGGAGGTGAACTGCTGAATGGACTTAAACACAGATGTGCCTATGCTGACGTGGGGATGATGGTGTTCTTCCTGTGGTGCGGGCTGGTAGAGGACTTCCGTTTTCTTCAGGCTGACTTCCAGCCCAAACAGCTCTGCAGCTGTTGCAAAGCAGGATGTGAGGCGCTGCAGGGCTGCTTCTGAATGGGCGACAAGGGCAGCATCGTCTGCAAAAAGCAGCTCACGGACTAGATAGTTTAGAGACTTAGTGCGAGCCCTCAGGCGGCTTAAGTAGAACAACCTACCATCAGTACGATAGCGTATATATATGCCGTCTTCTCCTTCGAGGTCTGCCGTATTGCTTTGGAGCATCATGCTGAAGAAGATGGTAAATAGGGTTGGTGCAAGAACACAACCTTGCTTCACTCCATGAGTTATGGGAAAGGCCTCCGAGAGAGCATCGCCGCACCTGACTTGACCGCGCTGGCCCTCATGTAGCAGGATATTCATTTTGAGGAATTTGGGGGGACAACCAAGACGTTCCAGGATCTGCCACAGACCTTTACTGCTCACAGTGTCGAAGGCTTTGGTGAGGTCATATATATAGATATACTATTTTTATTATTATTATTATTATCCATCCAAGTCAAAATTGCCAATGTGGAGGGATTACTCCCTTTTTATTCAGGCACCAACCCGGAATGTGCTTATCTCTTCATAGACTTCTTTGCTGGCTCCCAGCTTGGATTTCCCCCCCGAGTAATGGACAATTAAAACTATCTTAAAAGCACACAGAGAATAAGTCCGTCTTTATCTTGGTCCGTCCTCAGTTCCGTTTGCCGCAGCCCCAGTTTTCCCCTCATTATTACAGGGAAGGACAGGGAGAACTTTGGTGCATTTCTTGGCCTAATAAAGTAGTTTAGGACAAGACTCGAGACATTTCGTGAGTCTCATGCGGAAACCGTACTTGGCACAGAGGGGAAAAAAATCTAATCACAAACTTGATGCTAGCATAAAAATAACTACTCGTACATAGATTTAGTTTGAAGGAGTCATTTCTTTCTCACTGTACTTCCCCCCCAAACCAGCGTTAAAAATAGGCAAGGATAAGATTAGGATTTGGTACATTTTGAAAAGAAGTGCGTACTTCTCACAATTCGGAGATTTCTCAATACATGGGTGTAAAAGGGGCAGTGCTTTTAAATATCTATCTATCTATACATCGTCTATACCAGGGGTAGGGAACCTATGGCTCGGGAGCCAGATGTGGCTCTTTTCGTGATTGCATCTGGCTCTCCAGAGCAGCCCGGGCCTCGGTTTCCCAGCATGCAGCAGGAATTCTTCAATTTTTTCCTTCTCTCCTTCCTTTTCCCTCCCTTTCTCCCCTTCCTTCTTTCCTCCATTCTCCTCCTTCCTTCCTTTCCTCTTCCTTCCTTTCTTTCTCCCCTTCACCCTTACCTTCTCCTTCTCTCCTTCCTTTTCCCTCCCTCTCTCCCCTTCCTTCTTTCCTCCATTCTCCTCCTTCCTTCCTTTCCTCTTCCTTCCTTTCTTTCTCCCCCTTCACCCTTACCTTCTCCTTCTCTCCTTCCTTTTCTTTTCCCCTCTCCTTCCTTTTCCCTCCCTCTCCCCCTTCCTTCTTTCCTCCATTCTCCCTCCCTCTTCCTTCCTTCTGCTTCTATTCTTTCCCCCTCAAGTCTTCCTTTTCTTCTCCTTCCTTTTTTTCACTTCCCCCTCTCCCCCTTTCTTTTCTTTTCCCTTCATTATTTTATTTTTTCTTCACTTCCTTTCTTTTCCCCGCCCTTTCCTTTCCTCCCTTCCCATTTCCTTCTTTCTTTTCCCCTCCTTGTCTCTCTCCTGCTTTTCTTTTCTTCCTTTTCCATAGCTCGTTCTTCTTTTCTTTCTTCCTCTCCCCCTCCCTCCTTTATTTCCTCTTTCTTTCTTTCTTTCTTTCTTTCTTTCCCCCTTCCTTCCTTCCTTCCTTCCTTCCTTCCTTCCTTCCTTCCGTCTTCTCTTCCTTCCCAGAGTCCTGAGCATGCCTTTTGCAGAGCCAGGTCTGAAGCATCCCATCATTCTGCCGGGGGAATCCTTTTCTCATCGTATGTACGTATAGATTCACATTGAGTTGAGTTCAGTCTTAAAATATATTATATATATTATATGGCTCCCACTGAAATAAATTTCCAAATATTTTGCTTTCATGGCTCTCTGAGTCCAAAAGGCTCCCGACCCCTGTTCTATATACATAATAAAAGTGAAAATATTGATGTGTGTATGTGGCTGAGGTGTCCACTTGCGTAGACAATCCCCTGCCTCCATAAACAGCTATAGCCCCCACTGCCCAGGAGACACCAATGGCCCTCCCTCCAATGACATTGCAAGTTATAGTGAGTGCCATGAACATGTCCAAGAGCCCTGCCAACATCCCCCACAATCACCATACTCCCCTCCACCCCAGTGAAGGCTTTCATATGGGGACAATCTCATCCTCGATTTCATGTGTTTCCTCCACCACAGACACCCCAGTGTTTCTTACTCTCTCTATTGGTATAAAATTTGCATGATCCCGCCCACTGCCTCGCCCTTAACCCTTTCCTACTGTTTTCAACTCTGACTGCACAACAAAAAGAGCAGAATGAATCAGCCACAACCTTTTTTGAGCCGCGGCACATTTTTTACATTTCCAAACCCCTGGGGCACACCACCAACCAAAATGACACAAAATGACACTCTAACACAGTAATACGTATAGTTAATATGTTTTTAAATGTATGTATACACTCAGTGTGAAACCTGGTCCTGTTTAGATGAACACAACATAGAAATCCTGGCAGGAATGGCAGAAAGACACAAACTTCCCACACAGAACTCCCAGAACCAAGAGAAAATACTATAAGAGTTTGGTGGGCATTGACCTTGAGTTTTGGAGTTGTAGTTCACATGCATCCAGAGAGCACTTTGGTCTCAAACAATGATGGATCTGGCATGAATACTCAATATGCCCAAATGTGAACACAGATGGAGTTTGGGGAAAATAGACCTTGACATTTGGGAGTTACAGTTTCTGGGATTTATAGTTAACACACAATCAAAGAGCATTCTGAACTCTTGCAACAATGGAATTGAACCAAACTTGGCATATTGAACTCTCATTACCAACATAAAGTACTGAAAGGGTTTGCTTGGGAATTGACCTGGAGTTTGGAAGTTGTAGTTCACCTACACCCAGAGAGCACTGCGGACTCAAACAATGTTATGTTATGTCGTTGTTCGTTTTCTACCCAGAATCACAATGTTGGAAGGAGGCTCACCACTTTAAGGTCCCTCAAACAGGCATGGGAAGACTTCGGCCCTCTGGGTGCTTTGGACTCCAACTCCCACCATTCCTCACAGCCTGAGGCCCTTTCCTGCTTAAGTGGCTGAGGGGGAAAAAGGAAAAGGGCCTGAGGCTGCTAGGAATGGTGGGAGTTGGAGTCCAAAACACCTGGAACGTCCAAGTTTGCCCATGCCAGCTTTCGACAGAGACCTCTTCCTCCCCCTCCCCCTTCGCGCCCTTTCTTCCCCTCCTGCCGAACATTTACTTTTTCTACACTGCCGCTTCTGCCGCCATTTTGATCCGAGGGGGCAGCATGAGCGTGTTCAGGAGGGGAGGGGGAAGACGTGACCCGTGCGGGCGCTACTGCGCAGACTCACCCCAGAGCAAAGCGAGGCAAAGCGAGCAGAGCGAGGCTGGGAAGAAGGGAGCCCGAGTGGAGAAGAAAAAGTGTTCGGCAGGAGGGGGAAGAAAGGGCATTGGAGGTTCCAGTTTCCCACGGCACACCTGATGATCGCTCACGGCACACTGGTGTGCCACGGCACACTGGCTGGGAAACACTGTACTGGAGGGATTTGAGGTGATTGACCCAATTTGGTGGGAGCTGTAGTTTATCCTGCAGCCAGAGACCACACTCAACCCCACCAATGCTGCATGACAAACTTTAACCACTGGTGGAGTTTCAGGGGGTTAACCTGGCATGATGGGAGTTGTAGTTCGCCCACAACCTTATGGATTTTGTAAAATAACCCTGTCTGGAAATGTTGCAAAAGAGTTTTTTTTAATAAAAACCCCAAAAAAACCCCTAACTCTCTACAATCTAGATCTGGTTCCAAGAATATGTGTCACCACGCAACAAAACAGAGCAAGGACTTCAAGTTAAAACTTGTCCTGGAAACACTCTGAGCAACGAATAAAGTTATGTTCTATTTATAAACAAGGCTTTTTAAAGCTTCGCTTGCCTTGAGTCTTTGCTCGATTTTGTGTCTTTTTTTGCATTTCTTTTTCTCCTACCACATGATTCCTTCCGTCCCGTTTTCCCCATGCGTTTGTATCTCTCTCTGCCATAAAAATGCTACCAAGATGACTCATCTGTGCCTATATAAACCTATGCCTTACTGTTTAAAAAACAATCACTTTGGGATTTTTTTACTATCTTTCTTTAGGAGGAAAAGGGCTCTGCTTACATCAGGAACACCAAGGTAGCCGCGGGGAACGTATCTCATCCTTTTACAGTCTTGTACTTTAAGAACTGCAAAGAAAACCGGTCATGTAAACATCCTGGAGATTGCATGTTTGCAAGGAAGGTGGCAATAGCACTCACATTCACAAGCCTGCTCTTGACAAGTAAGTGCAGTTGAATCTGCATCAAGGGAAAAAAAATACATAATGCGGTGTCTCTCAACTTTCCTAATGCTGCTACCCCTTAATACAGTCTTTCTCAACCAGTGTGCCGTGGCACACTAGTGTGCCGTGACGGACCTCCTGCTGTGCCACGAGAAAAGCTCTCTGCCCCCCTTCCTCCCCCCCTTCCTGCCAAACTCCTGCTGCTTGGGGGAGGAGGAGGAAGGGCCGGGCAGTGGCGAAGAAAGAAGAAGGGGCCGGGCGCCGCCTCCCCGCCATTTCCCCAGCCAGCCTCCAATCCGCCATGACTCCCGCCATGACTCCCGCCCCTCGCTCGCTGAAGCCGCGTGGAGGAGGAGCCCCGCCCACTGAAGCCCATCCACCACTCATGCTCCTCCTCTGTAGGAGAGCTGAAGCTGGGGGCGGGGCATGGCGCGGACCTGGCTCTGCCCCTCCCCGGCTTCGGCACTCCCAGCAGCTGCTCCAGCCTTGAGGGGACAGTGCCAAGCCAGCATTGTGCTGGCTCTGGCACAGCTGGCTTGGCACTGCCCCTCAAGGCTGGAGCAGCTGCTGGGAGTGCTGAAGCTGGGGGTAGGGGGCGGGGCATGGCACATCCTGGCTCTGCCCCTCCCCAGCTTTGGCACTCCCAGCAGCTGCTCCCAGCAGGCCACCAACCCCAGCCGTTCTTTACTGTGTTATAGTGTCATTTTTGTGTCATTTTGGTTGGTGGTGTGCCCCCAGATTTTTTTAATGTTAAAAGTGTGCCGCGGCTCAAAAAAGGTTGGGAAACACTGCCTTAATACAGTGTCAGGAATTCCCCTGTGTTTTCACTGTTGCTCTTTATATGGGGAGAATCTTTTGTTCCGAGGGGTTAGCTGTCCCTGATTGTTTATTGTCAGGAATTCCCCTGTGCTTTCACTGTTGCTCTTTATATGGGGAGAATCTTTTGTATATAATAAAACTCAGTGTATGTATGTATGGATATATGTGGAGGTGTAGATATGTGGCAGCTCTCTGATTGGCTACCACTTTCACAGACCACTGTGACAAGCACGGGTGATGGATCTGGACCAAATCTGGCACACATAACCTCCATGACCCCCTTTACGTCCTGGTAAGGTTGGGGGGGGGGGGGGCACAGACAAAGGATGATGGGATTTGTAGTACTTTCCAACCCTTTGGATCTCACAGACCACTGCGGCCCCCAACACAGACCGATAAAGACCATACTTGGCACACAGAGCCCACATGACCCACTCTATCTTCTACTGCAGTTTGGAGGAGAGTGGACCGTGGATGATGGGACTTGAAGTACCAAAGACCAACCTTGGCACACAATGCCTTTCTCAAATAACCCGGGCACCGCCGGGTCCCCAAGCTAGTAATAATAATAAAACACAAAGGCAACCCTCCTCTAAAGCAGTGTTTTTCAACCTATTTTGAGCCGCGGCACATTTTTTACATGTACAAAACCCTAGGGCACACCACCAACCAAAATGACACAAAATGACACTCTAACACATATAGTTAATATGTTTTACATATAGTATTACATATGTAATACATATAGTGAATATGTTTTTTAATGTATTTATACACTCAGTGTGTAATCTGGGCCTGTTTCGATGGACACAACATAGATATCCTGGCAGGAATGGCAGAAAGACACACATTTCCCACACAGAACTCCCACAACCAAGAGAAAATGCTATAAGAGTTTGGTGAACATTGACCTTGAGTTTTGGAGTTGTAGTTCACCTATATCCAGAGAGCACTGTGGACTCAAACAATGTTGGATCAGAACCAAACTTGGCATGAATACTCAATATGCCCAAATGGGAACACAGATGGAGTTGGGGGAAAATAGACCTTGACATTTGGGAGTTACCGTTTCTGGGATTTATAGTTAACACACAATCAAAGAGCATCCTGAACTCTTGCAACAATGGAAGAAAGGGTATTGGAGATTCCAATTTCCCACAGCATACCTGATGATCGCTCACGGCACACTAGTGTGCCACGGCACACTGGTTGGGAAACACTGCTCTAAAGAAAGGAGGAAGACTCGTGGCATTGGCTTCCTTCTTCATTCCTTTTCCACTGGCTTCCATTTTTCTAAGCATTATCGTCTTTCTTAGCGAATGCCTGATGATGTTTCCATCACAAACTCAGGCTTGATTTACTCTGGTGCCCATGTTAGCATTGTAAAAAAGAAGTCACGAAGATCCTCCATCATGTCACCATTGTTAACCAAGCCCTGGGTACAGGGTCAACCCTTATCTTTGGCTGAAGGCAGATCTGTCACAAGGACAAAGATGCAGGTCTTGTGTTCTTCTGATGCCCATCACCTCCAAATGTAGTGATACCGTGAAATTAGAAGACTTAGCCTCCATTACACATACTCCATGTGAACTGATATGCTCGTGATGACTGATCACCCTTGAGGACGCCTATTTCTCCAATACATTGCCTCTGAAGAAGTCCCAGTGACGAAACAGCCCTCCGCCGGCCTTGGAGTTAGCTCCCGCCGTCAGGCACTCCTCCCCACTGTCCTTACTCCCGTGAGGTTCCGTGGGGTCCCTTCTTACTTATTGCGGCATTTGCCTAACTCACAGAAACCGCTGCTTGTCTCCAGAGCCTTTTACTTTATGAACTACCAATACCAACATCCTTTACGTTACTGAAATGGACATCCAAGTGCCACCTCTGTGTTGATGGAGGCAGGCAGGATTTTCCCCGGGTACTGGTTGTGGGGGGTCGGGAGCAGGTGAAGGTTTTACCCTCCTTTCTGCTAGAGATCCCTGTGTACAACTGGTGGGCCACTGTGTGACACAGAATGCTGGACTAGATGGGCTGAGGCCCGATTCAGCATGGCTCTTCTTATGTTCTTATGCCACTGGGTGTACCCGCGCATGCGCATTGCGCTATCAGGCCCTGTAGAGCGCTTTTCTGGAACTACAACGCCCAGCTTACCTTGTGGCCCGCCACTGAGCGTGCCGATACATGCGCACAGCACATATTGACATCGCTGAGCGGTTTCTGTGAACTTATTTTCTGTTCCGCTTAACACGGACTTACTTGGGATCCTCCAACCGTCACCTACAGTTCTGAGCACCCTATTAAGGTACTTTACTTACGAATTCGAACTGTAGTGACCCAGCAGCCAAGAAGCTTTTATTGCTCTCTTGACCATAGGCTTCTATATGGAACATTATCTTGCTTACATTGATTGTATTTTGCTATGCTGCATATAATTTAATGTATGATTCTCTGAGTGGTGCACTCTACTAGTGGTCCACTTATCTATTATATAAATGGGTACACGTCATGTGATGTATACCTCAAACAAAGAAACCATACAACGCAGAAACACAATACTTGCCAACAGAAATAGGCCTCAAGCAAGGTACGTTTGTAGCAAAGAAACTTTCCCCCCCAAAACCTAAAAGGCCCCCAAAACAACGAGTAAAAATAAAACTACATTTACCAGCATCCTCCGGGGCAGCCAAAGACTCACCCAGCCTCTACATTCTGAACAACATGATTGGCTGCCAATAAGGGTGGATTTGCATAACTGCTGCACTGGCCAGCCAACATGAAAATTCGATCCATAATAAACTGCCAAAACAGAATAAGGAAAAGGCCTGAGCCAATCCACAACACAAACACCCAAATCACTTCCAACTGAAAATTTACACCCCAAAAAATCACAGACCACGCCCAAAATTGACAGTAAGGCTTCATTAACTTGATTTCCCTAACTAGCCCTCACTTACTGGGAAGCTGTTTACGCTCTAAATTGACAGTAAGACTTCATTAACTTGATTCTCCCGACTAGGCCTCAGCTCATTGGACATTGTGTATGGCCTGAATTGACAGTAAGGCTTCATTAACTTGCTGTTCCTAACTAGGCCTCAGCTCATGGGACATTGTGTATGGCCTGAATTGACAGTAACCTACCTTGGCACACAGAGCCCCGACCATGCATGATGGGACTTGAAGTACCACCATGGAAAATGGGGATTGTAGTACTTCAAAACCCATCATTCCCCACAGACCACTGTGGCCCAGAACCAAGGCCAATAAAGACCCAACTTGGCACACCATGCCCCCCATGACCCACACTCCATCCAACTGCAGTTTAGAGGAGGGCACACCGTGGAGGATTGGACTTCCTCGCATCTCCTAAAAAGGGCACAGCAACGCGTGCCGGGTACAGCTAGTTTGATATATTTGTCCCACTGTGGTAAATGAAATATGTCTATTATGTACTTGAATATATGATATTTTGATACACAACTGATTACTGTAGTATTTTATCACCCGAATTGCTCTTGCATTCTCCATTACACATAAACAGCTTCAATGGAGGTTGGTTTTCTTTGAAGGGGATCTTACCAGACTTTGCATTTCCTTCCCGCTCCCCCACAAAGATAAATGACCCCCCTCATGTTTGTTTTGCAGGGGTCATCAAAGGCAGGAAAACAATGGGGATGATAAGCGACAATAGCTTGGAGGAGGGTGGTTAAGATATGTTTGCACTGATGCTATCACAAATCCTTCCCATCACACACTGTGTCAGTTTTTTTTCCAACCACTTCCAGACTTTTCCAACCAACTCCAAACTTTGGTCAAATAAGGTTCTTAGTGGCAGTAATAAATGGCTTCATTCGCCATTGCCCGTTTCCTGCCCCCTTTGATCTTAGGAATGTTCTCTAGATCAGTGTTTTTCAACCTTTTTTGAGCCGCGGCACACTTTTTACATATACAAAATCCTGGGGCACACCACCAACCAAAATGACACAAAATGACACTCTAACTCTAACACAGTCATACATACAGTTAATATGTTTTAAAATGTATTTATACACTCAGTGTGAAACCTGGGCCTGTTTCGATGAACACAACATAGATATCCTGGCAGGAATGGCAGAAAGACACACATGAAGGTCTTGCTCAACAGCTGGGAGTCTCTCTCTGAGTTTAGTTTTTATCGCAGTCACCCGCTCCTCAGGGAAGCCGGCTGGAAAGAGAGCAGTCAGATGGAAGCACACTTTGAGGCAGAGAGTTCCACTGCTGAACAGCTATCACAGGAAGTTCTTCCTAATGTTTACCCTCCTACACAGACATGCTTCCCTGTGATGTTTGCTTTTCTGCCTGCGCTATTGTGCACTCTCTCTCTCTCTCTCTCTTGCTATATCTATCTATCAATCTATTCTATTCTATGTATATAATAAAAGTCAGTGTTTGCGGAGGTGCAGTGGTGCGGAGGAAGGAGTATGTGCCAGCATTTCGATTGGTTCCCACTGTGGGATTATTTGCATAAAGGACACTGATTGGCCAACCTCAGAACTCTGACACTCTAAGGCACCAGACAGAGGGCATTGGTTGCCACTGAGAGACAATTTGCATAAAGGACTCTGATTGCCCAGCAAAACAGAATGCAACTGAATGTTTGAGTTAGCCAAAAGACAGTTTTTTTCCGTTGGAAATGGAATGTTCATTTTCTGAGAGGTGCGAAGGTGCCAAGGAATATGCGACAGCGTGTCGATAGGTTGCCACTAGGGATTATTTGAATAAAGAACTTTGATTGGCCAGCCTCAGAACTCCAACATTCTACGGCCCCAGACAGAGGGGATTTGTTGCCACTGAAATGGTATTTGCATAAAGGACTCCAATTGGCCATCCACATTCCAACATTCTAAAGTGACTCAGAGAAAAAAGAAAAGGCCTCAGGCAGTCAGCCACTGCGGCCCACAGCAGTGATGGATCAGAACCAAAATTGGCACGCAGGGGCCCAATGGCCCACTTCACAACACGACCCTCAACTAATGACCAATACAGACCAAAATTACAAATTACCATACAGAGCCCCCATGACCCACTCTACACCCTGGTGCTGTTTCAAGGAGGATGGACCACAGATGATGGGACTTGAAATACCTTCACTCACCTTCCGAGACCGCTGCAACCCTCATCCAAAGAATGATCATGACCAAATGTGACACGCAGAGCCCCCATGACCCACTTTACATCCTGGTGCTGTTTGGAGGGGGATGGACCACGGCCAATGGGACTTGCAGTGGCTTCACTAAGTTCCTGAGACCACTGCAAGCCACATAAACATCTAATAGGAACCAACTTTGGCACAACCTTCCTCAAATAACCCGGGCACCGCCGGGTACCCAAGCTAGTGTGTGTGTGTATACACAGTGAGAAGTCGCGCAGCGGCATTCTGGACGAGCTTAAGTTTCCGGATCACTGACAAGGGCAGGCCAATGTAAAGGGCGTTACAGTAGTCCAGCGTATTTGAGAGATACGCTAGAATAAATCTCCTCTCTTCCACGGCAAATGGCTGAATGTTGATAGCTACCATTCCAACTGAATTAGGGAAGGCTAACAGAAGCCTCTGTAGTCAATTACCTGGACGCTGAACCTCTGTGCTTTTGGACATTTACTCTTATACATTAGGCCAGTGTTTCTCAACCAGTGTGCCGGGGCACACTAGTGTGCCGTGAGCGATCATCAGGTGTGCCGTGGGAAATTGGAACCTTGGGGGGGGGGGGTCTAGTGTGTTGAAGTATAAAAACCCTAAGAATCCTACCTCGATAAAGGCACAAAATTACAACCCCTCCCCACCCGTTGTCTACTTGGTCTCTCCCTCTCCATGCATTGGGAAGGCCCGCCTCCCTTTCCCCAAGTAGAGACCTCCTCTTGCCTCCTGGGGGTTCTGTGTGGGAAGTTTGGCCCAGTTCTGTCATTGGTGGGGTTCAGAATGCTCTTTGATGGTAGGAGAATTATAAATCCCAGCAACTACAACTCCCAAATGTCAAGGTCTATTTCCCCTGAACTCCATCTGCATTCATATTTGGGCATATTGAGTATTCATGCCAAATTTGGTCCTGATCCAACATTGTTTGAGTCCACAGTGCTCTCTGGATATAGGTGAACTACAACTCCAAAACTCAAGGTTAATGCCCACCAAACTCTTATCGCATTTTCTCTTGGTTATGGGAGTTCTGTGTGGGAAGTTTGTGTCTTTCTGCCATTCCTGCCAGGATATCTATGTTGAGTTCATTGAAACAGGCCCAGGTTTCACACTGAGTGTATAAATACATTTAAAAACATATTAACTCTATGTATGACTGTGTTAGAGTGTCATTTTGTGTCATTTTGGTTGCTGGTGTGGCCCGGGATTTTGCAAATGTACAAAGTGTGCCGCAGCTCAAAAAAGGTTGGGAAATACTGCATTAGGCCTGCTATCTAAAACTGCTTTTGCATGACGGTGCCATTTGAACCCAGAGTATCTTGCCAGACTCTGACCTCTCTACTAGAGCAAAAGTAACATACAACCTTTATTTATTATTTATTTATTATTCACGTTTGTTAGTCGCCACTCCCGGTGTGGCTCGGGGCGACTTACAACAGTGGATTAACAGTTTAAAAGCACAATTTAAAAACACAGTATATACAATAAAAAGAGAATAGAAGTACAACAATACACAGTAAAAACACAGTAAAATGCACAGCGAGTAACAAACGATGAAAGTACAATTCATCGGGGTTATGTATAGCACTAGGGCGGATAATCAGAGAATTGTAGCCTAAATCCCCGAAAGCCTGCCAAAACAGGAGGGTTTTGCACGCCTTCCGGAATGCCAGCAGGTCTGTAAGGGCACGAACATCGGAAGGCAGTGCATTCCATAGCGTAGGGGCAATTGCCGAGAAGGCCCTCCGTCTTGTGGCCTTAAGGTGGTACGTTTTGAAGCTGGGGACCTCCAAAGGTTGGGTATGTATTGATTACCTCTTGCCATTTGGGGGATTGTTTTTCTTGTGTGGGATCACGCCTATGTTTATAGGCTATACCGGATTATATATTATGAGACCTTTTGATGTTTTATCGAATAGATATCGGACCAGTGGATTTGTGCAGTTAATATTGTGTGACAGGTCCCGAAGAAGCCGGGAACGGCGAAACGGCACGGCCTAAAAAACCGTCGACCTGACAATGGTTTTGATCCAGATTATAAAAGGATGATGAAAAAATTGCCTTATGGATTATAATTTTGTGAAGGAAATATACCAATGTTTTGATGTCATATAGATCTGCATTCCACTATCCACTAAAATATAATTTTGAAAGATTGAAAGATTGAAAATAAATCAAATTGAGTGGTGAAGAAAAGTGATTTCCCGCATTGATTTTTGGTTGCTGACCTCCAAAAGTTGGCCCAACTCTGAACGTAGTGGCCTAGTGGGACAGTATGGGATGAGGCAGTCCCTAAGGTACACTGGCCCCAGACCGGTCCAGGCCTTAAAGGTCAGTACCAGCACTTTGAAGGTGATCCGGCGTTCCACTGGTAACCAGTGCAGCTCGCACAGAATGGGTGTTATGTGGCTGGCCATAGGGACGCCAGCCAGCAGTCGAGCTGCTGCGTTCTGTACAGGCCCGGATTACCCATAAGGCCACCCTAGGCCATGGCCTAGGGCGGCAGCCATGGAGGGGCAGCAAATCCGGACCCCCCCAAAAAAATTCAAAAAAAATTCAGGGGGAAAGCGCGCATGCGCATGGCAGCAGAAGCCCCTCCTTGCTGCTCGCGCCGGCCCCACCCCTCTTCCTTCACTGAAGGAAGAGGGGTGGGGCCGGCACGAGCAGCGAGGAGGGGGCCTAGGACTTCCCTCCACCCCCTCCTGACATGTGAGAGAGGAGGAGGCGGAGAGAAGTCCCACCGCCCCCTGCTGCTCGCGCCGGCCCCGCCCCTCTTCAGTCAGTGAAGGAAGAAAGGCGGGGCCGGCGCAAGCAGCGGGGAGGGGGGCCTAGGACTTCCCTCCGCCTCCTCCTGACGCGAGAGAGAGAGGAGGGGGCGGAGGGAATGCCCGCCACCCTCTCCCCACTGCTCACACCGGCCCCGCCCCTCTTCCTTCATTGACTGAAGGAAGAGGGGCGGGGTCGGCACGAGCAGCGGGGAGAGGGCGGCGGGACTTCCCTCACCCCTCCTCTCTCTCACGTCCACCCTCTCCCTGCTGCTCGCGCCAGCCCCGCCCCTCTTCCTTCAGTCAATGAAGGAAGAAAGGCGGGGCCGGTGTGAGCAGCAGGGAGGGGGCCTAGGACTTCCCTCCGCCCCCTCCTGACATGAGAGAGAGAGGAGGGGGCGGAGGGAAGGCCCGCAGCCCCCTCCCCGCTGCTCGTGCCGGCCCCGCCCCTCTTCCTTCAGTCAGTGAAGGAAGAGGGGCAGGGCCGCACAAGCAGCGAGAAGGGAGGGCCCCCCGCAAGCGGCCCCACCCCTCGCAAGCGGCCTCACCCCGGAGCGGGGCGGCGCAGAGTGTGGCCTAGGGCGCCACAATCGCTTAATCCGGGCCTGGTTCTGCACCAGTTTCAGTTTCCGGATCACCAGCAGAAGAAGGCCAACGTAGAGAGCCTTACAGTAGTCCAGTCTTGAGATGACCGTGGCTTGGACCACTGTGGCTAGATCGCGGCGGGAAAGGTAGGGAGCCAACTTCCTTGCCTGCGGAGATGGAAGAAAGCAACTCTACTGGCGACGAACGACGGACGTATTGTCGCGCCGTTCAGGGAAGGAAGTTGGATCTCCACCCCGCCCGGGCGACCCAGCCACAGGATCTCCATCTTAGCTGGATTCACCTTCAACCTAATGGCTCTCAGCCATCCAGTGACGGCTTCAAGGCACTGATGGAAATTATCGGGTACGGTTTCAGGCCTGCCCTCCATCCCCAGAACGAGCTGGGTGTCATCCGCATATTGGTGAAACACAGGGGCGGTCTAAGGTAATTTTATATGGTAAGCAAACATTATTTTGGGGCCCCCCCCAAAAAACATTTCCCCCCCATGTAAAACAAATATACAATTATAATATCACAATACCATTAGTAGTATTATAATGTATCAATGTATATACAATATATTACAGTAGATTCTCATACTATATTATATCATAATTATATTATACTACATTACAATATAATTATATTATAATATATTGACATTATAATATAACATTATATTATATTATTATAAAATAATAAATAAAATTATTTATTTAAATAAAATTATCCTCTACCTAAATATTTTCATTACTCCTATAAAGCTCAAATAACCCAAAATAAAGTAAAATAAAATATTATATATTAGCTTATTTTGCCTGCGCAGTTGCGCCGCCTGTCTCTCCTTGATGCTCTTGACTGGCGGCGCAGACAGGAGGTGGGCGGTGTGGTAGGTTCACACGGATTGGGCCTGGCGAGGGAGTTCGCCTCAGTGCGCGGCTACTTCGGTGGTGTGGCTGTCAGGAGGCAATACGTTGCCAATACCCGCTGGCTCCCCTCTCCCTGCCTTCTCCGCGCCCTGCCTGCCCAGTTGGGTCACCAGTTGGGTATTCGGCGGCAGGGCGGAGACAAAGTGAGGAGGAAGCACTCCCCTGCCTGTCCGATAGGGAGTGCTTTGCTTACAGGCTTCTGCGCACAGGAGCTACTGGGCATGCGGAGGTTTTCACGCATGCGCAGTTGCTCCTGCGTTCAACTTCAGCTCCGGAGCAACTGCGCCTCTGCTTGAAACCTCTGCGCATGCCCAGAAGGCGTCGTCGGGCGCACAAGGCCGGGCCCAAAGCAGGCAACCCGCGGCGCTGCTTGAATAACATCGGCAGGCAGGGGATCACCGGCCGCTTCTTGGACTACAGTACCTGTAGGACCGCCCCTGGTGACACACCAGCCCAAGTGGTCGGAGATAGATGTTAAATAATAGAGGGGAGAGGATTGCCCCCCTGGGGAACCCCACAACGAAGTGGGGAACCCCCGGAGATGTCCTCGCCCCTCTTCCCACTCACAAGTGACGGTTCCAGAGGAAGGAGGGGACAGCCAATCTAGGACTGTCCCCACACTCCCGCTCCGGCAAGGCGGTGAGTCAAAAGATAAATGTCGACAATGCACGAACGCTGCCGTGAGGTCCAACCTTCTGGGTGTTGTTGGTTCTGTAACTCCCATCATCCCCCCCGCAGCTCCCAACGTCCAACGACATCTGGAGGGCTGCGTGCTCCCAAGCCAAACCTCAAATGATGCTAAGATGTTTGTTTTCCTTCTCTGAAATAAAACAGCCCAACGCAACACAGAGTTCACTGTACCGAAGCCAACTTAAATCAAAGGAATTGCAAAACGTTTAATTCAATATAGGATGACTACGGGACGACATGATTCCGCTTTTCTCGCCCAAAGGAAAAGGGAACCATTAGCCTGGCCCCTCTTTTTTTTTTAAAAGAAGTTTACTTTGACTTTGAAACTCTACATAATGGACCGAAAAACAACTTTCTTTCAACTCACTACATGCTAGAAACACATTTCAGAAAGATGAGCGCCAAGAGAATTACACTTCAAACACAGGATACGAAATACGTCTATGACTTTAATAATGTGCCATTCTATAGTCCAGTGTTTTTCAACATTTTTTGAGCCGCGGCACATTTTTTACATGTACAAAATCCTGGGGCACACCACCAACCAAAATGTCACAAAATGACACTGTAACACAGTCATACAGATAGTTAATATGTTTTTAAATGTATTTATATACTCAGTGTGAAACCTGAGCCTGTTTCGATGAACACAGCATAGATATCCTGGCAGGAATGGCAGAAAGACACAAACTTCCCACACAGAACTCCCATAACCAAGAGAAAACACTATAAGAGTTTGGTGGGCATTGACCTTGAGTTTTGGAGCTGTAGTTCACCTATATCCAGAGAGCACTGTGGACTGAAACAATGTTGGATCAGGACCAAACTTGGCATGAATACTCAATATGCCCAAATGGGAACACAGATGGAGTTTGGGGGAAATGGACCTTGACATTTGGGAGTTACAGTTTCTGGGATTTATAGTTAACACACAAACAAAGAGCATCCTGAACTCTTGCAACAATGGAATTGAACCAAACTTGGCATATTGAACTCTCATTATCAACAGAAAGTACTGAAAGGGTTTGCTTGGGAATTGACCTTGAGTTTGGAAGTTGTAGTTCACCTACACCCAGAGAGCACTGTGGACTCAAACAATGTTATGTTATGTTGTTGTTTGTTTTCGATCCAGAATCCCAATGTTGGAAGGAGGCTCACCACCTTAAGGCCCCTCAAACAGGCATGGGAAAACTTTGGCCCTCTGGGTGCTTTTGACTTCAACTCCCACCATTCCTAACAGCCTGAGGCCCTTCCTCCTTAAGTGGCTGAGGGGGGGGGGGAAAAGGGCCTGAGGCTGCTAGGAATGGTGGGAGTTGGAGTCCAAAACACCTGGCACACTGGTTGGGAAACACTGCTATAGTCTATAGCTGGGCAAATTCCCATGTCAGATTATTTGGACTCCAAAATACACACAAATAGTCTATGTAAGGAAAAAATAATACTCAAAGAAAGATAAAGCAGTGGTTTTCAAACTTTTTGGCCTACTGCCCGCTCTCCGGAAAAAAAAAAAATTACTAACCCACCCCCCTAGAAATTATTATTTTTTAAATGTAATAGCAATTAAACAGAAAGATATATGTATTAATGCAGTGATTCTCAACCTTTCTAATGCCGTGACCCCTAAATAAGGTTCCTCATGTTGTGGTGACCCCCAACCATATTTTCGTTGCTACTTCATACATAATTTTGCTACTCCTACGAATTCTGATGCAAATATCTGAGATGCAGGATGTATTTCCATTGTTACAAATTGAACATAATTAAAGCGTAGTGATTAATCACAAAAACAATATGTTTGGGGGAATATGGACAACGGATGATGGGATTTGCAGTACCTTCAATTGATTCAGCTCTGACTTCCACAGACCACTGAGACCCCCACGAATAACGGAACTGGACCAAACTTGGCACAGAGAACCCACATGACCAACAGAAAATACTGAAGGGGCTTTGGGAGGAATTGGCAGTGATTTAGGGGAGATGTAGTTCACCTACATCCGGAGAGAACTGAGAACTCAAACAACTATGGATCTGGACCAAACTTGGCACGAATACTCAATATGCCCACATTTGCACACTGGTGGAGTTTTAGATGTGGGTGAAACATCAGGAGAGAATGCTTCTGGAACATGACCATACAGCCTGGAAAACTCACGGCAACCCAGTGATTCCGGCCATGAAACCTTTCGACAACACTTTCTTAGAAGGCATTAAAATCCTTTTCAAGCCATGGAATAACATCCTGGTTTATTCCAAAGCTACTAATCATAGGTACTTATCTTGGACGAAGTACAAAACTGTGGTTAATTGGAGGCTTTATGGTTTAAATGTAGCTTCTGGCAAAAAGGAAAGACACTGCACAGTGCGATTGAATTGCTTGGTGCAAGCCTCACGTTGACACATTCAGTTGAGGAAAACGTGCCTTTCCTCACTTCTGAAGAAAGGAACCAGTGGCCTTGCAGCAGGAACCTTCCAGCATCCTTATACGCTTCCCTAGAGAAGCCGGTCTTTAGCTGAACATCACCTCCTGCCCTCTCTTCCAATGCCCGACCAAAGGTCCAAGGTTTGGTATTGACTCAAGATGGAGATTTTTTATTTATTTATATTTACGACATTGGTATGCCACCCTTCTCACCCCGAAGGGGACTCAGAGCAGCTTACAAGTCATATCTACATAAAAACATATTATATTCTTAGCATAATACTAATAAATCATTAATAATATAAGTATTATATAATATTATATCTATCTATTACATATAATAAAAGTCAGTGTTTGTGGGAGGTGGTGCGGCCGAGCGACCGAGCAGAAGGAGGAATATGTGCAAGCGTTTCGATTGGCTGCCACTGTGGGATTATTTGCATAACGGGCTATGATTGGCCAGCCTCAGACCTCCAAAATTCTACGGCCCCAGACAGAGGGGATTGGTTGCCACTGAAATTGTATTTGCATAACATCCTCCGATATGCCAACCACATTCCACCATTCCAAGGTGACTCAGAGGGAAAAGGAAATGCCTCAGGCAGTCACCAACTGCGGCCCACAGCAATGACGGATCATGACCAAACTTGGCAAACCGGGGCCCAATGGCCCACTTCACAACCTGGTGTGGTTTAGGGCAGGATGGGCCACGAATGATGGGATTTGCAGTACATTCACCTCATACACTTCCGAAACAACACTGTAGCCCCTAAAAATAACATTCCACGCCCAAACGGTCCCAGACAGAGGGGATTAGCTGCCACTGAAATCGTATTTGCATAACAGACTCCGAATGGCCATCCACATTCCAACATTCTATAGTGACTCAGAGGAAAAAGGAAAAGCCTCAGTCAGTCATACACGGCGGCCCACAGCAGTGACGGATCAGGACAAAAATTGGCAAATAGGGGCCCAATGGTCCTCTTCACAACCTGGTGTGGTTTAGGGCAGGATGGCCCACGAGTAATGGGATATCAAGTACCTTCACCTCATTCACTTCCAAAAAAACACTGTAGCCCCTATACATCACAGACCAGGTCCAAAATTGACAACAAGGCATCTTTAACTTGATTTTCCTGACTAGGCCTCAGCACATGGGATACTGTTAGGCTCCCTCAACTTGATTTTCCTGACTAGGCCCCCGGGACTCGCAGTACCTTCACTAAGTTCCTGAGACCACTGCAAGCCACATAAACATCTAATAGGAACCAACCTTGGCATACAACGCCTTTCTCAAATAACCTGGGCACCACCGGGTCCTCAGCTAGTAAGTGATAAAATGCATGGCTTTCCAACAGGAAGATGTAGTTTAACAGGGACTTGACTTTATCAGCACTTGCCTAACCTAGAGATGGGATTATTCCCATTTTTTTTATTTTTTTTTATTCGGTCTTGTATGCCGCCACTCCCCGAGGGCTCGGAGCGGCTCACAATACGACATAAAACACCATAAAGGCAAAAATGAACATCAATTAACACCAGATAAAAATGGAGCATGATGCTCCAAAGGGCTACTACGGCAGACCTCGAAGAAGAAGACGGCATTTATATACGCTATCGTACTGAGGATAGCTTGTTCAACTTAAGCCGCCTGAGGGCTCGCACTAACACTCTCAACTATCTAGTCCGTGAGCTGCTTTTTGCTGACGATGCTGCCCTTGTCGCCCATTCAGAAGCAGCCCTGCAGCGCCTCACATCCTGCTTTGCAACAGCTGCAAAGCTGCTTGGGCTGGAAGTCAGCCTGAAGAAAACGGAAGTCCTCTACCAGCCCGCACCACAGGAATCACACCATCATCTCCACGTCAGCATAGGCACATCTGTGCTTAAGTCCATTCAGCAGTTCGCCTACCTGGGAAGCATCATCTCTTCAGATGCCAAGATTGACAAAGAAATAGATTACAGATTAGCAAAGGCATAGAGTGCATTCAGAAGGCTTCACAAAAGAGTCTGGAACAACAAGCACCTGAGGCAAAGCACCAAAATCAGTGTGTACAGAGCTATCGTACTGCCTATTCTCCTCTATGGATCTGAAACATGGGTCACCTATCGCCAACACCTACGACTCCTCGAACGCTTTCATCAGTGCTGTCTTCGCACAATCCTAAATATACACTGGACCGACTATGTGGCGAATGTTGCTGTCCTTGAGCAAGCAGGGGTCACCAGCGTTGAGGCCATGCTATTGAGAACACAGCTGCGCTGAGCAGGGCACATCTCTACGATGGAGGACCACCGCCTCCCAAAGATACTACTCTACGGTGAACTCGCCACGAGTCAGCGCAAGAGAGGCGCCCCCAAAAAGAGATGTAAGGACTCCCTGAAACAACATCTCAGGCTCGGCCAGATTGATCACCAACAATGGTCCACCCTGGCCTCACATCGGGAGGCATGGAGACGCACTATCCACAATGCTGCGGCCTCATTCGAGAAGACACGCCGAACGGGTCTCGAAGAGAAACGACAACGCGGAAAGATCAGAAAGAACCACAACTTAGAAACAACATCATCCAGGGAGACTTTCTGCTGTGCTTTCTGCAACCGAACTTGCCTATCTCAGATTGGCCTTTTTAGTCATCAACGCAAATCACAGCAGAAGAGGGCTTTAGGTGGGAGGATTTGCCATCTGTTTCCAAAAAGGAAGAGAAGGATAGGCAGAGAGATCTTCAGCCTTCTCTGTCAAAAGGGGTCCTAAGGCCGTGAGAAATATGTTTTCTGATGGTCTTTGGCGACCATCACAACCCTCCCCAGGGGTCTCGATCCCCAGATTGAGAAACGCCAACCTAGGACCTCCAATGGGTCAAATCCGAATCCTCTTGTGCCAAACAGGCTGGGTAAAAGGATCATGGGTGGGTTCCCATCTGGATCTCACTTTGCTATGGGCCATGGGACGAATGTGGCCATTCGTGTGGCCCTCGAGGTGACAAAATATTGCCACAAATGCCCTTGATGAGGGACATCTTGACACACAATTGACCTTCCAGGCCAGTCCAGAAAAGGTCTTTGTGTGAACCAGGAAGTATCTTCTGCTTACTTGCTATTGTGCTTGAATGGAACAGAAGGGCTGGGAAATGTGGCCAAAATGGCAAGGTGTCCGGAGGGGTAAGGAGTGTCGTTCATGGCAATTAAAGTGGTGCCAAACTGCATTAAGTCCCCAATGGAGGCCTGAAGGCACATTAGGTGTTGCTGCAGGTATACTGAATGGGCTCCGTCTGATCCTTTGCCATCCAGACAGAATCTGGCACAAGCCCTTTCCTTTCCCAAAGAACGGATGCCAAGATTTTGTGAATGGGCAACCGGCTGCCTCTTTGGGGAAGCAGATGGCAGTCTTGGTGAAATGCCACCAGACGCCAGATGCACGCCAAAACTCATTAGCGGCTGGTAGCTCCCATATTGGCAGACAGCAGAACCATTCTGGGTCCCGGTCCAAACTTGAAAGGACTTGCATGTTGGACTCTTATCCAAAACAGAGCCAAGTTTGAGAGATATCCTTTTCAGACTAAAGTCTGCCTTGAGTCCCTATTTCGGGGATATCTATGTATATAATAAAAGTCAGTGTTTGTATGTATGTATGTTTGCGGAGATGCGGAAGCGTTCCAATTGGTTGCCACTGTGGGATTATTTGCATAACGCCTCTGATTGGCCAACCACCCAACATTCCAATACTCCAAGGAGGCAGAGAGAGGATTGGTTGCCACTGAGGGAGAATTTGCATACGGACTCTTGATTGGCCAGCCACCTCCAACATTCCGACACTCTAAAGTGGCAGAGGGGGGGGGGTAAGGAAAAGGCCTGAGGCAGTCAGGCATGGTGGGAGCTTAAGTCCAAAACACTTTGCGGCCCCCGACAATGACAGAACAAGACCAAATTTGGCACACAGAACACCCAAGACCCACCCTACATCCTGGTGCAGTTTGAGGGAGGATGGACCATGGATGACAGGACTTGCAGTACTTTAATTCACTTCCTTAGAGCACTGTGGCCCACACTAACGACGCATCAGGACCAAACTTGGTACACAGAAGCCCAATGGCCCACTTTACAACCTGGAGCAGTTTAGGGCAGGATGGGCCACGAATGATGGGATTTGCAGTACTTTCATCCGATTCACTTCACACAGAACACTGTAGCCCCTACAAAGCACAGACCAGGCCCAAACTTGCCACACAGAGTACTCGTGACCCACTCTACATCCTGCTGCAGTTTGGAGGAGAGTGGACCACAGATGATGGGACTTGCAGTGCCTCCACAGAATATGGGATCTGTAGTACTTTCAAACCCTTCATTTCCCACAGACCACTGCAGCCCTGAACAAGGACCGATAAAGACTAAACTTGGCACACAGTGCCCCCATGACCCACTCTCCATCCTACTGCAGTTTAGAGGGCGGACCATGGAGGATGGGACTTCAAGTACCTCTACTCATTCCCCAAGACTGCTGCAGCCCCCAACAAAGACCGATAAAGACCATACTTTGCACACAGAACCCCCTTGACCCACTCTCCATTCTACTGCAGTATGGAGGAGGGTGGATCATGGATGATGGGACTTGAAGTACCTAAGACCAACCTTGGCACACGATGCCTTTCTCAAAAAACCCGGGCAGCGGCGGTCCCCAAGCTAGTAAGAAATAAAGTTGAGTTGAGTATACGGCTACGACACTCAAGTAAACGGCGTAATTCTGCTCTGCAGACAGAGAGCAATCCGTTCACACTTAAAACTTCCTTCCTCATCTCTATACGCGTTGCGTTTTTATTTGTTTCAACATATTTTTTTTGGTCCGTGATCTGCGCCCTCCCTCGGCTTGCACCCCTAGGCCATGGCCTAGGTTGGCATTATGGGTAATCTGGGCCTGCCAAACCCCAAAGGCCCCCTTCCTTTAGTCATAAGCAGCCTTGTTGACCTGCAAAGAGTCTCCCTCCCAAAAACGGGGAGTTTCCATCTGGAGAAAATAAGCACAGGGAAAAGGGATGGGAATTTGGACCGCAATATCCATCACTCCCATGATGGCTGGCTGGGGATTCTAGAAACTGCCGTCCAAGGAAGCATTGCAACATGTAACTGCCATCCAATGAAATACCGGAGCTTCCTCCAAGCCTTGTGACCAAAGATGCCAATGTTGTGTTGCCAATGCCTACACTTACCCCATTCACAGAAGCCGGGTTCAGGCAGATGACAGCCAGGAGGACAACAACTCTGCAAAGAAAGAGAATGCGTGTTATTCCGCCAACCAAAGAAGTTCAAAGGAGGGGGATTTGGATCAGACTGAGCCTTGGAGGGTGCACTCTCAACAATCGACTTCAATGGTTTGCTGTGAATTTTCCAGGCTGCCTGGCTATGTTCCAGAAGCATTCTCTCCTGACATTTCACTCGTCAGTGAGGTCTATACAGGCCTGGATTAACACCTTTTTCCAGGCCCAGGTTTCACACTGAGTGTATAAATACATTTAAACACATATTAACCATATGTATTACTGTGTTAGAGTGTCATTTTGTCTTATTTTGGTTGGTGGTGTGCCCCAGGACTTTCTAAATATAAAAAATGTGCCGTGGCTCAAAAAAAGGTTGAAAAACACTGATGTAGCCCGAAAATGTTTGGAAATCACTGGACTAGATGGTCTTTAGAGGTCCCTTCCAACACTATTACTATTATTATATATAATTAATTAATAGGGGGTGCTAAGTAAAAAAAAAGTCTGGAAAGGGGGTGGTAGGCCAAAATAGTTTGGGAACCACTGATGTAGACTGTATTGAACATTAAAAGCTTTCCCAAAAAATCCAAGTCTTAAGCGCCTGAGCAAAGGGCCTCAAGTCGCGCATGGCCCTCATAGCACCGGGAATGTGGCGCAGCTGGCTGGGTGTCAGCTGCATAAGATCTCTACTGAACAGAAGGTCATGAGTTCGAGGCCTCCCCGGGTCAAGGTGGGCTCTCGACCTATTGTGTAGCCTGTTGTTGACCTTTGCAACCCGAAAGACAGTTGCATCTGCCAAGTAGAAAATTAAGGTATCACTTAGTGGGGAGGCTAAATTTAACTGATTTACCAGGCCATGAAAAAAGATCTCCAGGAAACTCACTGAGGAATGAAGGAGTGCGACAGCTCCCCCTGGTGGTCAGATGTTAAATTACCTCCATCTGTCTTGTGTGTTTGTGTGTCTAAATGTAATGTGTACATTGTAATCCGCCCTGAGTCCCCTGCGGGGTGAGAAGGGCGGAATAGAAATGAAGTAACTAAATAAATAAATAATAAAATAATGACTGGAGAACAAAAATTCTGGAAATAATGAAAATGGACTGCTTAACTTTTCCGCTAGCACAAAATACTACAATGAAGAGAACAGACTGGTCACTAATGATAGAATATCTTAAAAAATATAATGTTGAATGGATAATTAATATTTAGCAGAAATATAGACTATTTTAACTAGTTGAAATAAAACATTTATTTTGGGAAAGCAACGGAACATATTTTGCGTGATGTAAAACTTTGCAGGACCCCTATGTATATAATTACTCACGTCAACTCTTCTTTTTAAACTTTTTCTTCTCTTCTATCTTTCTTCTCTCTATCTTTCCTCTTAAGACACCTTACAAGATGTAGGTTGTCTCCTTTTCAAAGTGATCTCACTTGTTGGTGTAACTTTTATATATGCTGGGTTTTGTTTGTTTGTTTGTTTTTTGCTCTCTGTTTGTTTTTTTTTCTTTTTGGAAACTTAATAAAAACTATTTTTTTAATAAACAAAGAAACAAATAAATAAATAAAATAAATTTCAGACCAATCAAGGCCAGTTAACAACTCCTAACAAAAGGATTCCCTCAGGCAGGAAGCAGCCAGGCTTTGAAGCTGCAAGGCTGTTCAATGCTAATCAAGGTGGCCAATGGCAACATTCCCACCTGCCTCAAGCACGCAAGATTTCTCTCTCCCACCCTGGTTTTTTTGGCTCTCTGTTTGTTTTTTTTTTTTTGGAAACTTAATAAATAAATAAATAAATAAATAAATAAATAAATAAAATTTCAGACCAGAAAAGATCAAAATTTGAAACTCTGATTTAGTATAAATTGATGTTTTATCTCAGTTTTATGTTATTTTATGTGGACTGTGAGCCGCTCCGAGCCCTCGGGGAGTGGCGGCATACAAGACCAAATAATAAATAAATAAATAAGGCCAGTTAACAACTCCTAACAAAGGATTCCCTCAGGCAGGAAGCAGCCAGGCTTTGAAGCTGCAAGGCTATTCAATGCTAATCAAGGTGGCCAATGGCAACATTCGTACCTGCCTCAAGCAGACAAGGGTTCCAGTTAACAACTCCTAACAAAAGGATTTCCTCAGGCAGGAAGCAGCCAGGCTTTGAAGCTTCAAGACTATTCAATGCTAATGAAGGTGGCCAACGGCAACATTCACACCTGCCTCAAGCAGGCAAGGGTTCCAGTTAACAACTCCTATTAAAGGATACCCTCAGGCAGGAATTAGCCAGGCTTTGAAGCTGCAAGGCAATTGAATGCTAATCAAGGTGGCCAATGGAGGAAGCAGCCAGACTTTGAAGCTGCAAGGCGATTAAATGCTAATCAAGGTGGCCAATGGAGGAAGCAGCCAGACTTTGAAGCTGCAAGGCGATTAAATGCTAATCAAGGTGGCCAATGGAGGAAGCAGCCAGACTTTGAAGCTGCAAGACTATTAAATGCTAATCAAGGTGGCCAACAGCAACATTCACGCCTGCCTTAAGCTGACAAGGGTTCCAAGGTATCAAAGGATACCCTCAGGCAGGAAGCAGCCAGGCTTTGAAGCTGCAAGGCGATTAAATGCTAATCAAGGTGGCCAATGGAGGAAGCAGCCAGGCTTTGAAGCTGCAAGGCTATTAAGTGCCAATCAAGGTGGCCAATGGAGGAAGCAGCCAGGCTTTGAAGCTGCAAGGCTATTAAGTGCCAATCAAGGTGGCCAATGGAGGAAGCAGCCAGGCTTTGAAGCTGCAAGGCTATTAAGTGCCAATCAAGGTGGCCAATGGAGGAAGCAGCCAGGCTTTGAAGCTGCAAGGCTATTAAGTGCCAATCAAGGTGGCCAATGGAGGAAGCAGCCAGGCTTTGAAGCTGCAAGGCAAGGCTAAGGTGGCCAATGGAGTTTGAAGCTGCAAGGCTATTAAGTGCCAATCAAGGTGGCCAATGGAGGAAGCAGCCAGGCTTTGAAGCTGCAAGGCTATTAAGGCCAATCAAGTTGGCCAATGGAGGAAGCAGCCAGGCTTTGAAGCTACAAGGCTATTAAGTGACAATCAAGGTGGCCAATGGAGGAAGGAGAAGCAGCCAGGCTTTGAAGCTGCAAGGCAATCAAGAATTAAATGCTAATCAAGGTTTGGCTGCAATGGAGGAAGGAGGAAGCAGCCAGGCTTTGAAGCTGCAAGGCGATTAAATGGTAATCAAGGTGGCCAACGGCAACATTCACACCTGCCTCAAGTTTCCGAGACTTCACATTCAAGGTGATGATGGTGATGCTCAAGACCAAGCATGGGCAAACTTGGGCCCTCTAGGTGTTTTGGACTCCAACTCCCACCATTCCTAACAGCCGGTAGTTTGCCCATGCCTGCTCAAGGGGGGAATCTGAGCCATGAGCTAGTGAAGAGGTCAACCATGGACTCCGACCCAGAACTGGGACCCAACCAGAGGAAGGCAAGGACAGAACCGCGTCCAGTCCCGGCTCTTCGCCTCCAAAGTCAATTGCCGGCACCGGGGGACCAAGTCGGGGCAGGGGAGGCGAAGCTTGGGGGGGACTGGGCACCCTCCTGCCTCTGGGGAGAGGAAACTTGAGCCCTGGAAGGAAGGGAGAAGCAGCCCCCCTGGCTTGGCTTGGCTTCTTCCCTCGAGGGGACCCCCCTCCCCTGAACCCTCTGCCTCCCAACCACCCCGACCCCGACACTCACCGGGTTTGGTGCATGGCGCCGGAGCGAGGAGCCCCTCCCTCGCTCTCCTCTTTGGGGTCTGGGGGAGGGCGAAGTCTCCAAGGAGCCCCCCAAAAGTGGGGCCAGGAGGGGAAGGGGACTCAGGGGCAGAGAAGGAGCAGGGAACGCGCTGCGCTTGGGGAAAGCAGGGGGGCAGGGCTGGGGGAGCAGAGCCGAGCCCGCCAGGAGGAGGAGAAGCCCAGCTCCGCCGGGAGAGAGAGGAGGAGAGAGGGAGGGGCGGGCTTGCGTGGCTGTCAATCAAGCCGCCTCAAAGCGCCCGAAAAGAAAGGCGCCCCTCCCTCTCTCCTTCCTTGGCAAAGAAGCCACGCTCCCAAGTTGGAGGGCTTTGGCCCACTCTTTCCTCTCCCCGCCCCCTCTAGCATCATCCTCATTGATATTGTATTATTATTATTATTATTATTGACTCATGCTGCTTTATTATTATCATCACTATCATTGTTATTATCATCATTAACCTTATTGTATCATCACCACTATAATTCATATTGTATGAATACTAATATCAATAGAGTTGGCTAATGTCTTGTTATTATTATCATTGCCATCACCATCATCATTATGTTATTATTAGTATTATTAGTATCGTTATGACAGTAACATTATATTATCATCACCATCATAACTGATATTGTATTATTATTATTGACTCATGCTGCTTTATTATTATCACTATCACTATCATTAACATCATTATAATTGATATTGTATTATTATTGACTCGTGCTCCTTTATTATTATCACTATCATTAACATCCTTATAATTGATATTGTATTATTATTATTATTATTGACTCATGCTCCTTTATTATTATCACTATCACTATCATTAACATCCTTATAATTGATATTGTATTATTATTATTGACTCGTGCTGCTTTATTATTATCACTATCATTATCATCATTATAATTGATATTGTATTATTATTATTATTGACTCATGCTGCTTTATTATTATCACTATCATTATCATCATTATAATTGATATTGTATTATTATTATTGACTCATGCTGCTTTATTATTATCACTATCACTATCATTAACATCACTATAATTGATATTGTATTATTATTATTATTGACTCATGCTGCTTTATTATTATCACTATCACTATCATTAACATCATTATAATTGATATTGTATTATTATTATTGACTCATGCTGCTTTATTATTATCACTATCACTATCATTAACATCATTATAATTGATATTGTATCATTATATTATTGATAATTGATATTTTATTATTATTATTGACTGCTTTTATTATTATCACTATCACTATCATTAACATCACTATAATTGATATTGTATTATTATTATTATTGACTCATGCTGCTTTATTATTATCACTATCACTATCATTAACATCACTATAATTGATATTGTATTATTATTATTATTGACTCATGCTGCTTTATTATTATCACTATCACTATCATTAACATCATTATAATTGATATTTTATTATTATTATTGACTCATGCTGCTTTATTATTATCACTATCACTATCATATCACTATAATTGATATTGTATTATTATTATTGACTCATGCTGCTTTATTATTATCACTATTGATTAACATCATTATAATTGATATTTTATTATTATTGACTCGTGCTGCTTTATTATTATCACTATCACTATCATTAACATCATTATAATTGATATTGTATTATTATTATTGACTCATTATTATCACTATCATCATCATTATAATTGATATTGTATTATTATTATTATTGACTCATGCTGCTTTATTATTATCACTATCACTATCATTAACATCATTATAATTGATATTGTATTATTATTATTGACTCATGCTGCTTTATTATTATCACTATCCTTATCATCATTATAATTGATATTGTATTATTATTATTATTGACTCATGCTGCGTTATTATTATCACTATCACTATCATTAACATCATTATAATTGATATTTTATTATTATTGACTCGTGCTGCTTTATTATTATCACTATCACTATCATTAACATCATTATAATTGATATTGTATTATTATTATTGACTCATGCTGCTTTATTATTATCACTATCCTTATCATCATTATAATTGATATTGTATTATTATTATTGACTCATGCTGCGTTATTATTATCACTATCACTATCATTAACATCATTATAATTGATATTGTATTACTATTATTGACTCATGTTGCATTATTATTACTATTATTATGTAACTTCAGTGAAGGGCGACTAATGAAATAATAAAATGAATGAATGAATTATCACTATCATTATCATCATTATAATTGATATTGTATTATTATTAATATAATTGGCTCATGCTGCTTTATTATCACTATCATCATCACCATCATTATATATATTATCATTATTATTATTATCATGATCACCATGATGATCATTAACCTTATTGTATCATCATCATTATAATTGATATTGTATTAATATTGATATCTATATAGTTGACTAATGTATTATCATTGTCATCACCATCATTATTATATTATTAGTATCATTGTGACAATAGCATATTATCATCACCATTATAATTTATATTGTATTATTATTAATATAATTGACTAATGCTAAAGCTGCTTTATTATTATCACTATCATCATCACCATCATTATCATTATTATTAGGATCATCATGATGATCATTAACATTATTGTATCATCATCATTATAATTTATATTGTGTTAATACTAATATCAATAGAGTTGGCTAATGTTTTATTATTATCACCATTGCCATCACCATCATCATTATATTATTATTAGTATCGTTATGACAATAACATTATATTATCATCACCATTATAATTTATATTGTATTATTATTATTGACTCATGCTGCATTATGATTATCACTATCATTATCATCATTACAATTGATATTGCATTATTATTATTAATATAATTGACTCATGTTGCTTTATTATTATTATGTAAGTCGCCTAAGGAGCCCTTTTGGCAGAGAAGGCTGAAGATTTCTCTGCCTGCCCTCCCCTCCCTTTTTGGAAACAGAGGGCAAATCCTCCCACCAAAAGCCCTCCTCTGCTGTGATTGGCCAGCCTCTCAGCCAATGTGGAGAGCTGTTTCTGAGACTCCAAGCAGGGAGGGGAGGGCAGGCGTGCTCAACGCATGGCAGCATGATGCGCATGTGCGGGTGAGGGAGAGCATGCAAGCCTGGAGGGAGGCTCACACCAGTGAGTCCTTTCAAGCCATGGGGGTTCTGTGTGGGAAGTTTGGCCCAATTCTCTTGTTGGTGGGGTTCAGAATGCTCTTTGATTGTAGGTGAACTATGAATCCCAGCAACTACAACTCCCAAATGTCAATGTCTATTTTCCCCAAACTCAGGCCTGGATTAACTCTTTTTGGCGCCCTAGGCCACACATTGGAAGCCACGCCCCCGGGCCGATGCTGAGCATGCACGTCAGAGGCCCTAGGGGCGGTTCTTCCCTCTGCGTCTTCCTCCTCGCGCCGGGCGCCCCTCCTTCCTTGAGTGAAGGAAGGAGGGGCCAGCACAAGCGAGGAAGACGCGGAGGGAAGCCACGTCAGAGGCCCTAGGGGTCTATGGTGCTTTGCGCACAGGCGCAGAAGCGCCTGAAGATCGACCTTTTTAAAAAAAAAAGTGGGGGGTCCGGATCTGATGCCCCCCCATGGCTGCGCCCCTAGGCTGTGGCCTAGTGTGGCCTTATGGATAATCCGGGCCTGCCCAAACTCCACCAGTCTTCACATTTGAGCATATAGAGTATTCATGCCAAGTTTGGTCCAGTGAATTAAAATACATCCCCCGTATCAGATATTTGCATTAGAATTTGATTGCGGGTGAACTATAACTCACAGCTGTTGATAGGGTTGCCATATGTCCCTTATTCTAAGGGACGTCCCTTATTTTGGCCCTAAAATTTGTGTCCCTTATTTTCAGGCCCTGTCCCTTATTTTTGACTAGCAGGACAGGACTGGGCGGGGTTGACCAGAGGAAGCTGCGAAACATATTTTCCACGGCAATGCCTGCCCGGGGATTCCCACTCGCAGGGCAGCCTCGTCCCCGTTGGATGGAAGAGGCGATACAGGACTTTTTCAAAGTACAGAAGACTAATTAACCGTTACCCAAGGGGAATGTTGGATCATGTTGGATAAAGATAGTTTCTGGTTGCTTGAGAGTTACTGTTAAAATAGGCCTAGCTGTGCATCCCAATACTATACAATGCTGTGTATCCCATACTATACTATACCATTAACTATTGACATAATAATCATGAAGATGTACTGTCTTATAAAACTTATTTTATTTTAATGTTTAGACAGCGCACTTTTAAAGTCAGCAAAGCCAAGTACTAAATACAGATGGAGAACATTAGGTAGTTCTGATAATGTTTTTTCTGCATGACAAAGCACGCAGAAACATACCATGTCCTGTTAAGAGGGTATATATAAGTCAGTTTCTTTTGTGAGTTTCAATCATTATCTCAGTCTGTTAATAAAACTATTTCTACCTAATGTTTGAGTTTCAAGTTTTTAATGAAGTGTCCCTTATTTTTGTGAAAAATCCCGTAAATGTCCCTTATTTCTTATATCAAAAAATGGCAACCCTAGCTGTTGAGCAAGACCTTCGTGTGTGTCTTTCTGCCATTCCTGCCAGGATACCTATGTTGTGTTTATCGAAACAGGCCCAGGTTTCACACTGAGTGTATTAATACATTTAAAAACATATTAACTATATGTATGACTGTGTTAGAGTGTCATTTTGTGTCATTTTGGTTGGTGGTGTATTCCCCAGGATTTTGTAAATGTAAAAAGTGTGCCATGGCTCAAAAAAGGTTGGGAAACACAGCTCCAAAGGCTATTTAGCCTAAGCTCAGGTGAGAGAAGGCGCCTGGGACTGAGAGCTGGCGTAGAGTGCGGGATATGTATTACTGTGTTAGAGTGTCATTGTGGTTGGTGGTGTATAAATACATTTAGAAACATATTAACTATATGTATTACCGTGTTAGAGTGTCATTTTGTGTCATTGTGGTTGGTGGTGTATAGATGCATTAAAAACATATTAACTATATGTATTACTGTGTTAAGAGTGTCATTTTGTGTCATTGTGGTTGGTGGTGTATAGATACATTTAAAAACATAGTAACTCTATGTATTACTGTGTTAGAGTGTCATTTTGTGTCATTGTGGTTGGTGGTGTATAAATACATTTAGAAACATATTAACTCTATGTATTACTGTGTTAGAGTGTCATTTTGTGTCATTGTGGTTGGTGGTGTATAGATACATTTAGAAACATAGTAACTCTATGTATTACTGTGTTAGAGTGTCATTTTGTGTCATTGTGGTTGGTGGTGTATAAATACATTTAGAAACATATTAACTATATGTATTACTGTGTTAGAGTGTCATTTTGTGTCATTGTGGTTGGTGGTGTATAGATACATTTAGAAACATAGTAACTCTATGTATTACTGTGTTAGAGTGTCATTTTGTGTCATTGTGGTTGGTGGTGTATAAATACATTTAGAAACATATTAACTCTATGTATTACTGTGTTAGAGTGTCATTTTGTGTCATTGTGGTTGGTGGTGTATAGATGCATTTAAAACATATTAACTCTATGTATTACTGTGTTAGAGTGTCATTTTGTGTCATTGTGGTTGGTGGTGTATAAATACATTTAGAAACATATTAACTATATGTATTACTGTGTTAGAGTGTCATTTTGTGTCATTGTGGTTGGTGGTGTATAGATACATTTAGAAACATAGTAA
Source organism: Anolis apletophallus (assembly GCA_030556195.1). Lineage (NCBI taxonomy): Eukaryota > Metazoa > Chordata > Lepidosauria > Squamata > Anolidae > Anolis > Anolis apletophallus. The sequence goes on from JARBWK010000016.1 coordinate 40,996,356, forward strand.
CTCTATGTATTACTGTGTTAGAGTGTCATTTTGTGTCATTGTGGTTGGTGGTGTATAAATACATTTAGAAACATATTAACTCTATGTATTACTGTGTTAGAGTGTCATTTTGTGTCATTGTGGTTGGTGGTGTATAGATGCATTTAAAACATATTAACTCTATGTATTACTGTGTTAGAGTGTCATTTTGTGTCATTGTGGTTGGTGGTGTATAAATACATTTAGAAACATATTAACTATATGTATGACTGTGTTAGAGTGTCATTTTGTGTCATTTTGGGTTGGTGGTGTGCCCCAGGATTTTGCAAATGTGAAAAGTGTGCCGCGGCTCCAAAAAAGGTTGGGGAACACAGCTCCAAAGGGCATTGAGCCTGAGCTCAGGTGAGAGAAGGCGCCTGGGACTTTGTGCTCAGAGTGCGGGACTCTTCCGCCTCTCCAGTGAAATCCGGGGCTGTGGGCGGAGGGATCCGCACTTGCTCTCCCTCTCTCGCTCTCTTTTTGGGAGGCGAAGTAGTCCCGGGAGAGTCAGAGGAGGAGGAGGAGGAGGGCCGGGAGGGAGCGCGCCTTCGGGAGCGCGCCCCAAGCCTCCGCCTCAGTCTTGCTGCCCTCTCCCCCAAAGAAGAAGGAGGAGGAGGAGGAGAAGACCATGTCAGGTCCACGGATCCTACAAAGCTGCTAAGAAGAAGAGGAGGAGGAGGAGGAAGATGAAGAAGAGGAGGATGATGAAGGACAGCCCCAGGCCCCCGGCATTGCTGCTGCTGCTGCTTCTCCGGCTGACGCTGCTGCTTTTCCTCCTGGGGGACGCCGACGCTGCGGTGGGTGCTCTTCTCTCTTTCTCCCTTTCTCCTTCCTTTCTTCCCTTTCTCTTCCCTGCCTGGGAGAAGAAGAAGAAGAAAGAGAAGAAGAAGGAGAGCAGCCATGGAAGGTTTCTTTCCATCCAGGCGCTCTTGGGAGCGTGCGACTTTTCCCTGCCTTCTCCAAAAGAATTGGATCTCTCTCTCTCTCTCTCTCATTCCTCTCTTCTTCCTCTTCCTCTCTCTCTCTCTCTCTCTTTCCTGGGAGAGGGAGCAGCCATGGTTGGGAGCTCTTTCCAGATCTCCCTTTCTTAGAATCTAACTCTCCTGAAAGTGTGGGAAAAGTTTCTCCTTCTCTTCCCTCTCCTTCCTTCTCTCTTTCCCTAAGGTATCCAATGGGGAGGGGGCTTCTCATGTGCAACAGGCTGGCTTGGAAGGGGCTTTTCTTCCTCTCCATTTGGAGTCTAAACACATTGGGTGCCTTTGCAAGCAGGAGAGAGGCGACGTAGGTCTTCTCTCCATCTCAACCCAGGGTCTTAGGATTTTTTGGGGTGGGGGGCGACAAGTAAAAAATCAAGCTCCCTCTCTATGGAAAGAGAGAAAGGCAAAGCTCCAAGACTCTCCTTTGGGAGGGATGGAGGAGGAGGCATGATCAGCTCTGTGCCAGGGGTTCCTGGGAGTTGTAGTTTTGGGGAGGCACCAACACTCTTGGGGCAATAGCAGAGAGGGCTAAGGACACACTTTTCAGTGCCAGGGGTTCCTGGGAGTTGTAGTTTTGGGGAGGCACCAACACTCTTGGGGCACCAACAGAGCAACCTTTCAGTGTTGTAGGGGGGAGGCACCAGCACTCTTGGAAACACTAAGGAAACACCTTTTAGTGTTGTAATTTTGGGGAGGCACCAGCACTCTTGGGCACTAGCTTAGAGGGCTAAGGAAGCACCTTTCAGTGCCAGGGGTTCCTGGGAGTTGTAGTTTTGGGGAGGCCCCAGCACTCTTGGGCACTAGCAGAGAGGGCTAAGGAAACACCTTTCAGTGCCAGGGGTTCCTGGGAGTTGTAGTTTTGGGGAGGCACCAACACTCTTGGGGCAATAGCAGAGAGGGCTAAGGAAACACCTTTCATTGTTGTAGTTTTGGGGAGGCACCAGCACTCTTGGGCACTAGCTGAGAGGGCTAAGGAAGCACCTTTCAGTGCCAGGGGTTCCTGGGAGTTGTAGTTTTGGGGAGGCACCAACACTCTTGGGCACCAACAGAGAGGACTAAGGAAACACCTTTCAGTGTTGTAGTTTTGGGGAGGCACCAGCACTCTTGGGGCAATAGCAGAGAGGGCTAAGGAAGCACCTTCAGTGTTGTAGTTTTGGGAGGCCCCAGCACTCTTGGGCACTAGCAGAGGGGCTTAGCAAGCACCTTTCAGTGCCAGGGGTCCTGGGAGTTGTAGTTTTGGGAAGGCCCCAGCACTCTTGGGCACTAGCAGAGAGGGGTAAGGAAGCACCTTTCAGTGCCAGGGGTTCCTGGGAGTTGTAGTTTTGGGAGGCACCAACACCTTGGGGCAAGAGAGGGCTACACCTTTCATTGTTGTAGTTTTGGGAGGCACCAGCACTCTTGGGCACTAGCAGAGAGGGGTAAGGAAGCATCTTTCAGTGCCAGGGGTTCCTGGGAGGTGTAGTTTTGGGAGGCACCAACACTCTTGGGCACCAACAGAGAGGACTAAGGAAACACCTTTCAGTGTTGTAGTTTTGGGGAGGCACCAGCACTCTTGGGGCAATAGCAGAGAGGGCTAAGGAAGCACCTTTCAGTGTTGTAGTTTTGGGGAGGCCCCAGCACTCTTGGGCACTAGCAGAGAGGGCTTAGCAAGCACCTTTCAGTGCCAGGGGTTCCTGGGAGTTGTAGTTTTGGGGAGGCCCCAGCACTCTTGGGCACTAGCAGAGAGGGCTAAGGAAGCGCCTTTCAGTGCCAGGGGTGCCTGGGAGTTGTAGTTTTGGGAAGGCCCCAGCACTCTTGGGGCACTAGCAGAGAGGGCTAAGGAAGCACCTTTCAGTGGGAGTTATAGTTTTGGGGAGGCACCAACACTCTTGGGGCACTAGCAGAGAGGGCTAAGGAAGCACCTTTCAGTGCCAGGGGTCCCTGGGACTTGTAGTTTTGGGGAGGCACCAGCACTCTTGGGGCACTAGCAGAGAGGGCTAAGGAAGCACCTTTCAGTGCCAGGGGTCCCTGGGACTTGTAGGGGGAGGCACCAACACTCTTGGGGCACTAGCAGAGAGGGCTAAGGAAGCACCTTTCAGTGCCAGGGGTTCCTGGGAGTTGTAGTTTTGGGGAGGCACCAGCACTCTTGGGCACTAGCAGAGAGGGCTAAGGAAGCACCTTGTGGTCCTGTTGCATTGAGTCTAAAGTGGTGTCCAGACTGTATTTACAGTGAGGGCCAGGCATGGGTAAACTAAGGTCGCACTTTTTGGTTCCATAGCATTAAGTCAAAAGTGGTGTCGAAACTGCATTAACTCTACAGTGAGGACCAGGCATGGGGAAACTGGTCTTCCAGGTGTTTTGGACTGCAACTCCCACAATTCCTAACAGCCTCGGGCCCTTTCTTTTCCCCCTGAGCTTGAGCCTGTTAGTTAGGGCTTTTGCTGGCTCCTCAGCACTGTGGGTTACAGTAGCTTGTTGAAGTGGGAGCCTGTCTGTGGAAGTGGGCACCCCAGCCACACACATCCATGCACACATTCACTTTCATTATAGATATAGATAGTTATTTTCACCACCAGCAGAGTCTTATGTGTAGGATGACTTACCCAAGTGGTGTGCTTTACCAAGAGGTAGAGCCATGTCATGGAAGCCTTTGGGATGATTATTGGGTGCACCTCAAATCAGGCATGTAGCTGGGGGGGGGGGGGGAGCTTGACGGGCTTCAGCCCCCCCCCCCAATTCTCAGGGTGGTCCGCGAGAAGGCCTTACTGGTACATTATTTAAACTGTTATGTTTATTCATATCATGATCTGATCACCATGCTCAATATATCCTATATGTATGGGGGTCAGCGCCGTAGCCAGAGTGGGGGCGGCTTGAGGGGCTCACCCCCCCCCCCAATTCTCAGGGAGGTCCGTGAGAAGGCCTTACTGGTACATTATTTAAACTGTTATGTTTATTCATATCATGATCTGATCACCATGCTCAATATATCCCATATGTATCGGGGTCAGTGCCGTAGCCAGGGGGGGCTTGTGGGGCTCACCCCCCCCCCAATTCTTGGGGAGGTCCACGAGAAGGCCTTACTGGTACATTATTTAAACTGTTACATTTATTCTTATCATGCTCAATATATCCCATATGTATGGGGGGTCAGTGCTGTAGCGGGGGCAGGGCTTAAGGGGCTCACCCCCCCCCCCAATTCTCAGGGTGGTCCACGAGAAGGCCTTACTGGTACATTATTAAAACTGTTACGTTTATTCATATCATGCTCAATATATCCCATATGTATGGGGGTCAGCGCCGTAGCTGGGAGGGGGGCTTGAGGAGCTCCCCCCCCCCATTCTCAGGGTGGTCCACGAGAAGGCCTTACTGGTACATTATTAAAACTGTTATGTTTATTCATATCATGATCTGATCACCATGCTCAATATATCCCATATGCATGGGGTTATTATTGGGATAACGGTACAAAAGGTTTGCAAGAGTAGAGACCCTCTCTCACCCAGACTCACCCCCCCCCCCACACACAATCAAAATCCTGGCTACGGCCCTGACCCTTGTGCTCATTTTGCCTGGGGAAGGAGCCCAATTGGATGTTGCTTTTGATTTGGTTCAACCGTCTCCTTCAGTGGGTTACTGCGAGTTTTCTGGGCTGTCTGGCCATGTTCCGGAAGCATTCTCTCCTGACGTTTCACCCACATCTATGTCAGGCATCCTCAGAGGTTTGTTGGAAACGAGGCGAGTGGGGTTTATATATCTTTGGAATAACGTCCAGGGTGGGAGAAATCATTCTTGTGCGTTTGAGTGTTGCAAATAATCCCCTTGAATTAGCATTTGATAGCCTTGCAGCTTCAAGGCTTGGCTGCTTCCTGCCTGGGGGAAATCCTTTGTTGGGAGGTGATTAGCTGGCCCTGATTGTTTCTTGTCTGGAATCCTCCTGTTTTTGTGTGTTGCTTTTTATTACCTGTCCTGATTTAGAGTTTTTAAAATATTTTTCCTGAATGCCAGGAGGGATGGGGTTGATCGTATGTCGCTTGGGCGCGCATTCCACAGACGGGGAGCCACCACCGAGAAGGCCCTCTCTCTCATCCCCACCAACCACGTTTGAGAAGTTGGCGAGAGCAGGGCCTCCCCGGATGATCTTAAATTATGAGGTGGGACGTAGAGGCTGATGCGTTTGGACAAGTAAGCTGGGCCAGAACCGTATAGAGCTTTAAAGGTCAAAACCAGCACTTTGAATTGAGCCCGGAAGTGGACCGGCAGCCAGTGGAGCTGACACAACAGGGGGGTGGTATGCTCCCTATATGTAGCTCCGGTTAGTAATCTGGCTGCCGCCCATTGGACTAGTTGCAATTTCCGAACTGTCTTCAAAGGCAGCCCCACGTTGAGTGTGTTGCAGTAATCTATTTGGGATGTGACCTGATCAGACTTCCCAAGGTTTCGCACGAGTCTTACCTGTGCAAAAGCTCCCCTGGCCACCGCCGAGACCTGGGGTTCCAGGCTCAGCGATGAGTCCAGGGTCACTCCCAAGCCAATATAAACCCCCCTTGCCTCGTTTCCAACAAACCTCTGAGAATGCTTGCCGTAGATGTGGGTGAAACGTCAGGAGCGAGTGCTTCTGGAACATGGCCAGACAGCCTGGAAAACTCAGGGATTCTGGCCATGAAAGCCTTTGACAACCCATTGTCTCCTTTGGTCTTGCCACCCCTTCTTTATCTCTCCACCCCCCCCCCCTACTTTTTCCACCCCTCCTGAGAGGGAAGGAGTGCCTTCTCTCTCTCTTTATCAAACAAAGGCATGCCTAGTTTTGTCTAGCTCCCTGGCCTTTCCGAGGGACGCCTCTCCCAAGCCCTTTTTCCTAAGGGTGCGTCTGCACTTCCACCGCCGCGACTCCATGCTAGGCATTCACAAGAGTGGTGGTTTCACAAGACCTTTCGCTTTCCGTGCCCCAAACCGTAACTTGCAGAACAATTGCTTCAATTTAAAGGAAAAGGAAATTCCACCTGAACATTCGGAAGAACTTCCTAACTGTGGGAGCTGTTCAGAAGTGGAACTCTCTGCCCAGATATGTGGCGGAGGCTTTTAAGCAGAGGCTGGATGGCTATCTTTTGGGAGTGCTTTGAATGTGATTTGCCTGCTTCTTGGCGGAGGGGTTGGACTGAATGACCCCCTACAGGGCTGCCCAGGAAGTTGATCGCAATCGACCAGTCGATCCCGGGATTGAAGGAGGTCGACCCCAGCCGGATGGGGTGCTTCTCAGAGGGGGGCGGAGCCAGGCCGTGTCAAGCCCCGCCCCCTCCCCGGCTTTGGCATTCCCAGCAGCTTCTCCAGGTTTGAGGATGGCAGTGCCAAGCCAGTGGTGGCATAGCTAGCACAAGGCTCGCTTGGCATTGCCATCCTCAAGCCTGGAGAAGCTGCTGGGAGCTCCAAAGCCAGAGAGGAGAAGGCGGGGCTTGGCACAACCTGGCTCCGCCCCCTCTGGATTCCACTCTACCAGCAGCTTCTCCAGGCTTGAGGATGGCAGTGCCAAGCCAGCCTTGTGCTAACTATGCCACCACTGGCTTGGCACTGCCTTCCTCAAGCCTAGAGAAGCTGCTGGGAGCTCCAAAGCCAGAGGGGAGGGGCGGGGCTTGGCACGGCCTGGCTCCGGCCCCCTGTGGCTTTCGCTCTACCAGCAGCTTCTCACGGCTTGAGGATGGCAGTGCCAAGCCAGCCTTGTGCTAGCTATGCCACCACTGGCTTGGCATTGCCATCCTCAAGCCTGGAGAAGCTGCTGGTAGAGCGAAAGCCAGAGGGGGCGGAGCTAGGCTGCACCAAGCCCCACCCCCTCCCCTCTCCAGCCTTGAGGAGGTAGGTAGATCTTTCTGACTTGGGTTTTATTATCAGTAGCTCGTGTGCTGAAAAAGTGTGGGCATCCCTGACCCACTAGGTTTCCTCCAACTCTACGATTCCTCAGATGCCATCGTATGGTGCCTTGGCAGTGAAAGTGGTTCCCATTCTAACTGCATTCATTCTACACGTAAACGTAGTCTTTTGTCATTTTTAAGTGTCCTTAAACTCACAGGGGTGTGTGTGTGCATGTAATGCCATTGGTCGGTCTGCTTCATGCCTCCCTGGTGCCATTCTGTAGGGCCTGGAAGTGTGCCTTAGCCTCAGCTAGAGCTGCCAATCTGTGGCCCTTCAAATGTTGCTCCATATGTTCCCACCAGCCTTCATGGCTGATACTGCTGCTTAAAGACATTATGGGACCTCCGTAAGATCACATACTTGCGGCTCTCTGGTCTGGAGGGTGATTTTATTAGTTATGCAAGCTTGTGTTTCTTCTGTATTTACATCTATATATATAAAAATGTTCCTGTCGTCATGAGTACCTTAAAACAGTGTTTCCCAACCAGTGTGCCGGGGCACATTAGTGTGCCGTGAGCGATCATCAGGTGTGCCGTGGGAAATTGGAACGTCCAGGAAAGGGTGGGGGGAGAGAGTCTAGTGTGTTGATCTATAAAAACCCTAAGAAACCTACCTCGATAAAGGTACAAAATTACAACCACCCCCCTCCCCACCCGTTGTCTATTTGGTCTCTCCCTCTCCATGCATTGGGAAGGCCCACCTCCCTTTCCCCAAGTAGAGACCTCCTCTTGCCTCCTGGGGGTTCTGTGTGGGAAGTTTGGCCCAGTTCTATCATTGGTGGGGTTCGGAATGCTCTTTGATTGTAGGGGAACTATAAATCCCAGCAACTACAACTCCCAAATGGTAAGGTCTATTACCCCTGAACTCCATTTGCATTCATATTTGGGCATATTGAGTATTCATGCCAAGTTTGGTCCTGATCCAACATTGTTTCAGTTCACAGTGCTCTCTGGATATAGGTGAACTACAACTCCAAAACCCAAGGTCAATGCCCACCAAACTCTTGTAGTATTTTCTCTTGGTTATGGGACTTCTGTGTGGGAAGTTTGTGTCTTTCTGCCATTCCTGCCAGGATATCTATGTTGTGTTCATCGAAACAGGCCCAGGTTTCACACTGAGTGTATAAATACATTTAAAAGCATATTAACTCTATGTATTACTGTGTTAGAGTGTCATTTTGTGTCATTTTGGTTGGTGGTGTGCCCCAGGATTTTGCAAATGTAAAAAGTGTGCCGCGGCTCAAAAAAGGTTGGGAAACACTGCCTTAAAAACAATAAAAAAGCTACTGAGCCAATACTCACCAAATTTTGCAGGAAAACATCTCACCATGCAAGGTGTGACCAGCAATAAAAATCCCCCCAAAAACTCATCAAAAGTCATTAAATTAAATACCCACCCCCTACTCCAGCCCCAGCCCTGCCCCTTCCCACTCTGGCCCCGCCCCCTTGCTGCACTCCCCCCTTCTTCCCTCTTGTGTTCCTTCCTTCTTTCTTTCCCTTGGGCAAGGGAAGTAGAAAGGAAAGAAAAAGGACAGGAAAGGCAGGAAAGAGGTAAAGAAGGAAGGAAGGAGAACAGACAGGAAGGAAGGAGAAAAGAAAAGAGGGAGGGAAAAGGGGAAGGAATGAAAGAGGAAAAGGGGGAGGTAGGAAAGAAGGAGGGAAGGAAGGAAAGAAAGAGGTACCGAAGGAAGGAAGAAGCGAAAGTAGAAAGGAAAGGAACATAAGAACATAAGAAGAGCCATGCTGAATCGGACCTCAGCCCATCTAGTCCAGCATTCTGTATCACACAGTGGCCCACCAGTTGTACACGGGGATCTCGAGCAGAAGGGAGGGCAAAACCCTGACCTGCTCCCGACCCCCACAACCAGTACCCGGGAAATCCTGCCTACCTCAACCAACTCCGAGGTGGCACTTGAATGTCCATTTCCGTAACAACCGATACACTTGGTATCCATGAATCTGTCTAATCCTGCCTTGAAGCTGTCCAGGCTGACCACTGTCACAACCTCTTCTGGAAGTGAGTTCCATAACCCAATGACCCTCTGGGTGAAGAAATATTTCCCTTTATTAGTCCTAATTTTCCTACCTTGGAGCTTCAGGGAGTGCCCTCTAGTCCTAGTGTTTTGTGACAAAGAAAATAATTTTTCTTTATTCACCTTTTCTATCCCATGCATGATTTTATACACTTCGATCAAGTCACCTCTTAAACGCCGTCTTTCAAGGCTGAAAAGACCAAGGCGTTGCAACCTGGTTTCATAAGGGAGCCGCTCCATCCCTTGGATCATTCTTGTTGCCCTTTTCTGTACCTTTTCCAGTTCCGTTATATCCTTCTTAAGGTGCGGAGACCAGAATTGTACACAGTACTCCAAATGTGGCCTTACCATAGATTTGTAGAGAGGTAATACAACATTTGCTGACCTATTTTCGATTCCCTTTCTGATCATGCCTAGCATAGAATTTTTTTTCACTGCTGCTGCGCACTGGGTTGACATCTTCATTGAGCTGTCCACCAAGACCCCAAGATCCCTTTCCTGGTTTGTCTCGGAAAGCTTTGACCCCATCAGTTGATAAGTGTAGTTGGGGTTCTTTGCCCCGATGTGCATGACTTTACACTTGTTTAGGTTAAAATGCATTTGCCACTTTGTTGCCCATTCACTCAATTTCGAGAGATCTTTCTGGAGCTCTTTACAGTCAGTTTCATTTTTAACTACCCTGAACAATTTAGTGTCGTCTGCAAACTTTGCTACCTCAGAATTCACTCCTACATCCAGATCATTAATGAATAAATTAAAAAGTAACGGACCCAAAACTGAACCTTGGGGTACGCCACTTCTCACCTCTTTCCACCCAGAGAAATGTCCGTTTATTACCACCCTTTGTTTCCTACAGTTTAGCCAGGTTCCAATCCAGGACAAGACCTGTCCCCTGATTCCATGGCTGAAGAGCTTATTTAGGAGCCTTTGGTGAGGGACTTGGTCAAAAGCCTTTTGAAAGTCAAGGTAAACAATATCAATTGGGTCCCCTTTATCTATGTGTTTATTTACACCCTCAAAGAATTCTAACAAGTTAGTAAGACATGATTTGCCTTTGCAGAAACCATGTTGATTTTCCTTCAGCAATGCCTGTTCTTCTATGTGCCTAGTAATTTTTTCTTTAATAATGGTTTCCATCATTTTGCCTGGAACTGAGGTTAAACTGACTGGTCTATAATTTCCTGGATCACCTCTGGATCCTTTCTTGAAGATCGGTGTTACATTTGCCTCCCTCCAGTCCTCGGGTACAGTGCCTGATCTTAGGAAAAGGAAAGGAAAAGGAAAAGAAAGGCAGGAAAGAGGTATAGAAGGAAGGAAGGAGAGAAGAAAGGAGGGAGGAGAGAAGAAAGGAGGGAGGGGAAAAGGGAAGGAATGAAAGAGGGAAAGGGGGAGGAAGGAAAGACAGAAGGAGGGAGGGAAAGAAGGAAGGAGGGAAGTAAGGAAAGAAAGAGGTACCGAAGGAAGGAAGAAGAGAAAGTAGAAGGAAAGGAAAAGGAGAAGAAATGCAGGAAAGAGGTAAAGAAGGAAGGAGAAAAGGAAATAAAAAGTGAAAGAGGGAAGGAAACAGGGTGGAAAGAAATGAGACAAAGGAAGAATTAGAGAAAGGGGGAGGAAAGGAAGGAAATGGAGAAGGATGAAACCAAAGAGTGAAAGAAAGAATAAAAGAAAGAGGTTGAGAAGGAAGAAAAAAGGGGGGAAGGAATAGGTAGGTACCAGCCATTCTTCACTGTAGACACACGTATGGTTCGATTTGATATGGAAGGCTGTGTTGACCATTAATGTGGTGGTACAAATGGGGATGTACCACCACATTTGGTCAATGATCTTCGGAGATGTGTTGTCGAAGGCTTTCATGGCCTGAATCACTGGGTTGCTGTGAGTTTTCCAGACTATGTGGCCATGTTCCAGAGGCATTCTCTCCTGATGTTTCACCCACATCTACCGCAGGCATCCTCTGAGGTTGTGGGGTTTGCTGGAAACTAGGCAAGTGGGGTTTTTATATTATTACTAGCTTGGGGACCCGGCGGTGCCTGGGTTATTTGAGGAAGGCATTGTTTGCCAAGGTTGGTCCTTATCAGATGTTTACGTGGCTTGCAGTGGTCTCAGGAACTTAGTTAAGGTACTGCAAGTCCCATTGGCCATGGTCCATCCCCCTCCAAACAGCACCAGGTTGTAGAGTGGGTCATGGGGGCTCTGTGTGTCACATTTGGTCTTGATCATTCTTTGGATGAAGGTTGCAGCAGTCTCGGAAGGTGAGTGAAGGTATTTCAAGTCCCATCATCTGTGGTCCATCCTCCTTGAAACAGCACTATGGTGTAGAGTGGGTCAAGGGGGATCTGTGTGCTAATTTTGGTCTGTAGTGGTCATTGGGTGAGGGTCGCATGGTGAAGTGGGCCATTGGGCTCCTGTGTGGCAAGTTTGGTCCTGATCCGTCATTGCTGTGGGCAGCAGTTTCTGGCTGCCTGAGGCCTTTCCTTTTCCCTTTGCATCACCTTAGAATGTTGGAATGTGGATGGCCAATCGGAGTCCTTTATGCAAATACCATTTCAGTGGCAACCAATCCCCTCTGTCTGGGGCTGTGGAATGTTGGAGGTCTGAGGCTGGCTAATCAGAGTCCTTTATACAAATATTCCCTTAGGGGCAACCTATTGAAAAGCTGTCGCATATTCCTTGGCACCTCCGCACCTCCCAGAAAATGAACATTCCATTTCCAACGGGGAAAAAACTGTCATTTGGCTAACTCAAGCATTCAGTTGCATTCTGTTTTGCTGGCCAATCAGAGTCATTTATGCAAATTGTCTCTCAGTGGCAACCAATTCCCTCTGCCTGGTGCCTTAGAGTGTTGTAGTTCTGAGGCTGGCCAACCAGAGTCCTTTATGCAAATAATCTGGTGCCTGAGAGTGTCGGTGTTCTGAGGCTGGCCAATCAGAGTCCTTTATGCAAATAATCCCACAGTGGCAACCAATCAAAACGCTGCCACATATTCCTCCATCCGCACCTCCGCAAACACTGACTTTTATTATATACATAGATTATTTATTTTGTTTACAGTATTCATATTCCGCCCTTCTCACCCCGCAGGGGACTCAGGATGGATTACAATGTACACATCCATGGCAAACATTCAATGCCATAGACACACAACACATATAGACAGAGGCTATTTAACATTCCAACTTCTGGCCACCAGGGGAGTTGTCGCTTCACCATCCATCTGTGACACTGATGAAATACTTTCCGCATTCCCCGCATGCTTTTTCTGGATTTTTTTTAATGGCCTCATAAATTTTGTTAAATTAGCCTCCCCACAAAGTGGTACCTAAATTTCCTACTTGACAGATGCAACTGTCTTTCGGGTTGCAAAGGTCGACAACAAGCTACACAATTGGCCAGAAGCTCACTCCAACCCGGGCTGGCTTCGAACTCATGACCTTTCGGTCAGTAGTGATCTTTAATGCAGTTGACACCCAGCCAGCTGCGCCACAGTCCCGGTGCTTATATCTGTGGAATGTCCCTGGTGGGAGAAATAACTCTTGTCTGTTTGAGGGAGGTATGGTAGTTGCAATTGACCACCTTGATTAGCATTGAATGGCCTTGCAGCTTCAAAGTTTGGCTGCTTCCTGCCTGGGAGAGAACCTTTTACTGCCATCTCTGAATAACCAAATTCACAAAAGTCGAGTCTGCAAATGTGGCAGGCTTTGGGTATATCCCAATAAATAGCAGGCCATATCCAGTGCCAAAAATGTGTGTCCACAGAAACGAACGCCTGACCAATAAGATCCACATGTTACGCTTTCTTAGTATCCGCACGAAGCCGCTGGACAACATCAGACCGAGGTTTGGGCTGGATTGTCATGAAACATACACAGTTTTTGCGGCTCTGCCATCTGTTTCCTTCAAAGGGTCTGCGGAGCTGTAAACATGCGCCTGGAAGGCAAATTGGGGGTGGATGGAGACAAGGAAGCTAGAGTAAAACGAATCCACCGCTTTGGGTGGAGATAGGAGAAGGGGTTGAGAGAACAGCAATCCCATCAAAGGCTAAGGTTGAAGGCTTTCCTGGGCTTGATGTTATCACTGGACGGAAGCAGAGGTTGGCCATCCAGGGTGCCTTTTATCATCTGGGTCTGATTCACTGGCTTGTATGGCTTTGGTGCTGTGATTCCGGCCCTAATCGCGTCCAGATTAAACTATTGTGACTTGCTGCAAGAAGGTCTGCGCTCAAAGGTTAAACCGGTGCCTGGTTGTTTGAAAAGATTAGAGTCTGGCAGGGTTTCCCAACGTATCCTCCTGTTATGTTTTGTATTTCCCCAGTATATTATTTTGCTTTGTTTAATATCTATCTATCTATCATCTGTAATGTTGTTTTATGTTTTGTATGCTACTAGCTGTACCCGGCAGGCGTTGCTGTGCCCTTTTTAGGAGATGCGAGAAAGTCCAATCATCCACGGTGTGCCCTCCTCTAAACTGCAGTTGGATGGAGTGTGGGTCATGGGGGCACTGTGTGCCAAGTTGGGTCTTTATTGGTCTTGGTTCTGGGCCACAGTGGTCTGTGGGGAATGATGGGTTTTAAGTACTACAAATCCCATTTTCCATGGTGGTACTTCAAGTCCCATCATGCATGGTCGGGTAGGTTACTCTGTGTGCCAAGGTAGGTTACTGTAAATTCAGGCCATACACAATGTCCCGTGAGCTGAGGCCTAGTTAGGAACAGCAAGTTAATGAAGCCTTACTGTCAATTCAGGCCATACACAATGTCCAATGAGCTGAGGCCTAGTCGGGAGAATCAAGTTAATGAAGCCTTACTGTCAATTCAGAGCGTAAACAGCTTCCCAGTAAGTGAGGGCTAGTTAGGGAAATCAAGTTAATGAAGCCTTACTGTCAATTTTGGGCGTGGTCTGTGATTTTTTGGGGTGTAAATTTTCGGTTGGAAGTGATTTGGGTATTTGTGTTGGGGATTGGCTCAGGCCTTTTCCTTATTCTGTTTTGGCAGTTTATTATGGATCGGAATTTTCATGTTGGCTGGCCAGTGCAGCAGTTATGCAAATCCGCCCTTATTGGCAGCCAATCATGTTGTTCAGAATGTAGAGGCTGGGTGAGTCTTTGGCTGCCCCGGAGGATGCTGGTAAATGTAGTTTTATTTTTACTCGTTGTTTTGGGGGCCTTTTAGGTTTTGGGGGAGTTTCTTTGCTACAAACGTACCTTGCTTGAGGCCTATTTCTGTTGGCAAGTATTGTGTTTCTGCGTTGTATGGTTTCTTTGTTTGAGGTATACATCACATGACGTGAACCCATTTATATAATAGATTGTATTGAAATGCACTTTTGGGCTTGGTCTCATGTGAGCCACCCCAAGTCCCTTTGGGGAGATGGTGGTGGGGTATAAATAAAATTTATTTATTGATTTATTGATTTAGGTGTTTTAGACTCCCCTGATCATTGACCAGAGCAAGTTGAATGGGAGGATGATCCATGCTTTAATCTTTTGGGGGCCTCAATTGGGGAATCGAGGCTTTGCTTCTATATCATTTGTAAGACCAAGGATGCATCTACACCAATGACTCCCAAACTTTTAAACTGCCCGGATTATTTGAGAAAGGCATCGTGTGCCAAGGTTGGTCTTTGGTACTTCAACTCCCATCATCCATGGTCCACCCTCCTCCAAACTGCAGCAGGATGTAGAGTGGGTCATGGGGGCTCTGTGTGGCAAGTTTGGTATTTATTGGTGAGTGGATGAGGGTCACATTGTTTTCAGGAAGTGAGTGAAGGTACTGCAAGTCCCATCATCCATGGTCCATCCCCCTTAGAACTGCAGCAGGATGTGGGTCATGAGTAGCCTGTGTGGCAAGTTTGGGCCTGGTCTGTGATTTGTAGGGGCTACAATGTTCTGAGCAAAATTGAATTGGGTGACGGTACTGCAAATCTTATCATTTGTGGCCCATCCTGCCCTAAAGTGCTCCAGGTTGTAAAGTGGGCCATTGGCCCTCTGTGTGCCAAGTTTGGTCCTGATCCGTCATTAGTGTGGGCCACAGTGCTCTAAGCACTGCAAGTCCTGTCATCCATGGTCCATTCCCCCCCTTCCAGGATGTAGAGTGGGTCTTGGGGGTTCTTTGTGCCAAGTTTGGTCTTGTTCTGTCATTGTTGGGGGTCGCAATGTGTTTTGTCCTTAAACTCCCACCATGCCTGACTGCCTCAGGCCTTTTCCTTACCCCCCCCCCTTGCCACTTTAGAGTGTCGGAATGTTGGTGGTCCTGGCCAATCAGAGGCGTTATGCAAATACTCCCTCAGTGGCAACCAATCCCTTCTGTCTGGTGCCTTAGAATGTTGGAGTTCCGAGGCTGGCCAATCAGAGTCCTTTATGCAAATAATCCCACAGTGGCAACCAATCTGAAAGCTGCCACATACATACAAACAAACAAACAAACATACAAACATTCTCTTTTATTATATACATATATACATAATAGATAACTAGTATAGGAGTATTGTAACTAGTATTGTAGAAGGTTGCTATTTCCAACAAGGCCAAGGGCTGTCCAACTGCTTCCATTCTACAGTGCATACACACCCCACGTTGTTACTGTTTGCCCATAAATATTTTCTGACTTGTGGTGGAGTTTGTTGTCTTTGCTCTCCTCTGAGGCTGAGAGAGTGTGACTAGGCCGCTGAGTGGGTTTCCATGCCCAAGTGGGATTTTAACCCTGGCCTCTCAAAACTCTCCACAAGACGAATCCCAAGATATTGCATTTTTCATAATTTCCCCATTTATGTGGCTTCCCTGATTACATTTAATGCCTCCCTCAAAATACTTGGATGCTTCAGGGCGCATCTACACCGCAGAACTAATGCAGTTTGACCCCACTTGGAAGTGCCATCGCTAAATGCGATGGAATCATGGGAACGGCAGTTTGGTGAGTTATGTTGTAAGCCATCGCGAGTCCCCTGGGGAGAGCGGGGCGGATATAAACATCACTATCAGGTACATAACAAAATATGTACACAGCAAACAAGGTCACTATGCTGGCTTTTGTATTTGAACAATTGTCGGACCCTTCATGTGTGATGCATCAGTGAATAATGCGGGCAGATCCGAGTAGGGTGGCCTTTTGCAGCTGACCAATGGCAATTTTGTCAGCGCCGATTGTTTTGAAGTTCAGGCCAAGGTCTTGAGGCACTGCACCCAGTGTGCCAATCACCACTGGGACCACCTTGACTGACTTGCGCCAGAGTCTTTGCAGTTCGATCTTTAAATCCTCATATCGTGTAAGCCAAACGCGGGTCTAAAGGAGGTCGATTGCAGCCGGATGGGGTGCTTCTGCCCTGCGCGTGGCGCACCTTGCGCGTGCACCTTCTGCACGGCGCTCCTTTTGTGGGGCATTGCGGGAATGAGGAGGCCCTACCTCTCATTCGGATGCAACCATGCAGACTCCGCTACCGGCGAGAGAGAGACAGGGTGGAGCGCGAGATGGGGGCCTCCGGAGGCCCTGCCTCGCGTTCCCTTGTTCCCGCTGCCGGCGAGAAAGAGGCGCGCATGCCGCTCCTCCTGCGCGCTGCTCCTCCCGCGAGGCATTGCGGGAACAAGGGAGCATGGGGCAGGGCCTCCAGAGGCCCCGCCTTACACTCCCTCATTTCCACTCCCGGCGTTCCCACTGCCCTGCGAGAGTACCAGTGTGCGGGAAGAGCGGTGCTCGGGAAGAGTGGTGCATGCGCGTGAAAAGTGCACCGCGCAGAAGGTAGATCTTTTTGACTTGGTTTTTAAAAAAGTAGCTCGCATGCTGAAAAAGTGTGGGCACCCCGGTGTAAGCTTTTAAAAATTATTATTATTATTAGCACCCTTTGACAGAGAACGTGTCAATACTTTGCGAAACTGCAACTCCCAGGATTCCATAGCATTGAGCGGTGACCCAAAATGCCCACATGTGACAGTAATAATTCAAGTTCAGAAGCAGGACCAAGCAAGAACATTGACTTTCTGGGCTCCTCAACTTCCTAAAAGGCTATTTTAATATATTCATTAAACCAGTGTTTCTCAACCAGTGTGCCGTGGCACACTAGTCTGCCGTGAGCGATCATCAGGTGTGCCGCGAGAAAAGCTCTCTGCCCCCTTCCTTCCCCCCTCCTCCTGTCGAACTCCTGCTGCTTGGGAGAGGAGGAGGAAGGGACGGGCGGCGGTGAAGAAAAAGAAGAAGGGACCGGGGCACCGCCTCCTTCGGCCATTTCCCCAACCAGCCTCCAATCTGCAATGACTCCCACCATGACTCTCGCCCCTTGCTTGTTGAAGCCACGCAGAGAAGCCCCGCCTGCTGAAACCCGTCCACCGCTCATGCTCCTCCTCTGTGAGAACTGAAACCAGGGAGAGGGGGACATGACGCAGCCTGCCTCTGCCCCCTCCCCCTGGCTTCAGCACTCCCACAGCTTCGCCAGCCTTGAGGGGGCAGTGCCAAGCCAGTGATGGCAGAGCCAGCACAATGCTGGCTTGCCCCCTCAAAGCTGGCGACCCTCTCCCCCCGGCTTCCACTCTCCCACAGCTTTTCCAGCCTTGAGGGGGCAGTGCCAATCCAGCGGTGGCAGAGCCAGTACAATGCTGGCTTGGCACTGTCCCTCAAGGCTGGTGAAGCTGTGGGAGAACTGAAGCTGGGAGGGGGCGGGGCATGGCGCGGCCTGGCTCTGCCCCCTCCCCCAGCTTCAGCGCTCCCACAGCTTCGCCAGCCTTGAGGGGGCAGTGCCAAGCCAACGGTGGCAGAGCCAGCACAATGCTGGCTTGGCACTGTCCCCTCAAGGCTGGTGAAGCTGTGGGAGAACTGAAGCCGGGGAGGGGGCGGGGCATGGTGTGGCCTGGGTCCGCCCCTGGCTTCGGCACTCCCAGCAGCTCACCATTCCCCAGCCGTTTTTTTCTGTGTTACAATGTCATTTTGTGTCATTTTGGTTGGTGGTGTGCCCCCAGATTTTTTTAATGTTAAAAGTGTGCCGCGGCTCAAAAAAGGTTGGGAAATACTGCATTAAACAATGTAGCACTGGAAGGTGAGTGTTTCTGCATGCAATGTTCCAACTTGGATACTAAGCATAAGGAGGAAAACGAAACCTAAAAATTTACATTTCCGCTCCTTGTTACCATGTTTAAAAAAGTAACTCTTGTCCTTCCTCTTTGCCATGTTTAGATAACATTTTGTGCCTCGTGAGATACGTTTGAGTCCTTTTGTTGCTTTGAGGAACAGAACTAATTAGAGGAGAATGAGATAAGTGGCAGAGTAGATCCTGACCCTGGACGTTGAGTCAGTTGAGTTTGAGAGGAAAAGTCCATTTCAGCGGCACAGTCAACGATCCACATTTGCCATTTACATTTTTTTTTTGCAGGTTTAATTCTTTACAAAGTTGATTACAATCTTATTTCTGGGAACCTCTAGGCCAGTGTTTCCCAACCTTTTTTGAGCCAAGGCACACTTTTAACATTTAAAAAATCCTGGGGCACACCACCAACCAAAATGACACTCTAACACAGTAATACATATAGTTAACTGACCTTGAGTTTTGGAGTTGTAGTTCACCTCCATCCAGAGAGCACTCTGGACTCAAACGATGTCAGATCAGGACCAAACTTGGCATGAATACTCAATATGCCCAAAAGTGAACACAGATGGAGTTTGGGGAAAATAGACAGGGAGCCGGAGGGAGGCCGAGAGCGGTTTCGCATGCACCGAAGAGGAGGGAGGGACGGGGCCCTGCGGGGAGCTGTTCTCCCTGTTTGCTGCTCCACTGGGCTTGGTGGAGCCGCAAACCGGGTAAAAGGAAATAGAGGAGATGCATCTCGGGCCCTGGCTGCTTCCAACCCACGGTTTGGAAGCAGCGAGGCCCCGAGATTTCCTCCGTTTTCCCAGGTCTCCCTCACAAGCGGAGGGAGAGCCTGGGGAACATGCCCTGCCTGGGAGCCGGGTTTGTCTGGCTCACATCTTCCACCGGGCTCAGCAGAAGACGCGAGCCGGACAAACCCGGCTCCCAAGCAGGGCCTGGGCCCTGCGTGGAGCCGCGAACTGGGAGAAAGGCTCCCCGAGGTGCCCAGGTTCCCGCCTCCTCCTCCTCCGGAAGTGAGCCCACGGGATAGACTCTATCCTGTGGGCTCACTTCCGGAGGAGGAGGAGAGCGTCGCCCGGCCCCTCCCCTCCTGAGCATCCCCTGCCTCTCTAGATCCGAGAGAGGATCATGTTTCCCAACCGCTGTTCCGCGATCAGCTGGTGTGCCGCGGGAAAACCTCGGAGGGGGAAGAAAGGGGGGAGAGAGACGTTATCTCGCGGCACACCAGCTGATCGACCACGAACACTAGTGTGCAGCGGAACAGCGGTTGGGAGACACTGCTCTAGGTCCTCCAATGCAATTCTATGGTCAGCTTTCAACAGAAGTTGACCATAACGTCATATTAGAAGATATTGGAAATTCCTAGTTTCATGTTCTCCTGGGTTAAATACATAGCTATACCCCTAACCCAAACCAATGTGGAAGGATGAGAAGTAGAGCAGGAACATGTGACATAAAAGTTGTGAGGCTGGAAGGAGAGATGTCTCTCAAAGAGCAGCCTGGTGCATCAGGAGAAGGCCATGATACACTTTTTCGCACTGTTTCCATGTTGTCATTACAACAACGGACAGGAAGACAGATGCTGTGCAACTAGGGGTGGATCTTTGCAACAGTATTATAATAGTCAACACTTTCTGGTGAAGTTTGGTTTAGACCAGGGCTGTCCAACAGGCGGCCCTGGGGCCATACACGGCCCCCGAGCCCATCCCTCCGGCCCCCTAACTTGTTTTGATAAAATACAAATTAAAAATAAAAAAAATAAAAAAACAAAACACCTACTTCCGGGTTTAGGCAAGCATCGCGAGACTACGCCAGCCACAGACGGGATTTTGAGGGAGCTCGAAATCCCGTCTGTGGCTGCGTAGTCTTGCGGCAGCTGCCAAAATCTCGGGTCCCGCGGCTCCTCCTCCCTGGCGGCTGTTTCCAGGCCAGCCCCCATTCATTCCCTCAGAGAGAGGGAGGAGGGGAGTGAGGCAGGGAAAGCCCCTCCTGGCTCCGTCCTCTTCCTGTGGAGGGCCTCGCTTCCCGCCCCGCGGATGGGAGAGCGCCACACCCGGCCTGAGCTCGGCCTCGGCTCCAGCGGGGCTCTTCGGGGGGCGGCGGCGTTGGCGCCCGGCCCTGTGGCGCGGCTCCCACAGTATGAGTAAGGAAGGGCCTGGCTCGAATCAATCAATCTAAAAACAGTGAGACGTTGGGTGAGGGGGGGGGTCCCTCAGCGGCGGTTTCCTTGGCGACGCTTTCTTCCCCTCCTCCGCGCCCCCTCCCCCTTGTGCTGCCTTCCCCCGCGTGCAGGGCGCAACGTGGCTTCCTTTGCGCCTGCCCCGTGGCTTGTTTTCCCTTCAGGGAGGGGAGGGAGGGAGGTCTTTGGGCCTCCTCCCCCTGCCTCTGGGAAAGGAGGCCCCATCAAGCCCTGTGACGGCATTGAGGTGTTTGGTTTTTTTTTGGTGTGTCCCAATTTGAGTGTGGACTCAAATAACTCAAAGGTATTTGGAAACATTCCCCCAAATCCACCAGTGTTCCCATTTGGGTATATTGAGTATTCATGCCAAGTTTGGTCCAGATCCATCATTATTTGAGTCCACAGTGCTCTCTGGATGGAGGTGAACTACAACTCCACAACTCAAGGTCAATTGTAAGTAAATTGGAGCTGGGGAGGGGGCGGAGCCGGGGGAGGGGCAGAGCCAGGGGAGGGGCAGAGCTGGAGGAGGGGGCAGACCCTTCGGCCCCCCAGGTGATCAGTGACCGGAATTCCGGCCCTTGGGCCCGTAGAAGTTGGACAGCCCTGGTTTAGACTACAGTTTGGTTTAGACTACAAGGTTAGATTACTGTAACACTTTCTACATTGGCCTGCCTCTGTCGGTGACCCGGAAACTCAAGCTGGTGCAGAACGCCGCAGCTCAGTTGCTCGCAGGAGTTCCTGCGAGCTGCCACATTACACCAATTCTGCGGGAACTGCACTGGCTTCCTATTGAGTACCGGATCACCTTCAAAGTGCTAGTCTTGACCTTCAAGGCCTTGTATGGTCTGGGGCCAGTGTACCTGAGGGACCGCCTAACCCCATACCGTCCCATGAGAACACTTAGATCTGAAGACTGGAATCTTCTAGCCGTGCCCAATGTCTAACTTCTCCATCGCCCCAGTTCTCTGGAACGCACTACCCCCGGAGATTCGGGCCTTGCGTAATCCGTTGTCGGCCCTATTCCGGCAGGCCTTTGAGCTGTAATGTGCTATCCCCTAGGACTTGTGCTATCTCTTAGGAATTGCTTTATCCTTGTGGTTTTATTGCTGTTGTAGATTTGTTGTTTTATTGTTGTGCTTGATGTAAGCCGCCCCGAGCCGGCTGGGAGTGGCGGCCAATAAATCTAACAAATAAATAAATAATAATAAAATAAACATTTTATGAATATTTTCTCTTTTTATGAACCTTCAAGAAGCTTAAGATCATCCGGAGAGGCCCTTGATGGGGACGAGAGACAGAGCCTTTTCAGTGGTGGCTCCTCGGCTTTGGAACACCCTTCCAAATGACATCAGATTAGCCCCCTCCCTCCTGACATTTCAGAGGAAGGTCAAGACCTGGCTATTTGACCGGGCATTTGCAAATGAAGTATGATTATCAAATAGAGACCTAAGGAACGACGACGATGCAATTTGGAAATCGACTTAATAATGAGACGCTGATATTGTGTTTTTAACGTTAAATGTTAAATGGTATATGTTGAAATTGTATTGATAACTGTTGATTTGTTTGTTTTGAGCAGTTCCTGCTATTTGTACACCGCCTCGAGTCGCCTTCGGGCTGAGAGAGGCGGTCTAGAAGCAAAGTAAATAAATAAATAAATAAATAAATAATGGCAATCCACTTCCATAGGGATGGAGTGAGGAACTCTCTTGCCATTTTGATGGGATCTTGTGAGCCTAGAAGGATTTTGATGGGTTCTCCAAAGCCTGGGGAGGTGTTCCAGTAAGTAAACCAGACCATCCTGCTAAGGCCTACTAAAATGTCTTGAATCGTTGACATTATTGTTTCTTAGTGTCTGAAGAATTACCGTTCTCTGGTATATATCATGAAGCAGGTTGGTTGACCAGATTCAAGTAGAGCCAACCTCAAGGTGGAGCTGACTGAGTGCACAATATAACATATATGATCGGACTTGATGGTGAAGCCAGCAAGATGTCTCTACAGCAGGGGTGCCCACACTTTTTCATCATGTGAGCTACTATGTGAACAATCAAGTTGAAAAGATCGCCTGTTGTGCATGTGAGCGTGCGCGCGCATGTGCGCGCGCATGCTCCTACTGCAGCCTTCTGTCCACGCGGGGCTTCTGTCTTGCCTGCCCATGAACTCGCTGCCGCGCGCACCCGGAAGGATCCTCCTTGCCTGCGCGCGCGCTCACTCTTAATGTCTTTGTTGCCTTCCTCCTTCCTACAGCGTGCTTTCGCGAAGCAGGAAGTCCCCATCCCGTTCTGCTTCTTGCGTGCACAGCAGGCCCCTCCCATGCACGCAGCAGGAGGGTATTTATAGGTGCACCTGCCAGTGCTCCGGCCAGATATGCCCCCCCCCAGCAGCAACCAATGGGCGGTCATGTCACCACACCGTGCGTGGCAAGACGAGTGCCAGGCCCACCCACTAAAGCCTCATTTTGGCAAAGAAGCCCGCAAAGGCGGTGGCGGGAGTGCATGTGCGTGCGCATGGCAGGAGCGCGCCATCTGGCTGGTGAGGCCCAAAGATCACCTGGAAGGGGGCCGAAGATCACCTAGGTGCTCCCGATCACCATAATGAGCACCCCTGCTCTACAGTATATCATTGTCTCCATTACATCCTCTCATATCTTCCCAAAGAGCTGTTGAGGATTATCCAGGTTGACTTGGTTCCATCAAAACCTTTTGATTTTAAGAAAGCTTGACACCATTTTCATTATGGAATTGTTGGTATAACTATGACCCCATTATACAACCCTCTGCCTTGTAGGGTTATGGAGGCTTTTGTAGTCTAGTGAGGTAGAAAGAGAGCTTATGGAGGAATCTGGTAGCAATAGCAGTCAAGCTGCTGTGTAAAATGGAATTGAGCACATCCCTTATGTTATGTAACACTTCTCTTGAAATCTCTAGATCAGTGGTTCCCAAACCTTTTTTGGCCTGAGAGTCCAGTTGGACCCTCTGCTGACGATGGAGGCCCAGGTCTCTATGGTCAGCAGAGCCACATTTTTCCACCTGCGATAGGCTAGGCGGTTGGCGACCTACCTCTCC
This sequence comes from Anolis apletophallus, assembly GCA_030556195.1. Classification (NCBI taxonomy): domain Eukaryota; kingdom Metazoa; phylum Chordata; class Lepidosauria; order Squamata; family Anolidae; genus Anolis; species Anolis apletophallus. Next base: position 41,019,581 of record JARBWK010000016.1, read on the forward strand.
GAATGCGACTTGGCCACTGTGATCCAGGTGACAGTCATCTCGAGACTGGTCTACTGTAACGCCCTCTACATGGGCCTTCCTTTGTCCGTGATCTGGAAACATAAATAAATAAATAAAAATAAAAATAAATAAAAATAATATATAGCAGAAGCATGGATTCAGATAGAAAATAGACTTCATCTAAAGATTAGGAAGAATTTTTTTTACTGCCAGAGTCATTCTGTAGTAGACTAGATGACCATAAAGATTGGTGAGCTCTCTTCCTTTGAAGGTATTTCAACAGAAGTTGGGTGGGTACCTTTCAGGAGCCCTTTAGTTGCGTATTCCTCCATTGCAGGTGGTTGGATTACATGGTCCTTGTGGCCCCTTCTAAGATTTAATCCTAAGGGCTCAAAAAAACACAAGTATTACTGAATTAATTCCAGCCCCGTTATCCTGAGATGCAGCCTTGGCCTAAATAAACAAGACATTCCAGCCCTGTTCCAACTCCAGACCTTGGCAGACAGTCCCGGGTCATTGACGGGTCACTCTGTTTCCCTAAAAATACAGCTCTGTGATCTCCAGCCATCCAAGGTGAAAGACTCATTGTTGACATGGCCAAATGGGACACCTGTCTGTGTTGGGACACTACAAAGTGAACTCATTTCCTATGCGATACAACAACTTTTTAGACACCAATGATTTGGGCCCATTTCCTATTATCTTTCCCCTCGTTTTCATCCATTGAGAAGAACAACTAGTTGGGATGGATCTCCACTGTTGTTTGGGGAAGCTGACCATAGGACCTCATGGGAAGGCCTAGACATTCTCAATAGCAGAACAATATTACAAACAGTACAATGCAATGCAAATAATCAATCATGTGATTAATACACAGTATGAGCATGAATCACAAGCCCATATACATGGTTGGGCGAAGGAGTATTCCACTTGGCACTGAGTGACCCTTAGTGAAGTCCTGGGTGTAGTGACCCATGGACCTGCGACTGAGTCAATAGGGGAACCTTGGTAGGTGGCAGGGCTGGTGGCTGCTATGGTGGGCAGGCGCCAACGGCTGGAGGTAAGCTGACGACGCCAAGATGGCCGTTTCGCGTAACCGCTTCCTCAGGGCGCTGATCACTTCTGACCGCTCCTCCCCAGTATTGTAGTAGACCAATTTAGACTCAAAGTCGAAATGAGAGATTTCGCGTTTCCGCGTTTCAATACAGATCGCTCTTGTGAGTTATCTCCCGAGCTGCAATCAGTCTAAATTGGGAGCCGGACAGCAGCGTTCTGCACTAGTTTAAGTATCTGGGTTGCAGTCAAGGGAAGGCCAATGTAAAGAGTGTTACAGTAGTCCAGTCTTGAGATGACCGTGGCCTGGAGCACCGAGGCCAGGTCATTCCGGGACAGATAGGGGGCCACCCGCTTTGCATGATGCAGATGGAAAAATGCGGCCCTGCTGACAGTGGAGATTTGAGCCTCCATTGACAGCAGGGGGTCCAAAAGGACTCCAAGGCTTTTTACTGATGATGACGGGCGTAATGCCTCGCCATCCAGGGTTGGCAGTTGGATGTCCCTATTGTCCGGACAGCCCAGTCATAGGATTTCCGTCTTCACTGGATTCACCTTCAACCTGCTGGCTCGCAGCCATCCAGTGACGACCTCAAGGCACAGATGGAAATTATCGGGTACGGAGTCCGGGCGGCCCCCCATCCTCAGAATGAGCTGGGTGTCATCAGCGTACTGGTGACACTCCCGCCCAAAGCTACGTACCAGTTGAGTGAGTGGTCGCATATAGATGTTAAATAACAAGGGAGGGAGTATGGTTCCCTGAGGGACCCCACAAGGTAGCGGGAATTCCTCCGGAGCCAACTCCCTCCTTTGCACTCTCTGCTTCTGCTTGCGCAGGAAAGAGGACAGCCAATTTAAGGCTGTCCCCCTTACTCCGGCCACAGCAAGGCGGTGCGTCAAAAGATGGTAATCGACTGTATCAAACGCTGCTGTGAAGTCCAATAACACAAGAAGTGCCGATCCACCCTGGTCAAGCTGGCAATGTAGCTGGTCTGTGATGGAGACTAAAACCGTCTCCATCCCGTGCCCAGAACGGAAGCCGGACTGGAAGGGGTCTAAACCAGCTGTGTCATTTAGGAAGGTCTGCAACTGCTCCATTGCTGCCCTCTCAATCACCTTACCCAGGAACGATAGATTCGACACTGGGCGGTAGTTGGAAGGGACCGATTGGATCTAAACCCGGTTTCTTCAGCAATGGAGAGACCACCGCCTCTTTTAACCCCTCTGGAAAGGCTCTTTGCTTAAGGGAACTGTTTATTATCTTCAACAGAGGACCACGGAGACCCTCCAGGCAAGATTTCACTAGCCAGGAGGGGCACGGGTCGAGGGAGCATGTGGTCGGTCTAGACGCAGTAACAATCCTATTGACAGCCTCTGCGTCCAGCGGTTGTTGGAAGGAGTCGAAGGTGGGTCCAGCGAGTGGCTACAGGGTCTCAAGCTCACTCACCGTATCAATTGTGGCTGGGAGGTCCCGGCGGAGGGTCAGGATCTCGTCCGCAAAGTGACTCTGAAAAACCTCAGCAGTAAGTTGACTGGAAGACCTAGGGATTCCTAGGAAGAACAATTATGTGAATAATGAAATACACCAATGCAAAACTGCAAGTGCAGAGGGACGACTGTATAGTCTGGGCATCCAAAGAAAAGAGACAGGAAAAGAAATCTAGAGCAGTGTTTCCCAACCTTTTTTGAGCCGCGGCACACTTTTAACATAAAAAAAAACCGGGGGCATACCACCAACCAAGATGACACAAAATGACACTCTAACACAGTAAAGAACGGCTGGGGGATGGTGGCCTGCTGGGAGCAGCTGCTGGGAGTGCCGAAGTCGAGGGGAGGGGGCGAAGCCAGGCCACGCCATGCCCCTCCCTCTCCCCCTGGCTTCAGCTCTCCCACAGCTTGTCCAGCCTTGAGGGGGGCAGTGCCAGGCCAGGGGTGGCAGTGACTGCACAATGCTGTCTTGGCACTGTCCCCTCAAGGCTGGAGCAGCTGCTGGGAGTGCTGAAGCCGGAGGAGGAGCCAGGCCATGCCCCACCCCCCTCCCCCGGCTTCAGCTCTCCCACAGCTTCTCCAGCCGTGAGGGGGCAGTGCCAAGCCAGTGGTGGCAGAGCCTGTACAATGCTGGCTTGGCACTGCCTCCTCAAGTCTGGAGAAGCTGTGGGAGAGTGGAAGACAGGGAGGAGCCAGGCCGCGCTGTGCCCTGCCCTCCCCTGGCTTCAGCTCTCCCACAGCTTCTCCAGCCTTTAGGGGGCAGTGCGAGCAAGGGCGGGAGTCATGGTCCCCATCCCCAGCACCGCTCTCCGCCATGACTCCTGCCCCTCACTCTCTGAAGCTGCGCGGAGGAGGAACATGAGCGGTGGACAGGCTTCAGTGGGGGGGGGGTTCCTCCTCCACGCGGCTTCAGCGAGCGAGGGGCGGGAGTCATGGCGGATTGGAGGCTGGCTGGGGAAACGGCCGAAGGAGGCGGCGCCCGGCCCCTTCTTTTTTTTTCTGCCGCCCCTGCCCTTCCCTCCTCCTCCCCCCCAGGCAGCAGGAGTTCGGCAGGAGGAGGGGGGGGAAGGAAGGGGGCAGAAAGCTTTTCTCGCGGCACACCTGATGATCTCTCACGGCACACTAGTGTGCCCCGGCACACTGGTTGGGAAACACTGATTTAGAGTGCATGAACGATTCTAGGTGTCACCCATTTTTGGTGTCTCTCATAGAAGACAGAATTGTTACTGGAGGGAAACACACTAATGGGGGAAAAAACTGTGTACCGAGGAAGGAAAATTTCAACAACCCCTACTTCTAGACGTGTGTGAGGAACTCTGTGTGCTTGTAATCTCTGCAAAGTTTGCTTTCAGAGCCAAGACCAAAACTCGGGAAAGCGTTTCTGGTCTTTTGCGGAGAATAGTTTTAGCAATCCTGGCAAGCCGGTCATGAGAGATGAGAAGATAGAAGAGAAGTTCTCCTCCGTGGCCTTCCCTCCCTTCTGACTCCCCATTATTAATTGGGAGGTAATTGAGAGATATGTTGGGAAAACTTCAGATGTCCTATCCCTGGGGCGACATTTCCAGCATAGTCTCTTGGCATACAGTTGATCTGGAGCTTTTAAGGTCTTGTACTCAAGATAGGAACGAATCTAAAATTGTGCCAATTTTGGATAGAAAAAGGCGTGAGTCCAAGTTTGCGTTCTCTCTCTCTCTCTCTCCCTCTCCCTCTCCCTCTCCCTCTCCCTCTCTCTCTCTCTCTCTCTCTCTCTCTATATATATATATATATATATGAGAAAAAGTCTCTTTGTCGTTTGCAAGACATTTTCTTGGCTGAAGTCTAGTCAAGTTCTGTCCCACGGATAGTGATCTGGTTAATGTTCCAGTTCCAAGTCCAATACGGTGAAAAGTGAGTAACTCTTCAGATACCGTTTTATTGGATTTCAAGTCCTATCTGCTCCAGTCAGTGGTTGTGGATGATAGGTTGTGTACTCGCCTTAGTCCTTTGGTGGGATGTTGGTCTTCCTCAACACATCCAGCCGTTATGGTTGCGAAATTTTTCAGATAATATAATCTCTCTCGGCATTACTTCGCGAACAAAGATTCCTAGAAAGGACTCGTCCCACGCTTTTTACAAGCGCGTTGATGACTAAAAAGGCCAATCTGAGATAGGCAAGTCCGGTTGCAGAAGGCACAGCAGAAAGTCTCCTTGGGTGATGTTGTTTCCAAGGTGCAGTTCTTTCTGCGTTTTCGAGACCCGTTTGATGTGTCTTCTCGAAAGAGGCCGCAGCATTGTGGATAGCGCGTCTCCATGCCTCCCGATGTGAGGCTAAGGTGGATCATTGTTGGTGATCAATCTGGCCGAGCCTGAGATGTTGTTTCAGGGAGTCCTTATATCTCTTTTTGGGGGCACCTCTCTTGCGCTGACCCGTGGCGAGTTCACCATCGAGTAGTATCTTTGGGAGGCGGTGGTCCTCCATCCTAGAGACGTGCCCTGCCCAGCGCAGCTGTGTTCTCAATAGCATGGCCTCAACGCTGGTGATCCCTGCTTGCTCAAGGACAGCAACATTCGTCACATAGTCGGTCCAGTGTATATTTAGGATTGTGGAAGACAGCGCTGATGAAAGCGCTCGAGGAGTCGTAGGTGTTGGCGATAGGTGACCCATGTTTCAGACCCATAGAGGAGAACAGACAGTATGATAGCTCTGTAGACATTGATTTTGGTGCTTTGCCTCAGGTGCTTGTTGCTCCAGACTCTTTTGTGAAGCCTTCCAAAAGCACTATATGCCTCTGCTAATCTGTGATCTATCTCTTTGTCAATATTGGCATCTGAAGAGAGGGTGCTTCCCAGGTAGGTGAACTGCTGAACGGACTTAAGCACAGATGTGCCTATGCTGACGTGGGGATGATGGTGTTCTTCCTGTAGTGCGGGCTGGTAGAGGACTTTAGGATTGTGCGAAGACAGCGCTGATGAAAGCGTTCGTAAGCTCATTAATTTTGGGACCTCATCACAGTACAGAAGGAACCCACTTTAAATCTGGTTGCTGCCTCATGTGGAATTCTGGGGTTTGTAGTTTAGAGAGGAGCCTTTAACAGCCTCCCTAAACTACAAACCCCAGAATTCTGTAGGAGGCAGAAACCAGTTTTAAAGTGGAATCATTCGTGTGATGAAGTAGTTGGAGTTTTGTTCCAACTCTTCCATAGTTTGGGGTTTAGTGCCGGAGTGGGCAGAAGTAACCCCACAGTCATGGTTGGATTACAATGTCCAGTATCCATCACTAGGCCTGATGAGAGTTGGAGTCCCATTAACCCTTTCTTTTACACTTGATGAGAAGGAATGATGGGAATTGAAGCTCACATCAGCTAGAACAGTGTTTCCCAACCAGTGTTTGAGTCCACAGTGTTCTCTGGGTGTAGGTGAACTACAACTTCCAAACTCAAGGTCAATTCCCAAGAAAACCCTTTCAGTACTTTCTGTTGGCAATGAGAGTTCAATATGCCAAGTTTGGTTCAATTCCATTGTTGCAAGAGTTCAGGATGCTCTTTGATTGTGTGTTAACTATACATCCCAGAAACTGTAACTCCCAAATGTCAAGGTCTATTCTCCCCAAACTCCATCTGTGTTCACATTTGGGCATATTGAGTATGCCCAAGTTTAGTCCTGATCCAACATTGTTTCAGTCCACAGTGCTCTCTGGATATAGGTGAACTACAACTCCAAAACCCAAGGTCAATGCCCACCGAACTCTTATACCATTTTCTCTTGGTTATGGGAGTTCTGTGTGGGAAGTTTGTGTCTTTCTGCCATTCCTTTAATACACGACAAAATAATCACTAATGCAACTTCTATACACGCTGCTAAACCACAATGTTTAAAGGGGCAGTATCAAAGGAATACCAAACATAGCATATGTAGGTAAAAACCACTATATTGTATGTCAATATATGCTCAATAGCCAAACCATATTACAAACAGTACAATGTAATGCAATTAATCAAACATGTGATCAATACATGGATAAGCATGAATCACAAGCCCATATACAAGGTTGGGCAAAAGAGTATTCCACATGACACTAAGTCACCCTAAGAAAAGTCCTGAGTATGGTGACCCATGGACCTGCGACTGAGCCAATAGGGGAGCCTTGGTAGGTGGCAGAGCTGGTGGCTGCTATGGTGGGCAGGCTATGGTCACCAGCTCTGCCACCTACCAAGGCTCCCTATTGGCTCAGTCGCAGGTCCATGGGTCACCATACTCAGGACTTTTCTTAGGGTGACTTAGTGTCATATGGAATACTTTTTGCCCAACCTTGTATATGGGCTTGTGATTCATGCTTATCCGTATTGATCACATGTTTGATTAATTGCATTACATTGTACTGTTTGTAATATTGTTTTGCTATTGAGCATATATTGACATACAATATAGTGGTTTTTACCTACATATGCTATGTTTGGTATTCCTTTGATACTGCCCCTTTAAACATTGTGGTTTCTGCCATTCCTGCCAGGATATCTATGTTGTGTTCATCGAAACGGGCCCTGGTTTCACACTGAGTGTATAAATACATTAAAAAACATATTAACTATATATATTACTGTGTTAGAGTGTCATTTTGGTTGGTGGTGTGCCTCAGGATTTTGTAAATGTAAAAAGTGTGCCGTGGCTCAAAAAAGGTTGAAAAAGACTGCCTTAGAGTGCCCGAGTGCTGAGGTTGGCCAATCAGTGTCCTTTATGCAAATAATCCCACAGGGGCAATCAATCGAAACGCTGGCACATATTCCTCCCTCCGCACCGCCGCAAACACTGACTTTAATATATACATATAGATAGATATAGATAGATAGATATAGTAAATAAATAAATAAATAAATAATGTAGATTAGAATGTAGTTCCGCCTTTAGGTGCGGCCCTCCATAATATTTTTTGCCTCTCGTGTCGCCCCTTGGAAAAAATTATTGCTCACTCCTGGGGTAGACGCACCCCACATCTACTGCAGGTGATTCATCCAGGCCTTTTCTTTTTCTTTTTTCTACAATTGCACGGTTTGCTTCTGCATGCTGCAACAATAATGAGTACCGTTGTGGAGACCTCTCTCAAAATAGACTCCTGTCATGGTTGAATATTGAGTGCATGACAAGTTTTGTATGGGATAAGCCGCCTTGGCCAGAGGGAAAGGGAATCCAGAGTTCTGAGTGGCATGACATCATTGCAGAGCCGCACCTATCCTAACCTGTCATAGTGGCCATTCCTGTTCAAAGCAAAGCGAAGAGAGTTAACGTGGCCTCGGGCGACGCAAAGCGGGAGGTTCTGCCAAAGGGTTCTCCGCGTGTGCCTCTACCTGAGGAATGCAATTACTTTAAACATTGGACGACATGCCATTTAAGGCCAAGTATGTTTTCCCCACTAGTTTTCAAATACCTACAATCTGACATGGTTTCAATTGTTTTCAGGGTGAAATGGCACCTCCCGTTCCCCCAAATGCCAGAAATACTAATGCTAGGCGTGGACCAAATGGCCCCATGAAGGGAAGGCGGCCTCTTTGTGAAATAGGTCCTTGTCCAGCAACGTTGACCATAGTTGTCCTGCAATGGTAGCCTTCAGTAAGAAATGCAAAGATAAGATATGTGTTAGGTCCTTTCTACAGTCCAGATTATCTGCTTTGAACTGGATTATATGACAGTGTAGACTCATATAATCCAGTTCAAAGCAGATCATGTGGATGATCTGTTTTGATAATCTGGATTATATGGCAGTGTAGAAGGTCCCTTAGATTCACTTGTTCGTATGTATATTGCATTATGTTTTCCCCTCGTTTAGTGGCTCTAATTAATAATAATAATAATAATAATAATAATCTCATCTCGGCATTACTTCGCGAACGAAGATTCTTAGGAAGGGCTCATCCCACGCTTTTTACAAGCACGTTGATGACTAAAAAGGCCAGTCTGGGATAGGCAAGTTCGGTTGCAGAAAGCACAGCAGAAAGTCTCCTTGGGTGATGTTGTTTCCAAGTTGCGGTTCTTTCTGTGTTGTCGTTTCTCTTCGAGACTCGTTCGGTGTGACTTCTTGAAAGAGGCCGCAGCATTGTGGATAGTCCGTCTCCATGCCTCCCGATAGGAGGCCAGGGTGGACCATTGTTGGTGATCAATCTGTGATGTTGTTTCAGGGAGTCCTTGTATCTCTTTTTGGGGGCGACTCTCTTGCGCTGACCCATGGCAAGTTCACCGTAGAGTAGTATCTTTGGGAGGCGGTGGTCCTCCATCCTAGAGACGTGTCCTGCCCAGCGCAGCTGTGTTCTCAATAGCATGGCCTCAACGCTGGTGATTCCTGCTTGCTCAAGGACAGCAACATTCCTCACATAGTCGGTCCAGTGTATAGTTAGGATTGTGCGAAGACAGCGCTGATGAAAGCGTTCGAGGAGTTGTAGGTGTTGGCGATAGGTGACCCATGTTTCAGACCCATAGAGGAGAATAGGCAGCACGATAGCTCTGTACACACTGATTTTGGTGCTTTGCCTCAGGTGCTTGTTGCTCCAGACTCTTTTGTGAAGCCTTCCGAATGCACTCTATGCCTTTGCTAATCTGTGATCTATCTCTTTCTCAATCTTGGCGTCTGAAGAGATGATGCTTCCCAGGGAGGTGAACTGCTGAACGGACTTAAGCACAGATGTGCCTATGCTGACGTGGGGATGGTGGTGTTCTTCCTGTGGTGCGGGCTGGTAGAGGACTTCCGTTCCCTTCAGGCTGACTTCCAGCCCAAACAGCCCTGCAGCTGCTGCAAAGCAGGATGTGAGGCGCTGCAGGGCTGCTTCTGAATGGGCGACAAGGGCAGCATCGTCAGCAAAAAGCAGCTCACGGACGAGATAGTTTAGAGTCTTAGTCCTTAAGTTGAACAAGCTACCATCAGTACGATAGCGTATATATAATAATAATAGTGTATATATAATAATAATAATAAACGTTATACCTCGCCACCATCTCCCCAAAGGGGAGTCGGGGCAGCTAACATGAGGCCAAGCCCAAAAATAATACAGCAAAATAAGATACAGAACAACAAAAATGCATAATGTAACACAATAAAATAAACAGTACAGAGTAACATAATAAACAGACATACACACACACACACACACACACACACACACACACTTTCAGGCCTGTGGAACCTTTAGGAAGTTAGAAACAACTTCAAGGCATGTCATGATACCGTAATTGTGTATTTACTTTCATCGGGATTCCTGACAGTTTAATTGTTCTGAAATGTCAATCAAATTACTTCCAGTAGCCCAACGATTCACATGGTGGTGATAAAAGACCTTGAGCTACTACTTGGCTGCAATAAATTCATTATCGACAGTAATTATACACTTGCCGTTCATGAAGGTAATTGAGATGTCGGTGCTAGAATTGAATGGATTCCTAGTCCCGAAGTACGTTCGTGGGTTTAGCTCATGCAGATTAGATTATTTGCGGAGTTTATTGACAGGTTCTCTTTAGGCAAGCATACGATTCCAGCGAAGTTGGCCATAGAGCATGCAGGGGCAAACGTTCTACCTTGGGGGCCGCACGCCCCCCAAGTGAGGACTGGCTGCCCAGTGATGGAAGGAAAGAAGGAAGGGAACGAGGAAGGAAGAAAAGAGAGAACGAAGGACGAAAGGGAGGAAGGGAAGGATGGAAGGAGAAAGAGGGAAGGAGAGAGGAAAGAGAAGACAAAAGGGAAGGAAGGATGAAAGGGTAGAAGGGAAGGATGGAAGAAAGGAAGAGAAGGAGGAAAGAAAAAGAAAGAAGGAAGGGAAGAGAAGGATGGAAGGAGAAAGAGGGAAGGAGAGAGGAAAGAGAAGACAAAAGGGAAGGAAGGATGAAAGGGTAGAAGGGAAGGATGGAAGAAAGGAAGAGAAGGAGGAAAGAGAAAGAAAGAAGGAAGGGAAGAAGAGAAGGATGGAAGGAGAAAGAGGGAAGGAGAGAGGAAAGAAAGAAGGAAGAGAAGACAAAAGGGAAGGAAGGAAGGATGAAAGGGTAGAAGGGAAGGATGGAAGAAAGGAAGAGAAGGAGGAAAGAGAAAGAAGGAATGAAGAAAGGGAGGAAGAGATGGATGGAAAGAATGAAGGGAAGGATAAAAAACAGAAAAGGAAGGGAGAAGGAAGGATGAAAGGGAGGAAGCAAAGGATGGAAGGAGAAAGAGGGGAGGAGAGAGGAAAGAGAAGACAAAAGGGAAGGAAGGATGAAAGGGTAGAAGGGAAGGATGGAAGAAAGGAATAGAAGGAGGAAGTAAAAAAAGAGAAAGAAGGAAGGAAGAGAAGGATGAAAGGGTAGAAGGGAAGGATGGAAGAAAGGAAGGAGGAAGGAAAAAGAGAAAAAAGGAAGGGAGGAAGATAAGGATGGAAGGAATGAAGGATAAAGGAAAGAGAAAAGGAAGGAAAGACAAAAGAGGAGGAGGAAGGAAAAAGGAAAGGGAGGAAGGAAGGAAGGGAAGGATAAAGGAAAGAGAGAGAAGGACAGAGGGAGGGAAGAGGGAAGAAAGGAAAGACAAAAGGGAAGGAAGGATGAAAGGGTAGAAGGGAAGGATGGAAGAAAGGAATCAAAGGAGGAAGGAAAAAGAGAAAGAAGGAAGAGAGGAAGAGAAGGATGGAAGGAGAGAGGAAAGAAGGAAGGAAGAGAAGACAAAAGGGAAGGAAGGATGAAAGGGTAGAAGGGAAGGATGAAAGAAAGGTAGAGAAGGAGGAAGGAAAAAGAAGGAAGGAAGGAAGAGAAGGATGGAAGGAATGAAGGGAAGGATAAAGAAAAGAGAAAAGGAAAGAAAGACAAAAGAGAAGGAGGAAGGAAAAAGGAAAGGAAGGGAGGTATAAAGGAAAGAGGGAGGTAAGGAGGAAGGAAGGACGAAAGGGAGGAAGGGAAGGATGGAAAGAGAGAGAAGGACAGAGGGAGGAAAGAGGTAACAAAGGAAAGACAAAGGGGAAGGAAGGAAGGATGAAAGAGTGGAAGGGAAGGAGGAAGGAAAGAGAAAAGGAAGGAAAGATAGGATGGTTAGAGAGGGGACGGCCTGAAGAAAAGAGCCCGAGGGGCCGCATCCGGCTCCCAGGCCTGGGTTTGCCTACACCTACCATAGAGTCATGTTGGAGGACCTAAAGATTCCTTCTGTGATATCGTAATGCTGGACATAATGCCGGAAGACCTAAATTTGCAGTTTTCTGCCCTTTTGTGGAATACGTAGAGTCCTGTCCCTGACAGATGTGACTGTCGTGCAGCATATTTGGGGGTTTGCTTTGAACCACAGGCGTGGTTTGGAAGACATGGCCAGGAAAGCACTGCGTCTTAGCTGTTCTGCTGAGCCAAAGATTGCAGCAACCTGGAACTATGGCTTCTTTTCAAGCGGTTCAGGTAATTTTTAAAAAGCCACTTGTTTTCAGGAACTGAAACAAACATGAAGTGGCTATTGTCTAAAAACGGGGTTTTACGCTCTTAGCTGAACCTTAATGAATTAATCTCGCGATGGCGCTGGCAGTGAGGCTGAGCGCGGCTGACGGGTTTGGTCATGCCTGCAAAATGTCCTGGCTTGGAATGTATTACAGTATTCTTGAACTCTGGGATAAGCAGGCAAACGAGGGCTTCGGCATTCATACGCGGATCGATTTTAGAGAAATGACTGCTGTCGAGAGAAATTGCCAAACTCCTTTGGATCCAAGTCCTTCCTGGATTCCAATATGTCGGCCTGAATGCTGTTTCCGGGCAGAGTGCTTACGCCCGACGCCAGGGGCCGGGAACCTTTTTGACTCAGAGAGCCCTGAAAACAAAATATTTGGAAATGTATTTCAGTGAGAGCCATAGAATAGATATAATATATTTTAAGACTGAATTCAACTCAATGTGAGTCTATAAGTCCATACGATGAGGAAAGGATTCCCCCTTTTGCAGAATGAGGGGACACTTCAGACCTGGCTCTGCAAAAGGCATGCTCAGGACTCTGGGAAGGAAGAGAAGACGGAAGGAAGGGAGGGAGGAAGGGGAAAAGAAAGAAAGACAGAGGAAATAAAGGAGGGAGGGGGAGAGGAAGAAAGAAAAGAAGAATGAACTATGGAAAAGGAAGAAAAGAAAAGCAGGGGAGAGACAAGGAAGGGAAGAGAAAGAAGGAAATGGGAAGGGAGGAAAGGAAAGGGAGTGAGAAAAAAGTAAAATAAGGAAGAGAAAAGAAGAAAAGAAGGGGAGAGAGAGGGAAGTGAAAAGAAAGGAAGGAGAAGGAAAGGAAGACTTGGGAAAGAATAGAAGAGGGAGGGAGGGAGAATGGAGGAAAGAAGGAAGGGGAGTGAGGAAGGGAAAAAGAAGGAGAGAAGGAAAGGATGAAGGGGGAGAAAGGAAGGAAGAGGGAGAATGGAGGAAAGAAGGAAGGGGAGAGAGGGGGAAAAGGAAGGAGAGAAGGAAAGGGTGAAGGGGAGAAGGGAAGGAAGGAAGAGGGAGAATGGAGGAAAGAAGGAAGGGGAGAGAGGGAGGGAAAAGGAAGGAGAGAAGGAGAAGAAAAAGGGTGAAGGGGGAGAAAGGAAGGAAGGAAGGAAGAGGGAGAATGGAGGAAAAAAGGAAGGAGAGAAGGAAAGGGTGAAGAGGAGAAAGAAAGGAAGGAAGAGGAAGGAAGAGGGAGAATGGAGGAAAGAAGGAGAGGGAGAGAGCGAGGGAAATGGGACCCATTGGATTGGAAGGGGCGATACAGGACTGTGCCGTTTCTGGAGTTGATGAGAGAAAGGGGTGCGCTGCGGTTTTCAGGCAGCGCCTGCACGGGGTTTCCAACTGGCAGGCGCAAAATCGCATGCTAGCGAGTTGGAATCCCGCCACTGCCCCCTTACAGGGCTTCAGTGCCCCCCAAATTCTCCTGAGCCTCCCACCGCCCCCTTGGATTGCCTCACCGCCCACTAGGGGGTGGTACCGCCCACTTTGGGAACCACAGGTGTAGATGCACTCTTAGGGGGTAATGTTAAAATATTTGTGGGGGGGGGGGAGATGACGACTTTGCTTTGCCCCCTTTATGTCTAGTGTTGATATGTACAACGTATCGTTGCCCATAAGAGGATACAGTAGACTTATTTTGAGTGCTAAGCAGAATAAAAGTTGCCCTGGCACCATTGCAGTTGCTGACGAAATAGCCAGCTGCCAGCTCGTTTTTATTGCAGCAGCTGAAGAATTATGGCTCTGATCAAAGGGAAGAAATGAGGGGAATGTTGTGATTTCTCCCTTTTATTGCATTCACATCTCACCCTGCCTTTGAGCAGAATAGGTTGGTTTACTTGGATTTTCCCATTCTGGGAGTGGAGACGTTGTTCTCCCCCCAAACCCACCCAGAAATGGAGAATAAAGGCGATGGATATCTGTCTTTGCTAATAATCGGATGGAGACCTGTTTCAGTTGTCTTTATTAGGCATGGTTTCGAACCCAAAAATCGTGATTCTAAAATCAAATGGGGGTTGATTAGTAATAGAAAGACTTACAAAAAATTTTCCAAAAGTTTCTAAAATGTAACCTAATTACTAACGAAATTCGTTAGTAGTTCGTATGCCAGCGCATGCGCATTCCAGATGGTTTTGGCCTACAACTCCCAGAAATCTAACAGTTGGTAAATTGGCTGGGATTTCTGGGAGTTGTAGGCCAAAACTTGAATAAATCACACTGAATTCTAGATGGGACTCTCCAAATAGGAAGGAGGGAGGGAGGGGGTATTCTATTCTTGGAAGCAGCAAAAAAGGAGGAGGAGCCCCCCTCGCTGCCTCTCTCTCACCCCGATCCTGAGGAGCGAGGGCCCAAGTTTGCCCAGGCTGAGAGGAAAAAGGAAGAGGCCTGAGGCTGTGAGGAATGGTGGGAGTTGAAGTCCAAAACACCTGGAGGGCTGAAGTTGGCCCCTCATGAAGCCTCTTCAAGGCTTTAGATCCTGGCAGGCAGAAGGGGCAGGGAGAGCCGTCCACTCCTCCTGCCCTGCCAGGATCTAAAGCATCAGAGTATTGGGGTGAGAAACCAACCTAATGTATCAGAGAATGAATGCTACTGTAAGTGCCTAATATTATAAGTAATCCAGCTGGTCATATACCTACATTCCATGCACATGCAATAATACAGCAGTAATAACAATGGGTATAAGAAGTAAAAATTCAAACCGAAGTATTCTGACTGTGGTCCCTCCTCAAGCGGTGCAAACTGCAAAAAGGCTCTTCTCTATGAGCCCGGGAAAGCCAAAACCCAGGCACAGCGTTTGCTGCCTGGGTGCACACACATACATATTCTTTGGGGAGGGGATTTGCTGCAGAATCTTCTCTATGAGCCCGGGATTCTGCAGCAAATCCCCCAAAGAATATGTATGTGTGTGCACCCAAGCAGAAAACGCTGTGCCCGGGGTTTTGGCTTTTTCCGGGCTCATAGAGAAGAGCCTTTTGCAGTTTGAGAAGGGACCACAGTCAGAATACTTCGGTTTGAATTTTACTTCTTATACCCATTGTTATTACTGCTGTATTATTGCATGTGCATGGAATGGGGTATATGACCAGTTGGATTACTTATAATATTAGGCACTTACAGTAGCATTCATTCTATTATACATTAGGCTGGTTTCTCACCCCAATACTCTTTTGATGCTTTAGATCCTGGCAGGCAGGAGAGGCAGGGAAGCCTGGAAAAATGTAAACAGAGGTTTACTCAGAGTAAATCCACAAAGGAGGGCCCTTCATCCAAAGTGCCCTCCTTTGCAGATTTACTTCTGAGTAAACCTCTGTTTACATTCTTTCCGGGCTTCCAGCTGAAAGAAGGAGCGAGTTTAGGGCTTGCCTTGCGATAATACTTATTGGCAAGGGAGGCGGGAGGGTGGTGAGAGAGGAGGAGGTGCCCCTTACGACCTAATAACGACACTTAAGAAAATCCTGGCCCCGAAGTTCTATAAAGAAAGTCCACTTCCTGGTTGGCGTTCCAGGTGCGGAAATACTCGAAAGTAGCATTTCTTATGAATTTCTTCCGAATCATTTCATTTTCATAACTTTTTTTCTCATGCCTAGTATTTATGGATGGAGCCAGCCTTAGATACCCCCCGCTCATAAAAAGTCTAGGAATGGTAAGTTCAAGAGTTCTGTCACCACACCAAGCCGGAATTAGCACTCTCTCCGTGGCTCACAATTACCATTTGAATATATGCTTTGCTTATGCCAGCTTGTGGCTTGTTTACAAACCATGGTTTGTCGTGACATTTGGAAGCATTTGTATCAAGGGGCCATCCTCTCCCCTCTATTATTGAACATCTATATGCGACCTCTGGCCCGACTGGTGCGTAGCTTTGGTCTGGAGTGTCACCAGTATGCTGATGACACCCATCTCGTGCTGAGGATGGAGGGCCGGCCGGACTCCGTACCTGATAATTTCCATCTGTGCCTGGAAGCCGTGACTGGATGGCTACGTGCCAGCCGGTTGAAGGTGAATCCATCGAAGGCAGAGATCCTCTGGTTGGGCCGCCCGGTGGGAGAGGGGTGCCAGCTGCCTACCTGGACAGCGTGGCACTTTGCCCGTCGCCCTTGGTAAAGAGTCTGGGGGTCCAGTTGGACCCACTGCTGACTATGGAGGCCCAGGTCTCTATGGTCAGCAGATCTGCATTTTTCATCTGCGACAGGCTAGATGGCTGGCACCTTACCTGTCTAAGGGCGACCTAGCCACGGCGTTCCAGGCGACGGTCATCTCGAGACTAGACTACTGTAATGCCCTCTACATTGGCCTTCCTTTGTCCGTGATCCGGAAACTCAAGTTGGTGCAAAATGCCGCAGCTCACTTGCTCACCGGGGCCCTGGTTAGATGCCATATAACTCCCATCTTGCAGCAGCTGCACTGGCTTCCAGTTGAGTACCGGATTACGTTCAAAGTGTTGATATTAACCTTTAAGGCCTTACATGCTCTAGAATCAGTAGTTACTGAAATGGACATCCAAGTGCCACTTCTGTGTTGATGGAGGCAGGCAGGATTTTCCCCGGGTACTGGTTGTGGGGGGTCGGGAGCAGGTGAGGGTTTTGCCCTCCTTTCTGCTCGAGATCCCTGTGTACAACTGGTGGGCCACTGTGTGACACAGAATGCTGGACTAGATGGGCTGAGGCCCGATTCAGCATGGCTCTTCTTATGTTCTTATGTTCTTAGGGCCTGTGTACCTGAGGGACTGCCTCTTCCCGTATGTTCCCCAGAGATCACTACGGTCCACTGAACAAAACTACTGGAAGTCCCCACTGTTTGAACCTACCACCTGTTTTCTACCAGATGATGTCCAGGCTCTTAGAGCAGTGTGTTCCCAACTGGTATGCTGCGGCACACCGGTGTGCTGCAGCACACTAGTGTGCCGTGAGCGATCATTAGGTGTGCCATGGGAAATTGGCACTCTTCCCACTCCTAGCAGATCTTTCACCCTCTTTCCCTCCCCAAAATCCTCCCCCGAGGCAAAGGAAGGGCTCTGCCGAATGCCAGGGCCAGGCCCGCCTTGAGGAAGCCTTCAGGAGCCTCGACTCAGCATAGACTCCATACGTTTCATAGATCTGTGCGGCCTCTTTCGCTGCCTCCCTCTGCAAAAGCAGAGCACTGGGCGGAAGTGACTGAGTCGGCGTTTTCGCATTGGCTTGGATTTCTCGCGAGAACAGCCAAAGCCGGAAGCTCCACGTCGGTGAATTGGGCATTGAGCGAACCCGGGAGCATCGGGAGGCTGAAGCATTCACAGGGTTCCAAGAAACAAATTGAGCCTCTCCGCTTGGAAATGGTTTTTTTTTTACTCTTTTACTGGATTTTTTAAAAGTTGCCCCCCAAGGAACTGTTTATAACAGCTTCATGACATCCATAGTTAATTGGAAGCAAGTTTCACTCAGGGTGAAATTTCACAAGGGTCTGGAGAACAAGCCCTATGAGGAGCGGCTTGAAGAGCTGGGCATGTTTAGCCTGAAGAAGAGAAGGCTGAGAGAAGACATGATAGCCATGTCTAAGTATGTGAGAGGAAGTCATATCTATGTTGTGTTCATCGAAACAGGCCCTGGCGACCCGGAATACCCCCGCAGGTCGCGGAGTGCTCCCGCTGCAGGCCCAGATAGCCTGCTGCTCTCCTCTCTGATCGCCTGCGTGGCGGAGGCAGAGAGAGGGTGGAAGGGGAGGAAGGAAGCAGCCAGGAAGACCTGCCTCCTGCCCCTAGCGGGTCATGGAGGCCTCGGGCGACGAGGGCGGGGAAGCGGCCAAGCTCCCGAGGGGCCGCTGACCTCCACGTTTGGAGTGCCAGGGATGCAGGCACTCCAAAGCCACTGCTCCTCTGCCTGTCTGCCAACGCAGAGCCCGCGATGGGATGGCAGCAGTGGCACCCCTTTCTCTTGGCCCCGCTCCCGCCCCCTTCTCTCCAGGCCAGATGGAACCGGCTGCTGGGCCGGATTTGGCCCGCGGGCTGTAGGTTGACCACCCGTGGCCAAGACTCTTCGATCCCTTTCATATGCAGTGTGTTCAAGCCAGGTGTCTCCCAATTTGAAACAACTCAGGTCAACATCATGGAGGCGTTGCAATGTACCATTGTGTTAGCTAATAGTAAGAACATCCACGAACTGGGCTTTGCAGAGTGTAAGTCCTTTATTCCCAGAGCTGGGCACTAAGCTGCTTTCCTGTTACTTTGATGCCACTGTCGTGAAAGGCCTTGCAGCAGAGACGTCTCTTTTCCCCCACGAGGGCCCTAGAGCCATAGTCGATGGTTTGCGATTTGAAATCCAGCGGCAGCCTCTGACAGGCTCCGTCTTGCAAGGGCGTGCCTTGTTTAAAGGGGAGAAAAATAGATAAAATCTGAAATGCTACCTGCCTTCTGATTGAAACAGTCAGGTGTTTCACATTCTCTTAGGCGTCTGCGCCCCAGTTTTCTAATTAGGCTTTTTATAGCTTGAGCTTGCGTTGTATGTAGCAGATGTCATTTGCAGCTTCCTATGTCTGGTCCATAGAATGCATGCAATCGCTGCTTTTATTGCCACACTTTTTGCTCCACTGAGTCTCAAAATGAGTTTGCTGGCTGGCTGGAGCTTGTAATCTGGACGTCTGAAGTCTGGGTTCATCCAGAAGGGAAAATGTCTCTGGAACTATTGAGAGTTTCCAGTTCTTTGGGTTTTGATTTCATACGCATCTTTCTAGCTTTCCATCCAAAGCTCTTAGAACAGGGGTCGGGAACCCATGGATCGCGAGCCATATGTGGCTCTTTTGAGGATTGCATCTGGCGCTCCGCCAGAGAGTTTCTAGTTCTTTGGGTCTTGATTTCATATGCATCCTTCTAGCTTTCCATCCAAAGCTCTTAGAACAGGGGTCGGGAACATATGGATCACGAGCCATATGTGGCTCTTTGAGGATTGCACCTGGCTCTCCTCACATGCCGGCTCTCAGCTGCACGCGCGGCCTTCGCTCTCCTTCGCAGCAAAAAACAGGAAGGGGTGAAAGAGAATCACTCCTTGATTGGTTGAAACCGATAAAGCTAACTACAAAAACAGTAATAATATTCTCTTGTTGTCAATTGTATTATAATCAGGATAAAGATCTCATTTAAACAACAAAGCACATATCATATTTTATACAATTTCCAGTTGCTGGAATCAATCTCAGTTCATAAGGTACACCATCAATTACACACAATCATAGGGTAATTCAGATTACAGGAATCATATAACATTCAATAAACTGTCAATTCCAGAAGGACAATATATATACAGCAGGGGTGCTCAGAATGGTGATCTCGATCACCAGGATGATCTTCGGCCTCATCCTGGTGATCTTCAGACCCCTGACCAGGTTTTTGCTGTTGGTCCTCTTCATGCGCCCCTGCACGCTGCAAAGAAGTCCTCTGTTGTTGCTCCTCCCTGCTCCCTGCTCGCCGCCTCCAAAGCGCCAGAGTCCAAGAGGCAGAATGGGCCCCCTCTTTTGGATTCCTCCTCCTCCCTCCGTCGTTCTCCAGCCACTCAGAGTCGTAGGAGACCAAAGGGGGCGGCCTGGATGACGGTTTTTTAATCAGTAGCTCCCATGCTGAAAAAGTGTGAGCACCCCTGATATACAGTGTCTTAATAGTAGTAGAAAATAGAAGACCAACACATTCATAAGTATTACTCATCAAATATCAATAGGAACAGTACCTGCAGGATTTATATCAAGTAAAACAAAAACAGGATACTATGGAGATACAATCTTATATGGACAATATTTCTATATGTATCACTTCAGCACTTCAAATATCAATGTGTATCAGAAAATATATCACAAAAAAACATATTTGAAATGAATTGTTGGGCATCTTTTTGATATTGGTCAGGGAATGATGCATTCCTTTTTAGTTTAAGTAATTGGGCATACGGGAGGTTATGTTTGAGTGAATATGTGTGGAAGCTTTTGTAGTGTAAAATGGAGTTTTTATCTGTTGGTTTCCTAAAGTTTTTGACTTTAATGAGTGAGTTGTGAATAAAAACTGAGATGTCGAGAAAATTTACCAGTTGAGTATTGAATTGAAAAGTGAAATTGATAGTGGGATGCCACGAATTAAACCATTTTGTCAATTCTTCGATGTTGGTTCCGCCTTTAACTATAAAGAATATGCCATCAATGAATCGATACAGACTTTTTATCTTGTCATTAATATGTCGATGTTCCAGCGAAATAAGAATTGGTTTTCAAGGGTGGACATAAATAAGTTGGCGATTCTGGGTGCCACGGCTGACCCCATGACGACTCCAGTAGTCTGTAAATAAAAAGTGTTGCTAAATGAAAAATAATTATATTCAAAGATACAATCTAATAAATCAAGAAGAAAATGACTGGGTGGGTTCTGTGTGTCAAGCCTGCAATCCAAAATGTCCAATACAATGTGACGGCCTCCTGAAGGGGATGTTAGTATATAAGGATAATACAGCCGCTGTTGCCAAATAATCACCCTGTTCCACATGCAGATCCTCTATTTTTAAAATAAAATCTGTTGTATCTCTAATGTAAGTACGTGAACGTAAAACAAAGGGTTGTAACATCTGATCTAGATACTTGAATAATGGTTCTAGTATCCCCCCGGAGTCTGATACAATGGGTCTTTCGGGGGGCGGTCTTTCGGGCTTATGTATCTTTGGAAGTATGTAAAACAGAAGAATGCGTGGAAACGGATTGAACAAAAATTCAGCAAGTTTGTTGACAATGTAGTCTAGGACGACTGTGTTTTGAATTGTGTCATAGATCACTTTGGAATATCGTTTTGTGGGATCATATGATAATTTCTGGTAATAGTTAACATCACTTAATTGTCGGAGAGCTTCAGTTGTATAGTCTGATTGATTCTAAAGAACTATTGCACTTTGCTCTCCTTCGCCTTAAATTCCGTGCGCGTAGCTGAGAGCCGACATAGAGAGCTTGGCGTTGGCCTTGCTTCCAGCTGAGCTGCACGTGCTGCCTTTGCCCCAAATTCCATGCGCGCAGCTGGTGGTTTCATTTATGTGTATCACTTTTGTGGGAGTCTCCTGCTCCTACCTCTAATGATTGTGGGGGGCTGTGTTGTACTTCAGGGCAGGAAACACCTCTGTATTTAACCACCACAATCCAGTCCAAGTTAAATCAGCAAAGCAGTTTATTGAAGCCGTTCAGTAAAAATGTCAAAGACTTCATATATGACATAGTTCTCAAGATCCAAGGTACAAGAGTCATTTCAAAAACCCAAAGCAACAGGGCATCCAGCACAGGAATACAAAAGAGCCAGGAAATAAAAGGTAGCATAAAATCCAATACAAAAATCCAGGAATAACCCTTCCAACTTAAAAGCATGAACAGAGACATGGTACTAGAATTCCCTTAGCAGGCTTAGTTAGGACTGTTGCTTCAAACACCAGTGTTGACCAGACTGGTTGGAAAATCCCCCTGGTCTCTCTAATAAAGACATGAAATCATGCAGTTTCCCCTGACTGCCTGATAACGGCATTTTCTGTAACAAGCACTGTGAACTGCGGAGATTCTGTTGAGCCACATGGAGTTTATGAAAAGGAGGAGTAGGCGGTGCCAAGGGGCAGCACGTCACGCCAGGCCTGTGACGCGCTGCTCTTGGCGCCGCCTTCTGCTCCCCTTTTTCGCGGCTCCCCTGCCCTAGGAAGGGGGGGGCGCCGAAAAAGCAGAAGGCGGCGCCAACGGCAGCGTCACAGGCCTGGCGTGACGCGCAAGCCCTTGGCACCGCCTACTCCTCCTTTTTCCCCCCCTTCCCTAGGCCAGGGAGCCGCCGAGGAGGAGTAGGCGGTGCCAAGGGCAGCGCGTCACGCCAGGCCTGACGCGCTGCCTTTGGCGCCGCCTTCTGCCCCCCGCGCCCCCCTCCCTTCCTAGGCAGGGGCCGCCGAAAAGGGCAGAAGGCGGCGCGCAAGAGCAGCGTCACAGGCCTGGCGTGACGTGCTGCCCCTTGGCACGCCTACTCCTTTTTCACCCTCCCTTCCTAGGCCGGGGAGCCGAGAAAGGAGTAGGAAAAGAGCAGCGCGTCACGCCAGGCCTGTGACGCGCTGCTCTTGGCGCCGCCTTCTGCCCTTTTTCGGCTCCCCGCCCTAGGTAGGAGGGGGCGCCAAAAGGAGGAGCTAGCTCTCTTCCTCCTCCCTGCCCCGCCTCCCCCTCCCCCGGCCGCCATTTTTTTAAAAATCAATTTTTTTAAAAAAATATGGCGGCTGAGGGCATAGGTGGGGCTGTGTCCAACAGGCTACGGGGCCGGATCCGGCCACAGGGCCGCCAGTTGGACAGCCCTGCCCTAGGCCACACTTTGGAATTACGCCCCCAAACCAACCTCTACCGCACCCCCACCTCCTCCTCCTCCTCGTGGCGTCACGCGCCCTCCTTAAGTGACGCAAGGAAGGAGGGCGCATGTGAGGAGGAGGGAGGAAAAAACCCCGCCCCTGCTGCCAGCATCGGCCCTGGGGGGCGGGGATTCCCTCCGCCTCCTCCTCTTCGCGGCATGCCTTGCGCCCTCCTTTCTTGACAAGGGAGCGGGGCGATGGCGGGGCGCCATCCCTCCGCCCCCGCCCCCTCGCAGCGCTCTCCCCCCGCCCTCCCTCGAGAGAGAGAGAGTTGCATTGCGGTTTTTTGGGGGGGGGGTCTGTGTGAATTGCGCCCCCCCCTTGGCTTGCGCCCCTAGGCCATGGCCTAGGGTGGCCTTATGGGTAATCCGGGCCTGGCAAAGAGTTCTCTCTATTCTGTTGTCACGTTGATACAGAAGTTGTTAATGATTATCCTGACTTTGTCTGCACTGTAGAATTAATGCAGTTTGATACCACTTTAACTGTAGTAGCTCAATGCTGTGGACTCCTGGGGAGAGTTGTAGTTGACAAGGTCTTTAGCCTTCTATGTAAGAGATCGCTGGTCTTACGGCACCCAGGATCCCATAGCAAGGAGCCATGGCAGTTCAAGTGATGCCAGATTGGATTAATTCTACTGTGTAGATGCACCTAATTCTAGATCAGTGGTTCTCAACCTTCCTAATGCCACGACCTCTTCATACAGTTCCTCATGTTGTGGTGACCCCCAACCATAAAATGATTTCCGTTGCTGGTTCATAACTGTAATGTTGCTAACGTTAGGAATCGTAATGTAAATATCTGATATGCAGGATGTATTTTCAATCACTGGACCAAATTTGGCACAAATACCTGATATGCCCAAATTTGAATACTGGTGGGTTTTGGGGGTGGGAATTGATTTTGTCATTTGGGAGTTGTAGTTGCTGGGATTTATAGTTCACTTACAATCAAAGAGAATTCTGAACCCCACCAATGATAGAATTGGGCCAAACGTCCCACACAGGACTCCCAAGTCATGGAGGGACTTTCTGGCAAGAGCCTCCTCCAGTCTCGCACACTCTTCCTCGCCCAGCCCACAATGGATCTGCACCAAACTTGGCACACTATCTACATCAGTGGTTCCCAAACCTTTTTTGCCTACCACCCCCTTTCCAGAAAAAAAAATTACTCAGCGCCCCCCTAGAAATTATTTTTTTAATTTTTAGTAGCAATTAAACGGAAAGAGCATTAATGTTTCTACCTTTTTCATAAAATATAGTAAAGAAAGTAAATTACAAACACTGAATTCAGAAATAATAAAAAAACAGTATGTTTGGGGGGGAGTATGAGCAACGGATGATGGGATTTGCAGTACCTTCAGCCAATTCAACTCTGACTTCCACAGAGCACTAAGATCCCCATGAATGACAGATCTGGATCAAACGGCAACGCCTGCCCGGGGATCGCGTGCTTGCAACTGTGTCCCTGCAAGTTAGAATCCCCGGGTAGGCATCACCATGGAAACTGCAGCGCGCACCTCCTTCCTATGGTGTAGTCCTGTGTATCGCCTCTTTCTTCCAACGGGGACATCCTCACAAGT
Organism: Anolis apletophallus; assembly: GCA_030556195.1. Taxonomy (NCBI): domain Eukaryota; kingdom Metazoa; phylum Chordata; class Lepidosauria; order Squamata; family Anolidae; genus Anolis; species Anolis apletophallus. Next base: position 41,043,471 of record JARBWK010000016.1, read on the forward strand.
GCGCGACCCTGCAAGTGACAAGCCTGGCTCACTCCACCGCCCCCTTACAGGGGTTCAGCACCCCCCAAATTCTCCCGAGCCTCCAAGCGCCCCCTTGGATTGCCTCACCGCCCACCAGGGGGCAGTACCTCCCACTTTGGGAACCACTGATCTACATGGCTAACATTAAATACTGATGGGGTTGGGGGGGTGCTATTTTGGAATTATGGGAGTTGTAGTTCACCAACACCAAAAAGGAAGAGGACAGGCGGAGAGATCTTCAGCTTTCTCTGTCAAGAGGGTTCCTAAGACCATCAGAAATATGTGTTTTCTGATTATCTTTGCCGACCCTTCTGAAAGCCCCTCGTGACCCCATGAGCGGATCTTAGTTGAGGCAAACTAAGCGGCCGTCTCAGGGTGCCACATGGTCAAGGGTGCATTCGGCCGCGGCCGCCAGGTTCAGCGCATCATGCTGCGGGCAGGTGGCGCGCAGGCGGGAGGATCCGCTTCGGCTGCAAAATGTTCCCTGGCTTGTCCTTTTCATCCTCTTGGGAGTGCTCTGTTTTAATAGCGCATGCGCGAAACTTTTACGCATGCGCTATTGGGACCGAGTGCTTCTGGTGGAGGATTTGCTTTCTATAAAAAGGTTTGCTTACTATAATTTTTTACCTTCGTCCGGTCCTACGTGACCCCCAGGTTGAGAAATACTGTTCTAGGTGATTTTTCAAGTAGCCAGGTCAAATTGGGGTAACAGGTGGCAGGGAAATATGGTGGCAATGTTGTGTGCGATGGTCACGAAATGTCCCCAACCTTCAGCTGGTAGGTCTACATCTTTTTTTGGTCTTTCTCCTTGGCTCCCTTTTGCAAAAGTACGAAGCTCAGGCAGCTGTGGAGAGCAGCCGATCGGCCCTTAATGGGGACCATATGCACTCTCCTACCCCGGTCTCAGGAGGCCAGTCATGTTGAGATTTAAGAGAGTCCGAGCTCAAGCGAACTGTGGATTTCATCAAAAGAAAAGACTCACTTACTACTGAAAAGGATGCTGAGTTGAGTAAATGGTCACCAGGGAAGAAATCAAGTCTCCAACCATATGTAGAATAGATTAAGGCAGTGATTTTCAACCTTTTTTGAGCCGCGGCACATTTTTTACATTTACAAAATCCTGGGGCACACCACTAACCAAGATGACACTCAGGGGCGGTCTAAGGTAATTTTAAATGGTTGGCGAACATTATTTTGGTGCCCCCCCCCCCAAAAACATTATTTTGCCGCCCCCCATGTAAAACAAATATACAATTATAATATCACAATACCATTAGTAGTATTATATTGTATCAATGTATATACAATATATTATACCATACTCATACTATATTATATCATAATTATATTATACTACATTACAATATAATTATATTATAATATATTGACATGATAATATAATGTAACATTCTATTATATTATTATTATAAAATAATAAAATTATTTATTTAAATAAAATTATCCTCTACTAAATATTTTCATTACTCCTATAAAACTCAAAAAACCAACATAAAGTAAAATAAAACTATTTTGTACAATACCACTATATTGCAATATTGGTTGTAATATTACATGTAATATAAAATATATCATCATTCTATTGTTATATTGTATTTGAATTATATTGTATGACAATATTAAGCAGAACTGTATAATAATCAACAAGAAATGCAATGTAAATGCATCAAAATCAGAATATATTACCTACCACCCGACTCATAATCCATAGGAGTCTCCCATAAGTCCAAAATTAGGATCCCAATGTCAATGTAAATAGAAAAACAGCCAAAATGTTCAAATGAGGTCGAATACAGGCAGCGCGGCCTGGGCAAACTTGGGCCCTCCCTCCCTCCCTCTAGGTGATTTGGACTCCAACTCCCACAACTCCTCATAGCCTCAGGCCCCTCAGGTCTAGACAGAAATAGAGCCGAAGAAAGGAAGGAGGGAGAGAAGAGATCGCAGAGGAGGAGGAGGAAAGCCCTCATCCATTCCTTCACTTACACTTCCTTCACTGATTCTTTTCTCCTTCCCTGGCAAACGCGCGCGCGCGGCGGAGACAAAGGGAGAGGGGAGCACTCCCTGCCTGCCCGATAGGGAGGGCTTTGCTTACAGGCTTCTGCGCAAGGGAGCTACTGGGCATGCGCGGAAGTTTTCGCGCATGTGCAGTTGCTCCGCGCTCAACTTCAGCTCCAGAGCAACTGCGCCTGTGTGAAAACCTCAGCGCGTGCCCAGAAGCGGCGTCAGAGCGCACAAGGCCGGGTCAAAAGCAGGCAGCTGCAGCACTGTCTGAGGAACATCGGCAGGGCCAGGATGGCGCCCCATGCGGCCAGGATGGCGCCCCCTTCCCAGATGGCGCCCTAGGTGGCCGCCTACTTGGCCTATCTTGTAGGACCGCCCCTGATGACACTCTGACACAGTAATACATACAGTTAATATGTTTTTAAATGTATTTATACACTCACTTAGTGTGAAACCTGGGCCTGTTTCGATGAACACAACATAGATATCCTGGCAGGAATGGTAGAAAGACACACACGAAGCTCTTGATCCCAAATTGCCATTCTCACTTGATGCGCAGTACTAGCTCTAACTTTGTTTACTTAGCCGCGTCTAAGCGAATCCAAGATGGCGTGACCATAGCACTCTCGTGTCACTTCTTAGGTGACGCGAGAGTGCTATGGTTCCATTTCTTAAAGGGACAGATGCGCCTTATAGTTTATATGTGAATGAAGTTCGAGAATAATTTCCCACGGCACACCTGATGATCTCTCACGGCACACTAGTGTTCCGCGGCACACTGGTTGAAAATCACTGGATTAAAGTTCAGAATGGACTGCTAGTCCTCTGCATTTGGGCTTTTGGCTTTTGCAGATATTCAATGACCCAGACATGCATACACTGGTGTTTTTGTGTATTTTAACTCTGTACTGGGATTAGTCCGTAGAAAAGGATAGATATTGTCAATTGCACATATTCCCCATTAATTAGGGAATGTGTACAATTGACAATTGGAATGGCTATGGTTTATGATTTTGGATCATGTGATTTTAATGTTTATACTAGGATATTTGAATGCTATGGATTAATGTTTAAATGTTGCTTATGTCATGTGTTTAATGGCCTTAACGATTTTAACTCATAGTATAAAGTTTAGATATGATTCTTACATGTATGTTTGGCATTGTATTTTGTCATTAGTAAGTTGTAAACCACTTTGAGTTGTCCCCCCCCCCCCCCGGGGGGTGAAAAAAGCAGTATATAAATACAGTTTCTCTTGCAAACGAAGATTCTTAGGAAGGACTCGTCCCACGCTTTCTACAAGCGCGTTGATAACTAAAATGGCCAATCTGAGATAGGCAAGTTTGGTTGCAGAAAGCACAGCAGAAAGTCTCCTTGGGTGATGTTGTTTCCAAGTTGCAGTTCTTTCTGCGTTGTCATTTCTCTTCAGGACCCGTTCGGCATGTCTTCTCGAAAGAGGCCGCAGCATTGTGGATAGTGCGTCTCCATGCCTCCTGATGTGAGGCCAGGGTGGACCATTGTTGGTGATCAATCTGGCCGAGCCTGAGATGTTGTTTCAGGGAGTCCTTATATCTCTTTTTGGGGGCGCCTCTCTTGCGCTGACCCGTGGCGAGTTCAACATAGAGTAGTATCTTTGGGAGGCGGTGGTCCTCCTCCTAGAGACGTGCCCTGCCCAGCGCAGCTGTGTTCTCAATAGCATGGCCTCAATGCTGGAGACCCCTGCTTGCTCAAGGACAGCAACATTTGTCACATAGTCGGTCCAGTGTATATTTAGGATTGTGTGAAGACAGCACTGACGAAAGCATTCGAGGAGTCGTAGGTGTTGGCGGTAGGTGACCCATGTTTCAGACCCATAGAGAATAGACAGTACGATAGCTCTGTGCACACTGATTTTGGTGCTTTGCCTCAAGTGCTTGTTGCTCCAGACCCTTTTGTGAAGCCTTCCGAATGCACTCTATGTCTTTGGTAATCTGTGATTTATCTCTTTGTCAATCTTGGCGTCTGAAGAGATGATGCTTCCCAGGGAGGTGAACTGCTGAACGGACTTAAGCACAGATGTGCCTATGCTGACGTGGGGGTGAGGGTGTCCTTCCTGTGGTGCGGGCTGGTAGAGGACTTCCATTTTCTTTAGGCTGACTTCCAGCCCAAACAGCTCTGCAGCTGCTGCAAAGCAGGACATGAGGCGCTGCAGGGCTGCTTCTGAATGGGCGGCAAGGGCAGCATCGTCAGCAAAAAGCAGCTCACGGACTAGATAGTTTAGAGTCTTCGTGCGAGCCCTCAGACGGCTTAAGTTGAACAAGGTGCCATCAGTACGATAGCGTATATATATTTATACTGTATATAAATACCCTTCCGGATAGCTAGCATGGGAGCGTCTGCCGGCAGTGTGGCGGGGAGGAGCCTTTGGATGACTTCCTGTAGTCCTGGGTGAGCTAGCTGAGGCATTCTAGGAACCGTAGTTTCCTGACTCCTACAGCTCCCAGAATGTCTCAGCCAACTCATCCGGGACTACAGGAAGTCGTCCAAAGGCTCCTCCCCACCACGCTGCCGGCACTGGCGCTCCCATGCTGACCATCCAGAGCCTCTCCATGCCGGAGGCATGAGGAAGAGGTGGAGAGCCTGGGGCACGCCATAGCCGCCGCTCCGCGATGGGTTGGTGGCAGCGGCACCCCTTCCTCTTGGCCCCGCCCCGACGCCCTGTCCCGGGCCGGACAGAATCGGCTGCCGGGCCAGATGCGGCCCGCAGGCCGTAGGTTGCCCACCCCTGATCTGGAGATTCCTAGGTGAGTGTTTTTTTAAATTATGGGATTTCATTGAGTTCCTGTGGAGGTCTGACTGTATTACCTGTGCATTCAAGCTGCTATTCTGCAGGTGTTGCGGCGCTACATGCCTCCCCCCTCCCCCGTCTTTCAAGGGGCCTCTTGGTGACCCTCTTGATCTCTGCTGGTCTCCAGAGATGAAGACGGCCTCTGATAATTGGATGCCTCCAGGTCTCTTTGACCCACGGCACGGTGGCCTGGGTCGAGATGAAAAAGAGGTCCAGACGGAACGGTTGCAGCCCCAAAGCAAAGTCGGGCGGAGGGCGTCCTGGGCAAGTCCAGACAGAGGGGGCATTGTGCAGACTTCAAAGGGACGGCAGAGATGCAGAGGAACCTTGGCTGCGTAATTTAAACTCTTTTCCTAAAAAAAAAACCTATACGGCCAGACAGAAGATTTTCCACTGTCAAGATGGACTTAAGATAATTTCTGTAAAAAATTCATTTGAAGGATTAAGAAGGCAAAGTATTGGGTTGAGAACTGTGTTGTCCCCAAAAAGGTCTTGTCCTCAGAAATGGCCAGAAAATAGTGTTTCCCTTTGAAGTGGCAAAAGATACATTTAAATCAATGGTTATTAACCTTTTTCTGACCAGGGACCACTCTCCAACGTTAGTGCCAAAAGGGATATGAATCAATTTTTGGTCAACTTTAGATTTGGTTTGGTTATTTGGGGTGCTGATTCAAAAAATGGCATTGGATAGACCACATCCACTCTAGTTTCTGATACAGAACATATGCCACCCAGTAGTTGCCATCTGCTCACACACAGAAAACTATCTATCTATGTATATAATAAAAGTCAGTGTTTGCGGAGGTGCGGTGGTGTGGAGGGAGGAATATGTGCCAGCGTTTCGATTGGTTGCCACTGTGGGATTATTTGCATAAAGGACACTGATTGGCCAGCCTCAGAACTCCGACACTCTAAGGCACCAGATTATTTGCATAAAGGACTCTGATTGGCCAGCCTCAGAACTCCAACACTCTAGGCAGTGTTTCCCAACCAGTGTGCCGGGGCACACTAGTGTGCCATGAGCGATCATCAGGTGTGCCGTGAGAAATTGGAACTTCCAGGAAGGGGGGGGGGAGAGTCTAGTGTGTTGAAGTATAAAAACCCTAAGAAACCTACCTCGATAAAGGCACAAAATTACAATCACACCCCCTCCCCACCCGTTGTCTATTTGGTCTCTCCCTCTCCATGCATTGGGAAGGCCCGCCTCCCTTTCCCCAAGTAGAGACCTCCTCTTACCTCCTGGGGGTTCTGTGTGGGAGGTTTGGCCCAGTTCTATCATTGGTGGGGTTCAGAATGCTCTTTGATTGTAGGGGAACTATAAATCCCAGCAACTACAACTCCCAAATGTCAAGGTCTATTTCCCCTGAACTCCATCTGCATTCATATTTGGGCATATTGAGTATTCATACCAAGTTTGGTCCTGATCCAACATTGTTTCAGTCCACAGTGCTCTCTGGATATAGGTGAACTACAACTCCAAAACTCAAGGTCAATGGCCACCAAACTCTTATAGCATTTCCTCTTGGTTATGGGAGTTCTGTGTGGGAAGTTTGTGTCTTTCTGCCATTCCTGCCAGGATATCTATGCTGTGTTCATGGAAACAGGCCCAGGTTTCACACGGAGTGTATAAATACATTTTAAAAACATATTAACTATATGTATTAGTGTGTTAGAGTGTCATTTTGTGTCGTTTTGGTTGGTGGTTTGCCCCAGGCAGGGCCGTAGCCAGGATTTTGATTCCGGGGGGGGGGGGGGCTGAGTTTGGTTCGGGGGGCTGAGACTGGGTGGAAGAGGGTCTACCCTAGCAAACCTTTTGTATTGTGATCCCAATAACCCCATTAATGTGGGATATAATGAGCATGGTGATCAGATCATGATATGAATAAACATAACAGTTTAAATAATGTACCAGTCAGGCCTTTTCGCGGACCACCCTGAGAATTTGGGGGGGGGGGGCTGAAGCCCCCTTAGCCCCCTGGCTACATGCCTGGCCCCAGGGGTTTGTAAATGTAAAAAATGTGCCGCAGCTCAAAAAAGGTTGGGAAACACTGGACTAAATGGCGTGCAGATGTGCAACTGTATGTTCAAGCGTTGAGTGCCTCTCTGTCCTTGTCGGGGCTCTTTTTTGTGTTCCTTCCACTTCCTATGCCTTCGTGTCTGGGCAGGTAGGAAGCCTTTGTAATGCGCTTCTTCGCCTGCCTTTGACCTGGAGACAAGTCCTGCCTTTGGCCAGGAAGCGGTGCAGGTGCTGCGGAGAGAGAGGGAGAGGAATTCCAGCCGGCTGCTTTCTCCTCCGGAGGGAGAGAGAGGGGCAAGGAGGAATACCAAATATGTCCTTTGTCTCTTTTGGGAGTGAAACATCCTGGAAGACATTTGATGTTGTAACACAGTGTTTTTCAACCTTTTTTGAGCTGCGGCACACTTTTTACATTTAGAAAATCCTGGGGCACACCACCAACCAAAATGACACAAAATGACACTCTAACACAGTAATACATATAGTTAATATGTTTCTAAATGTATTTATACACTCAGTGTGAAACCTGGGCCTGTTTCGATGAACACAACATAGGTATCCCGGCAGGAATGGCAGAAAGACACAAACTTCCCACACAGAACTCCCATAACCAAGAGAAAATGCTATAAGAGTTTGGTGGGCATTGACCTTGAGTTTTGGAGTTGTAGTTCACCTATATCCAGAGAGCACTGTGGACTCAAACAATGTTGGATCAGGACCAAACTTGGCATGAATACTCAATATGCCCAAATGTGAACACAGATGGAGTTTGGGGGAAATAGACCTTGACATTTGGGAGTTACAGTTTCTGGGATTTATAGTTAACACACAAAGAGCATCCTGAACTCTTGCAACAATGGAATTGAACCAAACTTGGCATATTGAACTCTCATTACCAACAGAAAGTACTGAAAGGGTTTCCTTGGGAATTGACCTTGAGTTTGGAAGTTGTAGTTCACCTACACCCAGAGAGCACTGTGGACTCAAACAATGTTATGCTATGTTGTTGTTAGTTTTCTATCCAGAATCACAATGTTGGAAGGAGGCTCACCACTTTAAGGTCCCTCAAACAGGCATGGGAAAACTTTGGCCCTCTGGGTGCTTTGGACTCCAACTCCCACCATTCCTAACAGCCTGAGGCCCTTTCCTGCTTAAGTGGCTGAGGGGGGGGGGGAAGGAAATGCCTGAGGCTGCTAGGAATGGTGGGAGTTGGAGTCCAAAACACCTGGAAGGTCCAAGTTTGCCCATGCCAGCTTTCGACAGAGACCTCTTCCTCCCCCTTTCACGCCCTTTCTTCCCCCCCTCCTGCCCAACACTGACTTTTTCTTCTCCACTGCCGCTTCTGCCGCCATTTTGATCCGAGGGGGCAGCGTGAGCGTGTTCAGGAGGGGAAGAGGGGAAGACGTGACCCGTGGGGGTGCTACTGCACAGACTCGCCCCAGAGCAAAGCGAGGCAAAGCAAGCAGAGCGAGGCTGAGAAGAAGGGAGCCTGAGTGGAGAAGAAAAAGTGTTCGGCAGGAGGGGGAAGAAAGGGGATTGGAGGGTCCAATTTCCCACGGCACACCTGATGATCGCTCACGGCACACTGGTTGGGAAACACTGTTGTAACATTTCAAAATTGGCTTTTTCTGCAAGGCTCAGAATGCATGGCCGTTGGTTGGAAGCTAGCTTTGCGGATTCTCATTACACAGATGTAACTCCTTATCAGTTGTTTATTTGGCTTGCAGTGGTCTCGGGAAGTGAGTGAAGGTACCTCAAGTCCCATCATCCGTGGTCGACCCTCCTCCGAACTGCACCCAGATATAAAGTGGGTCATGGGGGCTTTGTGTGCGAAGTGTGGTCTTCCTCAAGCACTGGATGAGGGTCGCAGCGGGCTCGGGAAGTGAGTGGAGGTACTTGATATCCCATCATCCATGGTCCACCCTCCTCTAAACTGCAGTTGGATGGAATGTGGGTCATGGGGGCATTGTGTGCCAAGTTTGGTCTGTCGGTCTTGGTTCTGGGCTGCAGAGGTCTGTGGGGAATGCAGGGCTTGAAAGTACTACAAATCACATAATCCATGGAGGTACATCAGGTCCCATCATCCGTGGTCGACCCTCCTCCAAACTGCACCCAGATGTAAAGTGGGTCATGGGGGCTTTGTGTGCGAAGTGTGGTCTTCGTGTGCAAAGTGTGGTCTTCCTCAATCATTGGATGAGGGTGCAGCGGGCTCGGGAAGTGAGTGGAGCTACTTGGAATCCCATCATCCATGGTCCGCCCTCCTCTAAACTGCAGTCAGATGGAGTGTGGGTCATGGGGGCATTGTGTGCCAAGTTTGGTCTGTCGGTCTTGGTTCTGGGCTGCAGAGGTCTGTGGGGAATGCAGGGCTTGAAAGTACTACAAATCCCATAATCCATGGAGGTACATCAAGTCCCATCATCCATTGCCCACCCTCCTCCAAACTGCAGTAGAATGTAGCGTGGGTCATAGGGGCTCTGTGTGCCAAGGTAGGTTACTGTCAATTCAGGCCATACACAATGTCCCATGAGCTGAAGCCTAGTCGGGAAAATCAAGTGAATGAAGCCTTACTGTCAATTCAGACTTTAAACAGTATCCCATTAAGTGCGGCCTAGTCAGGAAAATCAAGTTAAGGAAGCCTTGCTGTCAATTCAGACCTTAAACAGTATCCCATTAAGTCAATTTCAGGCCAAGTTAAGGAAGCCTTGCTGTCAATTTTGGGCCTGGTCTGTGATTTGTCGGGGCTACAATGTTCTGTGGGAAGTGAATCAGGTGAAGGTACTGCAAATCCCATCATTTGTGGCCCATCCTGCCCTAAACTGCACCAGGTTGTTAAGTGGGCCATTGGGCCCCTGTGTGCCAAGTGTGGTCCTGATCCGTCATTGCTGTGGGCCGCAGTGACTGACTGCCCGCCCGAGGCCTTTCCTTTTCCCTCTGCGTCACCTTAGAATGTTGAAATGTAGATGGCCAATCAGTAACTTATGCAAATTCTCCCTCAGTGGCAACCAATCATGTTGTTTGAATGTAGGGGCTTGGATTCCTGGATGCTGGCCAATCAGAGTCCTTTATGCAAATAATCCCGCAGTGGCAACCAATCAAAACCCTGCCACATATTCCTCCGCACCTCCCGTCCTCTGCAAACACTGACTTTTATTATATACATAGATAGATAGATTATTAACCCTGAAAAACTCAATCAGTACTTAAAGTTTGTTGTGTTGGGCAAGTTTGTTCTAGATGCATCATCGGTGAGGTTCAGTGTGTTCTCTAGCTGTAGGGTAAACTACAACTCCCAATATAGTGAGTCAGACCCCTCAAACTCACCCAGTAGGATGAGTCAGTCATGTGGGTTCTGTGTGCCAAGTTTGATCTGGGTCCATCATCAGTGGAGATCACGGTTTCTCTTTTTCTGAGTGAACTACAACTCCCAGCAAGAAAGGTCAGTTCCTTCCAAGCCCTCCCAGTAAGCAAATTTCAACATATCAGGTAGGTATGCCTTGTTTGGTCCAGATCTGTCAGTGCTTGGGTTCACAGTGCTCTCTGGATGTAGGTGAACTACAACTTCCCCAAATCAAGGTGATTTGTAGTTCACCTACACCCAGAGAGCACTGTGGGTTCAAACAATGATGGATCTAGACCAAACTTGGCATGGATACTCTATATGGCCAAATGTGAACACTGGTGGAGTTTGGGGAAAATAGATTTTGACATTTGGGAGTTGTAGTTGCTGGGATTTATAGTTCACCTACAATCAAAGAGCATTCTGAACCCCACCAATGACAGAATTGGGCCAAACTTCCCACACAGAACTCCCATGACCAACAGAAAATGCTGGAAGGGTTTAGTGGGCATTGACATTGAGTTTGGGAGTTGTAGTTCACCTACACCCAGAGAGCACTGTGGGCTCAAACAATGATGGATCTGGACCAAACTTGGCATGGATACGCTATATGGCCAAATGTGAACACTGATGGAGTTTGGGGGAAAATAGACCTTGACATTTGGGAGTTGTAGTTGCTGGGATTTATAGTTCACCTACAATCAAAGAGCATTCTGAACCTCACCAATGACAGAATTGGCCAAACTTCCCACACAGGACCCCTAAGACCAACGGAAAATACTGTGTTTTCTGATGGTCTTTGGCGACCCCTCTGACACCCCCTCATAACCCCCCGGGTCCCAACCCCCAGGTTGAGAAACACTGGTGTAAGTGGACACTCCGGCCACATACATACACATACATTTTCACTTTTATTGTCTGTATAGATAAATACCTAATTGGGAAGAATATTTGGGGAATCCAATAACTTCAGGGTTAAGATTGCTGTTAGATCTGAAACATTATTTATTGGTTGCATTATTGTGAGGCATCTAAATCTGTATATAGAAAGCTCAATATATGTCTGTCTGTCTGTACCAGAAAAGACTGTTGCTAGGTGAAGTGGCCCCCTGTTATGTCCATGCACAAGCTGTTGCTGGGTGAAGTGGCCCCCTATTATGCCCATGCACGAGCTGTTGCTGGGTGAAGTGGCCCCCTGTTATGTCCATGCATGAGCTGTTGCTGGGTGAAGTGGCCCCCTGTTATGTCCATGCATAAGCTGAAGTGGCCCCCTGTTATGTCCATGCACGAGCTGTTGCTGGGTGAAGTGGCCCCCTGTTATGTCCATGCATGAGCTGTTGCTGGGTGAAGTGGCCCCCTGTTATGTCCGTGCAAGAGCTGCTGCTGGGTGAAGTGGCCACTGGCCCCTGGGTGAAGTGGCCCCCTGTTATGTCCATGCATGAGCTGTTGCTGGGTGAAGTGGCCCCCTGTTATGTCCATGCACGAGCTGTTGCTGGGTGAAGTGGCCCCCTGTTATGTCCATGCAAGAGCTGTTGCTGGGTGAAGTGGCCCCCTGTTATGTCCATGCATGAGCTGTTGCTGGGTGAAGTGGCCCCCTGTTATGTCCATGCATGAACTGTTGCTGGGTGAAGCTGTTGCTGGGTGAAGTGGCCCCCTGTTATGTCCATGCACGAGCTGTTGCTGGGTGAAGTGGCCCCCTGTTATGTCCATGCATGAGCTGTTGCTGGGTGAAGTGGCCCCCTGTTATGCCCATGCAAGAGCTGTTGCTAGGTGAAGTGGCCCCCTGTTATGCCCATGCATGAGCTGTTGCTGGGGGAAGTGGCCCCCTGTTATGTCCGTGCAAGAGCTGCTGCTGGGTGAAGTGGCCCCCTGTTATGCCCATGCATGAGCTGTTGCTGGGTGAAGTGGCCTCCTGTTATGTCCATGCATGAACTGTTGCTGGGTGAAGTGACCCCTGTTATGTCCATGTAGGAGCTGTTGCTAGGTGAAGTGGCCCCCTGTTATGTCCATGCATGAGCTGCTGCTGGGTGAAGTGGCCCCCTGTTATGTCCATGCATGAGCTGTTGCTGGGTGAAGTGGCCCCCTGTTATGTCCATGCATGAGCTGTTGCTGGGTGAAGTGGCCCCCTGTTATGTCCATGCATGAGCTGTTGCTGGGTGAAGTGGCCCCCTGTTATGTCCATGCATGAGCTGTTGCTGGGTGAAGTGGCCCCCTGTTATGTCCATGCATGAGCTGTTGCTGGGTGAAGTGGCCCCCTGTTATGCCCATGCATGAGCTGTTGCTGGCCCCCTGTGAAGTGGCCTCCTGTTACGTCCATGCATGAACTGTTGCTGGGTGAAGTGACCCCTGTTATGTCCATGTAGGAGCTGTTGCTGGGTGAAGTGGCCCCCTGTTATGTCCATGCATGAGCTGTTGCTGGGTGAAGTGGCCCCCTGTTATGCCCATGCATGAGCTGCTGCTGGGTGAAGTGGCCCCCTGTTATGCCCATGCATGAGCTGTTGCTGGGTGAAGTGGCCCCCCTGTTATGTCCATGCATGAGCTGTTGCTGGGTGAAGTGGCCCCCTGTTATGTCCATGCATGAGCTGTTGCTGGGTGAAGTGGCCCCCTGTTATGTCCATGCATGAGCTGCTGCTGGGTGAAGTGGCCCCCTTATGTTATGCATGAGCTGTTGCTGGGTGAGCTGCTGCTGAGGGTGAAGTGGCCCCCTGTTATGTCCATGCATGAGCTGTTGCTGGGTGAAGTGGCCCCCTGTTATGTCCATGCATGAGCTGTTGCTGGGTGAAGTGGCCCCCTGTTATGTCCATGCATGAGCTGTTGCTGGGTGAAGTGACCCCCTGTTATGTCCATGCATGAGCTGTTGCTGGGTGAAGTGGCCCCCTGTTATGTCCATGCAAAGGTGACGTGTATGAGAAGAAGGAAGAAAGGAAAGAGCAAAAGAAGAGAAAGAAAGGAATGGAGGAGGAAGGGAAGAAAGAAAAAATGGGGAAAGGAGGAGTGGAAAGAGGAAAAGGTATGAGAGGAGTGGAAGAAAGAAAGAGAGAAAGAATATACACGATGCTATAAATCCCATGAAGAGGGGTGCCCCTGAATTGGTTTCTCCACCCTGAAGAATCCCTCTTGTTTCCTTTGTTTCCAATTCAGAGGGAAAGCTTTACGGCTCTATATGGCACCCGTGGGTTTGTGCGTAATGTCAGAGCAAAAAGGGCTTTCTTTGGAAGTGGAGAGAAGGGCGCGTTAATGTGTGTACAGAGCAAAGGGCTCTTCAGGGTCTCCTTTGTGGGAAGGGAGAAGGGAACAATGGCTTGTGACCTCCTTCAGAGGAGAACGGCGGCACACAAACACACACCATTTTGGGTGCTGAAAGGGGACTTTTAATACTGGATGCCGTGCCAAATCCCCTTTGAAGGGAGTCTTTAGTAAGGCGATTGGAGAGCGTCTCATGAGTAAGGCTTTTCTGCAAATATTTGAACGATGCCACCTTTCGGACTGCAAACCCCGGAGAGTTTACATTGAGCTCCAGAAGTGCAGAGTCTCATCACTTATGCAGTCTTGGCTTTAGATCTGAAATAGGGAGATATTTGTTTTGGAGTCTTAACTTCTACCAGTCTGGACCAGTACAGCCAACGGGAAGGGGCTGCTTGGTTGACTAAGAGGGCATCTGCACTGCAGATTTAATCCAGTTTGGTGACACTTTAGTTGTTATGATTCAGACAACATGAAATCGCAAGCACAAATATTATTATTTATTTTATTTATTTATTTACTTTATTTACAGTATATTCCGCTCTTCTCACCCCGAAGGGGACTCAGAGCTGATTGCAGTATACATACTTAGCAGACAATCCCTGCCGTTTCCACATACACACATATAGACGAACAAAGGCAAACTCTGGCCACCAGGGGGAGCTGACGCACCCCTCATCTCTCAGCGTTCCCAGAGTCTCTTGTTGTTCCTTCCGCCTTCCTCAGCATTCCTGGAGTTCTTTAATGGCCTCATAATTCAGTCAAAATTCGCCTCCTCACTTAATGTGGTCCCTTTATCACCTACTTGACAGATGCAACTGTCTTTCGGGCTGCAAAGGTCGACAGCAGGCGACACTTAAAAGTCGAGCACCCACCTCGACCTGCGCAGGCCTCGAACTCATGACCTACTGGTCAGAGAGATCTGATGCAGCTGACACTTAGCCAGCTGCGCCACATTCCCGCTAGAATCCCATCATGAGGAGAAAGATGGAATATTACTATTACGTACTATTACTAATAATAATCTATATATCTTTCTGCACATATTTATGCATTTGTATATATGTTGAATGGTTAAATGTTTGGGGCAAAACACAAAGGGTTCACAGAGAATATTAGAGCACAAAACCGCTAAGGAGTTTCCGTTGCCATGGAAACGGGAGGCGGAGCCAGCCAGGAGCCAGCTAGGCTTGGAATGTTCAGATTCAAAAATCTGGCAGTTGAAGTCTGTTAGGCCAGCTGAAATATCAGAGCACAAAACCTCTAAGGAGTTTCCGTTGCCATGGAAACGGGAGGCGGAGCCAGCCAGGAGCCAGCTAGGCTTGGAATGTTCAGATTCAAAAATCTGGCAGTTGAAGTCTGTTAGGCCAGCTGAAATATCAGAGCACAAAACCTCTAAGGAGTTTCCGTTGCCATGGAAACGGGAGGCGGAACCAGCCAGGAGCCAGCTAGGCTTGGAATGTTCAGATTCAAAAATCTGGCAGTTGAAGCCTGTTAGGCCAGCTGGAAGCAGGGCTTCAAAAAGCTGCTGGTTCTGTTCTGAGGAGAGCAGAGTGGAGCTGTGATTTTGAACTGCACGGAAGCAGTTGGTCTTGGGAAAAGACCGTTTTCAGTTTAGGTTAGGCCTGAGAGACTAAGCCTTAGTGCTGGAAATAGGCAGAAAGCCTATAGTTTAGTAAAGTACCTCTGGAAAAGCAGTTGTCTGATTGCTTGAGTTCTGCTTAAGTGAGAGTCTAGTGTTATGATAGGAGCGGAATGCTTATAGAATTCTGGGAGTTGTAGTTCGGTGAGGCACCAGCACTCTTTGCTAGAGATGGGTAAAAACCTTGTAAACTTGCAGGCGCGTCTGCACCGTGGAACGAATGCAGTTCGACACCACTTGAACCGCCACGGCTCAATGCTGCGGGATTTTGGGAGGTGTAGTTTTGCAAGGTCTTGAGCCGAAGACTGCAGATGACAGCTCTCAGGGTGCCATTGTGTTGAGACATGGCAGCTCAAGTGGTGTCAAACGACGTTCATTCTGCAGAGTAGGTGCATCCATTGACTCGGATGCAACGCAGTTTCATGCTCTTTTCCGGAAAGAAGAACACTGGGCACCTCTCTCTCTCTCTCTCTCTCTCTCTCTCTCTCTCTCTCTCTCTCTCTTGCTTTCTGTCTCCCTCACTCTCCCTGGCATGTGGTGCTCTGCTTGGGCTGTGCGCCAGGGCATTCCTGATGCCAGCCAGGTAGGCAATAGGTCACGCACCTCTTCGTTGTTGTGATGGAGGGGGAAGACTGCTCCGGCGCATGGGGAGCTGCAACTGCTTGGGTTTTCCTCCTTGCTTGACTTGAGCCCTAATTTTGTACAGAATGTTCTCTCTTTAGGGCATACTTTCCACTCCCCCTTTCCTCTGCTTAAAAACTTCTGAAAAGTTTGCAAACTTTGGCACTGTTTGCACCACAGCGAAAGGGCATGCTCGTTGCAGAAAGTGGTCCTAACACTCGTAAAGGATAGTCACACACGCCATTGAGTTGAGATGAGAACTTGTGAAATTGAAAAAACAGTTTCCATACCCTAGAGCAGTGGTTTATTTATTTATTTATTTACTTGATTTATATTCCGCTCTTCTCGCCCCGAAGGGGACTCAGAGTGGATTACAGGTACACATACTAGCACAGTGTTTCCCAACCTTTTGTGAGCTGCGGCACATTTTTTACATTGACCAAATCCTGGGGCACACCACCAACCAAAATGACACAAAATGACACTCTAACACAGCAATACATATAGTTAATATGTTTTTAAATGTATTTATACACTCCGTGTGAAACTTGGGCCTGTTTCGATGAACGCAACATAGATATCCTGGCAGGAATGGCGGAAAGAGACAAACTTCCCACACAGAACTCCCATAACCAAGAGAAAATACTATAAGAGTTTGGTAGGCATTGACCTTGGGTTTTGGAGTTATAGTTCACCTATATCCAGAGAGCACTGTGGACTCAAACAATGTTGGATCAGGACCAAACTTGGCATGAATACTCAATATGCCCAAATGTGAACACAGATGGAGTTTGGGGAAAATAGACCTTGACATTTGGGAGTTACAGTTTCTGGGATTTATAATTAACACACAATCAAAGAGCATCCTGAACTCTTGCAACAATGGAATTGAACCAAACTTGGCATATTGAACTCTCATTGCCAACAGAAAGTACTGAAAGGGTTTGCTTGGGAATTGACCTTGAGTTTGGAAGTTGTAGTTCACCTACACCCAGAGAGCACTGTGGACTCAAACAATGTTATGTTATGTTGTTGTTTGTTTTCTATCCAGAATCACAATGTTGGAAGGAGGCTCACCACTTTAAGGTCCCTCAAACAGGCATGGGAACACTTCGGCCCTCTGGGTGCTTTGGACTTTAACTCCCACCATTCCTAACAGCTTGAGGCCCTTTCCTGCTTAAGTGGCTGAGGGGGGAAAAGGAAAAGAGCCTGAGGCTGCTAGGAATGGTGGGAGTTGGAGTCCAAAACACCTGGAAGGTCCAAGTTTGCCCATGCCACCTTTCGACAGAGACCTCTTCTTCCCCCTCCCCCTTCGCGCCCTTGCTTCCCCCTCCTGCCCAACACTTTTTCTTCTCCACTGCCGCTTCTGCCGCCATTTTGATCCAAGGGGGCAGCGTGAGCGTGTTCAGGAGGGGAGGGGGAGGGAGGAAGACGTGACCCGTGCGGGCGCTACTGCGCAGACTCACCCCAGAGCAAAGCGAGGCAAAGCGAGCAGAGCGAGGCTGGGAAGAAGGGAGCCCGAGTGGAGAAGAAAAGGTATTCGGCAGGAGGGGGAAGAAAGGGGATTGGAGGTTCCCATTTCCCGCGGCACACTTGATGATCGCTCACGGCACACTGGTTGGGAAACACTAGCTTAATAGATGTGATAGGAAACATATGTCCCGCAAGGTAGACTACAAATCCCATCAGGCTTATCCAGGTTTAAAGGGAGCTGCCATCAGGCATTATGTACCCACTTCCATCACCATTTTTGGGGGGCAATTTTTCGGACTGATTGATTATTCTGCTAATATTATATTCATTTTGGGGGGAAAGAAACCATTGTATTATTATTTAATCAATTGTATGTGAGTTCCAATCTGCAAAAATAGCTGTGTTGGTAACTAGCTTGCCCAAATAATGTCTAGAATTTTAAACTCTGGAATGTTAAATGTTTGGTTTCAGTTTGTGCATGGTAAATCTGCATTTTAGGGCATAAATGAATAGGAGAAAATAGTCCATTCCTTCCTGGTGCTCCAAAGGGCACAGATTCCGCTTCTCCCAAAAATGAGCAGATATTGCCACCTAGTGGACAGAGTTCATATTGCAGACAATACTTGGAATACAATAATTATCTGGTCTTCCTAACAGCTCAAATACTTACTGATGAGTTCTTGGCCCTGTGTGTGGAATTGCCCTGTTTTAGAGTGTTGTTCTTTATTTACTGTTATGATTTTAGATTTTTAAAAAATATTGGTAGCCAGATTTTGTTCATTTCCATGGTTTCTTCCTTCCTATTAGACAATTTCAGCATGTGGACAATTTCGACAGAAAGGAAGAAACCATGAAAATGAACAAAATCTGGCTACCAGTATAAAGGACAACCTCCCCCCCAAACAGGGGAATTCCACGCAAGAAACAATCAGGGCTAGCCCCCACATTGGCAGTTTTTAGGAGGAGCCTGAAGACATGGCTGTTCCAGTGTGCCTTCCCTGATGTAGCACACCAGTTCTCATTTGTGCCTGGAGGGCAGGGGGCAGCACCGGGGGTCCCACTAGCATTGGAGCCAGTTGATTCTGAAGAGGATTTGGAGGGGCTAGAAGAAGGGGATTTTGAGGTAGCTGGGCCTTCTTCTCCCACAGAAAGCCTGGCCTGGGATGACGGCTGGCCGGATCCTTACGAGAAGCAGGAAGGCCAGTCGGAATCGAAAGCAGTGATAGTGAAGATTATGAGCGGCCGGGGGCGAGGCTCGCAAGAAAGAATGTGGGAAACAACCGAGGGAGAGGCCCGGGAAGCAGATGGGGAGTTCGACTCTCACGAAGATAGGGAACCAGGTGCTGGGAGGCAAGGTCGAACCTTTGATAGGAGACGGAGCATTGAGACTAGCAGGAGGGGTTGGTTCCACAGCCTAGACAGACCGAGGGCTCGCAGCACAGATTGGAGGAGGAGAAGCCTAGAGCGTCGGGGGCCTCGTCAAGGGGATTAAGTATAGGATCCGTGGGAACGGATCCTCAGTACTTCGGCCACGTCTAACCTATACGGACGTGTAGCGAAGCCAAGTCCACATAGCTAAAGTTTGGGGCTAGTGGCCTGCCAAGAAGAGATTGTATCGTGCAACCTCGTTTTGTTCTTTGATCCGCTAGCTGAGCGGAGCCTTGCCAAGTCTTTGGATCTTTCTTGCCAAGTTTGCTTTTGGACTATACCTTTTACCTTTTGGATTACTTTTGATAACTTTTATGGACAATTACCTTTTCAACAGTTTTTATACTTCAATAAAGTAGTTAGCTGATTATCGTCTCTGTGTGTGTGATTAAGGGGCCGGCCTAAGTCTTGCATCGTGACACCTGAATAAAATAAACAATGCCCTTGTTGTGAAGTCATATTTCTTTATTACAGGTTTTAAATATGGTGGATATCTATATATATATATGTTGAAGGGGTAAAAACTTAGCAAACCCTAAAGGATTAACAGAGATATTAGCGTGCAGAACCTCCAAGGGGTTTCCGTTACCGTGGAAACAGGAGGCGGAGCCTGCAACTGGCCTTAGAATCTTCGAATTCAAACTTTAGCAGTTGGGAGTTGGCAGCGAAAGTTGACGGAGAGAGGGTGTGTGGAGAGTTAGAGAGTCCGTTTTAGCCAGCTGTCAGCTGGTTTTAAAATGGACTCTGACTCTACTCTGTGAGAGAGTAGAAGAAAAGCTGTGTCTGAACTACTATGAAAGCAGTTGGGTTTAAGGACAAGCAGTTAGTGTAAAGACTGCTGAGTTATTGGTTCTGGGAGTGCAGCTATATAGTATCAAGTTGTATCTCCATAGTTAGTGTATTGTAACCTTAAGATACGTGCCTCTAAGAAGATGTAACCACCTAAGCTTTGAACTCAGAAACCTCCACGCTTAGAACATTGTTTGAATAAACTTTACAGTTTTTTAACAAAGATATCTCCCCGTGTAGTTCCTTCACACATAAGCCTCAAAAACAACTTCCTAGTGGGTAGCCAGGTATAGTGAAGGGTGGCAGCGAAAGTTAACAAATAGTGTCAGTGGGAGTTTGGGTTAGAGGAATACCCTGCCCTGACACAGTAATTGAAAAGTCAGTGAGAAAGCTGACCTGTGTGAATACTTATTACATTATATGGTGGCAGCAAGTGGAAATAAAAGGAGTCTTTATATAAATTGGTGGTAAGGGTGGAATAAGACAACTACCCGGCCACAGTTGAAAGTGAAATATAGAGAGCCCTTACAGCCCTGCTGTGTTCAATCTCTGCAAATGTCCTTAGAAGCACTTTAATTACCTTTTGGGTTGTCTGCCCCACATTATCCTTTAAAACTTTCCTGCTACATACATTTTACCTCTGTTCGCATCCAGTGTTTATTTATTTTAAAACTTTAATATATTACATCTGGCCCAGCCATAAGGTTTTAGATGTTCTTGTGTTATTGCTTATACATGAGTTATATTGATTGTATTGTTTTATTGTTTGCTGCTGCGTTGTTTTTGTTGTGATTGAGCCTCCAGCTGCTACTGATAGTAGTGATTCAGAAGACTCTGATGGCTCAGCATCTGGGGAGAGTATGGAACTGGGTGGGGCTGTTTGTAACAGGAGTACTGGTGTTTGCAGAAAGAGGCTTACTCATGAGTCAAGTGAGTCAAGTGAAGAGGATCACTTGCAACTCAAGAGAGTCAAGCAAATAATTACAGCACCTACAGACTCTGAGACATTTGAGGGATTCTCTGGGAATGATGGGAGTCAGAGTACAGAGGACACTTCTACTGAAATGGATTGGACTCTAGTAAGAGAAATTCAGAGGGCTTGTGAGGAGCCCAGAAGTTCAGACACCTGGGTAGGATTCACTGATGATCAGGATTGGCCCTCAGAGTCCCCAGGCAATGGGGGGGGGGTTCTAAGTCTTAACCACAGGTGGAAATCTTGGAGGGTCAGTCAAAGGGCAGCAGCTGCCGGGAGAGTAACACCTGAGGATGATGATGATAGGGCGTCGACGTGTCTGTTTTCATGCCGGTTAAGGCTTCCTTTGTGAGCGTTTTCACTTACCATTAAGTGCTTTTGTTTTGCAAATACTTATCTCCAGAGACTCTGTGAATATTAAAACAAACCATTTACACTTCAATTGGGTTTGGCTCTCTGAACTGGCATCTGCTGCGACAGTTTTACTAATGTGTTATTGGGCTTGGCCTCATGTAAGCCGCCCTGAGTCCACTTGGGGAGATGGTGGCGGGGTATATATAAAGTTATTATTATTATTATTATTAAAAGTTCTTCGCATTCATGTAGTGCAAAAAAAAAATCTAAATGAGTTGTTCTTTTTTCCCCTCCTGCCTAGGCTTGCCATGGATGCTCCTCTGGATCCAAATGTGACTGTAGTGGACAGAAAGGAGAGAAGGTGAGTAGCGGAGCTGGAACACTCCCTTTCACGACTATCACAGTTATGCTCTGCTGCGGCAACTGTGCCATAGATGATTAATGTATGAAATGCATCTACACAGGCCCGGATCAACCTATTTTGGCGCCCTAGGCCACACTTTGGAATTACGCCCCCAAACCAACCTCTACCGCACACCGCCCCACCTCCTCCTCGTGGTGCCGGCATCGGCCCTGGGGGCGGGGCTTCTCTCCGCCTCCTCCTCTTCGCGGTGCCGCGCGCCCTCCTTTTTTGAGTCAAGGAAGGAGGGTCGAGGGTGCAAGCGAGGAGGAGGAAAGAAGGGAAGCCCCATCCCCAGGGCCGATGCCGGCACCACGAGGAGGAGGTGGGGGGGTGGGGCTTCCCTCCACCTCCTCTTCTCGGCGCGCCTCGTGCCCTCCTTCCTTGACAAGGGGGCGGGGGCGCCATTCCCTCCTCTCCCGCCCCCTCGCAGCGCTCTCCCCCGCCCTTCCCCGAGAGAGAGAGAGAGAGAGAGAGAGAGAGATGCGTTGCGGTGTTTTTAAATTTGGGGGGGGGTCGTGTGAATGGCGACCCCCTTGGCTTGTGCCCCTAGGCCATGGCCTAGCGTGGCCTTATGGGTAATCCGGGCCTGCATCTACACCAGGCATGGACAAACTTTGGCCCTCCAGGTGTTTTGGATTTCAACTCCCATAATTCCTAACAGGAGTCCAAAACACCTGGAGGGCCAAAGTTTGCCCATGCCTGGTCTACACTGACAAATTAATGCAATTTGACACTATCTTAACTGTCATGGCTCAATGCTGTGGAATCACAGGATGCCTGATAAAGATTGATGGTACATCACACCTAGTAAATTAGCGAAATGTTGTAAAAATCTATCTGATCTATGTTGGAAATGCCAAAGTACAAAAAGAACGTTCTTCCATTCACGGTGGACATGTGAAAAAGTTTTTTAGAAAATTCTGGACGATGGTACACGAAACCTCCAAATTGGAAAGACTTATTTTGTTTCTTGCCAGGTTTTTTCACCAATTCCAAAATCTCGGTGGCAATGTGTGTGAATATGGTCCGCTTTTGCCTGTTGGGATGGAGGGACTCTCCAGGAAGGGCCCCGCCTTCCCCTCCAGGTGCCTCCGAGGCAGTGAAATCACCCCTTGGCAACGGCACTAGCCGAGGAGTCATTGTGCACTTGTGTGCGCCTAAGGCTGAAGGCTTGGCCTCCTTGGCACAGGCAAAAGGGGAAACGAGGCCATGGATGTGTTTGGATATGAGCCTCTGTTGTCATAAGGGCAGAGTGTGGATTATTCTTTACAGCAAGATCGATGTAGACGTAGTTTGGAGAGAAGAGTCTCCTCTCCCATGCATCATAGCACAACTCTTTTTTGTTAGAGTACTGAAACATTCACCACCAGAACTTCAGCAACACCGTAGGAGCAAAGCACCAGCGCCACCTAGTGTTCACCACCAGAACTTCAGCAACACTGTAGAAGCAAAGCACCAGTGCCACCTAGTGTTCACCACCAGAACTTTAGCAACACTGTAGAAGCAAAGCACCAGCGCCACCTAGTGTTCACCACCAGAACTTCAGCAACACTGTAGAAGCAAAGCACCAGTGCCACCTAGTGTTCACCACCATAACTTTAGCAACACTGTAGGAGCAAAGCACCAGCGCCACCTAGTGTTCACCACCAGAACTTCAGCGACACTGTAGAAGCAAAGCACCAGTGCCACCTAGTGTTCACCACCAGAACTTTAGCAACACTGTAGAAGCAAAGCACCAGCGCCACCTAGTGTTCACCACCAGAACTTCAGCAACACTGTAG
Organism: Anolis apletophallus; assembly: GCA_030556195.1. NCBI lineage: Eukaryota > Metazoa > Chordata > Lepidosauria > Squamata > Anolidae > Anolis > Anolis apletophallus. Next base: position 41,066,399 of record JARBWK010000016.1, read on the forward strand.
AATCAAAGCACCAGTGCCACCTAGTGGTCACCACCAGAGATTTAGCAACACTGTGGAAGCAAAGCACCAGCGCCACCTAGTGTTCACCACCAGAACTTTAGCAACACTGTAGAAGCAAAGCACCAGCGCCACCTAGTGTTCACCACCAGAACTTTAGCAACACTGTAGAAGCAAAGCACCAGTGCCACCTAGTGTTCACCACCAGAACTTTAGCAACACTGTAGAAGCAAAGCACCAGCGCCACCTAGTGTTCACCACCAGAACTTCAGCAACACTGTAGAAGCAAAGCACCAGTGCCACCTAGTGTTCACCACCAGAACTTCAGCAACACTGTAGAAGCAAAGCACCAGCGCCACCTAGTGTTCACCACCAGAACTTTAGTTTTGTAAGTACTTTAGAACCATTTAGAACCATGATTGCCCAGGCCTACTAAGCTCACATGCTCTGTTGACGTTTGGCAGCAGAAGGCTTGCTTCTTCCTAAGGGTTTTTACGTGCAATACCAGTCTTTTCTCATGTTCCTTTGGGGCCCAGACTGTCGCACTTTGGCTACGGTTGCCAAATATACAAGATGGAATCTGTGCTAGACACTCTTCCACGGCTTCCTTGGGATCAAAAGCATGCATGCCTTTTGCTTCCCGAATCCCTTTGCAAATGATCAGTGCTTGCGGATGGGAAACATCTGTCTCTCCAGGGCTGCTGCCTGCTACGTGAGGCTGAACCTGGTCCGGGTGAACTTAGTCCTCCAAAAGAACATGCCAAGGGGGTTCAGCCTGGTCCCCACCCACCCCTTTCATTTCCCAATACCATAAATCTTTCAAGACAGGTTTCAGGCAGGAGGGCTGGTCTACTTTCCTTGTACAAAGGAAAAGATCGCTTCGCATGATTCTGAACAATAAGCGTGCTACTGAAAACGATCTGCATTTAATAGGAAGGAAATTTTTGCTCTTCATTGCAGCTATGAATTCAAAGCATACGATTTGCAGGTATGCTGCATGTGCTGGCACTATGGCCATTATCAGTAATACCCCCCCCCCCCCAAACCTACTGTGGATGCATCTGTTCAACTAATGCAGTTTGAAAGTTTGGTCTTGTTCTGTCATTGTTGGGGGCCTAATCAGGAAAATCAAGTTGAGGAAGACTTACTGTCAATTCAGGCCCTAAACAATATCCCATGAGCTGAGGCTTAGTCAGGAAAATCAAGTTAAGGAAGCCTTGCTGTCAATTTTGGGTCTGGTCTGTGATTTATAGGGACTACAGTGTTGTTTGGGAAGTGAATCAGGTGAAGGTACTGCAAATCCCATCATTCGTGGCCCATCCTGCCCTAAACCGCACCAGGTGGTGAAGTGGGCCATTGGGCCTCTGTGTGCCAAAGTTTGGTCCTCATCCGTCATTGCTGTGGGCCGCATTAACTGACTGCCTGAGGCCTTTCCTTTTCCCTCTGCGTCACCTTAGAATGTTGGAATGTAGATGGCCAATCAGAGTCCTTTATGCAAATACTCCTTCAGTGGCAACCAATCCCCTCTGTCTGGTGCCTTAGAATGTTGGAGTTCTGTGGCTGGCCAATCAGAGTCCTTTATGCAAATAATCCCACAGTGGCAACCAATCGAAATGCTGCCACATATTCCTCCGCACGTCCCGCCACAAACACTGACTTTTATTATATACATACAGTAGATAGATATAATATAATGTTAAATTATATTATAGTATTAATATATTATATTATAATATAATAATTATAATATGGTGTAGTATAATATAATATGGTATAATATAGTATAATTTGGTTATGGTATAATATATTGTATATACATATAATATTGATAATGTTGTAATGTAATGCAGTATAATACTACTACTACTAATAAGATATTATAATTGTATATTTTATGTTACATGCAATATTACTCATCATATTGCGATATAATGTTATAGTACAATGTGATATGTACATACTGACTATTCCAGTAATGTAATTTCCATATATACATTTTGAATTTTCTTGAATATTATTACATTTAAAGAATACATGTAAATGGGCAAAGAGCGTTCAAATCACTGGGCGCTTTTGAGAATGCCAACCAGCTCCATGAGTGACTTCTCTTCGATGGTTGCAGGGCGAGAGAGGATTCCCGGGTTTGGAAGGACAACCAGGTTTACCAGGATTCCCTGGACCAGAAGGACCACATGGGCCAAGAGGCGAAAAAGTGAGTAGCACAATGCAGTGGCATTGCACACTAGATGCCACTGTGATGTTTGATGAGATATCAGTTGTTCAGTCATTGAGATGAACCTTCTCAGTGAAAGGAACGAAGATCTGTGAGCACGCTGGCCCAGTTCTGTACTTGTCACCAAGGTCAGTTGCCATTGTTGCCTTCATGTTGGAAAGAATAACGTCCAGCGGCGGTGGCTCCATGAGACTAGACTGCATGTCTGTTCATTCAGTAACCTGGGAGGTGCTTTCCACCTACTTAATTGTGAAGCCAACGGGAAAATGAGGGTTACCTGGGACGGCCAAGAGCTCCAATCCCATCCTAAATATCTCAGCGTCACCTTAGATCAGTGTTTCCCAACCGCTGTTCCGCGGCACACTACTGTTCCGTGATGGATTATCTGGTGTGCCGCGAAAAACGTTTCTCCCCCCCCCCCACACACACACACCTTTCTCCCCCTCCTGCCGAACTCCTGCTGCTTGGGGGAAGAGAAGGAGGAAAAGGAGGAAGGGTCGGGTGGCGGCGAAGAAAAAGAAGAAGGGGCCGGGGCGCCGTCTCCTTCGGCCGTTTCCCCAGCCAGCCTCCAATCGAGGGAGGAGGGAAGGGTAACATCGCTCAGGCCCCGCCCCCTTTCTAGCGGCAGAAGCTTGCTCGTGCCTGATTGAGTCATGGCGGGAGTCATGACGGAGAGCAGCCCCCGTCCCCGTTCTCCGCCATGACTCCGGCCCCTCGCTCTGTGAGGCCACGCAGAGGAGAAGGAGCATGAGCGGTGGATGGGCTTCAGTCGGCGGGGCTGAAGCCCATCCACTGCTCATGCTCCTCCTCTTCTACACTGCTTCAGCGAGCGAGGGGCGAGAGTCATGGCGGGAGTCATGGCGGAGAGAGGCCCCCGTCCCCGGCGCCACTCTCCACCATGACTCTGACCCCTCGCTCGCTGAGGCCGCACGGAGGAGGAGGAGCATGAGCGGTGGACGGGATTCAGTGGGCACACTGCTCATGCTCCTCCTCCTCTGCACGGCTTCAGCGAGCAAGGGGCAAGAGTCATGGCGGGGGTCATGGCGGAGAGAGGCCCCCATCCCTGGCGCCACTCTCCGCCATGACTCCGGCCCCTCGCTCGCTGAGGCCGCACGGAGGAGGAGGAGCATGAGCGGTGGACGGGATTCAGTGGGCGGGGCTGAAACCCGTTCACCGCTCATGCTCCTCCTCCTCTGCACGGCTTCAACGAGCAAGTGGCAAGAGTCATGGCAGGGTCATGGCGGAGAGAGGCCCCCATCCCTGGCGCCACTCTCCGCCATGACTCCGGCCCCTCGCTCGCTGAGGCCGCACGGAGGAGGAGGAGCATGAGCGGTGGACGGGATTCAGTGGGCGGGGCTGAAGCCCGCCCACCACTCATGCTCCTCCTTCACGCGGCCTCAGCGACCGAGGGGCCAGAGTCATGGCAGAGAGCGGTGCCGGGGACGGGAAATTGCCGCCTTCTCCCTCTCTCCCGCCGCCCCTTTCGCCCGTGAGCCGCTACCCATGCAATGGGAGCGGCTGAGGCTGCCGGCGGGACCCTGGGCCGGAGCCTGGGCTTCGTGGTGGCCCTCAGCCTGCTCTACTGCCTGAGGGACTCGCTTGCCAAGTTTGGTCCAGATCCATCATTGTTTGAGTCCACAGCGCTCTCTGAATGTAGGTTACTACAACTCCAAAACTCAAGGTCAATTAACTATATGTATTACTGTGTTAGAGTGTCATTTGGTGTCATTTTGGTTGGTGGTGTGCCCCCCGGATTTTTTTAATGTTAAAAGTGTGCCGTGGCTCAAAAAAGGTTGGGAACCACTGCCTTAGCGTGAATGCTAACATTTAGGAAATACTGTGTGAACACCAAGCACAAAGTAGCTGCACGCAACAACATCCTGTGGTCACTTACAGGCAGCGCATGGGGTGCAGACCCAGAACTAATAAGTCCATTGGCCCGGGTCTTGTCTTACTCTACTGCTAAGTATGCCTCCCCTGTTTGGCATACATCTGTCCGTGCAAAGGAAGTGAATATAGCACTAAATGAGACATGTGGAATACTCACAGGATGTCTCAAGTCTATTTTATTTATTTATTTATATTTATTTACTTCATTTCTATTCCGCCCTTCTCACCCTGCAGGGGACTCAGGGCGGACAACAATGTACACATTACATTTAGACACACAAACGCACAAGACAGAGTCAATTTAACATCTGGCCACCAGGGGGAGCTGTGGCAATGAAAAACATTCACACTTGCCTCAATTTATTTATTTATTTTATTTACTTTATTTCTATTCCGCCCTTCTCGCCCTGCAGAGGACTCAGGGTGGACTACAATGTACGCATTACATTTAGACACATAAACGCACAAGACAGACAGAGGCAATTTAACATCTGGCCACCAGGGGGAGCTGTCGCACTCCTTCATTCCTCAGCGTGTTTTCTGGAGATCTTTTTAATGGCCTCGTAAATTAGTTAACTTTAGCCTCCCCACTAAATCTACACCTGTTGATAGACTATTATAAACTAGCGGGCATTGCCCCCCCCCTCCAAATGAGCAACAAGCTCATGGGTCCGTTACTTTTTAATTTATTCATTAATGACCTGGATTTAGGAGTAAATTCTGAGGTAGCAAAGTTTGCAGACGACACTAAATTGTTCAGGGTAGTTAAAAATGAAACTGATTGTAAAGAGCTCCAGAAAGATCGCTCGAAATTGAGTGAATGGGCAACAAAGTGGCAAATGCATTTTAACCTAAACCAGTGTAAAGTCATGCACATCGGGGCAAAGAACCCCAACTACACCTACCAATTGATGGGGTCAAAGCTTTCCGAGACAAACCAGGAAAGGGATCTTGGGGTTTTGGTGGACAGCTCAATGAAGATGTCAACCCAGTGCGCAGCAGCAGTGAAAAAAGCACATTCTATGCTAGGCATGATCAGGAAGGGAATCGAAAATAGGTCAGCAAATGTTGTATTACCTCTCTACAAATCGATGGTAAGGCCACATTTGGAGTACTGTGTACAATTCTGGTCTCCGCACCTTAAGAAGGATATAACGGAACTGGAAAAGGTACAGAAAAGGGCAATAAGAATGATCCAAGGGATGGAGCGGCTCCCTTATGAAACCAGGTTGCAACGCCTTGGTCTTTTCAGCCTTGAAAGATGGCGTCTAAGAGGTGACTTGATCGAAGTGTATAAAATCATGCATGGGATAGAAAAGGTGAATAAAGAAAAATTATTTTCTTTGTCACAAAACACTAGGACTAGAGGGCACTCCCTGAAGCTCAAGGTAGGAAAGTTAGGACTAATAAAGGGAAATATTTCTTCACCCAGAGGGTCATTGGGTTATGGAACTCACTTCCAGAAGAGGTTGTGACAGCCGTCAGCCTGGACAGCTTCAAGGCAGGATTAGACAGATTCATGGATACCAAGTGTATCGGTAGTTACTGAAAAGGACATTCAAGTGCCACCTCGGAGTTGGTTGAGGTAGGCAGGATATCCCTGGGTACTGGTTGTGGGGGGTCGGGAGCAGGTCAGGGTTTTGCCCTCCCTTCTGCTCGAGATCCCCGTGTACAACTGGTGGGCCACTGTGTGATACAGAATGCTGGACTAGATGGGCTGAGGTCCGATTCAGCATGGCTCTTCTTATGTTCTTATGTTAAGCTACACTAATTGGTCGAGAGCTCACCCCGACCCGGGCTGGCTTCTAACTCATGACCTTCTGATCAGTAGAGATCTTATGCAGCTGGCAAATGTAGCCCCTTTGCACTTCCTGAAACTCATTCTGTTGTGATTTGCCTTTCTATTCATATTGAATTATGTCATCCGTCACGTTTCCCTCTAACCCTTCCATCCACTGCCGGCATGTCTTTTTATAGGGAGATGATGGACTTTCAGGACCATCTGGGCCCAAAGGAATTCGAGTAAGTGTCATTTGTATTTTCTGGAATATGATTACTGGCAGAGGGGAAAAACCAAAGTGGCATTTCTTTTTTTATTTTAAAAAAATATAATATGCCCCCTCTTTTTACCTGATTGTGAATGTTGCCATTTCATACCTGCAGGGCCCTCCGGGTTTACCGGGCTTTCCAGGAACACCAGGGCTTCCTGTAAGTAGAGGCTTCATTGCTGTCGTGATTTCAGAATAGTCTCTCCTTTCATTCTTTTTACCTATGGACTTTTTGGGGGAATTGTTTGCCTGGATGCAACTTTGGCTACTCCTTTGTTTACCTCTCAGGGGCTCCCAGGTCAAGATGGGCCACCAGGATCTTCCGGTATCCCAGGATGCAACGGGACAAAGGTGGGTCTCCTCTGTGTGCAAATCTGTAGTTTCTTTGCATTACTATTACTATTTGTTGTTGTTTTATCTGCGGAGCAGTTGTAAACTTAATCAAGCCAGTCCGAAGGTCGTTAGCCAGTTGTCAATCACGAAAGGCAGCAGCAGGCGAACTGATGAAGAGAAAGGCAGCAAAGCAGGAAACTGGAATCCCAGCGACACGAGGGAGGAGGATCCACACAGGAAGCATTCAGGAGCTAATATAGGAGACTAGCTGTTTGTGGGTTTAACTGTCAAGGCCAAGCTCTACCCGGCTTGCGTTGCTGTGCCCTATTTAGGAGACGCAAGGTTGTGTTATGTGCGTATTGTGTTGTGTGTAGGTATTACCTTTTTGGTGAGTTAGTGGGTGTGTGGTGGCATTGTGGGTGGTAGTATGTTGTGGAATGCTTGTGTGGGGTGTTTTGGGTGTTTGGGTGTGTTTGTAGAGTATCAGTGCAGTGTTGTGTTGTGTTGTGGTTGGAGTATAGGAGAAGTTGGTTTTTGTTTGTGGTGGTGGTAGGTGTTGTGTGGGCGGGGACCTGTAAGGTTGGGGGGATGGGTTGTGATAGGAAGTTGTGTTGTGTTGTGTGGGTAGGAATTGCTGGAGTATTGTGCCTGGATGGGTTGTGATAGGAAGTTGTGTTGTGTTGTGTGGGTAGGAATTGCTGGAGTATTGTGCCTGGGACGTGTGTGTATTTGGAGGTGTGTGTGGTGGTGAGTAGTGAGTGCAGTCCTGGGTTTTGTGTTGGGGAAGTTGTCAGGTATTTGTGGGGTGTATTTTGTGTGTGTTGTGTGGCTGTGTGGTAGTTGTGGTGTGGAGGGTGTTTTGCTTTTGCCAGTGGTGTTTGTTATGAATTTTGGTTGGGGTGGGTTTTTGTGTTGCAGGATTGTTTTTTTTTGGTGGGTATTGCAAGTTTGTGTTATTCCGGCGGTATGTGTTTGTCAGTGGTGCCTGTGTCCCTGGAGCCCTATTTGTGTTAGTGTTATGTCCTCCTGGTAGTTGTTATGTCCTCCTTTGTTAGTTGGTTGCACTGTGTTGGTTTCTGTTTAGCAGTGGTATGTATGCGTTGTGTGTGTTGTGTGTGATTTGTGTTGTGGGTCTGTAGAGGTAGGCATCGCGAGTTGTGTGGCTGTCATGTTGTGGGTGTGGTGTTTGTAAAGCACAATCTATCAGAACTACAGTTCCAAACTCCGACTGCCACTAAGAACCTGCTCTCTCCCAGAGCTTGGCCTTGACAGTTTAACCCACAAACACCAACTGGCTAATTTCAATTCACTCAGCATTCTAACCTAGCCTTGGCTGGCTCCGCCCACCGTTACTATGGGAACTCAACCTCCCAGCATTTTATGTGGGCCGATGTTGGGCAATGGGATTCGCTGGCGGCCGCAGAGGATGCTGGGAAATGTAGTTTTTTTGTATTGTTGTTTTGGGGGCCTTCTAGGTTTTGGGGGGGAAAGTTTCTTTGCTAAAAACCTTCCTTACCTGAGGCCTATTTCTGTTGCCAAGTTTGGTGTCTCTGCCTTGTAAGGTTTCTCTGCCTAGGACAGTCGTTCGATGATGGGTCTTCCTTTATATATATAGTCATGCCATAATCCCAGCCCCCAAAAGTCCCGACGCCCCCCTCCTTCCCTCTTGTAATACAATACCCCTCTTCATTCAGCACTCACTTTGGTCTTCCAAAAACCCAAGCCGCACCAAGGCTACTGAGTAAGTAAAACAACACAATTAAACAAAACACTCCATTCCCTTTCTTCCAAGCTGCCCTGGCAGCAAGAAACCCAGCAGAATAGCAAACCCCAACTTACGTTCAGTATCTATCATGAAGTACCCAGGCCAGGAATCAGCATTGGAAAATAAACGCAGAGAACTTCACCCAGCAACAACTTTGCCCAGCCGCAAAATCTAGGAGCCAAACGTTCTCCTTATATCCTACAAACAATTAGCCGACACCCTTAGTCTGATTCCCCACTATCATCCTGAGCAGCCCCAGCTGTTGATTCCTGACTTCCCCTCCACTGGCGCCATCTTGTGTCCATACTGAGCGTTGGCCAGTCATTTTCCCCCACAGATTCCTCAGGCCACTCATTATCACTGCTAAACCCGAAAAAGCTGTCTGAAGACGTTACATTTTGTACTTCCTCTACATAAGTCCAGTCCAACTCTTCCATCTGAAGTATCACTGTCAGAGGTTTCCCGAAGTCCTTGCCGGATTCCTTTACGATGCAAAGACCCCTCATCACTTGAGCCACGTGTAGCTCGTTTTCTACTCAGCCCAGTATTGCTCCCAGCCCCTCCCATCTCCATGTCGGACGCTGAATCATTACTAAAATCACTGTCGGCTGAAGCTGGGCTGACGTCAGACGCCGAAGCAGTCTCACTACTCCGAGGTGTGACCTGAGCCATAGGCTCAGTTACCACAATATAAGTGACTCCCTTTGCTCCTTTTCTCCATCTTTCAGGAGCATCCTTTCGGTTTTCGGTTCTGTTTAACAATACATTGAACCTTGGTTTCTTTTCTTTTTTAGGGCGAACATGGTTTTCCTGGCAGCGTAGGTTTCCCTGGTTTGCAAGGCCCCCCTGTAAGTATCAAGAATGCCCATTTGATATATGGTTTTATTTTTTATTTTAAATGGCTGCTTCAAGTTTAGTAAGTTTAACTTGTCTTTGGATGCTCTGTGAAAGTGGGTTCCTAACTCTATATCTCCCGTTCTTCCCCCATTTCCTTTTCTCATGCAGGGCCAACCGGGCTTCCCAGGAATGAAGGTAAATGTGATTTGAACATAATGTTATTCCACAATGTTTGGTCCTGATCCGTCATTGCTGTGGGCCGCAGTGACTGACTGCCTGAGGCCTTTCCTTTTCCCTCTGTGTCACCTTAGAATGTTGGAATGTAGATGGCCAATCAGAACCCTTTATGCAAATACTCCCTCAGTGGCAACCAATCCCCTCTGTCTGGTGCCTTAGAATGTTGGAGTTCTGAGGCTGGCCAATCAGAGTCCTTTATGCAAATAATCCCACAGTGGCAACCAACTGAAATGCTGCCACATATTCCTCCGCACCTCCGCCCGCAAACACTGACTTTTATTATATACATAGATAGATAGATAGATAATAAGAACTGCATTTCTTAATAACCAAGAGCTGAGGCTGAGCTACTCTTAACATCCATCTCTTCTAAAGTTTCAAGACAAGGAGAAACATCTCTCCAGACACACAAGCAGAGAGAGAGAGAGAGAGAGAGAGAGAGAGAGAGAGAGAGCTCAAAGCACAGAGCACATACTCTCCCTACTAAAGTGTAAGAAGGAAGAAGTCATATTCAGAAAAGGCTTCAAGTAGAAAAGGATCCATTTTACACAACCAATCAGAATGAGAGCGGAAACAGAGAGGAAAGAAGAAATCAGATATATTCCAACTGTCATACAAAACACATGGGGGAAGGAAAACCCTTTAGTCTATACCAGTGATTCTCAAAGTGGACGGTATTGTCCCCCAGTGGGCAGTGAGGCAATCCAGGGGGGCGGTGGGAGGCTCAGGGGAATTTGAACCCCTTTAAGGGGGCGGTGAATGATTGGGGGATCTGTGTGCCAAGTTTGGCTTAATTCCATTGTTGGCAGGCCCGGATTAAGCTCTTCGGCCGCCCGAGGCCAAGACGCCCCGCGCCGCACCCCCAGGGCGCAGAAAGCCACGCCCCCAGGGCGCATAAAGCCACGCCCCAGGGCACAGAAAGCCACGCCCCAGAGCACTGCTGCGCATGTGCGGCAGCAGCCCCGGCTGTGCGGCTTCCGTCGCCGCCTCCTCCCGTAACTGGAAGGAGGGCCCGAGGAGATGGACGAAAGCCACGCGGCACCGACCCCACGGCTTCCATCCACCTCGCGCCTTCCTTTCGGTCGCGGGAGGAGGAGGTGGGCGGAAGGTGCGCGGCACCGGGGGGCTTCCGTCCGCCGCCTCCTCCTCCTCCTCCCGCGACCAAAAGGAGGGCGCGAAGAGGAGGGCGGGACTTCCCTTCCTCCTCCTCGCGCCTTCCTTTCGGTCGCGGGAGGAGGAGGAGGGAGGCGGACGGAAGCCCCACGGTGCCGCGCGCTCCGTCCACCTCCTCCCGTGACTGAAAGGAAGGCACGAGGAGGAGGAAGGGAAGTCTTGCCCTCCTCCTTGCCGCCTGGGCCGCCCCCTTGCAAAGGAAGTAGGTGGCCAGGAGGAGGAGGAGGAGGAGGAAGGGAAGCCCGCTGGCGGGCATGCATGCATGCATGCATGCCCACCCGGCGGGCGGAGCTTCCCTTCCTCCTCCTCGCTGCCTCCTTCCTTTGCAAGTGGGCGGCCCAGGCGAGGGGAGGGCGCCATTCCCTCCTCCCCGCCCCCTTGCAGCCTCTCCCGAGGTATGATGACTCTCTCGGGAGAGGGCGGGGGGAAAGCGCTGCGAGGGGGCGGTTTTTTTAAAAAAAAGTTTTCGGGGGGCTGAATCCGCTGCCCCCCAAAACCTGCCGCCCGAGGCCATGGCCTAGTCTGGCCTTATGGGTAATCCGGGCCTGATTGTTGGTGGAGTTCAAAATGCTCTTTGATTGTAGGTGAACTATAAATCCCAGCAACTACAACTCCCAAATGTCAAGATCTATTTTCCCTAAACTCCACCAGTGTTCAAATTTAGGCATAAAGAATATTCGTGCCAAGTTTGGTTCAGATCCATAATTGTTTGGGTTCTCAGTTCTCTCTGGGTGTAGGTGAACTACATCTCCCCTAAGTCACTGCCAATTCCTCCCAAACCCCTCCAGTATTTTCTGTTGGTCATGTGGGTTCTGTGTGCCAAGTTTGGTCCAGTTCTGTCATTTGTGGGGGTCTCAGTGGTCTGTGGAAGTCAGGGCTGAATTGGCCGAAGGTACTGCAAATCCCATCATCCGTTGTCCATACTCCCCCAAACATATTGTTTTTGTGATTGATCCCTACGCTTTAATTATGTTCCATTTGTAACAATGGAAATACATCCTGCATATTAGATAGTTGCATTAGAATTTATAAGAGTAGCAAAATTATTTATGAAGTAGCAACGAAAATATGGTTGGGGGTCACCACAACATGAGGAACCTTATTTAGGGGTCACGGCATTAGAAAGGTTGAGAACCACGGCATTAATACATATACAGTATCTTCCTGTTTAATTGTGGGGTTGAATTCCAACAACTGTATGTTGTAGCTACGATTCGTTTCACGTACGGACCAAAAGGTTGCCTTCTTCATCGGATTTCCCTCTGTTTTAAAGGGTGAACCAGGTGAAATTATAACATCCACGCTACCAGGACAGAAAGGCGAGCGGGGATATCCAGGTCTTCCAGGGATAACGGTAAGTAGTTGGAAACATCTGCCTGTGGTGTCTTGTTTGGGTAACACATGGGGATGTAATACACACCTGTGGGTTTCCTGGCATCCTGATTTTCAGCCTGTTCCTTCTCTCCTCGCTATAGGGCCCACCAGGTCCCGTTGGAGCGTCAGGTGCCATTGGCCCTCCTGGGCCACCAGGTTTGACGGTACATTTCCTTGACTTCCTCTGCATCATTTGTAAGAAAATTAAGTGTTGGTGAGGGTCCAAGCAGTTGCTTTTGAACAGGCCAAGATTACCCATAAGGCCAACCTAGGCCATGGCCTAGGGGTGCAAGCTGAGGGGGGCGCAGGTCATGGACCAAAAAAAATGTTGAAACAAATAAAAACACAACGCGCATGGAGATGAGGAAGGAAGGATACATGAGGTCCTCCTTTTCGACGGTGCCCCTGCCCCTTCCTGAATACCATCTCCTGCCTCTGCTATTGTTGCGCAAACGGCGTATGCGCAGGGGCTCTCGACACTGGAATCGACGTCGACAGGAGGAACAATTAACTCCCTCGATGCCGACAGCATCCACTTGCTGGCTCCTTCAGTGCAAGTACAGGAAACTCCATTGCGCAGTCTGCGCATGCCCTAACACCATGAAAGCTGGTATTCCTCCTCCAACACAAGGGGGAGACTCCTCCTTACTGGAGGGAGAAGCGCAACTGCCGGCTACGGCACATACGCAGACCCCAGTACAGGATAGAAGCCCAACGCGACAAGCCCTGGGATCGGGGAGAAGCGCGGCATCGGTACAGCTGCTGACTACAACGCATGCGCAATCCCCGGTACCGGGTAGGAGCCAAGTGCCTCAAGCCCCGGCATCGGGGAGGAGGCTCCCCCCCCCCATGCCTGCATTCATAGTGCCTGCCAAGAGGGAAACTCCTGTGGCGGACCTAGTGGGGCCACACCAGGAAAGCTGGATGCGGGGCCCTAAGGGGGACGAGCGAATGAAAGGATGGGGTGCGGTGCGGTAGAGGTTGGCTTAAAGGGGACGTAATTCCAAAGTGTGGCCTAGGGCGCAAAAAGGTGTTAATCCGGGCCTGCTTTTGATTAGAGTTTTTTTCAGTAAGATACAAACCCGTGGGATGGAAACCTGTTCCTTGTATCCCGGCCATGCCAACAAGGAAGACCTTTGTGCCAGGGAGAACGAAAAAAGAAATTTGGCTTGATATTTCCTTGAGCAAAGCTGGAGTAAAGTACTGGGGCTGTTAAAGCAGTTCCCCAAAAGATAGTAATTCACTACCATGGATGCATATTGTGATAGCAAAGTAACAAAGTTGCTGTAAAGTTTTGCACACTGTATTTGATTCAGGATTTCAAGCCACGTTTTTGCAATCAGCAATTGCCTGGAAAGGGATTAAAATGTTTTTTTTTATTATTTCTAGGGCGTTCCTGGCCCACCAGGCTTACCAGGCCCAAAGGTATGATATCCTTGACATCTTGTGAATTTGGTGGTTGCTGCTGCTCCTGTTATTATGCTCATTTTGATAACAGATGCATCATCGGTGTGCTCCCTGGCTCTATGGTAAACTACAACTCCCACTATGGTGAATCAGTCCCCCCAAACCCCTCCAGTAGGTTGAGTTAGTCATGGGGGTTCTATGTGCCAAGTTTGGACCAGGTCCATCATTGGTGGAGGTCACAGTTTTTCTGGTTGTGGGTGAACTACAACTCCCAGAAAGGAAGGTCAGTTCCCTCCAAACCCTCCAGCAATCAAATTTGGCATATCAGGTATGTGTGCCAACAGGGCCGGATCTTAAGCACCCGCGGGGGGCGGGGGGGGGCACACATCGGCTGTCAAACGCCCCTTCTCAGTCTTCGGCCCCGTGGAAGGCAGCTTGCCCGCACCGCACCAAATGCTGGGATCGACCTCCTTCGGTCCTGGGATCAACCAGTCGATCGCGATTGACTTCCTGGGCAGCCCTGATCTAAACCTACTGGAAGTGCCTAGCTTTAAAGTCGTTCGCCTGACATCGACAAGGCGCAGAGCTTTCTCCATTTTGGCGCCATCTCTTTGGAATACCTTGCCAGCTGAAGTTCGTGCCCTGCGAGACCGATCGGCCTTTCACAGGGCTTGTAAGAGTCATCCGTTTCGGTTGGCATTCGAACTTTGAAATTTAATCTGGTACTAATTAATGTTAATGGCAGCATACAAGATCGAATAATTAAATAAATAAAATGCAGATTATTTCAATGTTGCCTGGGATTTTTTTTTATAGTGGGAAGGGTATCAAGAATAATTGATGACAACAATGGCAAGAATAATTGATGTTATTCTTTTTTTTTCTCAGGGCAACATGGGCCTGAACTTCCAAGGACCCAAAGGTGAAAAGGTGAGTGTAGAGCAGCTAGGCCAAGCCTTTCTTTACCTGGTAGAGGCTCATGAGAGGAGAGGACCTCCTAGAGCGAAATTATTATTTTTTGTTGTTACCACTGTTATTATAGTAAAATATGACTGTCTCCTGGGGAACTTAGGGTGAACAGGGTCTTCAAGGTCCTCCAGGACCACCGGGACAAATTGGCGAACAGAAGAGACCAAACGATGTAGAATTTCAAAAAGGAGATCAGGTGAGTGAAGGGAAGCGATGCCGCTGGTATTTTCATAGACTCGACCAAGTGTGCCCAGCCACATGAACCATGTCCTCCCTTCCAACTGCAATCAGCCCATGACACTTCTTACCCTGTCAACCTGACTTCTTTCTCCCCATGTCCTCACTTGCCTACCCAGGGATGCCACTCCTGAATATGGCATACAGACATAACACAACTCAAAGGGCATGTCATAGAGTCCAAAAATAGCTTGACTAAATTGAGAGCTAGTTCTAGACTTAAATATTCTCATGCTTCGTCTCAGCTCTAGGGGCTCTCCTATTCAGTTTCCATGGTTCCCTTGACTCTTCCCTTTCCATCTTTTATTTGTATTTCTGCCTCCAGAATGTGAGCTTTGCTACCTTCACAGATACACATTTGATATATCTGTCATGGAATCATATATTTGTCCTATCTCTTTTGGATCCTCAAGAAGGAGAGATGGATTCCAGGCCACCCAGGTTCAACTTTCTTGGGTTCCTTTGCCTGGTTGTATATGTTGCACTCGCCCAAGGTAGCTAACAATAAAGCATACAATTACTGTGCAACACTTACACTCACTCGCGGAGTAATTCATAATTACAACTGCCTAGTACAAGTAAAGGTATTGCATCCAATTTTGATCAGCCCATTTGATCTAAAGCTTTTGTAAGCAAGGTGGTCGTTGCTTGTAACGACCACGAAGGGACACAGCTTGGGAGTCCTAAAATTCTATTTTTTGGCTCTAAATTTCCCAAGCGAGCTCCTTGGTCCAGGGACCCTGGGCTAGACTTTCTGGAGAAATACTATCAACATGAGGTCGAAGTGGAGTAGTCCTCATCTTGATCAGACATGAAGAAGGATCTCTCAAAGTTCTAATACAGAGACCGGTTTGTATTTGTGTTTCCAAGCTATTTAGGGTTTTACAGGTTGTAGCATAATATTGGACTTGGAAACCTATGGCTGATGGCCATAAATGCACCAGGAAACATAAAAGAAAGAACTTGGCCTATCTTGGAGTACTATATGTGGTGATACCTTCAAGGTCAGCTATTCTGGATGGTGGCTTATTTAAAGGACCAGTGGGTAGGGTGAGCAGTGTTATATCCTTCAGCATGATGCCCTGTGGGCATGCACGGCTGAGTCTCTTCATCCAATTGTATCATTCTTATTTCGTCTCCTCACTTGCAATTCTTCCTCTCCCTTACTTAAGACCTTAACTCAATAGGCCCATACCCCTGGAGAACATCCTGGTGTGAGATCTGGCCCTTCTATGACGCAGTCCTGTTTTCATATGAAGTGGAAGATACTAGAAATTTCATGAGTTCTTTGATTAATCTTGTCATGATGCAGAAGCCAAGCCCAAGTGTTGAATGGAATAACACAAAGTTTATTGCACAATAAATGGAATGGGACTAACAAAAACTAGCCTAACCAGCAAAAACCCACAAAAACCCAGGGGAAGCCCAAAAAATCACTGAAGAAGGAATCCAAAGCAAACTCAGGATGTCCTCTGTGATGTCCTCCGAAGGATGAGCCAAATGTGTAACCGGTCCGGAGTTGAGGGCAGGAGAATGACGGAGAAACGAAAGAGACAATCCAAGGTCCACAGGAGCTAAATGTATAGGGACAACACACATCGTAATCCCCACAAAACACATTGTCAACCTCCCTCCGTGTATACAATACCATTCTTGCAGCTTGAAAGTCACAGAAAGTCCAGCAGAGTTCAAACCCCGCCACTAGGAACACACGGCTGTAGCTGGACAGAAAACAGAACATTGAACCCCAAAACCACCCACCTTTCCCAACTGCGGCAGCTGGATCTCAGCCCAAAAAGGGCAGAGTAAAACCTCAACTCACGAGTAAACTGGATCAGGAACACGATGCAAGATAACAGGATGCCAAACAGGATACCAAGAACAACTCTGTGCTCACCGCAAGGAAGCTCCCCAAAAAGCCCACATTAAATAGACCTAAAGATACAGACTTGCCCGAAGAGGACAACTCCACCTGATTAGGTGTTGCAGCTGCTTCTCTCTCTGCAGCTGACACCCTTTGTGAGTCTCTCCAAGATCCCCAGCATCTTTTAAAACTTAGCGTATCCCAATCATTCCTTGAGGTTTCAGAGGGCCAGTTTTTATCACTATCAAACCCCAAGCAAGTATCACTACTAGTGTCTGCATTACACACATCCTGAACTTCCTGTACCAAAGTCCAATCCAACTCAGTATCACCCTCTTCTGACGAGCTTCCCCCATCCCTGGGAAAACCCTCAAAGGACTCAGAGCTAGTAGGGGACATAAGTATTTGCTGAATTCTCTTTTTTTGTCCCAAACCTTCCCTGCTGGAATCACTTGCAGTCCTCTTTCTGCCTGCTCCAGCGTTTAGGTTACTCTCAGCCCCACCCAGTTCCATACTACACTCAGACGCTGATGACTCAGCCTCCTCCTCAGCCCTCCAAGCAGGCAGAGCCGAGGGCTCAATTGCAACAACTCTGCTATTAACTATTTAAATATGCGGTCTGTGTCTCTCATGCAAACTTTTCTGGTCACACCCTCAAGAGTCAACACTAATATGCTATATAAGGGGTGGTGGTGGAGGACACTGTCCCATGACCGGTTGTGGTCAACATAACGTTCAATGTCCAACTGAGGTTGACATCTAGTTATGGCAGTGGTTCTCAACCTGTGGGTCTCCAGATGTTTTGGCCTTCAACTCCCAGAAATCCTAACAGCTGGTAAACTGGCTGGGATTTCTCAGTCAGTCAGTCAGTAGCCTTTATTTTGGTCAACAAACCATTGGCTAAGGGCTGGGATTTCTGGGAATTGTAGGCCAAAACAGCTGGGGACCCACAGGTTGAGAACCACTGAGATATGGAAATGGGCAAAAGGAGACGCCGTTTCCCATCAAATGATAGAAGGTACCAAAGAGAGGGTCTCTCAAAAACTCAACACAGGTGGCGCGGTGTTTTCAGGCTGTCCTTCACTCTCTCTTTGTGTGCGTGTTCTCCCATGACAGTTGCTTTTCCCGCCCTGCTCCTTAGGCGGCTGTCTCCCCATGGCAACTCTGGCAGCGGGGTAAGCGTGCCTCCCCCTTTTTGCGCCATCTGGGATGCTGCAGGAGCTGCTGGGACCCCCGCTCTGTCTCACTGCTCGCCACACAGTGACGGCCGCCTGATGGTGAGTGCCATGTCCCTCCCACAGGCTGCTGTTGCTGAGTGGCGGGTGGGGAAGGAGAGGCCTGTCCCTGTCCTGGTCTGTCTCTATGTCAGCCTTTCTCTCCCTCTCTGTCTTTCCACCCTGTACACTTGTCCAAGTGACCAGCCATCCAACTTCCTCACCACCTTGGCCCTCTTGTCCTTTTTGTCCTGTCTATGGGACTTCAGCCAGGCCAACTACATGCTCCCTCGACCCGTGCCCCTCCTGGCTAGCTAGATCCTGTCGGGAGGGGTTACGAGACCCCCTGTGTAGGATAATTAACAGCTCCCTTGAGCAAGGAGTGTTCCCAGAGGGTTTGAAGGAGGCCATGATAAGTCCGCTACTGAAGAAACCGAATTTAGATCCTTCGGTTCCCTCTAGTTACTGCCCAGTGTCGAACTTGCCGTACCTGGGTAAGGTGATTGAGAGGGCAGTAGCGAATCAGCTGCAACAGTTCTTAGATGACACAGCTGGACTCGATCCCTTCCAGTCCGGCTTCCATATTGGGCATGGGACGGAGACCGTGCTTGTCTCCATTACAGACCAACTTTGCTGCCAGTTGGACCATGGTGGGTCAGCACTGCTGGTGTTGTTAGATCTCACGGCAGCCTTTGACACAGTAGATCATGCATTATTGACCCACCGTTTAGCCGCGACGGGAGTTAGGAGGACTGCCCTTAAATGGGTGGCCTCCTTTCTTCAAGACCGGGGACAATGTGTGGAGAGGGGTGGGATGGCCTCTGGGAGACTCCCATTAAGATGCGGGGTCCCCCAGGGAGCTATCCTCTCCCCTTTATTGTTTAACATCTACGTGCGTCCGCTCATCCAACTGGTCCGCGATTTTGGTCTGGAGTGCCATCAGTACGCTGATGACACCCAGCTGGTGCTGAGAATGGATGGCAGGCCGGACACGGTACCCGCTTGTTTCCATCAATGCCTCGAAGCCGTGACTGGATGGCTGCATACCATCTGGTTGAAGGTGAACCCATCGAAGACGGAGATGCTATGGCTGGGTCGTCCTGGTGTCGGTGAGTGCCGGTTGCCTACCCTGGATGGCGAGTGGTTAAGTCCATCATCTTTGGTAAAAAGGCTGGGGGTCCAATTGGACCCATTGCTATCGATGGAGACCCAGGTCTCCACGGTTAGCAGGTCTGCATTTTTCCATCTCCGACAGGCTAGGCGACTGGCTCCTTACTTATCCAGGAATGATCTAGCTACGGTGATCCAAGCGACAGTCATCTCGAAGCTAGACTACTGTAACACCCTCTACATTGGCGTTCCCTTGTCGACAATCCGGAAACTTAAGCTGGTGCAAAATGCTGCTGCTCGATTGCTGGTGGGAGCATCGGCAAGAGAGCATATTACACCAATTCTACAGCAATTGCACTGGCTACCAGTAGAGTACCCGATTGTTTTCAAGGTGCTGGTTTTGACCTTCAAGGCCTTGTATGGTCTAGGGCCAATGTAGACAGATCAAGTCAATGACAATCATGGAATTCTGCTTGTTTTCCATTGCCTTCAAGTTGACTTCAGCTCATGGCGATCCCTTGAATGGGAGACCTCCAGGTCAACCTATCATCAATCAGTCTTTCAGACTCAATTTGGTAGATTTAAATGGGAGTGAAAACATTACGTTCTACCCAAGGTAACGACTTCTCTCTTTCCCCCCCTAATGGCTTCTCCTTTTTTTCAACCCCCTCCCCCTTGCTTGACAGGGTGCTCCAGGTGAGCGTGGCCCTTCAGGACCACCTGGGCTACCAGGTCCTCCTGTAAGTAACCCATTTTTCCATTGTTCTCTTAAGTCCTATTAGAATGTTCTTGAACACCTTTGAGATCATGCAACCAGTCCTCATGGTGTGTTTCTTGCTCCTAGGGCTTCCCCGGTGGTGGAAAAGGTGAAAAAGGTGAGCACGGAGAACCAGGCAAAAGAGTAAGTAACATCCTTCAACCCAACATTTTACCTTTCCAAACCATGTATAGCTTTGGGAATTCAGGTTGGGCCATCAAATGCTGAGTAAGATATATATTTCTTCCTTTCTCCTGTGCTCTGTTAAATTGGTGTGGATGGAGATGTTATTTGGCAGGACAAAATATTTTCCTGGATGAGAAGGGCCCATTGACTACAATACTGTCTGAGTATTTGCTTGTAGCAAGGAAGCAAACTATGGTTTGTTTAATTAGACTGGAAGAATCTGGGTTTGTTTTATCAGATACTAGCTTGGGGACCCTTTCAATGCCCTGCCTTATTTATTTATTTGAGAACCTGGCCCTGCCCGGTTAGAAAAGCATTGTGTGCCAAGTTTGGTCCTTATCAGATGTTTACGTGGCTTGCAGTGGTCTCAGGAAGTTAGTGAAGGTACTGCAAGTCCCATCGGCCATGGTCCATCCCCCTCCCAACAGCACCAGGATGTAGAGTGGGTCATGTGGGCTCTGTGTGCCCCGTTTGGTCTTGATCATTGATTAGATGAGGGTCGCAGGGGTCTTGGAAGGTGAGTGAAGGTACTTCCAGTCCCATCATCCATGGTCCATCCTCCTTCAAATGGCACCAGGATGTAGAGTGGGTCATGAGGGCTCTGTGTGCCAAGTTTGGTCTGTATTGGTCATTAGATGAGGGTCACAGTGCTCTCAGTAAGTGAGTGAAGATACTTCAAGTACCATCATCCGTGGTCCATCCCACACAAAACTGCATCGGGATGTAGAGTGGGTCATGAGGGGTCTGTGTGCCAAGTTTGGTCTTGATCAGTCATTGGATTATGTTTGCAGAAGTCTTGGAAAGTGAGTGAAGGGACTTCAAGTCCCATCATGCATGGTCTGCCCTCCTCCAAACTGCACCAGGATGTAAAGTGGGTCATGGGGGCTCTGTGTGCCAAGTTTGGTCTCGATCAGTCAGTGGATGAGGGTAGCAGCGGTCTGGGGAAGTGATTGGAGGTACTTCAAGTCCCATCATGCATGGTACCCTCCTCCAAACTGCCCATCATTCATGGTCTGCCAGTCAGTGGATGAGGGTAGCAAGTGATTGGAGTACTACCCACCAGGATGCCCTCCTCCAAACTGCACCAGGATGTAAAGTGGGTCAGGCTCTGTGTGCCAAGTTTGGTCTCGATCAGTCAGTGGATGAGGGTAGCAGCGGTCTGGGGAAGTGATTGGAGGTACTTCAAGTCCCATCATTCATGGTCTGCCCTCCTTCAAACTACACCAGGATGTAGAGTGGGTCATGGAGGCTCTGTGTGCCAAGTTTGGTCTTGATCAGTCAGTGGATGAGGGTAGCAGCGGTCTGGGGAAGTGATTGGAGGTACTGAAAGTCCCATCATCCATGGTCTGCCCTCCTTCAAACTACACCAGGATGTAGAGTGGGTCTTGGGGGTTTTGTGTGCCAAGTTTGGTGTTGTTCTCTCATTGTTAGGGCGCGCAAAGTGTTTTGATCTGAAACTCCCACCATGGTTGACTGCCTCAGGCCTTTGCCTTATCCCCCTCTGGCAATTTAGAGTGTCGGAATGTTCGTGTTGTCTGGCCAATTAGAGGCGTTATGCAAATACTCCATCACTGGCAACCAATCATGTTGTCAGAATGTAGAGGCCGGGAGCCAATTATCACAGAGACAGGAAGTGTGGTGAAATCTTCTCAACAGGGGTCAGGGGCGGTCCTACCAGTAGGCAAAGGACACTACTGCGTGGAGCACCATCTGGGTAAAGGGCGCATCCCCCTGTCCGCCAGACAGCGTCCGGCCGATGTTCCGCTTTTGGGCCTAGTGTGCTCCGACACCGCGCCGTAGCAAACCTCCCTGCGTGCCGAATAGGGAGTGCTGTGTTTACAGGCTTCTGCGCCTGCGCACAGGAGCTTCTGGGCATGCACGGAAGGGGGGGGCAAAGCGGACCCATCCACCGCCGCAGCAGAGGAGAGCAGAGCAGCAGACGATCAGAGGCTGCAGGCCTCCGCCCGCTCTCGCCCCCAGCCGTTTCCCAATTGATTGCCCTGCTATGGGGTGCCTGCCATCCCCGGGCCTGCAGGGGGAGCAGTCAGCGATCTGAGGCGGCTTATTCGACCTGGAGACCGGAAGACGATCAAGTCTTCTGGGTCGCCAGGGCGATCAGCACCGCAGGTTGCCGAGTGCTCCCGCACTCCAAAGCCGCCGCTCCAAAGGGATGTCAGACACTCCAAAGCCGCTGCTGCTCCCGCTGCAGGCCCGGATCGCCAGGCACTCCAAAGCTGCCGCTTCAAAGGGATGTCAGGCACTCCAAAGCCGCCGCGATGGGATGGTGGCAGCGGCACCCTTTCTTCCTGGCCCCGCCCTCGACGCCCTTCTCCCCGGGCCAGGCAGAATCAGCTGCCGGGCTGGATCCGGCCCGCGGGCCGTAGGTTGCCCACCTCTGACTTAGAGATTCCTCAAGGGAATGTTTGCAAATGAAATTGATATTACTTTGTAGTGTAAGCAGACCGGCTCAAAGCTATCTGCCTGTTGGTATTTCATAGAGTTGGAAGGGACCACATGTGCCATCTAGTCCAATCCCGTTCTGCCAGGCTGGAAGATACAACCAAAGAGCTCTTGAAAGATGTCCACCCAACTTCTCTTTAGAGATCTCCAGAGGAGAATCCCTCCAAGGCAGTGTTTCTCAACCTGGGGGTTGCGAGGGGGTGTCATGGGGGTTGCCAAAGTCCATCAGAAAACACAGTTTTTTTCTGTTGGTCATGGGAATTTTTGTGGGAAGTTTGGCCCAATTCTATTGTTGCTGGGGTTCAGAATGCTCGTTGATTGTAGGCAAACTATGAATCCCAACAACCTACAATTCCCAAATGTCAAGTCTATTTTCCTCAAACTCCACCAGTGTTCACATTTTGGCATATTGAGTATTCGTGCCAAGTTTGGTCCAGATCCATCATTGTTCGAGTCCACAGTGCTCTCTGGATGAAGGTGAACTCCAACTCCAAAACTCAAGATCAATGCACACAAAACCCAATATTTTCTGTTGGTCATGTGCCAAATTTGGTTCTATTCCATCATTGGTGGAGTTCAGAATTTATTTATTTATTTATTGTTCATACTTGTATGTCGCCACAAATGTTGCCTTTGGTTGTATCAGCCAACCTTGGGGTGCCAGTAGTAGCAACTTTGCCCTGTGAAGGTTTCTTGTTTTTCAATCTCGGCTTGTGTTTTTAAAGGGAAAACCTGGCAAGGACGGAGAGCTAGGGCAGCCTGGATTACCTGTGAGTGTTTTCTATATCTTTCTCTCTCTCTCTTTTTTATATACTGAGCACACACTCCTTCAATATTCAGAAGATCAATCGTTCCCTCTCCCCTCTTTTTCCTTTCCTTTGAAGGGCTTGCCCGGTGGTCGTGGTGTCTCAGGATTTCCAGGACGAGATGGGGAAAAGGTAAGGGTGATTTATGTCTTAGGGCATTTGATGAGTACATAAAGAATTGCCAAAAACCTCGGTATCCTTGTAGAGCAGTGGTTCCCAACTTTTTTTTAACCAGGGGACCACTTGGCCAGGGACCACTCTCCAACATTATTACCAAAAGGGTTACAAATCAGATTCTGGTCAACTTTAGATTTGGTTTGGTCATTTGAGGTGCTGATTCAGAAAATTGCATTTCCCAACCGCTGTGCCGCGGCATACTTGTGTGCCGTGAGCGATCATCAGGTGTGCCGTGGGAAATACCCTTTCTTCTCCCTCCTCACTCAGTGGCGGCATGGAGGGCCTGGAGGAGGCCGCCTTTGAGGAGAAAGAGGCGGCGGAGGCAGCACCGAGTAGGCCTCAGCCGGGCCTGAGGCTGCACTTGCCGCTCCCGCCTCCCTTGCCGCCGCCTCCGCTGTTTCTCTCCTGGAGCTGAACGCCTCTGCACCGCCACTCGTCTTCCCCTCAGGGCAGCAGGCCTCGCCGCCGGAGCCGCCTTCTCCTCATGGACGGTGGGGGTGGAAGGGGGCCTTTCTCCTTTTCCTCCCAGAAGGCTCAGCAGCGCGGCATCTGGCTGGGCCTAGAAGGAGGTAGAAGGGAAGAAGAAGTAGAAGGGGAAGAATCCTCGGCCTTTCCTGAGTGCGGCGTCGGCGGGACCTGGCTCGGGATGCGAGCGTGAGATGCTTCTTTCATCGGCGGCAGCAGCTCTTGGCTGGGTCCCATTGGCACCCTCCATGGGGCTCCGGAGCCGGCGCTTGGCCCTCCACAAACACTTCTATAGGACTCAGGTGCTGTGCTGAAGAGGAGGCAGAGAGAGTGGAGGAGGAGGAGCCCGTTTGTGCAAAGAGAGCCCGAGAACAGCTACAGAGAAAGGGCCCAAAGGAGCCCCAAAGGCAGGCCTCCATCCTCTCCAGAGGGTGGTGGAGGAGGCCATGGAGGGGAGAATCAGTGGGGTCGCGTGAAGGAGCAGCACGGCCAGGTGGTCACTTGCTGCCAAGAAAGAATTCAGCACTGGAAGAAGGTGGAGGGTGAATCTTAAGTCCGAGAAGACATAAACAGGAATGCATAATAATAATAATAATAATAATAATAACATTATTGTTGTTGTAGTTTCTTTGTTAAAATGTCACGGGGACCTTTGCCCGTCGCCCTTGGTAAAGAGTCTGGGGGTCCAGTTGGACACACAACTGACTATGGAGGCCCAGGTCGCCATGGTCAGCAGATCTGCATTTTTCCATCTGCGGCAGGCTAGACGGCTGGCACCCTACCTGTCAAATGGCGACCTGGCCACGGTGATCCAGGCAACGGTCATCTCTAGACTAGACTACTGTAACGCCCTCTGCATTGGCCTTCCTTTGTCCGTGATCTGGAAACTCAAGCTGGTGCAGAATGCTGCAGCCCGTCTGCTCGCCGGAATAACACCTATCCTGCAGCAGCTGCACTGGCTCCCAGTAGAGTACTGGATTATGTTCAAATTGTTGGTATTAACCTTTAAGGCCAGACATGGCCTGGGGCCTGTGTACTTGAGGGACCGTCTTTCCCCATATACTCCCCAGAGATCACTATGGTCTGGAGATCAAAACCTATTAGAGATCCCTTCGGTCAAAACTTACCACCTGTCCTCTACGAGGCAAAGAGCGTTCTCTATTGTATCTCCAACACTGTGGAACGCCCTGCCGGAGAACACCCTGGCTCTTACAGAAATATCTGCGTTCAGAAGAGCCTGTAAAACAACATCGTCCCGGCAGGCGTTTAACATCAATGGTCCTACTTGACTCTGTTGTGATAAATTGGGACAGCTGTTTAGTAGTGTATAGTGTTTTAATGTATAGTGTTAAAACTGTTTTATTGTTATTGCCCTGTTTTTATCCATGTAAACCGCCCCGAGCCTAAGGGAATGGAGCGGTATATAAATACAAATAATAAATAAATAAATAAATAAATAAATTTTAAAAAAGAAATCCTTGAAAAATAAGCAGAAAGTCCCCTAATCTTTCCCAGAAGTGCGTTGTGAAGCTTTTCATGTTTGTATATAAGAGTAAAATAATGGCCAATCCCTAATGTGCATACAGTTCCTGGTGTATTTTACCACTAACATAAAACTTGTTGAAATTTTCTTGGCAGGGTCGGAAAGGTGACGCGGGTCTTCCCGGCCCTCCTGGACTTGTAAGTTTCTAGCCATTTCCTCCCTTTTGCTCTACATGGGAACCCTTTCTTCCACATGCATCACAATCACTTCATTTAATTTAAAATCTCTATTGTAGTCTGTAAGGTTTGCACAAGATTCACACCTGGTTGATTTCCTGAGTAAACGGCATTTTCTGTGCAGAAAACAATGTATTCTGTACAAAACAATGTTCTGTGAAGAAAAATCTATTTTCTGCACAGTAGATGTAATTGATAGGGATGGATATCTCTGACCGTAATACTTTGATTTTTGTTAAATTTTCGTATTTGAAATTATTTTGACCCTATATTGACCCTCGTCGTCCAACCCGGAAGTGACCTTTCTAAATCAAAACAGGGTCAGCCATTTACATAAAGGGCATGTTATTAGGTTGTTTCCACCCTTTGGTTGTCAGCTGGCGAGAGGGGAGTGGAAGGCAGCATCTCCTCTCGGCAGATGACACCCAAACACGGGTTAAAGATAACCTCTGTTTGGGTCTCGGCTGGCGAGAGGAGGGTGCCAGGCTGCCCCCTCCACCCTCCTGTCACTATCTGACACACGGGTTAAAGGGATCGCGGGTTGGTTTCTGGGCTGGCAGAGGGGAAGGGACGCATTGCCTCCCTTTGCCCCTGCGAGCTCAGAATCCAACCCACATTCCCTTTAACCCCTAGAAGCAACCCTTAAAACTGGCTGCGATTGACCAGTTCTGCCTCCGCAATCGACTGGCCGATCGCAATCGCCCTAATGAGCACCCCTGCTTTAGGTTTAATGTATATATTGTTTACTTTTCACTTGAGCCTTCTAGAGAGAAAGAGAGAGAGAAAGCAGCATGCAAATAAGTAAACAAATACATTTTGATTCTTTCCATGTCATTTCTGCCTCTGCTACTAAGTTTTCACTTATGCCCAGGAAATGCTGGCGGGCATGCGCGCGTGGCAGGAGGGCGCCTCTGCCTCCTCCGCCATGTTCCTGGGTGCCGCGGAGGCAGGGGTGATGGCGAGGGGGGTTGACATTCTCTCCTCCCCCGCCCCCTCGCAGCGCTCTC
Organism: Anolis apletophallus; assembly: GCA_030556195.1. Classification (NCBI taxonomy): domain Eukaryota; kingdom Metazoa; phylum Chordata; class Lepidosauria; order Squamata; family Anolidae; genus Anolis; species Anolis apletophallus. The sequence goes on from JARBWK010000016.1 coordinate 41,092,664, forward strand.
CCCCCGCCCTCCCCAAGAGAGAGAGAGAGAGTCATCATGCCGCACGTTGTGGTTTTGTTTGAACATTTTTTTTGGTCCTTGATCTGGCGCCCCCCTAGGCCTGCGCCCATAGGCCATGGCCCAGTGTGGCCTTATGGGTAATCTGGGCCTGGATAGAGGCACCAGCGGGGGAGTCACATCAGAGGCAGCCTGAGCCGGGCAGCGCGGAGGAAGATGCGCACCGCGCGCGGGGTAGAAGCACCCCTCAGAACTGGCTGCGATTGACCAGTTCTGCCTCCGCGATCGACTGGTCGATCGCGGTCACCCTAATGAGCACCCCTGCTTTAGGTTTAATGTATATATTGTTTACTTTTCACTTGAGCCTTCTAGAGAGAGAGAGAGAGAAAGCAGTATGCAAATAAGTAAACAAATACATTTTGATTCTCTCCATGTCATTTCTGCCTCTGCTACGAAGTATTGTTACTTCTGCCACCTATTTTAGATACATCAGGAATCTCATATAATAAGTAGAATTTCAAGGGAGCCTGTCTGACGCCTGTTGCCTTTCTCTTTGCGCATTTGTGTAATCGTTATTTTCCCAATTTGTGGTTTTGCCAGGTGATTCCTAGGCCAGGAACGGGGTCAACGGTGGGACCGAAAGGAAGCAAAGGTTTGCCCGGGTTTCCTGGAGAAAAAGGCGAGCGTGGCTACCCCGGTCTGGAGGGGCCCCCCGGGCTTCCAGGTCCCCCAGGTAATAGGAGCAGTCTTTGGGGTTTATGCCACTTTGGGCACCCACCTGCCCAGTGATGTGGCTTCCAAACCAAAAGAAACACCATTTCAAATAAAGAGGGGAGGGGGACCCAAATGTACCGTAATTTTAATACAGTGGCTCTCACTGGACTGCGACTCCCAATATTACAATATGATGAGAGATCATGGGAATTGCAGCTCAAAAAGACTTGGGGGTTCATCATTCCATTGCTCAAAGAATTACTCCGAAGTAACACAAAACATCCCATTGAGATGTATCTACATTTTTCCCTACTTTAGGAATTCCAAGCATAGGACCTCCTGGTCAACCGGGTCTCTCTGGAGAAAGAGGGCAGAAGGGCGATCAAGGTCTCCCTGGTATTTCCATCCCTGGCCCTCCTGGAATTGACGGCCGACCTGGATCCCCTGGTCCACCAGGCCTGCCCGGCCAACCAGGAACAACAATTCCACCAAGTAAGAACCCCCCCCCCATTAATTGCATATCATTTCTGTGTCACTTTCTTGAACCAAAGACCAGCCCTCCTGAGATGACCATGGCCTTCTTCATATGGCCCTTTTCTCCATAGCACTACCATTGGGTAGTTTTCCACATTTTGTGTACGCTTTTTTCAGATGTAACGTTCAGCCATGGCTTGGTGATCTAGATGCAATGTTAAATCATGGTGTAATGATCCAGATACAATGTTAAATCATGGTTTCATCAGGCCCGGATTAACTGTTTGTGGCGCCCTAGGCCACACTCTGGAAGCGCTGCCCCCGCCCTGGGGGACGGGGCCGCTTGTGGGGGTGGGGCCGCTTGCGGGGGGGCCCTTCCCTCCTCCTCACTGAAGGAAGGAGGGGCGGGCCGACGTGAGCAAGGAGGGGGCGGCAGGACTTCCCTCTGCCTCCTCCTCGCTCGCGTCGGTGTCGGCCCCACCCCTCCTTTCTTCAGTGAAGAAAAAAGGGGTGGGGCCAACGCAAGCAAAAAGAGGGCGGCGGGACTTCCTTCCGCCTCCTCCTCGCTTGTGTCGGCGTTGGCCCCGCCCCTCCTTCCTTCAGTGAAGGAAGGAGGGGCGGGGCCGATGCGAGCGAGGAGGGGGCAGCGGGACTTTGCCTGCTCGCTCGTGTCGGCGTCGGCCCCGCCCCTCCTTCCTTCAGTGAAGGAAGGAGGGGTGGGGCCAACGCAAGCGAGGAGGGGGTGGCGGGAAGCCGCGTCAGAGGTCCTAGGGCCTATGGCACTCTGCGCGCAGGCGCAGGAGTGCCCGAAGATCGAACTTTTTTTTAAAAAAAAAGTAATTTTGGGGGGTCCGGACCTGCCGCCCCCCCCCTTCCATGGCTGCCGCCCTAGGCCATGGCCTAGGGTGGCCTTATGGGTAATCCGGGCCTGGGTTTCATGAACCTGATCTAATGTTAAATCACGGTTTCGTGATTCAGAGGTAACATTAAATCTTAATTAAATAAATTATTAAATAAATAAATTATTGGAGCTCAAAGATCTTCTGGAGAGGTCTTTAATAATAATAATAATAATAATAATAATACACTTTAATTTTGCTCTTCTCACCCCGAAGGGGACTCAGAGCGGATTACATTACACATACAGCAGACAATCCCTGCCGGTTGACATACAATTACAATACAAGTACAATTTAGAAGGATTTTTTCTTCTTCTGGCCGTGTCACAGGGTGCGGTTGCTCCATTACGTCATTACGTCACAAGGGGGTGCTGTTGCTTCATCCTCAAGACGGAGAGCCTCTGTTTCCGCATTCCACCTTCCGACAGCCGATCTTTCCTTTTATTCAGGCGTTGTAAAGTCCTTTTTGTAAAAATCCTTCCCCGCTTAGCAGTTCCCAGATTCATCTACTCACAGCTGGGCTGTTTTCGAACTGTTTGGTGAACAGTGGACAGGGAATACAGGTACTGGTATTACCAATGCAAAGCACAAGTGTAAAGACCCAAATGAAATAAAGGCAATAATCAAAATTGTTTAGATCTGAAACATCAATATTCTTGTGTATTCAATCAGTCAATGTAGTACTCACAGACCGCAATTCAATCAGTACATTTTGTCAATATTAAGTCCATAGACATAGAGTTCACTGGTCTGGAGAATGGAGATATCACAAATTAAAGTTCATTATCATAGTCCAATAGTAGATGACGTGCATATGAAGAGTGAAATCATATCAAGTGGTGCCAATGTTTAGAACATCAAAAGCCTGGTTGACGGCAGCATAAGGAATCCTTCTCCGTTTCGCACCGATAGGCGCTTTATCAAAACCACTATCACAATATGGCAACTGAGGCATCCACCGTTTCTAGAACAAATATAGAGGGTCAGGTAATACACAGTAGGTCCAAATTGAAAATGAACAAATACATATTAACCTTAGTGATCATAACAAACATAATAGCAAGTTATACATACCACAGTCTAGTAAATGGTTTTGCATGAGCCAAACTCAAGGGAGTAAGGCATTGCTTTTAAAGTCTGAATCATCAAATCATAATAGCAAATTGAAAATGCACAGATACTTGTTGAACATAGGGAACATAGTAACATAATAGCAATTTATACATACCACAGTCTAGTAAATAGTTATGAATGGGCCAAACTTAAGAGAGTAAGGCATACAGCACATTACATTTGAGGTCTGAATCCATAAGTCACAATTTCAAATTAAAAATACCCAGATATTTATCAAACATAGTGAACCTGGTAACCATAATAGTAATTTATACATACCACAGTCTAGTAGATAGTTATGCACGGGCCAAACTCCATGGAGTAAGGCATATAACCCTTACAGCACATTACATTTAAGGTCTCAATCATTACTACATTGACTGATTGAATACACAAGAATATTGATGTTTCAGATCTAAACAATTTTGATTATTGCCTCTATTTCATTTGGAACAGTGGACAGGGCTCACAGCTGGGTGTCCAGACCAGCCCGGGAATCGGACGTGCAACCTTCTGATTGCAAGCACAGCTGTTGTTACTGCTGTGCTATCACTCCGGCTCTGTGGTCCATGGACCTCAAGAATTTTCAAAGTTCCCATAACCATGAAACAAGGACGGCATTTGCAACTTCTACTGTATATAGCTTGACAGAAGATCTAACAGGGAAAATGTATGTTCATCCATTCATAAGCTTACTAACCGTGTTTGCCTTTCCTTTCAGTTGGTATGCTGTGTGAACAAGGACCTCCTGGCCTACCAGGCCTTCCAGGGCAACAAGGATTTGTGGGGGAGAGAGGCCAGAAAGGTATTTTAAAAGCTGCCTTGGGGTGTAAATAAAGGTTATTATATTTGCCGTTATTCCATGCATTGTTACTCACTTCACTGTTTCACCTGTTCTCTCCAGGAGACAGAGGGGACACATGTTTCAACTGCATAGGAAGTGGCATACCTGGACCACCAGGGGAGAAGGGAGAACCTGGGTTACCTGGCAGCCCAGGTAAGGTCAACCACGGGTCCATCCAACCCTCTCTGCTCTGTGTTAAGCCATGTTTAAGACTACACCCTTTTCTACACAACTGGAATGTTATCAGTACGCTGACGACACCCAGCTCGTTCTGAAAATGGAAGGCCGACTGGACTCCGTACCCTCTTGTTCCCAACAGTGCCTTGAAACCGTTACTGATTGGCTGCATGCCAGTAGATTGAGGGTGAATCCAGCAAAGACGGAGATACTGTGGCTGGGCCGCCCGGTGGGTGGGGAGGCCCGGCTGCCTGGCTTGGATGGCGAGGCATTATGCCCGACATCCTCAGTTAAGAGCCTTGGGGTCGTCTTAGACCCGTTGCTGTCGATGCAAGCCCAGGTCCCCACTGTCAGCAAAACCGCTTTTTTCCATCTGCGGCAAGCTAGGCGTCTGGCCCCCTACCTATCCAGAGATGACCTGGCCACGGTGCTCCAAGCCACGGTCATCTTGAGACTGGACTACTTTACATTGGCCTGCCTTTACATTGGCCTGCCCTAACCCTTTGCATTGGCCTGCCCTTGTCAGTGATCCGGAAACTAAAGCTCGTCCAAAATGCCGCTGGTTAATATCGTAGCAGAAGCCTCTTAAAGAGCCAGACCCAGTAAAGAGTTAACAAAATAGTTTATTGTCCACAGAGTCTCTGTGCTAAATAGCACCCCAAAGAACAAAAAGCACTTAACAGTCAGTAAAATCCCAACTCAAAAGCAGTCTAACCGGCTCAAAATAACAGTGATAGCAAGATGCGAAGGCAAAAACAAACAGGGAGAAGCACAAACGGAGGCAGGAACAAAAGGCGTCGTCAAGAGGAGTCCTATTTTGTCACTGGTGGGCCGTGCTTAGGGTTGAGCAGCAAGCGTAGTCAGCAAACCGGGTCAAGTAGAGGGAGGAGGCAAACAGCACTATGAGAAGACAGTCCAGGGTCCAGGCAGGAGCTAATACATGGGAACAATACACAACGTAGTCCCCGAAAACATCCAACCTTCCACCCTCTTTCATACTGTACCCCACTCTTGCAGACAGGCAGCATCTGGAACTCACAGTAGTCCAAAATAATTCAAACCACGCCAAAGATGGAGCGAGCAGCAGCAGCAACTAAACATAAAAGCATAACATTGAAACCCACAAACGGCCCTTACAAACGCCTCCCACAAACCCCATCTGGAGCAGCCACATCCCATCCCCAAGAGGCAGAGCAGTTCCCCAACTCACGTTACTTTGTACAGGAATCACAATTCACAGGATACAGAAACTCAGAGTCACAGGTCCCAAACGCAACACTTTGCCAGCCGCAAAGTGAAGCTCCCACAAGCCCGTATTTTAACAGTCTCCCATCTCGAACCCGCCTGAGCCCGACGACGCCCCGTCGTTAGCAATCTCAGCTGCTGCTACCTCAGCAGCTGCAGACTCTTGACCGCCCCTCCAGGTCCTTCATCTCCTGTCAAGACTTAGTTCCCCCCAGCAGTCATCAGGATAGCCCAAGGGCCATTCATTGTCGTCAGAGAACCCCAAAAAGGTGTCACTGCCTGTGGGTTCTTCACAAACAGCCTGAACCTCCGCACCTTAGCCCAATCCATTTCTGGATCCTCATCTGAAGTATCTCCCTCACTCTTGACTCCCATCCTCCCCAGGAAAGCCCTCAAAAGACTCATCATCAGTGGGCTCTGTATGTATTTGCCTAATCCTTTTACACTGGGAGATATCCTCCTCGCTCCTTTCATGAGGAAGCCTTTTGCCCCTTCTTTTGTCAACAGAACAGCTGCCAACAGCCTCACCCAACTCCATACTGGAGTTAGACGCTGAAGAATCAGCCCCACCCAACTCTCTACTACTAGGAGTATCAAGAGCCTCAGGCTCAACTACAACAGTTAAAGTCTTCCCTGTTTGAACTTCATAAAAAGATCTACCACTTTTCTAGAGAATGAATGGACAAAACATGGCCATTTTCCAGTGGCCACCATTGATGTTCCTCTTACTTGTGAACAGGTTCTCCTGGTTTCCCAGGGACAAAAGGTGACAAAGGATTCCCTGGCATAGTTGGCCTGGATGGACCCCAAGTAAGTGACTGTACCAGTTGTGTGTGTGTGGGGGGGGGACGGGACATTGGGTTGGAGGGAGAGTGTAACCTTGACTCTCTGCCATTCTAATTACTGAAGTAGTGACTCTTCTTTTCCTAGGGTGTCCCCGGCGCACAAGGGCCTCCTGGGCGTGTGGGTGCCAAAGGCGATCCAGGCGATGTCCTTGCTTTTCCTGGCATGAAAGGTGGAAAAGGAGACTCAGGCTTCCCAGGCCCTTCAGGGCTGCCCGGTCTAGATGGGACACCTGGACAAAATGGACTGCCGGGGCCTCCTGGGTCCAAGGGAGAGCCGGTAAGTTCCTGCAAATGGCGTAGTGTTGCAAATCTATCCTCTTAAATGTGAGTTCAGCTAAAGGAGCGATGCGTGTGTATTCTAGCCCTAGTTCCCAATACTATGAGCCTTACTTTCGGAGTGGGTGTTAGGAACTATGGCTCTCCAAGGGTAACATTTCCATGCTGTGCATGTCTGTCAAATACTTCCTGATTCAATCCAATCACCAAACTTACAACAGATGAAACTGTCAGAAACTCCAAACAGCAGGCCTGGATTAACACCTTTTTGTGCCCTAGGCCACACTTTGGAATTACGCCCCCTCTACTACCGGCACTGAAAGTTGTTGTTTGGGATCCGGGAAGGGAGGGTGGGGCCCAAACTGCGCCTGCCTTTCCTTCCTCGCCCGGGGGCTTGGGGGCCGTGGCAGGGTGCTATCTACCGGGGCTGATTAGGATCCCCGCACCCCAGGTAGTGAGAGTAGTGGGGGGAGGCCTGGGGGGCCTTCCTTCCTTCGGGGGGGGGCTCCCTGGAGATAGAGATAGAGAGACACCCACACGTCTCCGTCTCCTTCAGGGCCGCTCCTCCTCAGTTGCAATCTGTGGCTCAGGGAGAACCCCCCTTCGTGGACTTCCACCTCCAAGGAGGCCCTCACCTTCCTATTGGCCAAGTCCACGGAGCCACGCCCACCCGGGAGGGAGGGAGGCTCCCTGATTGGCCAGCTGCCGCTCTTCAGCTTTGATTGATGGGTGTCACAAGGCGGGAGGTGGGTCCAGGAGGCGAGCTCGGAGGACTCACTCCTGGCCCCGCCCACTCCCCGCCTCCCAGGAAGGGAGGGAGGGAGGGAGTGATGTCACCCTGGGAGGCAACTGAACAAACAAGGAAGGCGGGCCTGGCGGAGGAGGGAGTGATGTCACCCTGGGAGGCCCCGCCCCCGGTTGAGTAGCGGGGAGGAGGAAGGGAGGGAAGCCGCTGCTGCTGTTCCTCACCCTGCGTGTCCTGCCTTGAGACCAGGCTCAGCTCTCCCTCCAGGGCCTTTGCGCTTCAACTCCCGCGCTTCAACTCCCGCCATTGGGTCTGTGATCTGTGCCCCCCTTGGCTTGCGCCCCTAGGCCATGGCCTAGGTTGGCCTTATGGGTAATCCGGGCCTGCCAAACAGTGTCTCCAGCTCTCCAGAGCACAGAATCCAAGGCATGGTTTCAAATGTTGCTGCAAAGGTTTGCATATTGCTTTCACAGACTCTCTATTTCTCCCAAGAATTCTGATTGAACGTCTCAGCTGAGATTATCATGGTTTCCTCCTTTTTGTCGAAATTGTCCACCTGCTTGTGGATTTCAGTGGGGCTTCTCTGTGTAGTCTGACATGGTAGTTGTGAGAGTGGTCCAGCATTTCTGTGTTCTCAAATAATATGCTGTGTTCATTTAACACAATGGACTTGCAACAAGTGCTCTGCAATTCCAGACTTCTCTGGTTGAATGAGTCTGCAGTGCCTTTCATGTTCCTTGATTCGTGTTTGGGTAATGCTGCTGAGTTTGGTGGTCCCTCTGTAGGCTTGTCCACAGCTACATGGTTTATGGTAGACTCCTGCAGAGGGGAGAGGATCCCTCTTGTTCTTTGTTGAGCGTAGCATTGGTTGGATTTTCTTAGTGAGTCTGTAGATAGTGTGTAGGTTATGTTTCCTAATCAGCTTCCCTATGAAAATGAACAAATCTGGCTACTGGTATTGAAAAACTCTAAAATCAGGACACTAAATAAAGAAAAAAACCTCAGAAAACAGGGAAATTCCAGACAGGAAATAATCAGTTAATACAGAACAAAGGGGTAGTGCCGAAAACACTAACTCTCTCAAGGCAGAGCTAAACAAACAAACAATCGATGGTGTGGAAGATTCTAAACATAACAGTACGTATTATGATACCAGATATATTATTATTTATTTATTTATTTATTATTCGGGTTTCTATGCCGCCGACTCCCTGAGGCTCGCGGCGGCTCACAGGAACCGAAGGTACAACTACACACAAGCAATGCGATAAAACATCTAAGACAATTAAACAGTTAAAACAGCAAAATACAAAACCCCCAGGTACAGTTCAGAAATTAGATAGCGTGACACCCCAGGACAGCGGCTAAAGCGGAACATGGGCAGGACCTACTCACCGAAGGCCTGCTTAAACAAATAAGTTTTGCAGGCGCGTCTAAATGGGAGCAGGTCCTTTATAGCCCGCGTTCCAGCCGGGAGGGCGTTCCACAGCGTAGGAGCTATAACGGAGAACGCCCTCCGGCGAGTAGATGTCATATATATAGCCTGATATATATCCTGGGATAGGTGGGCGAGCCTGATAGTCTACATCAGGGCTGCCCAGGAAGTCGATCGCAATCAACCAGTCGATCCCGGGACCGAAGGAGATCAATCCCAGCCGGATGGGGTGCTTCTCAGGAGGGGGCAGAGCCAGGCCGCACCAAGCCCCGCCCCTCCCCAGCTTCGGCACTCCCAGCAGCTTCTCCAGGTTTGAGGATGGCAGTGCCAAGCCAGCCTTGTCCTAGCTGTGCCACCACTAGCTTGGCATTGCCATCCTCAAGCCTGGAGAAGCTGTTGGGAGCTCCAAAGCCGGAGGGGTGGGGTGGGGGCGTGGCTTTGTGCAGCCTGGCTCCGCCCCCCTCTGGCTTCCGCTCTACCAGCAGCTTCTCCAGGCTTGAGGATGGCAGTGCCAAGCCAGCCTTGTGCTAGCTATGCCACCACTGGCTTGGCATTGCCATCCTCAAGCCTGGAGAAGCTGCTGGGAGCTCCAAAGCCGGAGGGGTGGGGTGGGGGCGTGGCTTTGTGCAGCCTGGCTCCGCCCCCTCTGGCTTCCGCTCTACCAGCAGCTTCTCCAGGCTTGAGGATGGCAGTGCCAAGCCAGCCTTGTGCTAGCTATGCCACCACTGGCTTGGCATTGCCATCCTCAAGCCTGGAGAAGCTGCTGGGAGCTCCAAAGCTGGAGGGGTGGGGTGGGGGCGCAGCTTGGTGCAGCCTGGCTCCGCCCCCTCTGGCTTCCGCTCTACCAGCAGCTTCTCCAGGCTTGAGGATGGCAGTGCCAAGCCAGCCTTGTGCTAGCTATGCCACCACTGGCTTGGCATTGCCATCCTCAAGCCTGGAGAAGCTGCTGGGAGCTCCAAAGCCGAGGGGTGGGGTGGGGCGCAGCTTGGTGCAGCCTGGCTCCGCCCCCTCTGGCTTCCGCTCTACCAGCAGCTTCTCCAGGCTTGAGGATGGCAGTGCCAAGCCAGCCTTGTGCTAGCTATGCCACCACTGGCTTGGCATTGCCATCCTCAAGCCTGGAAGAGGTGCTGGTAGAGCAGAAGCCAGAGGGGGGCGGAGCCGGGCCGCGCCAAGCTCCGCCCCCTCCCCTCTCCAGCCTTGAGGAGGTAGGTAGCTCTTTCTGACTTGGTTTTATTATAAGTAGCTTGCATGCTGAAAAAGTGTGGGCACCCCTGGTCTACATCAAAGTCACTCACGAGCTTTAGTTCCCAAGCGGGATCCTTCTGTTTGTATATGCGTTGCTCGTGCAAACGTCTCCCGTGTGTGTCCTTTTTTCTCCTCCTGATGAATACAAAAGCTCCGTCCACTGTTTGCAAATCCAATGTGGTTTTAATTCGGGATATATCCACCAACTGCATGTAGAGCGGGTTATATTTCAAAAATCATATATCCATAGCAATGATAGGTTCCACACATGAATAATAATCCATTTCCTCTTGGTTAATATCCAATTATGTCAAATAAACAAGGTATACAACATAGACGCGATCTGGTCGTCCCTCTGGTATATCACTTCTCAGCCAACGGATCAGTACAGATATCAATGAGATCTATTCCGTTTTGTCTCTGAATGAGACTTTCTCAAGGCTGTTCTAGTACAGTGGGCCTGTCCAACTGGCAGCCCGTGGGCCGTACACTGCTCGCCAGCCCCCTGGACGTGGCCCGCAATAACTCATCTGTTTTTATTAAAAAATTAAAAAATAAATCTCCGGGAGGCGGGGCCGCTCACGGGGGGCAGGGCCGCTTCTGCCCTGGCGCACATGCCCGGCATCCTACGCGGCCCGCCCCTTTTCGGCGGGGCTGGGGGACGTCAGGCGTGGCGCTGAGGAGGAAGAGGTGGAGGCAGAGGCCCCGGCTTCCCTCCACCTCTTCCTCCTCGGCGCAGGCACGTCACCCAGCCCCGCCAAAAGGGGCAGGCTGGGCAGGACGGCGGGCATGCCCAGCCTGTCCCTTTTCGGCGGGGTTGGGTGACGTCCTGACGTCACCCAGCCCCACCGAAAAGGGACAGGCCGCGCAGGACGCCGGGCATGCGCGCCAGGGAGCTCTCCGCCATCTCCCTGGCTGTTGCAGCGATCGCGCCTGGGAGCTTACCTTCCTTCTCGGAAGGAAGAGGAAAAAAGGTAAGCTCCCGGGGTGGCCGCTGCAGCATCCAGGGAGATGGCGGAGAGCACCTCGCCGCTCCTGCCCTGCCGCGCATGCCCGCGAGCGGTCCCGCCCCCTGCGAGCGGCCCCGCCCCCCCGCAGCGGCCCCCCAGGTGATCACTCACCGGAATTCCGGCCCTTAGGCCGGCAGAAGTTGGACAGCCCTGTAGTACAAGGTTTCCAGTATCGACCCACGTCATCAATAAACAGTATATTCCATCATAGCGCAAGTGCGTGTTTGTGGTGTATCCTGGCCGGAATTCGTGGCCGAGCACTCAGTTGGTTCGCCACATTCCTCCGAGGCCGGTCTCAACGTGTTGAGTACCTGGCTTGAACCTCCGACAGATCCGCTCGATCTGAGGCGGCTTATTCGACCTGATGACCCGGAAGACGATGAAGTCTTCCGGGTCGCCAGGGCGATCAGCCCTCGCAGGTCGCTGAGTGCTCCTGCTGCAAGCCTGGATTGCCTCCTGGGATGTCAGGCACTCCAAAGCCACCGCTCCTCTGACCTGTCTGCTGACACAGGCCCCACAGAGCCCGTAATGGTATGGCGGCAGTGGCACCCCTTCCTCTTGGCCCCGCCCCCGACGCCCTTCTCCCCGGGCTGGACAGAATCGGCTGCCGGGCCGCATCCGGCCCGCAGGCCATAGGTTGCCCACCCCTGCTCTAGTTTCACAGCCAACCACTCATTTGAATAGAACACCCTTGCTGAGCAGCAAGAACACCATGTTAGTGGGTTGTTGTAGGGCTGTGTGGCCATGTTCCAGAAGCATTTTCTCCTGACATTTTGCCCACATCTATGGCAGACACTCTCAGAGGTTGTCAGGAGAGAATACTTCTAGAACATGGCCATACAGCCCGAGAAACCTACAACAACCCCATGTTTCCGGCCATGAAATCCTTCAACAATACACCATGTAAGGTTTGCCATGGAGTCAGGCATGACCTGAACGCCCACAACTATAACAGTGAGCAGATAGACCGTCCATTAGGAAAGCAATCCATGTCTCTTCTTATTGAATGAGCTGTAAATAAACAAACATTGGCCAAACTGTAACGATGTGAGTGTTTTTCACTTTGCCTTTCCTTGTCCTTTCAGGGGGGGATCAACTACAAAGGAGAAAGGGGCCCCTCTGGCGATCCAGGACTTCCTGGACTTCCTGGGGATCGGGGGCTTTCAGGACCTCCTGGATTTGGTCCCCAGGGTCCACCAGGAGAGAAAGGCATCCAGGGGGTTTCTGGTCGCTCAGGAGCCCCCGGAGTCCCAGGTAAGTCTAGTGACTTTGTCTTGATCAAGCCCTTAAGATAGTGGTTCTCAACCTTTCTAATGCCGCGACCCCTTCATACAGTTCCTCATGAAGTGGTGACCCCCAACCATAAAATTGTTTACATTGCTACTTCATAACTGCAATGTGGCTACTGTTAGGAATCGTCATGTAAATATCTGATGTGCAGGATGTATTTTCATTCACTGGACCAAATTTGGCAAAAATATCCAATACGTCCACATTTGAATACTGATGGGGGTTGTGGGGGATTGATTTTATCATTTGGGAGCTGTAGTCGCTGGGTTTTATTGTTCACCTACAATCAAAGACCATTCTGAACTCCACCAATGATGGAATTGAACCAAACTTGGCACACAGAACTCCCATGACCAACAGAAAATACTGGAAGGGTTTGGCAGGCATTGACCTTGAGTTTTGGAGTTGTAGTTCACTTACGTCCAGAGAGCACTGTGGACTCAAACTATGGTGGATCTGGACCAAACTTGGCACACATACTCAATATGTCCAAATGTGAACACTGGTAGAGTTTGGGGAAAATAGATCTTGACATTTGGGAGTTATAGCTGCTGGGATTTATAGTTCACCTACAATCAAAGAGCATTCTTGTGGTGAAGTCATTTTTATTTGTTACAAGTTTTAAATGTGTTTGATGTTTATATATGTATATGTATGTATATTGTAAGGGTAACACTTGGCTAACCCTAAAGGGTTAACAGGAATATTAGCTGACAGAACCTTCAAGGAGTTTCCGTTACCATGGAAACAGGAGGCGGAGGCTGTAAGTGGCTCTGGAATCTTCGGATTCAAATCTTGTCAGTTGGTGGTTAACTGCGAAAGCAGAAAGGTGTGTGGAGAGTTAGGGAGTCTGTTTTTAGCCAGCTATCAGCGGGTGTTAAAAAGACTCTGGTTCTACTCTGAAGGAGAGTAGTAGTGAAGCCTGAGTCTACTGTGGGAGGGAGTAGCAGTGCAGCTGTGTTTATCTGCTAGGGAAACAGTTTGGTTTAATGACCAGCAGAGTGTAGAAAACTGCTGAGTTATTGGTTCCAGGAGAGCAGTGATATAGTATCAGACTATATCTCCATAGTTAGTATATTGTAACCTTAAGAAACGTGCCTCTGAGTAGATATTGTAACCACCCAAGCTCTTGAACTCTGAAACCTCTATGCTTAAACCTGTTTGAATAAACTTCATAGTTCTTTGTTAAAAACATCTCTTCTAGTGGTTCTTTCTCCCACAAGCTTTGAAAACAACTCTCTCCTAGTGGATAGCCAAGCACAGTAAATTATATGGTGGCAGCAAGTGAAAATTAAAAGAGTCCTTACATATTGTTGTGGCATTGGTAGGACATTCTGCCCTGTCACAGCTCTGAGTTTAAATCCACATATCATTCAGTCACATTTTTACAATTCTGAACCCCATCAACAATAGAATTGGGCCAAACCTCCAGCACAGAACCCCCATGACCAACAGAAAACACCCCCAGGGGTCCCAACCCCCAGGTTGAGAAATGCTGCCTTAAGACAAAAATCTGTAATCATCATTGGGTTTACACCAAAAATTAGCTGTATTCATATTCCAAAGAACATGGTGCAAAAATTAGCACAGTCCTCGGTGTCTTGGTTTTAAGCATGTTCCTGGGATTATTTGGAGCACTGATTCATAAAACTGCATTGGATAGCTCTAGTTTCAACTTTCATTTCAGCTCTAGTTTCTTAGATATGGTTATAATGGTTTTCTTGGCCGAGTAGATGGTGACTGGGAGATGCCATATATTACGTATCCCAAATACTAGAGCTGATAGGGGGAAACTCCATTTCTGGAGTCATCAGATCAGATTTATCCAGAAACAAGTCTTAACAGCTGAGGTACTAAAATGTATGTTGGCCAATGTAATTTTTTTTTTAAAAAAATTGTGCACGATTATTTTCTTCTTAATGATCTGCCTATTTAAAGATTTTGGAGATGAGGGATGTCTGTATTAAATCATAACATCTCCTTCTTAACGGATACAGCTGGGTTAGATCCCTTCCAGTCCGGCTTCCATTCAGGGCACGGGACGGAGATGGTCTTGGTCTCCATCACAGACCAGTTGCACTGCCAGTTTGATCAAGGCGGATCGGCACTGCTTGTGTCATTGGACCTCACAGCAGCGTTTACAATCTTTTGACTCACCGCCTTGCCGTGGTTGGAGTAAGGGGGACAGCCCTAAATTGGCTGTCCTCCTTCCTCCACAATCGGATACAGTGAGTGAGGTGGGGAGAGTTGACCTCTGGGGGTTCCCCTGGTTTGTGGGGTCCCTCAGGGGGCTATACTCTCCCCGCTGTTATATGCGACCACTTGCTCAGCTGGTGCGTAGCTTTGGGCTTGAGTGCCATCAGTACGCTGATGACACCCAGCTCATTCTGAGGATGGAGGGCCGACCCGACTCTGTACCCAATAATTTCCAATGGTGCCTTGAAGCCGTTACTGGTTGGCTGCAAGCCAGTAGGTTGAAGGTGAATCCAGTGAAGGCGGAAATCCTTTGGTTGGGCCGTCTGGGTGATTGGGATGTCCAGCTACCGACCCTGGATGGCGCGGCATTATGCCCGTCATCATCAGTAAACAGCCTGGGAGTCCTTTTAGACCCTCTGCTGTCCATGGAGGCTCAAATCTCCATGGTCAACAGAACAGCATTTTTCCATCTGCGACAGGCTAGGCAGCTGGCCCCCTATCTGTCTCGGAATGGCAATGTGGTTTTATGTTGAGTTTTTATGTGCTTTAATATGTTGTTGTAGTTGTTTTTAAATTTGTAGCATTGAATTTTTGCTGTTATGCCGGTCTGAGTCCCTCGATAGAGGTGAGAAGGTCGGGGTACAAAAGTTTTAAATAAATTCACAATAAATAAACGACCTGGCTACGGTGATCCAGGCTACGGTCATCTCAAGACTTGACTACTGTAACGCTCTCTACATCGGCCTGCCTTTGACTGTGATCCAAAAACTCAAGTTGGTGCAGGTACTCACGGGGGAGCCTGTGAGTTGTCACATTACTCCGGTCCTGCGGGGATTGCACTGGCTACCAATTGCGCACCGGATTACATTCAAAGTACTAGTCTTAACTTTCAAGGCCTTACATGGTCTGGGGCCAGTGTACCTGAAGGATCGCCTGTTCCCATATAGTCCCTTGAGATCGCTACGGTCCAAAGATCAGAACCTTTTGGTCATTCCTACGGAAAATCCTATCATTTAACAGCAACCCGACGGAGGGCCTTTTCTATCATTGGCCCAGTCCTCTGGAACAACCTACCACCTGAGACTCGGGCTATGCGAAATTTGCAAAACCTTCTTGTTCAAACAAGCCTTCGAGTTGTAATGTGATGTTATTTTAACAGGTATTGTTTTATTGTGTTTTTACTGTTTTACTGAGTTCTGTAAACCGCCCCACGCCTCTGGGAGTGGCGGTGTACAAGTCGAATGAATAAATAAAGAAATATATGAATTATGAATGACTTCTCTGTATTTTTCCTGCTTTCAGGACCCAAAGGAGAACCTGGTCAAACTATCACAGAATCGGGGTCTCCGGGTATCCCTGGCCCCCCAGGAAGGGATGGTGAAATTGGCCTTCCAGGTAAGAAATTACCTGTGATTCCCGGTGAATATTCTCCCCCCTTTACATGGGAGTGGGGTTGGGTGGGAGGGAGGAACAAGAGATTTTTCTTTTGGTAAGGAAGGTGTCCCAATGTCTGTTCTGCAAAAATAGTCAGGTCCTGCAGAATTTTTCACATTACAGATCTTTCCACAAAGAAAATTGTGCAGAAAACATTTTTTGCACAGGAAAGAGTAAGTCACTGTTATTTGTAGCGAACGTGTTACCAAAAAATATACCTGAAATGCGAAAAATCATCCAAAATGTTCATGTGTGAAATGTCGCTAGAGGACGGAGGTGTAAAGCCCTTGACTTTGCTGATTGAGATGCACCTTTTTCCAGGTGACCCAGGTTCCCCAGGGCAACCTGGATTGTCAGGAGTCCCCGGGCAAAAAGGTGAAATGGGATTACCTGGCATCGGACTTCCAGGCCCACCCGGGCCCAAAGGTTTGTTTTCATTGTGTTTTATAATCCCTATAAGACACCTCACATATAGATTGTGGCAATCTGGATTCAAATCCTGAGTCAGCCTTAAAGTATTTGGAGTGAACCACTATCTTTCAGCATAATCCGCCGCAGTTGCTTGCTGGGAGAGAGAAAGAAGTTGGGTTGCTACTGGACAGTGGTTTTCAACCTTTTTTGAGCCGCGGCACATTTTTTACATTTACAAAATCCTGAAGCACACCACCAACAAAAATGACACAAAATGACACTCTAACACAGTAATACATACAGTTAATATGTTTTTTAATGAATTTATACACTCAGTGTGAAACCTGGGCCTGTTTTGATGAACTCAACATAGATATCCTGGCAGTGCTTAAGAGCGAAGAGCACGTGCCGCGTGAGGAGCATAGCGTGCTCCTAAAAAGCAAACACCGCCGCAGCAGAGGAGAGCAGAGCAGCAGGCCATCGGAGGCTGCAGGCCTCCGGTCGCTTCCGCCCCTAGCCGTTCCCCAGCTGATCACCCTGTGGGGCCAAGAGGGAGGGGTGCTGCTGCCACCATCCGATTGCAGGTCTTGTGGGGCCTGTGTCGGCAGACAGGCCGGAGGAGCAGCAGCTTTGGAGTGCCTGCCATCCCTGGAGGCGATCCTGGCCTGCAGGGGGCGCACTCGGCAATCTGAGGCAGCTCATCGCCCTGGCGACCCGGAAGATGATCAAGTCTTCCGGGTCACCATGGCAATCAGCCCCCACAGATCGCCGAGTGCTTCCGCTGCAGGCCAGGGATGGCAGGCACTCCAAAGCTACCGCTCCTCTGGCCTGTCTGCCGACCCAGCCCCCCCCCCAAAGCCCTTGATGGGATGGCAGCACTGGCACCCCTTCCTCTTGGCCCTGCTGCCAACGCCCTTCTCCCGGGCCGGACAGAACTGGCTGCCGGGCCGGATCTGGCCCACAGGCCGTAGTTTGCCCACCACTGGCTTAGACCATAGGCCTTTCACATATGGGACAGACAAATAAATACATAAAAACCAGATTATAAATACAATACAAAATACACCATTAAAATACTATATAGGATTGTGCAGGTTCTTGCCTTTCCCTTGTCTTGCCCAAGCGCCGGAATGGCATAGTCAGTGGCTCATGAAGAAGTTTATTTTAATGTGATGGTTTCATGATACTGTACATCAAACTACTTCCATTATGTTTCAGGTTTCCTGGGATTGCCCGGCCTTCCGGGACCACCTGGAACCCCTGGAAGACCAGGCCAAGATGGACCACCTGGACCACCTGGAATTGCAGGACTGAAGGTCAATAAAGAAGAGGGCTCATTAATTTACCTTGGGAGGTCGTTGAGGATTTGGTCATCATACGGTGCTGTAGGGCTCTTCTTGCTGGGCCCGAGTTTCAAGATGTTCTGATGGGAAATCTCCCCAGAAATCAAAACAACTAAACTGAGGCATTTTGTATTTTATCTTGGCATTTAAGAAAATCTGGGATCATAGAATCATAGAGTTGGAAGAGACCTCATGGGCCATCCAGTCCAACCCCATTCTGCCAGGAAGAAGCAGGAAAATTGCATTCAAAGCACCCCCGACAGATGGCCATCCAGCCTCTGTTTAAATGCATCCAAAGAAGGAGCCTCCACCACTTTCCGGGGCAGAAACCTCTAGAGCAGTGTTTCCCAACCGGTGTCCCGCGGCACACTAGTGTGCCATGAACAATCATCAGGTGTGCCGTGGGAAATTGGCCTCTGTCCCTTTAAGCATGGAAATGAGCCTGGCGGAGGAGCGGGGCCAAGAGTGGCGGCCGACGATAAACCTCGCGGGTGGCCAATCAGGAGTGCAGGGGCCCCGTCCCTTGGCTTTCCATTGGCCTCCTCTTCTCTTTGAGTGAACCACTATCTTTCAGGAGGGGGGAGGGAGTGACGTCGCTCTGATCCCGTCCTCTTTGCAGCAAACGCCGCCGCCATTTCGAAGAGGCAGAGACGGGTGAAGAGGAAGGAAGGAAGAAAGGAGGAGGTGGTAGGAGAGGGGCGGGGGGACGTGGCCTTAGGGGCGGAGAGGGGTGGAATGACCCCTCCGGGGCCAAGAAAGGGGCGGTGCAGCCTCCCCAAACACGCCTGCCTGCCTACCAGCCAGCCAAGGGCTGCCTCTTCCGTGGCCTTGAGGAGAGAGCGAGTGAGCGGCCTGGCTCAGATCTTCCTTCCTTCCCGAAGCATGCTCTCCTGGCGTTTCTCCTGCATCTATGACTAGCCTCCTCGGAGGTGGTGAGGTCTCCCTCCCTTCTCCCCTCCCCCTCCCCTCCAGAGATATCCCTGCCCTGCCTCTTGCCTTCTTCTTCTTCCTCTGTGTTCGGCCTCCCCCCCTGCCTCTTGAGCTCCCATATCCGACCATAAGGGACTCGGACCCCTTTGGAAGAGCCAGGCAGCCCAGCCCTGCCTCTTGGCTTCCGGGCTTCCTTTCCCCTCCTGCCTCTTGAGCTCTGCTCTCTGGCCTCCACAGGCTGGAATCCCTTTGGAATAACCAGAGAGTCATAGAATCCCAGAGTTGGAGGAGACCTCTTGGGCCTCTTTCATCCAATATGCAGGGAAATTGCCTTTAAGCACCCCTGACAGGCGGCCTCTGCTTAAAAGCCTCCAAAGAAGGAGCCTCCACCACACTTCAGGGCAGAGAGTTCCACTGCTGAACAGCTCTCACAGTCAGGAATATATAAATACATTTAAAAACATATTTACTATATGTATTACTGTGTTAGACCAGTGTCATTTTGTGTCAATTTCAGGTGTGGTGGTGTGGAACCCACGAGGGGGATTTTGTACATAAAAACCTAAAAATGTACCGATAAAGGCACAAAAAAGGTTGGCCTCTCCCTCTCCATGCAAAACACTGCCTCCTGGGGTTCTGTGTGGGAGAGCTATCATTGTAGGGTTCAGATATCTTGATTGTGGCGGAACTATAATCATGTAAACTCCCAAATGTCAACGTCTGAGTCCCTCCATCTACGTTCAGATGGTGGCAGGGTATAAATTGTTTGAAAGATTCTGGATATTGAACTACAACTCCAAAACTCAAGGTCAATGCCCACCAAACTCTTCTAGCATTTTCTCTTGGTATGGGAGTTCTGTGTGGAAAAGTGTGTGTCTTTCTACCATTCCGCCAGGATATCTATGTTGTGTTCCTTCGAAACTGGTTTCACACTGAGGCCATTTAAATGCTAAGGTGTTAGGTGTCATTTTGATTTTGGTTGGTGCCTTTTGTAATGGTCTGGCTCAAAAAGTGTACTCTAGAGCACCTCCTCTCCAGGAGATGGTGGCAAGGTATAAATAAAGTCCCCCAAGTACCAAAACTGCTAGGCCATTAAATGCTACGGTGTTGGTGTTGACCTTTAAGGCTGAGTCCTTGAACCTCCTTGTGGTACCCTTGAACCTCCTTGTGGTACCGAGCTGCCAATCCCTCCACCTGTGGTCAACGCGGAGGAGGGCTTTTAGTGCCATCGCGCCAGCTCTGTGGAACGCCCTTCCCCCTACAATTCGAGCACAGTCCAATCTGTTAGCCTTCCGCAAGGCCTGTAAAACCCACCTATTTGTACAGGCGTTCGGTCGGTAAATAACTCCAGGCCGCCCACTATGTAATGTAGGCCATAAGAGTTATCTTGGTGTGTATGTGTCTGTATAATTTTAATGTGTGGACATCGGTCCATAGTTTTTATAGTGTTTTAATGGTTTTAGCACATGTAAGTCGCCCCGAGCCAATCGGAAGGGGCGACTAACAAGCCGAAATAAATAAATAAATAAATAAATAATCGGAGTGGCCAATTGAAGCATTCACACCTACCTCAAACATTCAAGAGTTCTTTCTCCCACCCTGGACATTCCACAGATATATAAATCCCATTTTCCCAATTTCCAATTATTATTTATTATTATTTAACACTTTTCTACCCGGGCCTTCTCACCTCCGAAGAGGGACTCAGACCGGCAAACACCAAGTAACATTTAATGCTAACATTTAAAATCTAATAACATAAATTTACAATAAAATTTACAATACAATAAATACATTTAAAAAGCCTTTCGTCAAAGCAAAATCAAGTCCAACTCAATCCATATATTCGGTCAGTATCAAGTGGTTGGTGACTTTAGTCGATTCGCAATCTCCTCCTTCATTCTGCGAAGGCCTCATTGCACAGCAACTTTTTCACCCGCTTCCTAAAATTTAGGAGGGAGGGGGCGGATCTAACTTCATTTGGGAGGGAATTCCACAGCCGGGGGGCCACCACAGAAAAGGCCCCGTCCCTCATCCCCACCAGACGCACCTGCGAAGGTGGTGGGACCAAGAGCAGGGCCTCTCCAGGCGATCTGAGCAGTCTTGGCGGTTCATAGGGGAGAATACGTTTGGACAGGTAAACTGGGCCAGAACCGTATAGTGTTTTGTAGGTCAACACCAGCACTTTGAATTGTGCTCGGAAGCTAATTGGCAGCCAGTGGAGCGCTCCCTGTACCCCGCTCCCGTTAATAATCTGGCTGCTGAGCGCTGGACTAATTGCAGCTTCCGGGCAGTCTTCATAGGCAACCCCACGTAGAGAGCGTTGCAGTAGTCTATTCAGGATGTAACCTGAGCGTGGACCCCGTGGCCAAGTCCAACAGACCTCACAACCTCTGAGGATGCCTGCCATAGATGCAGGGGAAATGTCAGGAGAGAACGCTTCTGGAACATAGCCATACAGCCTGGAAAACTCAAGACAACCCTGTGATTCCGGCCATGAAAGCCTTTTGACAATACAAAGTTCCAAACTATCACTTGCCTTGGCTTATCCATCTTTGTATGTTTGTTTGTTTTAGGGGGATCGTGGTTTCGGTGTTCCTGGGCCAGCTGGGACCCCCGGACAGCCAGGTCTTAAAGGGGCGCAGGGTCCTAGAGGTGACCCTGGGTTTCCAGGGAGCCCTGGGATCTCAGGACGCACAGGTTTTGATGGAACTCCAGGACCTAAAGGTAATGGCACTGATATTTACCGGTCAGCGTAAATCATACCGAGTTACTTTGTAGAAAGCATCTACCTTCATTTGCACTCTGAGTATTTACTAGAACAGATTGGCTCAGTGTAAACCAGGGGTGCCCACACTTTTTCAGCATGCGAGCTACTTTTAAAACAATCAGGTTGAAAAGCTCTATCTGCCGTGTGTGGTGCTGCCGCTGCGCGCGCTCCTGATTGATGATTCAAAGAGTGGTAACTCTAGTAAGTAAAGTCCTAGTAGGGAAGAACTTAAAGACTATCCAGTCAACAAATAACAGTTTCAAATAATATATTGTATGATGATCTATATACTCATAAACATATCAAATCATTCTTATCATCATGATGTTTTGCCCGCAATCGGGTAAGCATACACATCAGTAATTTCATGCAGTGATCAGTACAATAATTCATTGATATTCACAATAATTCATTGCTATTCATTCAATTACATAAATTCAACACATTCTGCATCAGTCCCATCTCATGAGTCCCATAGTCCATTACTGCAATATTCACAATTATAAGGCAATCTTGGGTAAATAATAATAATAGTTCAAAGTAGGCTCATTGCGGTCTGACAATCGCGTCAATACCCGCGCTGAAATCGTTTCGCTGGTAACAGCTTTATCAAAGACCGGAGACGATTCCTGTTGCTTTGATGTGATGTGTTCAGGATCTATAATGAAAAACAATATGCCACAACCATTCTCAATATATACATGGAAGCAAGAGCAAGAGATTTTGACAGGGCCACGGGCATTGCGGTCTGCTGCCAGCAAGAGAGAGACAGGGCGGAACATGAGGGGGCCGCTGCTGCTGCTCCTCCTCGCCCTGCATGTCCTGCCTTGAGACCAGGCTCGGCCTTCCCTCCCTCCAGGGCCTTTGTGCTTCAACTCCTGCCATTCCCAAGGGCTGGCCACGGAGGTTTTTTTTAATTAACTTTTTTTTGGTCCAGGATCTGCGCCCCCCTCAGCTTGCGCCCCTAGGCCATGGCCTAGGTTGGCCCTATGGGTAATGCGGGTCTGCACAAAGTTACTTTATTACAACTTCCTTTCCAGGTGACCTCGGGCCCCGTGGCCAACCAGGGTTGGTAGGATCTCCAGGCTTCCCAGGAATCGGTGGACAAGGCCCACCGGGCACACCAGGACCTCCAGGGCCCGTGGGTCCCCCAGGTGAGAGAACTGCTTCACAAATGGTGGGATCCAAAGAGAGCTGGACTCAAACAAATGTGGAGGAGCCATACACCCTCGTGCCTTTTTGCATTGCCTTCCAAGAGCAGGAATGTGGAGGGCTAGGGAGCATTAGCCTTGGAGGGCAACACTGTACCACTGCCCCCCAAACATCCCTAAAGTAAATGTATTTTGCCCCAAAATATCTCCCAACACCCTCTAGGCTTCTGTGGGTTCAAATTCAACATCTTTCTTATCCTAACCCTAAACCATTTAAGCCAGGGTTGGGCAATTATTTTTTCCAAGGGGCCACACGAGAGCCAAAAAATATTATGGAGGGCCGCACCTAAAGGCTGAACTACATTCTGATCTACTTTATTTATTTATTTACTATATTTACTATATATTATACATCATTAATATTAACATTAATATATCAAGAAATATTATTGTTTATATATATAGATAGACATTATAATATATTGAAATTATAATATAATACAACATTATATTATATTATTTATTATATTATTATTATATTATCATTATAAAATTATTATAAAATAATAATAAAAACCACTTAAATTAAATTAAATTCAAGAAGACAAGGTGTGAACCAAGATAGAGGCTGACATCCTCAAGAGAGGAGGGATCCCAAGATGGAATGGCCCAATGGACCCAGCCCAGAAGATGGCAAAGCGGACCCAGCCGCCGCCGCAGCAGGGGAGAGCAGAGTAGCAGGCGATCGGAGGCTGCAGGCCTCCGCCTGCTCTCACCCCCAGCCGTTCCCCAGCTGATCGCCCTGCTATGGAGTGCCTGCCATCCCTGGAGGTGATCTGGGCGGGCGATCTGAGGTGGCTGATCGCCCTGGCGACCCGGAAGACGATTAAGTCTTCCGGGTCGCCTGGGCGATCAGCCGCTGGAAGTCGCCGAATGCTCCTGCTGCAGGCCCGGATCGCCTCCAGGGATGGTACACACTCCAAAGCCGCCTCTCCTCTGACCTGTCTGCTGACACAGGCCCCACAGAGTCCGCGATGGGATGGTGGCAGCGGCACCCCTTCCTCTTGGCCTCGCCCCCGACGACCTTCTCCCTGGGCTGGACAGAATCGGCTGCTGGGCCGCATCCGGCCCATGGGCCATAAGTTGCCCACCCCTGATTTAAGCCGTAGGGATACTTTTTTTCAGAAGTGAAAATGAGTAGAAGTGACTTCCATTTGAATTCTGTTTTTTATATATAAAAAAGCTGTATTTGTGGAGCTTGTTTTGTTTCCAGAAGGTACCAAATCCATCTGAAAATTGTTTACAGGAATTGAAATAAATGGTATTGGATGTGGTACCTTTTTGGAAACAAACGCCCCGTTTTGTGACTGTAACCACCTGGGGAAACGCCTGCTAGATAGTCTTGAAAGGAAAACACATCTGCTCTGGGATTTTTCTCAGAAGCTATTTGTGAGAAGTTATACATCTGGGACTCTGCGTTTTAGAGAGATTGGGGAATGTGTGGCCACATTTCTCTCTTATGGTAGCACTGCTGCTCTTTTTAGGCTGTGCCTTTCTTGGGAATCCTGGCAGCACTGCATGCCACAGGGAGTTCACACCAGAAGCATCACCCCAAAAACCTTAGTCAGAAGCATGGCAATCCCTCATGTTCCTAAGACAGTCCTCTGACCTTTCCCTCACATTCAGTTAAGTCAGGGGCCAGGAACCTTTTTGACTCAGAGAGCCATGAAAGCAAAGTATTCGGAAATTTATTTCAGTGAGAGCCATAGAATATGTATAATATATTTGAAGACTGAATTCAACTCAATGTGAGTCTATGCGTACATACAGTGAGAAAAGAATTCCCCGGCAGAATGAGGGGACACTTCAGACCTGGCTCTGCAAAAGGCACGCTCAGGACTCTGGGAAGGAAGAGAAGACGGAAGGAAGGAAGGGGGAAAGAAAGAAAGACAGAGGAAATAAAGGAGGGAGGGGGAGAGGAAGAAAGAAAAGAAGAATGAACAATGGAAAAGGAAGAAAAGAAAAGCAGGAAAGAGAAGGACAGGAAAAGAAGGAAATGGGAAGGGAGGAAAGGAAAGGGAGTGCAGAAAACGTAAAACAATGAAGGGGAAAGAAGGGGAGAGAAGGAAGTGAAAAGAAAGGAAGGAGAAGGAAAGGAAGACTTGGGGGGAAATAATAGAAGAGGAAGGAAGAGGGAGGGAGAATGGAAAGAAGGAAGGGGAGAGAGGGAGGAATAAGGAAGGGGAGAAGGAAAGGGTGAAGGGGAGAGGAAGGAAGGAAGGAAGGAAGAGGGAGAATGGAGGAAAGAAGGAAGGGGAGAGAGGGAGGGAAAAGGAAGGAGAGAAGGAGAAGGAAAGGGTGAAAGGGGAGAAAGGATGGAAGAGGGAGAATGGAGGAATGAAGGAAAGGGAGAGGGATGGAAGAGGAAGGGAGGAACGAAGAGGGAGGGAGGAAAGAAGATAGGGAGAGAGAGGGGGAAAGAATGAAAGAAAAAGAGGGAAAAGGAAGGAAGGAAGGGGGAGGAGGGTGCGGGGCCAAGGCAGACCTTGGTGTCGATGTCGGCGAGCCAGTCCCTCCGGAAGGTGTCGAAGAGGCAGCAGTTCTTGAGCTGTCCGACGATGAGGGCGATGAGCTGGGCGTCCCCCGGGGGCAGCGAGGCAGCGGGGGATGAGGAAGAGGCGGCGATGGCAGCACAAAAGCGACAGTCGCGGCACATTTGGGTCACTCCTCCCCGCTGCATGCTGGGAAACCGAGGCCCGGGCTGCTCTGGAGAGCCAGATGCAATTATGAAAAGAGCCACACCTGGCTCCCGAGCCATAGGTTCTCTACCCCTGAGTTAAGTCATAAATCCATGTGGAAATTAACCACTATGCAAATATTTTCCTACGAAGCTCGGCACAATTTCATTCCAAGCCACCTTGAGAATGCCGTTTGGCTCTTGGCATGCAGATCTCTTTAGCTGTATTGAATGGCCAGAAACTACTTTGCATTTATTTAATACTTATGGGTGCCAACATTGTGTGAAAATGGCAAATTCCGTCCCTGAAATATTTGAAGAAACTCCACATCTCAGGATTGGAACTTTCCCGTGTTGCAAAACCCATCGAGACTGGGATGCGTAGTTCAATAGCCCAAGCTGTAAAGCTTTCACCAAACGCTTCAGATCCCCCAAATTGAATTTTGTAGTCGTTGCTTTTGGACCGGGATTGGACCTGCCAGGGTTTGATCTCATTTATTGCCCTTTCCACATGATACAACGGAGTATCTCGGGCAAATCTCTGCATGTGACACACCTCTTAATGCACCCAAGTGCTGGAACCTCCACACCATGTTGACTGCTGATGAGTCTTTCGTCTACATGCATTTTTCCCTTCACTCCTTTCATTTGGAACAATCAATTTGGTCCAGTCTTTGTTGTTGTTCCATCCCTTCACCTGCACGGCTGAAGCTTATACTAACCAACCAGCATTAACAGTCTTTTCTTGTCCCTCTTGGCTTTCTTCAAATGTCACAAACCTTCCTCCTCCTCTTCCTCCTTCTCTTTTATTATTTGGGATAACATTGATACGATTCTTTGTTACTGCTTAATTCGAAACCTCTTGGTTTGCATTTTCCTTTGGGGGTGTCATTATATATTCGGATACTGTCACCAAAGGCATGGGGGATAATTCCACCAAAAGACAGCACTTGTTATCCAGGCGCATCCAAAGGTTGTGTTTCTATTGGAATGTTTGTGGGGTTGGTTTTCTCCAGATATGATAGTGACCAGCCATTGGAAAATGTTTCAGTCAAGCCTCCTTTAAGTTGTGCTAGATCAGTGTTTCCCAACCGCTGTGACGCGGCACACTAGTGTGCCGTGACGGACCTCCTGCTGTGCCACGGGAAAAGCTCTCTGCTCCCATTCCTTCCCCCCTCCTCCTGCCAAACACCTGCTGCTTGGGGGAGGAGAAGGAAGGGCTGGGCGGCAGCAAAGAAAAAGAAGAAGGGGCCACGGCGCCACCTCCTTCGGCCGTTTCCCCAGCCAGCCTCCAATCCGCCAGGACTCCCGCCCCTTGCTTGCTGAAGCCGCGCGGAGAAGCCCCGCCCACAGAGGACCGTCCACTGCTCATGCTCCTCCTCTGTGGGACAGCTGAAGCCGGGGGGAAGGGGTGAGGCATGGCCGGCCTGGCTCCGCCTCTTCCCCCAGCTTCGGCACTCCCAGCAGCTGTTCCAGCCTTGAGGGGACAGTTCCAAGCCAGCATTGTGCTGGCTCTGCCACCACTGGCTTGGCACTGCCCCCTCAAGGCTGGAGCAGCTGCTGGGAGAGCTGAAGCTGGGGGAAGGGGCGGGGCATGGTGCGGCCTGGCTCCGCCCCCTCCCCCAGCTTTGGCACTCCCAGCAGCTGCTCCAGTCTTGAGGGGGCAATGCCAAGCCAGCATTGTGCTGGCTCTGCCTCCGCTGGCTTGGCACTGCCCCCTCAAGGCTGGAGAAGCTGCTGGGAGAGCTGAAGCCGGGGGAGGGGCGGGGCATGGCGCAGCCTGGCTCCGCCCCCTCCCCCTGCTTCAGCACTCCCAGCAGGCCACCATCCCCCAGCCGTTCTTTACTGTGTTAGAGTGTCATTTTGTGTCATTT
The DNA here is from genome assembly GCA_030556195.1 of Anolis apletophallus. NCBI lineage: Eukaryota > Metazoa > Chordata > Lepidosauria > Squamata > Anolidae > Anolis > Anolis apletophallus. The sequence continues at coordinate 41,119,819 of JARBWK010000016.1, forward strand.
TGGTTGGTGGTGTGCCCCCAGATTTTTTTAATGTTAAAAGTGTGCCGCGGCTCAAAAAAAGTTGGGAAACACTGGCCTAGATGTTGCGTACTTTGGCATTGTGCTTAGGTTAGATAACTGGCAATATCCACAACCTATGTATTCGCTGGGTGATCTGTGAAGCTGATAGGTTGTGGATTGAAACCATGATGTCGCTTGGTTTCTGTCTTAACATTGATGTGCTTCCTTTTGTATCCTAACCTTAACGGCCTTCTCCCAAATCCCTCCTTCCGCCTGTGCCACAACTTCCTGATGAGTTCTTTCCATGATGACTTGTCAACTTCTCAGGCCCACCAGGTACTATGGTTTCCTTGGTCCACCTCTTTTCCCCTTCTCATACATGTACTGATTTTCTTTCCATTAAAAATGCTCTTAGTTCTACTTAATGTGTGTGTGTTTGTGTGTGTGTGTGTGTGTGTGTGTGTGTGTGTGTGTGTGTGGAGGAGCTGGCATAAATCTAGCATCACATAGTGCTACATGTGACTAAATGAACATCAAGTGTAGTTCACGCTTGATCAGCCCCCACACTACCTTGCCAGAGAAATAAAGTATGCCACACAGATGAATAGTAAAGAACAAATAGTTTACTCTTCATAGTTCAAAGCAACATATTTATTTATTTATTTATTATTTCGATTTCTGTACCGCTCCTTCCTACAGGCTCGGGGCGGTTTACACAGTCTTAAAATGGTTGTCCTCCTTCCTCTGCAACCGGAAGCAACGAGTGCAAAGGGGGGAGCTGGCCCCGGAGGGATTCCCGCTACCTTGCAGGGTCCCTCAGGGACCCATACTCTCTCCATTGTTATTTAACATCTATATGTGACCACTCGCTCAACTGGTACGTAGCTTTGGGCCACCAGTACGCTGATGACACCCAGCTCATTCTGAGGATGGAGGGCCGGCCGGACTCCGTACCCGATAATTTCCATCTGTGCCTTGAGGTCGTTACTAGATGGTTGCATGCCAGCAGGTTGAAGGTGAATCCAGCGAAGACGGAAATCCTATGGCTGGGTCGTCCGGGCGATAGGGAGATTCAGCCGCCGATCCTAGATGGCATGGCACTATGCCCGTCGTCATTAGTAAAAAGCCTGGCCATCCAATTGGACCCCCTGCTGTCAATGGAGGCCCAAATCTCCACTGTCAGCAGGACCGCATTCTTTCACCTGCAGCAGGCGAAGCGGCTGGCCCCTTATCTGTCCCGGAATGGCCTGGCCTCGGTGCTCCAGGCTACGGTCATCTCAAGACTTGGCTACTGTAACGCTCTGTACATTGTCAACCCAGTTTTTTGGGGTTGATTTTTTGACAAAAAATTCTAGACTTACACGTGAGTATATCCAGTACAAATCAAGCTTTGGATATACTGTAAATAAAGAACTCGAACTCTCCTTTTTTATCCTGGGAGAACACTTCTGTAGGCACCTCTAGATCCTCCGGCATGAATCTATGGTCAGCTTCAACAGCTGCTCACCTGGAGCAGCTTTGGAAACCGTTTTACGCAGGTCCCCATTTCCTCATGCGTGGAGTCCTGTGAAATATGTGGTTTTCAGTTACCTTCTCAGTTTTTGTTGAATTAATTCCAAGTGGGCAACCAGTGAGCTTGACCATCTAATAAGGCCGACGCTACTCACAATTCCATCTGTGATGCAGGTTGCCATCATTCTAGCGCTTCTTCTATAAATGCTTTCACTGAACCTTTTCTTTGATAACATTGTCCAGGATTGCAAGGCACATCAGGAGAAAAGGGAGACCCGGGTCCTCCGGGGTTCGACGTTCCCGGTCCTCCAGGTGACAGAGGCAGCCCAGGTTTCCCTGGATCACCTGGCCTCCCAGGGCCCCCAGGTCCACTTGGGCCAGCTGGACGAGATGGAATTCCAGGATTTCCAGGTAAATTTCTTTTAGGCTTTTAGAAGTGTTGGAAAACGATAGTTGTGTATCAACTGATGTCTTTGGACAAGGTTTTTTGCATTTGATTCAGTGGGGAGGGTTTGAGTGTGTCTCAGGTTTTCTTCATTTCAGAGATTCCATTGAATCGAAGACTTGAACGTGGGTCTTTTAAATATTTATTTATTTACTTTATTTATATTCTGCTCTTCTCACCCCAAAGGGGACTCAGAGCGGATTACAGGTACACATACTTAGCAGACAATCCCTGCCATTTCCACATACACACATATAGACGAACAGAGGCAAACTCTGGCCACCAGGGGGAGCTGACGCACTTCTCATCTCTTTATTTATATGCCGCTCTTCTCACCCCGAAGGGGACTCAGAGCGGATTACAGGTACACATACTTAGCAGACAATCCCTGCCATTTCCACATACACAACATATAGACGAACAGAGGCAAACTCTGGCCACCAGGGTGAGCTGACGCACTTCTCATCTCTCAGCGTTCCCAGCGTCCCTTGTTGTGCCTTCTGCATTCCTCAGCGTTCCTGGAGTTCTGTAATGGCCTCATAATTCAGTCAAAATTTGCCTCCCCACTTAATGTGGTACCTTAATCTCCTACTTGACAGATGCAACTGTCTTTCGGGCTGCAAAGGTCGACAGCAGGCTACACTTCAAGGTCGAGCACCCACCTCGACCCAGGCTGGCCTTTAACTCATGACCTACTGGTCAGAGAGATCTTATGTAGCTGACACTTCAAATCCACTGCCAGATATATTTATTTTGTGGGGGGGAAGGGATTTTATGGAAAAGTACAGTCATGGTTTTCATGGTATTCTACGCTGTCTACGCTGTCTTCCTAAATATACACTGGACCGACTATGTGACGAATGTCACTGTCCTTGAGCAAGCAGGGATCACCAGCGTTGAGGCCATGCTATTGAGAACACAGCTGCACTGGGCAGGGCACAAGGTCTCTAGGATGGAGGACCACCACCTCCCAAAGATACTATTCTATGGTGAACTCGCCATGGGTCACCGTAAGAGAGGCGCCCCCCAAAAAGAGATATAAGGACTCCCTGAAACATCTCAGGCTCGGCCAGATTGATCACGAACAATGGTCCACCCTGGCCTCACATCGGGAGGCATGGAGACGCACTATCCACAATGCTGCGGCCTCTTTTGAGAAGTCACACCGAATGGGTCTCGAAGAGAAACGACAACGCAGACAGAGCCACAACTTGGAAACAACATCACCCAAGGAGACTTTCTGCTGTGCTTTCTGCAACCGAACTTGCCTATCTCAGATTGGCCTTTTTAGTCATCAACGCACTTGTAAAAAGCGTGGGATGAGTCCTTCATAAAAATCTTCATTTGCGAAGTAATGCCGAGAGACCTATAAAAACTCCTCCAAATCTAAAGAATTAATAATAGAAAGTGATAGATCAATTGACTAAGCCTATATTAGGACCAGACCTACTAAGCCTGTTAATGGAACCTTCCAGGTCTTTCCAATCCTTTCTATTAGGCATGACAGTGGGTCCTTGGGTCATCTTCGCTATAGCACAGCTGGTAAATCACCACCAGCAGCAATAAGATCTACCAACTGAAAGCTTACCAGTTCAAAGCCCGGGTTGGAGTGAGCACCCAACTGTCACTCTTTATCTAAGCAGTTCGAAAACAGCTTAGTAAGTAGAGAAATTAGTTACTGCTAAAAACTACACCATAAAAGAGAAAGACCAGAAAATGCCAGTGACCAGACTGAAGGAGGAAGTCCTAATGGCAGTTCGTCAAGGAGAAAGGAGCAACAGCACCCCCTGTGGCTGGATTTGAGCACAACTTCCAAGGTGCTGAAAAGCTGGGTGTTGACACAACATACCTCTTTTATGTCTATTTTTTCCTGTCTCTCCAAATGGCATTGAATGTTTACCGCATAAGCGTACTGTGATCCATGTACACATTGATATTTGTTGCTTTATACTGTGATCCACCCTGAGTTCCCTTTGGGAGATAGGGTGGAATATATATACATTATTATTATTATTATTATTATTATTATTATTATTGGAATCCTCTTTATAAGCTTATGATAACATGGCCATTTTAAATGTTTTGATTGCAGGCAAGTTATTGTAGCACTACATTTCTAGCAGATTCCAGTTTGTCACCATAATCTTATGAGATGGAAGGCTGTCCAAACCTTTTAGGGGGAGGTAGATTCAAAATAACACTGTGATCCCATTCCTTTAGGTGGCAAAGGCGAGATGGGCGTGATGGGGGCACCTGGACCACCAGGTTCTCCTGGAACCCCTGGAAGGAGTGGTTTTCCTGGTCCGAAAGGTAAGGTCTATGTTGCTGTTTGGTGGATTTAATTCAGCTTTGGGCTCTGTGTCATGGGGATGTATGCATGGATACATGTGGCTGACCATTGGTTGATTCTGAAATCTCAAATACACTATAAACAGGAGAGGTAGATTATCCACTTTGCTTTGCAGGTACTTTGGTTGCAATGTTTGAGTGGAATTAACTCTTCCTTAGCCAGTTTTTAGTGCACGGGTCACTGTTAGGCGTAAGTTGTGTGGTGTGTATGTGTGTGATATTGTGGGCCAGCCTGAACCCATTGAAAGAAGCGTACAGTGACCAGCCGTGTTTTAGACATTGCACTTTTTGAATTCTTGGAATTACACCAGTGCTTTGACAATGCTACGGATGTCAACATAGAATGCCATCCCTTTCCTTGTGGATTGTGTATTTTATAGAAATACTAGCTTGGGGACCCGGTGGTGCCCGGGTCATTTGAGAAAGGCATTGTGACCAAGGTTGGTCTTTGGTACTTCAAGTCCCATCATCCATGGCCCACCCTCCTCCAAACTGCAGTAGAAGATAGAGTGGGTCATGGGGTCTCTGTGTGCCAAGTATGATCGTTGTTGGGGGCCGCAGTGGTCTGTGGGAAATGAAGGCTTTGAAAGTACTACAAATCCCATAATCCATGGAGGTACCTCAAGTCCCATCCATGGTCCACTCTCCTCCAAACGGCAGTAGAATGCAGAGTGGGTCATAGGGGTCATGGGGGCTTTGCGTGCCAAGTTTGGTTTTGATCAGTCACTGGGTGAGAGTCGCAGTGGGCTCAGGAAGTGAGTGGAGGTATTTGAAATCCCATCATCCATGGTCCGCCCCCCTCTAAACTGCAGTAGGATGGAGTGTGGGTCATGGGGGCACTGTGTGCCAAGTTTTGTCTTTATCGGTCTTTGTTCAGGGCTTTGGTCTGTGGGGAATGAAGGGTTTGAAAGTACTACAAATCCCATAATCCATGAAGGTACTTCCAAGTCCCATAATCCATGGTCCACCCTCCTCCAAACTGCAGCAGAATGTAACGTGGGTCGTAGGGGTTCTGTGTGGCAAGGTTGGTTACTGTCAATTCAGGCCATACACAATGTCCCATGAGCTGAGGCCTAGTCGGGAAAATCAAGTTAATGAAGCCTTACTGTCAATTCAGGCCATACAAAATGTCCCATGAGCTGAGGCCTTGTCAGGAAAATCAAGTTAATGAAGCCTTACTGTCAATTCAGGCCATACACAATGTCCCATGAGCTGAGGCCTAGTCGGGAAAATCAAGTTAATGAAGCCTTACTGTCAATTCAGACTTTAAACAGCATCCCATTAAGTGAGGCCTAGTCGGGAAAATCAAGTTAATGAAGCCTTACTGTCATGCCTTAAACAGTATCCCATTAAGTGAGGCCTAGTCAGGAAAATCAAGTTAATGAAGCCTTACTGTCAATTCAGACTTTAAACAGTATCCCATTAAGTGAGGCCTAGTCAGGAAAATCAAGTTAATGAAGCCTTACTGTCAATTCGGGCCTTAAACAGTATCCCATTAAGTGAGGCCTAGTCGGGAAAATCAAGTTAATGAAGCCTTACTGTCAATTCGGGCCTTAAACAGTATCCCATTAAGTGAGGCCTAGTCAGGAAAATCAAGTTAATGAAGCCTTACTGTCAATTCGGACCTTAAACAGTATCCCATTAAGTGAGGCCTAGTCGGGAAAATCAAGTTAATGAAGCCTTACTGTAGCAGAGCCAGGAGGCTCGTCCCCTTTGAGCAGGCTGCTCTGTGCAGGCAGCAGGAACACAAGAGACAGGCAACCAAGTTACCCTAGAAAGCAGTTTTATTGATCCACAGCTGTAGAGGTCCCAACCTTGCGCAACATGGCGCTGAAGGGTCAGAACCCCGATTGACTCCAGTCAGTCACATTTATACAATCTCCGGTTTCAGCTTAAAGCCGCCCTTTCATTCAATTCATTGGTTAATTTCTGTGGTGCAGTTGTATTATCATCCAATTAGTAAAGCTTACATTTGCTCTATAATTCATTGGTTAGTTCCTGTGGCGCAGTTGCATTATCATCCAATTAGTAAAGCTTTTGCCCTTTTTCATGCACTGTCCACGCGTCGTTCGCTGGCTCCTACTTCCTGGTTGAATCATGTGATAGCCTTCTAGCCCAATCATGAAGCGGCTGACAAACAGCCCATGCATGGCTGATCATGTGGTGCCCCTTTTGCCCAATCATGGAACAGCAGATGGCTGATCATATGGCATCCTCCTGGTCCAATCACGGAACAGCAGATGGCTGGTCATGTGGTGCCTGTCTGGTCCAATCACTGAACAGCAGATGGCTGGTCATGTGGTGCCTGTCTGGTCCAATCACGGAACAGCAGATGGCTCACATGTGTTTACCTTAATAAGTCTGCCTCATTACTGTCAATTCGGGCCTTAAACAACATCCCATTAAGTGAGGCCTAGTCAGGAAAATCAAGTTAATGAAGCCTTGCTGTCAATTTTGGGCCCGGTCTGTGATTTGTAGGGGTTGCAGTGTTTTTTGTGAAGTACATTGGGTGAAGGTACTGAACATTCAATTTCCAACGGAAAAAACGGTCAACTGGCTAACGGCCCAAACCAAGATGGCGTCTCTTAAAGGTATATGTCCCTTGTATCTACACAGCATGATACATACAGTAAATGTGGATCTGTCTTGACACAGTATCACAGTAACTGAGGCCTAGTCAGAAAAATCAAGTTTAGGAAGCCTTACTGTTATTTCGGTCCTAACACAGTATCCCAGTAACTTTGGCCTAGTCGTGATAATCTAGTTGAGGAAGTGTTACTGTCAATTCAGGCCAGACGCAGGATCCCATGATCGGCGGCCTAATCTGCAGTATCAAGTTAAGGAAGCCTTACTGTTAACTCAGTACTTACATAGTAGCCCAGTAACTGAGGCCTAGTCCGGAAAATATAGTTTAGGAAGCCTTACTGTTAATTCAGTCAGGCCCTTTCAGGCCCTTTATGGAGTAACTGAGGCCTAGTCTGGAAAAATCCAGTTATGAAAGGCGTACTGTTAATTCAGTCAGGCCCTTTTTTTTACCCTCTCTGGCAGCGTTCTCAGGAGGTGAGTGGAGATTTGGGATGTAGGAATGCTGGCCAATCAGAGCCTGTTTTGCAAATTCTCCCTCAGTGGCAACCAATCATGTTGTTTGAATGTAGAGGCTTGGATTCTTGGATGCTGGCCAATCAGAGTCCTTTATGCAAATACTCCCTCAGTAGCAACCAATCCCCTTTTTCTGGTGCCTTAGAATGTTAGAGTTCTGAAGCTGGCCAATCAGAGTCCTTTATGCAAATAATCCCACAGTGGCAACCAATCGAAACACTGCCACATATTCCTCCGCACCTTCCGCCGCAAACACTGACTTTTATTATATACATAGATAGATGTTTTCATATATGCGTTTTACGGAATGTATTTCAGTATTGTGATGTATTTTATCTGTGTTGTGCCCTGCGTTGAGCAATAAGGGAAGGCAGGTAATAAACAAACAAACAAACAAACAAATAAATAAAGTATAGTATTGACACGTCATTTGCTTTTGGGTACCACTTAGGCAATGATGGCTTACCTGGCTCAATGGGCCGTACTGGATCCATGGGGCAAAAAGGCAGCAAAGGGGAGGCAGGTCTTCCTGGACTTCCAGGGAAAATCGATCTAGACCGGTTGGGCTCAAAAGGAGAAAAAGGAGAGCCGGGAACACCAGGTGAGACAACCTTGTTTCTGTATTTTCCCCTGACATAATAGAGATCTCTTTTCGGGGCTCTTACTTAGCCTCACCTTGTAATATGGGAAACCTTCTTGGGTGCATATGTTCCCTTTCCTTTGTTTCTTTGCTGGGATTTCCTTCACTGTGGATATACCAACCTCTTAATGCAGGAGATGCACCCTCTTGTGCATTTCCATTTGACCATGTACCCGGATATAAATAGAAGTCTTTTTCTTTTTTCTTGAAGGTACGCCTGGCCCAACGGGGCTGAAGGGCTATCAAGGCATCCCAGGCGACCCAGGGCCTCCTGGACTAGTTGGGCAGCCAGGAACGCCAGGACTTTCAGGTGAGGCATCAAAATACAGACGTGCATGTGCATGGGCATACCTCAGGTAACAAAAACCTATGACAATGAAGAACCTTTTTTGCAACTATGCCAGCCAGCCTCACATTTCCTCTCCGTCCTCTTCATCAGGGCCAGTCTGTAGCATAGACAAGAATAGACTACAAAATGTCAAAAATAGCAAAAATAGCAAATATATTGAATAACAAGGCACAAGGTACACACTGTAAAGGGGCAGTGACAATAATACCCCCCGGCGCTCGCAATAACAACAATATTGGTTGAAATACCAGTCGATTGCCAGGAGCAAAGCGCGAAATGCGCCGCGTCTTGAGTCCACCTTTGGGTCCATGGAATTACCTATGATGGGGCCATGATATCGCACGATACATAATATTCCATGAAACACCTACTATTATAGCACCTGGCCGCTTGATAAAGCCGTTAATCGGCGAAACGGATGGGCCCACTGCAGCTGAAGCCGTTGCGCATGCCCGGCGTTTCTTTGGCACTTGGAGCCGCTGTTTGGGTGTGGCTTCTCCCGCGGAAAGCCTCCCAGGACGACGGTGTGGCTCGGGACTCAAGACGCGCGCATTTCGCTTTGCTCCTGGCAATCGGCCTTCGGGAGCGGGATTACAAATCAGGCATTTGCCTTAGCCACTGATTGCTCACGGCTTGATCGCGCCGGTATTTTCCGCCTGCTCATCTCATTGCTACGATCCCCATCCCCAGCGTACTTTGTTTCCCCATTGAGCTACATCACCTCAGCTCCTGGAACTCCGCTCGGACACCACGCCGCGCATCGACTGGTATTTTAACCAATATTGTTGTTATTGCGAGCGCCGAGGGGCATTATTGTCACTGCCCCTTTACAGTGTGTACCTTGTGCCTTGTTATTCAATATATTTGATATTTTTGCTATTTTTGACATTTTGTAGTCTATTCTTGTGTATTCTCAGTTACCATTGCGGTAATTACATTGTCTGTGCATAACAGTCTGTAGCATAGCCGGTTAATCACTAGGAGTGATAAATCACTTCCGACCAGAAAGTGGCAAGTTTGAAGCCAAAGTCGGGTTTGAGCTTCCGACTGTTAATAGCCCAGCTTACTGTTTACCTAACCGGTAGGGCTGGTTGATCCATAAGAAAATTGTTTCTAAACTCGTGGGGGGTGGGTGAGCCGCTATTGTTTCAAAATAGAAAGTGTTCCAAAAATTTTGGGGGAAATTTCGAAATTGATTCGTATTTACTTACGAAATTCATTATTATTTCATTACTGGTGCCATGCATTCGCAGTGCGCAGGGGATGCCTGCCTCCACGCCCCCTCGCCAGCTCAGAATCAACCCGCGATATCTCTAACGCGGGTTGATTCTCAGCTGGCGAGGAGGGATGGTGTGCATGCCCTCCACGTCCCTTTGCCAGCTGACAAGGCAGCTGAGAACCAACGCAGGTTAAAGATAAGAAAGGGTGGAAATAAAAACGACATAATAACGCGCCCTTTACGGAAATGGTGGATCCGGTTTTGATTTAGAAATGTCACTTCCGGGTTGCTGGCTGTAGTGAAGTCACTATATGTATTGTGGGTTTTGTATTTATTTTATGGTTAAATGTGTGGTTTGTATTATTACATTTGTATTGTGTTAGATTGTTATATGCTAAACCGACTACAAAGGGTTAACGGGGAATATTAAAGTGCATAGCCTCTGATATGTTCGGTTGCTATAACAACAGGAGGCGGAGCCTAGCACTGGCTTTAGCAGGTCCAAGTTTGAATTTCTTGAGTCAGTTAGTCAGGAGCGGTTAGACTAGCTGGTAGCAATTTGAAGAGTTGCTGTTGTCTTTTCTGAGGGAAATAGAAAAGGCTGGTTTTAGATACTGCAGAAAGGCAGTTAGGCTTAGAAAGCCAATAGGAACCGCTGTTTATAGGTTAGGCTGGGAAGCTAACCTAATATATAGATAGGAAGCCTATTGAGGCAAAATATCTATAGTATTATTGATTTAGTGTTTTAAGAGATACAGTCAAACATTGTGTTTAGGGAATAAGAAACCTTAAGATCTGTACCTCTCTGAAGTTACTGTAACCAACTAAGCTCTGAATACTTTGAAACCTCCACGCTGTTGTTAAAAATAAACTGTTGAAGTTCCTCCTTACAAATCTCTCTGTGACATCATTTCAAAACACAAGCCTCAAAATAAACCCCTCACATCGGGTGGCCAGGATTGTTATGGTGGCAGCTTGAAAGTCTACGTTGGTGTTAAATCTACCTCTACAACTTAGTGGACTTAAGTTTAGAGACTTTATAAAGAAGTACGCCTCCATTACAGATTGGTGGCAGTTTGATTGAAAAAAGATCCTCAAGTGAAGACGTTAGCTGCAGGCAGCGATTCTTTACACTGGCCAAGGGTCGAATTAGGGTCTAAATTGATTTTAATACGAAATAATAACGGTTTTCTAAGGATAACAACCGGAGATATCCACTCATACTAACCAGTTCAAAAACAGCTGAGCTGTGAGTAGAGAAATTAGGGACCTCTTAATGTGTGGAGGTTAATTTATGACACCATAAAAAATGCTACAGCTCAGTGTCATAGTGGATGAAGCAACAGCTCCCCCTGTGGCTGGAATCGAGCAACCTCCAGGAACCGAAGTTGGAAAAAAATGCTGAATTACCTCTATCTGTCTGTATGTCAAAAACGGCATTGAATGTTTGCCGTGTACGTATGCATTGTGATCTCCCCTGAGAACCCTTTGGGGTGAGAAGTGCGGAATATACTGTAAATAAATAAATCTTCTATAGCCCATCTGGAGGTGTTTTTATTATTATTATTATTATTATTATTATTTTGTAGCATCAGCATTGGGTGGATAGAGAAACATACTGCAGAATTAGTGCAGTTTGACACCACTTGAACTACCCTGGCTACGTGCAGTGCGATTCTGGAGTTGGGGTTTGGTGAAGCACCAACACTCTTGGGCAGAGAAGGCTAAACCCCTCCTAAAACTACAACTCTCATGATTCCATAGCATTAAGCCATGGGAATTAAAGTGGCATCAAACTGCATTAATTCTACAGAGTAGATGCACTTATTTGCAGCCCTCTTTCTTCACACGAGTTGAGGCAAACTAGAGATCTATGCCAGTTACTACACTTGTAAGGGTCTATGTCAAGCAAGGGAACAGTTTTGCCCTACCGGCTGTTAGGAATTGTGGGAATTGAAGTCCAAAACACCTGTAGGGCCCAAGTTTGCCCTTGCCTGGTCTATGTCATCTTCCTGTGAATTCAGGTGGTTGAGAGCTAATGGTATAAGAAGTCTGTTGGACTATATGAGCATTTACTGCTGGAAATCAGTGTTTCGTATCAATCTAATAACGATGTTTTCTTTAGGTCCCAAAGGCGATCGAGGATTCTCTGGGCCCCCTGGACCAACCGGGCCCCCAGGACAGAAAGGTTCCAGTGGCGAAATGGGTCTGCCAGGTAGGTTAGGAAGTGTTTTCACCCACAATTGTTGTTGAGACGAATTTTGTGGTGAGAAATTGTGTAGTGATATCATTATAGGACCCAGTGTTGGCACTCAAATTTATCTCATGCAAGTCTTTAATAAGTTTCATTATGTATTTATTTAAAATTTATTTAAAATTCTTGTACCCCGACCTTCTCACCTCCAAGGACGGACTCAGACCGGCTACATATTAGAAATATTCATTAGAAATATTTCATATCCATTGATCAATTTAGAATATATCTAAACCAGGGGTGCCCACACTTTTTCAGCATGCGAGCTACTTATATTAAAACCAAGTCAGAAAGATCTACCTACCTCCTCAAGGCTGGAGAGAAGAGGGGTCGGGGTGGGGCTTGGCCAGAGGGGGCGGAGCCAGGCCGCCCCAAGCCCCGCCCCCTCCCCCTCTGGCTTTGGAGCTCCCAGCAGCTTCTACAGGCTTGACGATGGCAGTGCCAAGCCAGTGGTGGCATAGCTAGCACAAGGCTGGCTTGGCCCTGCCCTCCACAAACCTGGAGCAGCTGCTGGGAGTGCAGAAGCCGGGGAGGGGGTGGGGCTTGCCGCGGCCTGGCTTTGCCCCCTCTGAGAAGCGCCCCATCTGGCTGGGATCGACCTCCTTCGGTCCCGGGATCAACTGGTCGATCGTGATCGACTTCCTGGGCAGCCCTGATCTAAACTATAAATTTGCCGTAGTCTGATGCTACTGTGATATATATATATATATATATATATATATATATATATATATATAGCGCCTGTTAAATCATGCTTCTAAATGTTTATAAAGTACTTATAAAACTAAAGTTCTGGTGGTGAACACTAGATGGCGCTGGTGCTAAGTGTTGCTAAAGTTCTGGTGGTGAACACTAGGTGGTGCTGGTGCTGGTGCTGGTGCTTTGCTTCTACAGTGTTGCTAAAGTTTTGGTTGTGAACACTAGGTGGTGCTGGTGCTTTGCTTCTACAGTGTTGCTAAAGTTCTGGTGGTGAACACTAAGTGGTGCTGGTGCTTTGCTTCTATAGTGTTGCTGAAGTTCTGGTGGTGAACACTAGGTGGTGCTGGTGCTGGTGCTGGTGCTTTGCTTCTACAGTGTTGCTAAAGTTTTGGTTGTGAACACTAGGTGGTGCTGGTGCTTTGCTTCTACAGTGTTGCTAAAGATCGGGTGATGAACACTAGGTGGTGCTGGTGCTTTGCTTCTATAGTGTTGCTGAAGTTCTGGTGGTGAACACTAGGTGGTGCTGGTGCTTTGCTTCTACAGTGTTGCTCAAGTTCTGGTGGTGAACATTAGGTGGCGCTGGTCCTTTGCTTCTACAGTGTTACTCACGTTCTGGTAGTGAGCATTTCACCACAAGGACTTTAACAACACTATAGAAACAAAGTGCCAGCGCCACCTTGTGTTCACCCTCAGAATTTTAGTTTTGTAAGTACTTTAGAAACATTTAGAAGCATGATTTTACAGGCTATATATATATATATATATATAGATAGAGAGAGAGAGAGAGAGAGAGAGATGTCAGGAGCAACTTGAGAAACTGCAAGCCGCTTCTGGTGTGAGAGAATTGGCCGTCGGCAAGACGTGGCCAAGGGAACGCCCAGATGTTTTACCATCCTGTGGGAGGCTTCTCTCATGTCTCCACATGGGAAGCTGGGGCTGAGAGACGGGAGCTCACCCCGCTCCCCGGATTTTAACCACCGACCTTTTGGTCAGCAGTCCTGCCGGCACAAGAGTTTAAAGTGCTAACCCAAAGAGGGATGCAATGTGCTAAATATATCTAGTGACCAGGTAAATAAAGATATAATTATATACAATACGTGTCACGATATCTCAATCTGGAGATTGCCCTTCCCAATTTTCTGTTGACTGTCTTGGCAATCTGAACCTTCCGCAAAGCCTTGTTGTTCCATGTTGGGCAGGTACCTCTGGTGGAAAAGGTTTGCAAGGCATCGCTGGACGTCCTGGGCAGCCTGGTTCGCCTGGACTTACCGGACTGAAGGGAGAAAAAGGCAACCCTGGATTTTCAGACATCGGTATTCCTGGTCCACCGGGTCCAAAGGTATGTTACGAGAATGTTGCCTTTTTCCAAGTGGATTTTATCAGTGTCATATATAAAGCTCTTTGTAATTTAAATCGATTAAAGTCGACCTTTGCAACCCGAAAGACAGTTGCATCTGTCAAGTAGGAAATTAAGGTACCATTTAGTGGGGAGGCTAAATTTAACTGATTTACGAGGCCATAAAAAACATCTCCAGAAAACCCGCTGAGGAATGAAGGAGTGCAACAGCTCCCCCTGGTGGCCATATGTTAAATTGCCTCTGTCTGTTTTTACATAGTTACGCATTAATTGTTGTTGTATTTTATATTGTGGCATTCGTTGCCATATGTACACCACCTCGAGTCGCCTTCGGGCTGAGAGGGGCGATATAAAAATATAGTAAATAAATAAATACGAGGTCAATAAGTCCGTGACTTTTTGAATGAAACACAGGTTTTGGGATAAAAAATCATGTTATTTTCCAACGTCGTCTCCTTTGAGCTCTATACACTTTGTCCAACATTTCTCCAATTTTTTTCTCCCTTCCAAAAAATAAGATTTGTTGAGGTCATCAAAATAGGTATTTGTTTGTGAGATGATTTCACCGTTGGAGTCCAATCTCTTTCCGCCGAGCCATTTCTTCAGTTTTGGAAACAAGAAATAGTCACTCGGAGCTAAATCCGGAGAATAGGGCGGATGTGGGAGCAATTCGTATCCCAATTCATGGATTGTTGCCATGGCAACTGCACATGTGCGGACCCTTGCATTGTCCTGGTGCAAAAGAACGTTTTTCTTGGCCAAATGAGGTCGGTTTTTTTTCCAGATCCTCATGAAATCAACCCAGTAAGTTGGCATAATTTTCTCCATTGATTGTTTTACCCTTTTGAAGGTAGTCAATGTGGATCATACCGCGTGCATCCCAAAACACGGTCGCCATGACTTTATTGGCTGACAAACCCACCTTGGCCTTCTTTGGCGCCGATTCACCCCGAGAAACCCACTGTTTTGACTGCTGTTTGGTCTCTGGTGTGTTGTGGTGGATCCACGTTTCGCCCACGGTTACGAAACGGCGCAAAAACTCGTTCATATTGTGGTTGAACAACGCCAAACACTCCTGCGAAATTGTCACACGATTGCGTTTGTGGTCAATTGTGAGCAAATGCGGCACCCATCTTGCGGAAAGCTTTCTCAGACCCAAGTGATCATTTAAAATAGAAACCACTGAGCCACGTGAGATGCCTTTGGCTTCCACCATCTCTCTCACTTTCAATCTCCGATCGGCCAACACCATGTCGTGATTTTTTTCAATTGTTTCGGTGTAGAGACCTCAACTGGGCGTCCAGAACGTTCGGCATCTTCCGTGCTTGTACGCCACAACGAAATTCAGTAAACCACTTTTTACCATTGAAATTGATGGTGCAGAGTCCCCATAGTATTTATCAAGCTTGGCCTTGGTTTGAGGGATGGTTTTTTCCGCAAAAATTCCACTTTTTTCCATTTTCTCCTCAAATCACGCGGTAGTCTGCTATCAATGGCTGTCAAACACAAACTAAATGACGCAGCTTGTTCGAATTATGACAAGAGTCAACTGACAGGTGCCTCTTGACAGGAGCAGTGTCGCCCTTTCAGTTCAGAGGCGGGAAATTCAAAAAGTCACTGACTTATTGACCCGTCCTTGTAAATAAATCTTGTGAAAGCAAGGCAACCAACACGAGATGCTGCTCCTCATTAGTCCAGATGGGTGGAGAAGAGAAGGAACCATAGTGACCCACCCCCAATCCCATCAGACAGGCCTCTAGCATACGTTCGTTGTTGCTGCTGCTATAATTATTATTTATTTACCTCATTTACAGCGTTTATACCCTACTTTGTCATCTTGATCAGGACTCAAAGTAACTGATTGAGACCCAAAGCGGCGTTTGGCACGTAGAGCCCAATTGCTGCATGTGTACCAAATTCTTAGGGTTGATCTGTTGCGAGTACAGCTGGTGCCCACCCCCCACTTTGGGACTTTATTTATTTATTTATTTATTTTATAATCCGCTCTTCTCACCCCGAAGGGCAGTCTTTCCCAACCAGTGTGCCGGGGCACACTAGTGTGCCGTGGGAAATTGGAACCTCCAGGAAAGGGGGGGGGGGGAGTCTAGTGTGTTGAAGTATAGGAACCCTAAGAAACCTACCTCAATAAAGGCACAAAATTACAAACACCCCCCTCCCCACCCATTGTCTACTTGGTCTCGCCCTCTCCATGCATTGGGAAGGCCCGCCTCCCTTTCCCCAAGTAGAGGCCTCCTCTTGCCTCCTGGGGGTTCTGTGTGGGAAGTTTGGCCCAGTTCTAATATTGGTGAGGTCCAGAATGCTCTTTGATTGTAGGGGAACTATAAATCCCAGCAACTACAACTCCCAAATGTCAAGGTCTATTTCCCCTGAACTCCATCTGGGGCATATTGAGTATTCATGCCAAGTTTGGTCCTGATCCAACATTGTTTGAGTCCACAGTGCTCTCTGGATATAGGTGAACTACAACTCCAAAACCCAAGGTCAATGCCCACCAAACTCTTATAGTATTTTGGGGGTTCTGTGTGGGAAGTTTGTGTCTTTCTGCCATTCCTGCCAGGATATCTATGTTGTGTTCATCGAAACAGGCCCAGGTTTCACACTGAGTGTATAAATACATTTAAAAACATATTAACTATATGTATGACTGTGTTAGAGTGTCATTTTGTGTCATTTTGGTTGGTGGTGTGCCCCAGGATTTTGCAAATGTAAAAAGTGTGCCGCGGCTCAAAAAAGGTTGGTAAACACTGCCGAAGGGGACTCAGAGCGGATTACAGTACACATACTTGCAGACAATCCCTGCAGTTTAACAAATGACATATATAGACGAACATACGACACATAGACGAACAGAGGCAAACTTCTGGCCAC
Source organism: Anolis apletophallus (assembly GCA_030556195.1). NCBI lineage: Eukaryota > Metazoa > Chordata > Lepidosauria > Squamata > Anolidae > Anolis > Anolis apletophallus. The sequence goes on from JARBWK010000016.1 coordinate 41,136,631, forward strand.
CAGGGGAGCTGGCGCACTCATCTCTCAGCGTTTCCATATGACCCAGATACAGGGCTCCGTTTTATGATCCCAAGTGGGACAGTGAGACACCCAACCCCTCACTTGAGCTTCTCTCGCCTCCCTTATCCAATGGCTGCAGGACACAGCCTTGCCTTTGACCTGTGCTGTTGCCTTCCAGGGAGACGCAGGGCCGGCTGGCTACCGAGGGAGTCCCGGTGTCAAAGGGACTCCTGGTAATCCTGGTTTGCCAGGTTTGTCTGGTAACCCAGGTGCAAAAGGTGAAATGGGCCTCCCCGGCTTCCCAGGTAATTCTTTTCTTGTTTCATTTGACCGTTGTTTCTTCTGTTTTTCTCCATGCTTTCACGCTTTGGCTTCAGAGTCAGGTAATTCTCCTTCCTTCTTATGGTCGTCCCTTACTGGTATAGAAGAAACACCAATAATGCGGAGGGAGTGTAAACAACTACCACAAAGTGGGACTACACCATGAATATCATCGATTTTGTAATCCATGAGAGTGTGGCGGTTCCCAGGTCAAACTCACAACAAAACCCGAAACAAGTGCTCACTCCAAGGCGCGAACGGCGGTAGTATCCATGTTTAGGATGGTCAGCGTCCTCGGATGTAGCCAAGAAACGCAATACACGGCCGCAACGGTAAAGCTGCTGGGCCTGATCTGTTTCGCCCTAGAAGGGCTTTATCAAGCGGCAGAGATTACATACAAATAATGCGCGTCACAGATATACCGTAATCTGAACTATAATAACAATATTAATAGACGGTCCAACTCCTACAGCATATGTGCCATAAAGTACAATATATATCATACAACCTTACCATGTCATAGGTGGATACACATTTGGTATATCATGTCGCCCTTCCACTGTGAAACATATAATTAGACTATCTATATAACATGGTCCACATGGACCTTCACCCTCGGATCCACATGATATACCAAATGTGTATCCACCTATGACATGGTGAGTTTGACCTGGGAACCGCCACCCCACCCCCACCCCACCCCGCCAAGAAGCAATAAAATCGCGTTCAAAGCCCCTGACTAAAAGAAGCTGACCACAGAGTCACACCATGTTTGGACTGTCATTCACAAACAAGATCCATCCTACTTCAGTAGTCCCGTCTTAACTGAGTTGTATCCCCTTTGTTTATCAATTCACTTGTTTTTGAAGCTCAAATTCCGCTCTTTCAGGGACGCCAGGTATTCCTGGACCAAAAGGTATCGATGGACCCCCAGGTAACCCAGGTGTGCCAGGATCACCAGGGCTTTCAGGTACGTGTTAAGGGATGCAAGACCTGTCAGACACATGTGTTACACAAGTGAACCTGGAATAGATCCATTGCAGGCCTACTGCATTCTATTTTCACTTGCATGGTCCCATCCTATGGAATTCTGGAATTTGTAGTTTAGGAAGGGGCATTTAAAATACTCAGCAAAGGGCCTCGGGTTCCTTTTGAAACTGCAAATTCCAGAATACATCCATGGCAGTTAAAATGGTTTGATAGCACTATGTCCCTGCTGCTCGAGACTGTGTCGGACTGGGCATTGAGGTTCCCTAGGCTCGTGGTTCTGGGGGACTTCAATGTCCACGCCAACACAGCCTCATTGTCATCTGCAGCAGCGGACCTTGTGTCTACCATGGCAACACTAGGGCTCTCTCTCTGTGACTCGGGACCCACCCATCAGGCCGGTCATACCCTGGACTTAGTCTTCGCCGCGGGTGTCCAAGTGATCCTAACCTCCGTTATGGAGGCGCCATGGTCGAATCACTGTGCCCTGAGAATCCGGTTGGAGCTGGCTCCCCCGCCCTGCAGGGGCGCCGGACAGATTTGGGTTCGCCCAAAGAGACTTATGGAACCTTCTAGGTTCCTGAATGCTCTGAGGGATTTGGAGTCTGTCAGCGTCTCCATCGATGAGCAAGTCAACAACTGGAACTCTAGACTGTCCAATGCTCTCGAGGAGATTGCCCCTAGGCGCCCTCTCAGACCCCGCCGGAATCGATCTCCTTGGTTCACCGAGGAGCTCCGGTCGATGAAGCGGGCGAAGAGATGGCTAGAGAGCAAGTGGAGGAAACTCCGTGACGGAGGTCTGAAATTGGCTTAGAAGCTTTTCATGGATGCTTATGAGCGTGCTATCAAGGAAGCAAAAAATTCTTATTATGCGGCCTTGATAGCGTCCGCCAGCTCACGCCCGGCGCAATTGTTTAAAGTAATTAGGTCCCTAACGATGGTCCCTACCATCCCAAACAACGATGATCAGGCCTTTTCTGCCGAGGTTTTTCAGAGCTTTTTTGCGGACAAGATTTCTGCCCTCCGCCAGGACCTTACGATCACTCTTGATACAGTCAGCGAGCTTGAGACTCCATGGCCTCTTGCTGGGCCCACCTTCGACCGGTTTCAGCCACTGGACACAGAAGCTGTCGATAGGGTAGTGACTGCAACTAGATCAGGGCTGTCCAACTTCTACGGGCCCAAGGGCCGGAATTCCGGTCACCTGGGGGGCCGAAGGGCCCGCCCCCGCCTCCACCCCCTCCCTGGCTCCACCCCACCCCTCCCCCGGCTCCACCCCCTCCCCTGCTCCGCCCCCTCCCCAGCTCCAATTTACTTACAATTGACCTTGAGTTGTGGAGTTGTAGTTCACCTCCATCCAGAGAGGACTGTGGACTCAAATAATGATGGATCTGGACCAAACTTGGCATGAATACTCAATATACCCAAATGGGAACACTGGTGGATTTGGGGGGATGTTTCCTAATACCTTTGAGTTATTTGAGTCCACACTCAAATTGGGACACACCAAAAAAAATAACAAACACCTCAATGCCGTCTCAGGGCTTGATGGCGCCTCCTTTCCCAGAGGCAGGGGGAGGAGGCCCAAAGAGCTCCCTCCCTCCCTGAAGGGAAAACAAGCCGTGGGGGCAGGCGCAAGGAAGCCATGTTGTGCCCTGCACGCGGGGGAAGGCAGCACAACAAGGGGAGGGGGGCGTGGAGGAGGGAAGGAAGCGTCGCCAAGGAAACCGCCGCTGAGGACCCCCCCCCCTCACCCAACATCCCACTGTTTTTAGATTGATTGATTCGAGCCAGGCCCTTCCTTACCCATACTGCGGAGCCCCACCACAGGGCCAAAGCGCCCCGAAATTTCAGCAGCTATTGCGAGACTACGCAGCCACAGATGGGATTTCGACCTCCCTCGAAATCCCGTCTGTGGCTGGCGTAGTCTCGTGATGCTTGCCTAAACCCGGAAGTAGGTATTTTTTTATTTTTTATTTTTTATTTGTATTTTATTAAAACAAGTTAGGGGGCCGGAGGGAAGGGGCTCGGGGGCCGTGTACGGCCCAGGGCCGCCTGCTGGACAGCCCTGAACTAGATCAACCACCTGCTCCCTCAATCCGTGCCCCTCCTGGCTTGTGAAAGCTTGCCTGGAGGGGTTACGAGACCCTCTGTTGAGACTAATTATCACCTCTCTTGAGCAAGGAGTGTTTCCAGAGGATTTGAAAGAGGCAGTGGTCGCTCCATTGCTGAAGAAGTCGGGATTAGATCCTACGGTCCCCTCCAATTACCGCCCAGTTTCAAATCTACCGTTTCTGGGCAAGGTGATTGAGAGGCAGCAATGGAGCAGTTGCAGTCCTTCCTAGATGACGCTACTTGGCTAGACCCCTTCCAGTCCGGCTTCCGTTCGGGGCACGGGACGGAGACGGTCCTGGTCTCCATCACAGATAAGCTACAGTGCCAGCTTGATCAGGGTGGATCGGCGCTGCTCGTGTTATTGGACCTCATGGCAGCGTTCGATACAGTCGATTATGATCTTTTGACTCACCGCCTTGCCGGAGCCGGAGTGATGGGGACAGTCCTAGATTGGCTGTCCTCCTTCCTCCGGAACCGCTCGCAGCGAGTGAAGAGGGGCGAGGACGTCTCCAGGGGTTCCCCACTTTGTTGTGGGGTTCCCCAGGGGGCAATCCTCTCCCCTCTATTATTTAACATCTATGTCCGACCACTTGCTCGGCTGGTCTGTAGTTTTGGGCTGGTGTGTCACCAATATGCGGATGACACCCAGCTCGTTCTGGGGATGGAGGGCAGGCCTGAAACCGTACCCGATAATTTCCATCGGTGCCTTGAAGCCGTCACTGGATGGCTGCGAGCCAGTAGGTTGAAGGTGAATCCAGCTAAGACGGAGATCCTGTGGCTGGGTCGCCCGGGCGGGGTGGAGATCCAACTTCCTTCCCTGGACGGTGCGACACTACGTCCGTCGTGAACAGTAAAAAGTTTGGTCGTCACTCTGGACTCTCAACTGACGGTGGAGGCGCACATCTCCGTCGTCAGTAGAGTTGCTTTCTTCCATCTCCGGCAGGCAAGGAAGTTGGCTCCCTACCTTTCCCGCCACGATCTAGCCACAGTGGTCCAAGCCACGGTCATCTCAAGACTGGACTACTGTAATGCTCTTTACGTTGGCCTTCCTCTGCTGGTGATCCGGAAACTGAAACTGGTGCAGAATGCAGCAGCTCGACTGCTGGCTGGCGCTCCATGGCCAGCCACATAACACCCTTTTGCGCGAGCTGCATTGGCTACCAGAAGAATGCCGGATCACTTTCAAAGTGTTGGTTCTGACCTTTAAGGCCTTGAACGGTCTGGGGCCAGTGTACCTTAGGGACCGCCTCATCCCATACTGTCCCACTAGGCCACTACGTTCAGAGTCGGGCCAACTTTTGGAGGTCCCCAGCTTCAAAACGTACCACCTTACGGCCACAAGACAGAGGGCCTTCTCGGTAATCGCCCCTACGCTATGGAATGCACTGCCTTCCGATGTTCATGTCCTTAAAGATCTAATGACATTCCAGAAGGCGTGCAAAACCCTCCTGTTTCGGCAGGCTTTCGGGGACTAAGACTGCAATTTCTTTGACTACCTGTCCCCGTGCTGGATGTAACCCTAATGAATTGTGCTTTGCTGTACATTTTACGGTGCTTTTATTGTATTTTTACTGCGTATTATTGTGTTTTTATTGTGTAATACTGTGCTTTTAAATTGTGGTTCCACTGTTGTGAGTCGCCCCGAGCAACACCGGGAGTGGCGACTAACAAGTGTGAATAATAAATAAATATAAATAAATAAATAAATATTAATGGGTTGCTGTGAGTTTTCCAGGCTGTCTGGCCATGTTCCAACAGCATTCTCTCCTGACATTTTGCCCACATCTATGTCAGGCATCCTCAGAGGTTGTGAGGTCTGTTGGAAAGTAGGCAAGTGTGAATATTGTAATTGGCCACCTTGAATAGCATTGAATAGCCTTGCATCTTTGAAGTATAGATTCATGCTGTATTATTAGGCCTGTGCAGTCATGGTTCTAAATCAGTAGTTCTCAATCTGGGGTCCCCAGATGTTTTTGGCCTTCAACTCCCAGAAATCCTAACAGCTAGTAAACTGGCTGGTATTTCTGGGAGTTGTTGGACAAAAACCTGTGAGGACCCCAGGTTGAGAACCACTGTTCTAAATGGTTCTAAAGTACTTACAAAACTAAAGTTCTGGTGGTGAACACTAGGTGGCGCTGGTGCTTTGCTTCCACAGTGTTGCTAAAGTTCTGGTGGTGAAGATTTCAGAACTCTAAAAAAACTTTCCAAACTTCATTATTATTTCATTATTGGTGATTTATAAGACAGAACCAATTAGGAACTGCCATTTATAATGCAATTTCGAAAGTTTTTTTAGAGTTCTGAAATGTTCAGCACCAGAACTTTAGCAACACTGTAGAAGCAAAGCACCAGCGCCACCTAGTGTTCACCACCAGAACTTTAGCAACACTATAGAAGCAAAGCACCAGCGCCAACTAGTGTTTACCAACAGAACTCTAGCAACACTATAGAAGCAAAGCACCAGCGCCACCTAATGTTCAGCACCAGAACTTTAGCAACACTGTAGAAGCAAAGCACCAGCGCCAACTAGTGTTTACCAACAGAACTCTAGCAACACTATAGAAGCAAAGCACCAGCGCCACCTAGTGTTCACCACCAGAACTTTAGCAACACTGTAGAAGCAAAGCACCAGCGCCAACTAGTGTTCACCAACAGAACTTTAGCAACACTATAGAAGCAAAGCACCAGCGCCACCTAATGTTCAGCACCAGAACTTTAGCAACACTATAGAAGCAAAGCACCAGCGCCACCTAGTGTTCACCACCAGAACTTTAGCAACACTATAGAAGCAAAGCACCAGCGCCACCTAGTGTTTGCCAACAGAACTCTAGCAACACTATAGAGGCAAAGCACCAGCGCCACCTAGTGTTCACCACCAGAACTTTAGCAACACTGTAGAAGCAAAGCACCAGCGCCACCTAGTGTTCACCAACAGAACTTTAGCAACACTATAGAAGCAAAGCACCAGCGCCACCTAGTGTTCACCACCAGAACTTTAGCAACACTATAGAAGCAAAGCACCAGCGCCACCTAGTGTTTACCAACAGAACTCTAGCAACACTATAGAGGCAAAGCACCAGCGCCACCTAATGTTCAGCACCAGAACTTTAGCAACACTGTAGAAGCAAAGCACCAGCGCCAACTAGTGTTCACCACCAGAACTTTAGCAACACTATAGAAGCAAAGCACCAGCGCCACCTAATGTTCACCAACAGAACTTGAGCAACACTATAGAAGCAAAGCACCAGCGCCACCTAGTGTTTACCACCAGAACTCTAGCAACACTATAGAGGCAAAGCACCAGCGCCACCTAATGTTCACCACCAGAACTTGAGCAACACTGTAGAAGCAAAGCAACAGCGCCACCTAGTGTTCACCACCAGAACTTGAGCAACACTGTAGAAGCAAAGCACCAGCGCCACCTAGTGTTCACCACCAGAAATTGAGCAACACTGTAGAAGCAAAGCACCAGCGCCACCTAGTGTTCACCACCAGAACTTTAGCAACACTGTAGAAGCAAAGCACCAGCGCCACCTAGTGTTCACCACCAGAACTTTAGCAACACTGTAGAAGCAAAGCACCAGCGACACCTAATGTTCACCACCAGAACTTGAGCAACACTGTAGAAGCAAAGCACCAGCGCCACCTAATGTTCACCACCAGAACTTTAGCAACACTATAGAAGCAAAGCACCAGCGCCACCTAGTGTTCACCACCAGAACTTTAGCAACACTGTAGAAGCAAAGCACCAGTTCTGTTCACCACCAGAACTTTTGTTTTGTAAGTACTTTAGAACCATTTAGAACCATGATCACCCAGGCCTATTATTTATATAGTGTGAGTGCATCCAGGTGTCCACTATCACAGATCCAAATGGCACAGGTGGATATTGGTGTGTGAGTGGAAGTATTAGACACATTCTCCACCATGAAGATTTAAAGGAGGTGTTGCCCGTTCCTTCCGGACATGTTCTTCAGAATCCAATAAAAAGGAGGAATAACCGAACATATCAGCACCTTTTTCTTTAACATGAATGGTAGCAATTCTTTACAAAGTGTACAATTAAAAGAAGTCTCAAGGCTTCCAGAAAGACAGTTGTTTCTCACCTGTTTACTTTGTCTGTCTATAGGTGAACCTGGCCGTCCTGGACCTCCAAGTTCTCCAGGGGAAAAAGGACAACCTGGACAAGACGGCATTCCCGGGCCAGCAGGACAGAAGGGTGAACCAGGTGAGCAAATACCTTCCTTCCCTTCTTTAGTCCACTTTCCCCCCCGCTCTCATTTATTCTTTACTAGCAGTAGTGGGTGCATTCCACCATTATGTTTCCATTCCCACCTCTTTTTTTACCTTGAGGCATCTTGCTAGTAACATGTCAGACAGCCCTCTTCAATCTTCCCGTGCCTGAAATGCTTGGGACCAGAAGTGTTTTTGGATTTTGAAATGCGCCTGTTTTTGCATATAATGAAAAATATGTTGTAATTGGGAGCCAAGTCTACACATAAAATTCATTGATGTTTCATTTGCACCTTATGCACATAGCCCAAAGGTAAATATATACAATATGTTTAAATATATATTGAACCAACAGAAAATAAAGGTGTCACTATTAATTTTGGAATTTGGAATATTTTAAGTTTTCAGATACGAGATGCTCAACTTGTTAGTTAGTATAGAAATCTGACACGACAACAACTCTATAAACATAAAGAAACAATTAGAAAACCCAACAGATTTAGAAACCTACATATAATACAATATGTATGATAACTTGAGATGACAAATTTATCTTAAATGAAGTAAAATGTAGAAGCAAAGCACCAGCGCCACCTAGTGTTCAGCACCAGAACTTTAGCAATACTGTAGAAGCAAAGACAAAATGTTTGTGGCAAGTGATTCACTTAGCACCTCTGCTAGTATAGATAAGCATACGTAAAGCCATGCAGCATGGACAGCAAAGTAGAATTGCTACTGTAATACTGTGTATACTGTATATACTCAAATATAACCCTAGTTTTTCAGCCCATTTTTAGGCTGAAAAGCCCCCCCCGTTGGCTTATGTTCAGGTGAGGGTACGGGCGGGAAGGCCCCACGCTGAAAGAAGGGCTTATTTCAGCCCCACGCCTTCTCGCCAGGACCCTCACCTCTCCGCACAGCAACACAGCTCTCCTTCCTCTCCCCTCTTGTGCAAGGCACACCTTTTTCTCCTCCTTTATCACGCAGCATGCACCTTCCTCTCCTCCTCTCTGGACACAGCACGCCTTCCTCTCCTCAGGCCCGGATTAACAGCTTTTTGCGCCCTGGGCCACACTTTGGAATTACGCCCCCTTTAAGCCAAACTCTACCGCACACCCCCCCCCACCTCTCTCTCCTCCCCCCGCCCGCCTTGCGCCGCCGCATCCTTCCCGTCCTGTGCCAACGGGGCTGAGGGGAAAGGTGCGGGTGCGCTGTCACTGAAGAGAGGGGAACAGGCCGCTTTGTGTGGCGGGGAGCAAGTTTGTTACCCCTCGGGAAGGAGGCAGAGGAGGGCGAGCGAGTGCCGCAGAGCCGAGGCCCAAAGGGAAGGGGAAAGCCGGGCTGGGTCCAGAGCATGCTCTTCGTCCGGGGCAGCGGCTTCAGAGGCGGCCCCACGTGTGGCTCATGGTCCAGCGGCTGCAGAGAGGTGGGGGCTTGCTCCGCCTCAGGCTCCCCTCCGGGCCTCCATGCCGCCCTTCTTTCCCGCGGCCTCCTCTTCCCTCAGCAGCCTGCGAAGGAAGCCGCTCCGAGCCAGGCCAGGCCAGGCCAGGCCAGGCGCCCCCTCCCCTCCCCTCAGGCGCAGAAGCACTGGCTGGGAAGCAGCGGCGTAGATGGATGGGCTGAGGCTGACGCGACGAGCACGAGCGCTGCCTCCGTGGAGCCCGGCCTTGGCTCCGCCTCCTTTTGGGTACCAAGCGGAACGATTTTTTATTATTTCATAACATTTTTTGGTCCGTGATCTGCGCCCCCTTAGCTTGCGCCCCTAGGCCATGGCCTAGGTTGGCCCTATCGGTAATCCGTGCCTGCCTCTCCTCCTCACTTGGCAACAGTCTTTCCCACTCTCCCTTATTTATATACACACAGCATTTCCCCTAAAATGTATAGTTAAAATAATAGATGGTGATTATTGGAAGGATACGTGAGCACATTTACATTTAAAAGGTTGGAACAATGGTTTAATCAGAGTTGGACAGTCTTATCTCACTACAGTTTTATCATCATCATCATCATCATCAGTTTCTCACTTGTTAATCGCCCTCATTAAAATGCGCCAGGCGATTTACATAAAACAATTGCATAAAAACATTACACAATACCGAATAGGCTGCATTAAACATTAAAAGCTCTGCTAAAAGCCAGGTCTTGAGTGCCTGAGCAAAGGGGTCGCAGGTCACGCATGGCCCTCAAGCGGGGAGGCAAGGAGTTCCACAAGACAGGGGCAGAGGTGGAGAAGGCCCTGCGCCTCGTGCTCTCGAGGCGTACTTCCCTGGGGCCTGGAACATACAGTAAGTTTAGTGCAGGGCTGCCCAGGAAGTCAATCGCGATTGACCAGTTGATCCTGGGACCGAAGGAGGTCGATCCCAGCTGGACGGGGTGCTTCTCAGAGGGGGCGGGGCCAGGCCGCGCCAAGCCCCCCTCTGGCTTTGGAACTCCCAGCAGCTTCTCCAGGCTTTAGGATGGCAATGCCAAGCCAGTGGTGGCATAACTAGCACAAGGCTGGTTTGGCATTGCCATCCTCAAGCCTGGAGAAGCTGCTGGGAGTTCCAAAGCCAGAGGGGAGGGGTGGGGCTTGGTGCAGCCTGGCTCCGCCCCCCTGTGGCTTCAGCTCTACCAGCAGCTTCTCCAGGCTTGAGGATGGCAATGCCAAGCCAGTGGTGGCATAGCTAGCACAAGGCTGGCTTGGCACTGCCATCCTCAAGCCGGGAGCAGTTGCTGGTAGAGCTGAAGCCAGAGGGGGCGCAGCCAGGCCGTGCCAAGCACCGCCCCCACCCCTCCAGCCTTGAGGAGGTAGGTAGATCTTTCTGACTTGGTTTTATTATAAGTAGCTCACATGCTGAAAAAGTGTGGGCACCCCTGGTTTAGTTGGAGGAGTTGTGGCGACCACTGGCAGCGAAGAGGGGAGAAGCGGTCTCTGAGATATGCCGGCCCCTGACCATAAAGCACCTTAAAGGTCAGAACCAACAACTTAAACAGGGCCTGGAATTCCCTTGGAAGCCAGTGCAAGTGTCACAGAGCTGGAGTTATGTGGCATCTCAAAGGTGTTTTTGTAAGTAGCCTGGCAGCTGCGTTCTAAATAATGCAGATCCTCCGAGTAGTCAACAGGGGAAGGCCAACATACAAGGCATTACAATAATCCAGTCTAGATGTGACAGTCGTATGGATGATTGTAGCCAAGGCTTCCTCTGAAAGGTAAGGTGCCAGCTGTCTCGCCTGTGGGTATCGGTATGTTAAAAACATTTAACCTACTGATACCTCAATTCATGCAATTTTATGGGTATCTATTTTTATTTTGAAACTAGCTTGGGGACCTGGCGGTGCCCGGGTTATTTGAGAAAGGCATTGGGTGCCAAGGTTGGTCTTTGGTACTTCAAGTTCCATCATCCATGGTCCACCTTCCTCCAAACTGCAGTGGAAGATAGAGTGGGTCATGGGGGCGTTGTTTGAATGTAGAGTACTGGATTATTGGATGCTGGCCAATCAGAGTCCTTTATGGAAATACTCCCTCAGTGGCAACCAATCCCCTCTGTCTGTTGCCTTAGAACAGGGCTGTCCAACTGGCGGCCCCGGGGCCGGATCCGGCCCCGTAGCCTGTTGGACACGGCCCCACCTATGCCCTCAGCCGCCATTTTTAAATTTGAAAAAAATCGCATTAAAAAAAAATGGGGGCCAGGGGGAGGGGAGGCGGGGCAGGGAGGAGGAGGAAGAGCTAGCTCCTCCTCCTTTTCGGGCGCCTCCCTACCTAGGGCGGGAGCCGCCGGTGGGCAGAAGGCGCCAACAGCAGCGCGTCACAGGCCTGCCGTTCACGCCAGGCCTGTGACGCGCTGCTCTTGGCACCGCCTTCTGCCCTTTTTCGGCCGGTTTAGGAGGGGGCGGGGCCTGGGGTTGGGGGCGGGGCCTGGGGCGGGGCCAAGCGGCCCCCTAGGTCATCCGTGACCTTTTATCCGGCCCTGGACCCCGTAGAAGTTGGACAGCACTGCCTTAGAATGTTGGAGTTCTGAGGCTGGCCAATCAGAGTCCTTTATGCAAATAATCCCACAGTGACAACCAATCGAAACGCTGCCACATATTCCTCCGCACCTCCCGCCGCAAACACTGACTTTTATTATATACATAGATTTACCAGTAGCTGCTGCATTTCCCACCCTTGGCTTATACTCCAGTCAATATGTTTTCCCAGGTTTTTTGTTGTAAAATTAGGTACCTCGGCTTATATTCAGGTCGGTTTTTTACTCGAGCATACCCGGGTAATCATTCCATTGACTTCTCTATGATTATTGTGCTTTTTTCCAGGTCAACCAGGATTTGGTCGCCCCGGACCTCCAGGACTTCCAGGACTATCAGGCAAAGTTTATTTCTCTTTATTCATGGAAGAGAGAAATCCTAGACCAGTAGTAGAGCTCGTACTTCGTATTCAGAAAGATCCAGCTTCAGTCACAGATTTCTCCTGTCGGAAAAGGATTTAGATATTGGTTGCGAAGGGGGAAAAACCCTTTTCTTAAGACCCGGAAGAGCCACTGGGAGTCCAAGTAGATAACATTAGGCTAGTTGGATAAAGAGATTGACTTGAAGTAGGATAGGGTTGGGGGGTTGTTTTGTTTTGTTTTTGTATGTAATAGATAAGATTTGAGAGGTGGCAATTATATTAAGGTCACAAATCACTTCAGGTTTGAAAGAATTGCTCTGAGCTTGTCCAAGCACAATGGGGCAGGTTCTGTGCCCGGTTTGCCATTCGAGCTTTACCACATAGAGCCGCAGTGTCATAGAGTTGGAGCATCAAGCCTACCCTTTGACAATGCAGTAAACAATGTTTTTATATTTATTTATTTATTATTATTTATTATAATGTATATGCCGCCACTCCCCGAAGGCTCGGAGTGGTTTAAAACAGAATAATACAGTTAACAGTAAATAACCAGAAACATACAAACATATAATAGATAAACAGTTTACAATTAACTAATTTAACAATTCACTACTGACGGGCCTGATCTGCACGATGGAATATAGCCAGGTGAGGTCTTTATGGGGCAGGAGTAAAGCTCATATCGTGAGGAGGCAAACGGATTGCCAAAGAGGACCACCCAGGGGTGATACGTGCCATACCATCAAAGGAAGAGAGCCGTTTCATTCCTAAAGCCCCACCGAGGGTCTCCAGTCCACGAGAAGCCAGGACAGCTGGGGCCTTTAGGCCCTCAGGGGAAGGCAAACTATCCCAACCCACACACATCCTATGGGCCAGTGTTTCCCAACCTTTTTTGAGCCGCAGCACACTTTTAACATTAAAAAAATCCGGGGGCACACCACCAACCAAAATGTCACAAAATGACACTCTAACACAGTAAAGAACGGCTGGGGGATGGTGGCCTGCTGGGAGCAGCTGCTGGGAGTGCCAAAGCCAGGGGAGGGGCGGAGCCAGGCTGCGCCATGCCCCGCCCCCTCCCCCAGCTTCAGCTCTCCCACAGCTTCTCCAGCCTTGAAGGGGCAGTGCCAAGCCAGCGGTGGCAGAGCCAGCACAATGCTGGCTTGGCACTGTCCCTCCAGGCTGGAGCAGCTTCTGGGAGTGCCGAAGCCGGGGGAGGGGGCAGAGCCAGGCCGCACCATGCCCCGCCCCTCCCCCAACTTCAGCTCTCCTACAGGCCGTGCCATGCCCCGCCCCCTCCCCCCAGCTTCAGCTCTCCTACAGAGGAGGAGCATGAGCGGTGGACGGGTTTCAGTGGGCGGGGCTCCTCCTCCACGTAGCTTCAGCGAGCGAGGGGCGACAGTCATGGTGGGAGTCATGGCGGATTGGAGGCTGGCTGGGGAAATGGCCGAAGGAGGCGGCGCCCTGGTCCCGTCTTCTTTTTCTTCGCCACTGCCTGGCCCTTCCTCCTCCCCCAAACAGCAGGAGTTCGGCAGGAAGGGGGGGAAGGGGGGCAGAGAGCTTTTCTCGCGGCACAGCAGGAGGTCCGTCACGGCACACTAGTGTGCCACGGCACACTGGTTGAGAAAGACTGCTATGGGCTCATGGGCTAGAGCCTTCCCTATTTACTTAACCTGATTCTGGGGCTGGGGGCTCTCCAAATGTCATGCCTAGCTCCTGGTGTTAGTGTTCCAAAAAATTCTAGTACAGAATTTCTTCCGCCTCTTAAATGATTTAAGGTCCTTCCCCCAGTCAGATGTAAAAACCCTTGAGTAGGTCTCAGGAACAGCAGCGACCCCAGCTGGGAGTCTCCTCCCAAACTGGACGCTCGTTGGCCGGGAAGTAGTATTCCTCAGGGCTGATGTCAGAACCGGAACGGAAGTAGCATCTCCAACTCGGTCTCGCAGTGTCTGTGAGGTCCTCCTGCGCTTCCATTTTCTGTTCCTCCTGCGCTTGCGCGGGGAACCCAGTGGTGCAGCGTGGCTGGGAGTGCCTCCAAGGTCAGCCGCCATTCTCCCCGGCCTGTAGTCCAGTGAGCTGACTTCCAGCTGCGTCCTCCAGGCCTCTCTCTCCATGAGGCTTAGGCAACGGCGGCGATGGACAGCTCCATCCCTATGTGGAGGGCGAGGCAAACCCGGCTCCACTCCGGCGGACCCCACAGCCCAGGCAGGGGCCCCAGGGGAGGCCTTGGCCTCAGCCCTAGGTCGAGCCGAGCCTCGTTGCCCCGACCAGAGGCATACCGAGACCCTCTCGAAGGGGCAACAATCAATATATGTTTACAAAGATGTCCTAATTAACAACATAGCCCAACAAATAGAAATGCTCTTGGTGTTTTGGTTTGTCGCCCTGTTCCTGGGGTTATTTGGGTGCTGATTTAGAAGATTGCATTGATTTAGAAGACCACATCGGCTCTAGTTTCTTAGATATGGTTATGATGGTTTTCTATGGGCAAGCAGATGGTGACTGGTCGATGCTATATGTTCTGTATCTCAGAGACTAGAGCTGATAGGTGAAAACTGGTGCCATTTTGGAATTGGCAGGTCAAGTATACCTAGGAAGAGAGCTAATATCTGAGGCACCCAAATCTGTGTTGGCCGGTGAAATAATTCTCAATGTCTACACAATTTTCAAGACTTTCTCTCAACCCAATTGTCGGTTGTTTCTTGCAAATGTATGAACATGGCTTTTCCTGATTTCTTTTTCTCAAACCACAGGTCAAAAGGGTGACTCGGGGTTGCCTGGGCCCCCAGGTTCAACGGGCCCCGTTGGTCTGAAGGGGGAGATGGGTCCCCAAGGGTTTCCTGGTCTGCAAGGTCCAACGGGGCCCCCAGGACTCCCCGGGCCGGCTTCAGAAGGACCAAAGGGCAGCCCTGGACCGCCAGGCATCCCAGGGAGGCCAGGTAAGAGAGAGGAAGATAAAACCTCAGAACCTTTTGCTGACAGGTTATTGGTCTGTTGGATTGGACAACGTCTGATAAGTCCCATAGATACCAATGCTGGAAGGCATTAACTCGATGTCTTCTGGGTATCCCAAATTCATCTCTTGATAGCAGTGTCAAGAGAACAAGAAAGCCACACCCATTCAATAACCTGACAGCAAAACTTTGCCAAACTTGAGATGTCCTCCGCATGTCGTCACAGCAATCATCCAGCCGAGCACCCAATCGACTTTTAATAGCATCCGCCAAATGTGCCTGTACCATGACGCCACGTGATAAAACCAATCCATCTCGTGCACCAAATGTCGTCATAATAATACCGCACTGCCCGCAGGACCCATTGAAATCAAACCCATGTTAGCAGCACAGCATGACCAGATTGTACCATGGTTCCCCTTCATCTTTGCGTCGCGCGCGTTCCTCGCTCCGTCATCTGCCACAGCTCCGAAGGATCCAGTGCACCACGTCACCTTCATTCATTCACCCTTCCATCCTTGTCATCTTTGCTTCTCCTCTGTGTACTAATTCATGGAAGCGATGATTTCTATGATGGGTGAACACCACTGAGCGGCTATTGGGTTTCTAATGCAATCTGCGCAAAGATTAGACTGTTTGGTGGTAAAAACAGAAAAAGTCCTGTTTGCTCTGCCTCCAAGTCCTGCGTTAAGCAGCAATGTCGCGAGCAGAGCTATCGCTTCCACCTTTGCGTATTCTGTGATCTCCTTCCCATTGGTTTCTAGATTTACAAGCTTATGTGCTCTCTTTGACTTGTTTGCAGAGCATTTAGTGGATTAATTGTTGATGAACTACCTGCACAAACATTTAGGCTTTAACGTTGGAAATTTAGCTGAGTTCACTTGTAACTGTTGCATCTGAACATATTTGGGCAAAACGTAGTGGAATGTGTTGAGGATCCTAAGATGTGATCCAGTTTAAAGACTGGACTCTAGCCAGGCCTGGATTACCCATAAGGCCACCCTAGGCCATGGCCTAGGGTCGCAAGCCAAGAGGGGGCGCAATTCACACGGACCCCCAAAAAACCGCAACGCAACTCTCTCTCTTGGGAGAGGGCGGGGGGAAGAGTGCTGCGAGGGGCAGGGGGAGGAGGGAATGGCGCCCCCTCATCATCGCCCCCGCCCCCTTGTCAAGGAAGGAGGGCGCGAGGCGCACCGCGAAGAAGAGGCGGCGAAGGTAAGCCCCGTCCCCGGTGCCGGCATCAGCCCCGGGGCCAGGGCTTCCCTTCCTTCCTCCTCCTCACATGCGCCTTACTTTCTTGAGTCAAGAAAGAAGGGCGCACCACCAAGAGGAGGAGGCGGAGGGAAGCCCTGCCCCCGGGGCCGATGTCGGCACCGGGGGCGGGGCTTCCCTTCCTTCCTCCTCTCGCCCCGCCCCTCCTTCCTTGACTCAAGAAAGGAGGCGCGCCGCAAGAGGAGAAGCGGAGAGGGAAGCCCCGCCCCGGTGCCGATGCTGGCCCTGTGGGCAGGGCTTCCCTTCTTCCTCCTCCGCGCGCGCCCTCCTTCTTTGACTCAAGAAAGGAGGGCGCGCCGCAAAGAGGAGGAGGCGGAGGGAAGCCCCGCCCCCGGTGCCGATGCTGGCCCTGTGGGCAGGGCTTCCCTTCCTTCCTCCTCCTCGCGCGCGCCCTCCTTCCTTGACTCAAGAAAGGAGGGCGCGCCGCAAAGAGGAGAAGGCGGAGGGAAGCCCCGCCCCCGGTGCCGATGCTGGCCCTGTGGGCAGGGCTTCCCTTTCTTCCTCCTCCTCGCGCGCGCCCTCCTTCCTTGACTTAAGAAAGGAGGGCGCGCCGCAAGGAGAAGGCGGAGGAAGCCCCGCCCCGGTGCCGATGCTGGCCCTGTGGGCAGGGCTTCCCTTTCTTCCTCCTCCTCACGCGCACCCTCCTTCCTTGACTTAAGAAAGGAGGGCGCGCCGCAAAGAGGAGGAGGCGGAGGCGGAGGGAAGCCCTGCCCCCGGGGCCGATGCCGGCTCCGGGGGCGGGGCTTCCCTTCCTTCCTCCTCCTTGTGTCTGCGCCCTCCTTCTCAAGAAAGGAGGGCATGCCGCGAAGAGGAGGCGGAGGGAAGCCACGCCCCCGAGGCCGATGCCGACACTGGGGGCAGGGCTTCCCTTCCTTCCTCCTCCTCGCGCGCGCCCTCCTTCCTTGACTCAATGCCATATCATGATCATTCAGCAGAAGGGGGCACAGGCAGCCCAAGAGCCACGTCTTACTCATCCATGCTTGGATAAACAACATGAGAAGGCACCAGTAACTGCTCAGTGGTTTTGTTCTCATCTTCCTTGTTTGTATCGCATGCACACTGTACCATGCAGAGCATTTGTGTCATTCTGAAACGCATGTCCAACATGGGTAGACCAAGCTGTTGTCGCTTGACAAATCAGTCTGTATTTGAGTCCAACCAAACGAGCTAAAGAGGAAACCCCATCACATAACATGAGAATGAAATTGGCAGCCAGTTGAGCATTTTGATGAAGCTCATTGATCATGGAATAATTATCCTATTTATGTTATAAGAAATCCTTAACAACCATATTAAACAGTTGGATTGTCTTCGTTTGATCATTTTAGACTAATGGTGATGATGGGTTACAATAGCTTGGTCTATACATTGTATTACGAGAGCCATTTTAGATGGATCGCTATGAAAATGTTTAGTTGATACATATCTAACCGTATTGATGTTTCCCCTTCCTAATGATGGCCTTGGTGAACTGTTGGTCCCCTACTTCCAGGTGCCACAGGTTAGCTCATTAACTCTAGAGTCGTCACTTTGCATGGACTTGGATGTACTACTTTGATGGAGAAAAGAAATGTCTTGTTTTCTAAGGTTGTGTATACCAAGTCATTCATCTTATATAGACGTAATGGATCACTAGTAACTGAAAACATTCAATATAGCCAAATGCATTATACGAGGGGCGTTCATTAAAGATTTTCCCTGACCCACTTCTATTTATCAAAACAAACAAGCTAGGGCTAGTAAGTCAACAAGAAAACCCAGGGGTGAAAGTACACAAAAGACACAATGTATTCAATGAGTGAACAAAACGATATATTTGAAAATAAATGCACAATATAGCAGTATTAGTTCATACCAACTGTAGTCCAGGAGTGGGGCCAAATGTAGTGGTCCATCAATGCAGTTCCATGTATGTTAATCAACAAGGCTCGAAATAATGTATAATCCAATGTGAGCCACAAAATAATATAAATCCACTGATGGGAAAGAGGGTCCCCAAATCTCGCCAATGCAAGATACTTGTATAGTTCCACAAACTCCGGACTGGAGTGGTAAGGTAAGGTGTAATCCGGTGGTAAGGAAGTAGCGTGCATGGACTCAGAGGGATGAAATGCAGCCCTCCGGAGAAGTTAGGGCTCTGGAACAAAAGCCGACGGTCCGCAGATGCGCGTTGAAAGGCCAGAAAAAACCGTTTCACCATAAGCAGCTTTATCAAGGCATAAACATTAAAGTATTTGACGTCCAATGTATCTGAAGTACAATTCAACAATAAGAACAGAGATTAAACATACAACCCACAACTAGTGCCAAGAAAGAGGAGCTGAAATATAAAATATACATACCAATATGATTCACAAGAATAACAGAACCCTTCCAACATAGAAATAGGGTGACCAAAAAGGTAGAGTACACAGGATAGGACCGGCTATATAAGGAGAGGTTCACAGGAGTATGGGATTAAGGAAAATTGGATCGTTGAGGCCCCGAGGCCATTCAGAATCTAAAATTATGATCCATTTGGTTTCAATGTGCCTTAATTGAATGGAGTGATCTGTATGCGGAGTGGGGATGATCCTTTCAAGAACCCCCTTTTTTTTAAAGAGGCCGGAGAATGGTTCATAGGTTTGCAATGCATGTAGAAAGCAGAGTCAGTGGCACCATGTGAAATTCTGGAACGGTGTTCAATAAAATGCGTGCGGACCTCCCTCTTGGTCTGGCCCACGTAAACAAGGGGGCAGCCACACGTGATAGCATATACGGCCAAATTTGAGGCGCAGGTGGCGAAATCCCGGATTTTAAATGTTTTTTGTTTAGAAGGACAGAGAATCTCCTTATCACTACAATAGATTCTCTGTTCACTCATTTGGCCCCACTCCTGGACTACAGTTGGTATGAACTAATACTGCTATATTGTGCATTTATTTTCAAATATATCATTTTGTTCACTCATTGATTACATTGTGCATTTTGTGTACTTTCACCCCAGGGTTTTCTTGTCCACTTCTATTTATCACATTGTGCTGAAACTGCACATGTGTAATGATCCAAGTCTCTATAGGTTATGTGCCAGTTTACAACTCAGAACTGATAATGGTCTTGATTTTATAGGAGCTGAAGTGGTTTGATAATGAAGTGAGGTTTGAGAATGGACCCAGTGAAATACAGAGCAGTCCTCAAGCTCCTTTCCTTGAAAGGCCGCACACGAAAGGAGACGTTTGATGAGATGAAAGAGGTTTATGGTGAGGATTCCCCATCATATGATGTCGTCAAGAACTGGCATCACCAAATAAAATATGGTTGGACTTTGGTGCAAACAGCTCCAATTCCAGGGCGACCCCACTCTGCTATTGGTGAACACACCATCCAGCAAGTGGAGGTCACCATTTTGGAATATCGCCACATAACCATTTGCCACCTAGCCCAAAATGTCAAGATTTGTGTGGGGTCCGTGGAAAAAATTATCCAAGACCATCTTCACATACATAAGGTATCCACTTGCTGGGTCCCCCACCTGCTCACACCTTTCCGGAAGCAGGAACGAGTCAAATACTCTCAGGCGTTATTGACAATGTGCCATGGAAACTAGGAGGACGTTTCAACAGACCGATCACACAGGATGAAAGTTGGGTCCATTGCTATGATCTTGAGACTAAAGTCCAGCCGATGCCATGGAAGCATCATGACTCACCACCTCCAAAGTAGGCATGTGCCCGACTCTCAGCAGGCAAGGTCATACTCATGGTATTTTGGGACCAGCATGGAGTAGTATTGAAGGATTTCCTAGCAAAGGGTACCATGATCACTGGGGCATACTATACTTCACTGCTGCGGAAATTGCGGGAGGCCATCAAAACCAAGAGACGTGCTCCCCAAAGGTGTCCACCAGTTCACAACTGACATGTTGCCCAAAAGGAAGCGTGCTACTGTGGCTTTGAAATTCCACCGCATCCCCCCTATTCACCCAACCTTGCACCATCGGATTTATACCTCTTTCCAACAATGAAGTTATTTTTGAAGGGCAAGCATTTTTCAGATGATGAGACTGATTTCCAAAGTCACAACGTGGCTTTTGGAGCAACATGTCGACTTCTACAAGCGAGGTGTTTACAGTTTACAGTTGCTTAAAAAGATGGGAGAAGTGTGTGTCTCTAGGCCAGGTGGGCAATTATTTTTTCCAAGGGGCCACACGAGAGCCAAAAAGTATTATGGAGGCGGAACTACATTCTAATCTACATTATTTATTTATTTATTTATTTACAATATTTACTATGTATTACACATCATTAATATTAACATATTAATATATCAAGAAATATTCATATATTATTAGTATTAATATCATAATTATTATATTATAGTGTACATATATAGACATAATATATTGAAATTATAATATAATATAACATTATATTATTTATTATGTTATTATTATATTATTATAAAATTATTATAGAATAATAATAAAAACCACTAAAATAAAATAAAATGAAATTCAAGAAGACAAGGTGGAGGCTGACATCCTCAAGTGAGGAAGGATCCCATGATGGAATGGCCCAATGGACCCAGCACAGAGGATGACAAAGCGGACCCAGCCGCCGCCAGAGCAGAGCAGCAGACGATCGGAGGCTGCAGGCCTCCCCCCACTCTCGCCCCCAGCCAGTCCGTCAGAGGCGTTCCCGATCGGCTGATCGCCCTGCCATGGAGTGCCTGCCATCCCGGGAGGTGATCTGGGCCTGCAGCGGGAGCAGTCGGCGACCTGCGGCGGCTGATCGCCCTGGTGACCTGGAAGACGATTAAGTCTTCCGGGTCGCCAGGGTGATCAGCCGCCGTAGGTCGTCGATTGCTCCCGCTGCAGGCCCAGATCGCCTCCCGGGATGGCAGGCACTCCAAAGCCGCCGCTCCTCCGATTGTTCTCCAGAGCAGCAGGCTGTCTGCCGACGCAGGCCCCACAGCCCGCGATGGGATGGCGGCAGCAGCAGCCCTTCCTCTTGCGGAAATGGCCCCGCCCCCAAGGCCCTTCTCCTCAGGCTGGCCAGAATTGACCGGCAGGCCGAATCTGGCCCGCGGGCCATAAGATGCCCAGGTCTGCTCTAGGTGGCACCTATGGAGAGAAGGACTAAGAACTGTGCCAAGTTTCATTGCTTTCAGTCCCCAGGAAGTGGGTCAGGTGAAATCTTTAACGAACGCCCTTTGCGTGGCAGTGTAGATGGGAGCTTGCTCTGGACTGAGTCTTCTCAAGCGCACTAGAGCTGAGAGCTGACCTGCAGAGGACTGCCCTGCAAGAAGGGCTTTCCTTCTCACCTCAAAGTGTTTGTTCCCATTTAGTGATCGTTCTTGTTGATCTACGAATGTCATATTACTTAAGATAACTGTAAGATTCTTCAAACTTTCCCAGAAAATAGGAGTGACTTGGCATATGCATCTGTGTTGTGTGGATTGAAACGAAGGTTTGAAAGTTTGCTATGATGGCTTTTACGAGGAGAGAGGACCAGGTTAAGATTAAGACATTGCATCAATTTTGCAGTCATCTGCATCTCACTAAATTCACAGTATAGTAGTAGATAAGGAGATAGAAAAATGAAGAAGACCATACTCATTCTTAAAATGTCCATAATTTGCAGTATTGATGCAAAGTAGGACCTTTCCCTATTTGAAGTCATAGCAAACGTTTCTATCTGCTTTATCTTAGACTATTCATGCTAGTCTCACCTTTTGTTTAGCAATGTAGTGTGCTAATGTAGGCGTATAAGTAGCCAAAGATGTAAACGAAAGACAGCCAATGAGATCAAAAGTATGTGTATGCTTAACTTAAATGTTGCATGGAATTGTAATATTTCTGAAACATTTCACTGACACGTTCAATGCAGAGGACACGAGAAATGCTTCGCTTTACCCGACCACTGCCCCAAAGAAAGCATTGCATTCAAATTCAAAGGATTGTTGAACCGTAGAGTTGGAAAGGACTTGCAGGAGCCACAAAGTCCGACTTCATGGCTCTTGCAGGAATATACTGAAAGTTGTCCCTCCAAGTTGTGTTGAAAGACCTCCAAAGAAAAAGTGTCGCAACAGACGCTCCTTAAGGGGCCAGACCAAGTAGAGCAGTGTTTCCCAACCTTTTTTGAGCCGCGGCACACTTTTGACATTAAAAAAATCCGGGGGCACACCACCAACCAAAATGACACAAAACAACACTCTAACACAGTAAAGAACGGCTGGGGGGGGGGGCCTGCTGGGAGCAGCTGGTGGGAGTGCCGAAGCTGGGGGAGGGGGCAGAGCCATGCTGCGCCATGCCCCGCCCCCTCCCCCCAGCTTCAGCTCTCCCAGCAGCTGCTCCAGCCTTGAGGGGGAAGTGCCAAGCCAGCGGTGACAGAGCCAAGACAATGTTGGCTTGGCACTGTCCCCTCAAGGCTGGAGCAGCTGCTGGGAGTGCCGAAGCCAGGGAGAGGAGGTGGAGCCAGGCCGCACCATGCCCTGCCCCCTCCCCCAGCTTCAGCTCTCCCCAGAGAGGAGGAGCATGAGCGGTGGATGGGCTTCAGTGGGCGGGCTCCTCCTCCATGCAGCTTTAGCGATCGAGGGGTGAGAGTCATGGCAGGAGTCATGGCGGATTGGAGGCTGGCTGGGGAAATAGCCAAAGGAGGCAGCGCCCCGACCCCTTCTTTTTTCTTCGCCGCCACCCGGCCCTTCCTCCTCCTCCCCCAAGCAGGACTTCGGCAGGAGGGGGGAGGAAGGGGGGCAGAGAGCTTTTCTCGCGGCACAGCAGGAGGTCCGTCACGGCACACTAGTGTGCCATGGCACACTGGTTGAGAAATACTGAAGTAGAGTATCAAAAGCAAAGTGAGCTGAAAACAGCAGTAAAAGTCAGTATCAATGGATATAAGTAATACCAAAATCAATATATTTTTTGTTTCCAATCACCATATTATTATTTCCATACATATAATCACATCGCATGTAGGCAAGACAGGAGAGGAATAGTCCGCATTATATCTATTGCGGCAAATGCCTGCGTAGTTACTCACAACGAGGATGGAGGAGCAATGGAAGTCAATAAAGTTTTTGTCCAAATGATAAAAATAGGATCCAAAACGAACAAAAGATAATCACAAATTGTAAATCCAAATGTGCTCCGTGCCGGTCGACGGACAGGACGTTTCCTGCGCTTAATCCGTTTCGCCAGAAATGGCTTCTTCGGGACCAGAAGATCCGTGATAGAGGGACAAGCACTCCGTAGTCGCCCAAATTAGTAGCTAAAATAAACATATTTAGGTCAATAAACAGCAATGGAACTGAAACATGTCAATAACACAATACAGACCTTATAATTCCAAGAATTGAATACATATATAGGTCAATTAGCGTGGCATAGGGCTCCGGGTCAATATCTCCGACAAGATGAATGGCACAAAGTACAGGATATATATAGGTTAAAAGTAGACTGAAACCAGATGAAAATAATTAAATCAAGATCTCATTTAGGTATAACCTATCGTTAAGGCCCAGAGGCGCCTCACATTTTAGATTAATTATCCATTTATTTTCGAGTAGTAGTAACCTCCTTTTGATGTCAGTGTGAGGGGATGGTTCCAATCTTTCTAAGACTGTAAATGTAAAGTCCTCGCAGCTGTGTTTTAGAGTTAGAAAATGTGAATAAAGTAGAGAATTGTCAAATTTAGTCCTGAAGCGTGAACGATGTTCCTGGATCCTGACCCTAAGTTCTCTCCCCGTTTCCCGCACGTAAAGACCCCCACAGAAACATGTGATACAATAGAGTATCAAAACAAGTAGAGTATCAAAACAAAGTTTATTACTTACAAAGTCTTTTAGCCTTCAGGGGCCCAAAAACCAAAACAAACACTTAATAGTCAGTGATAAGCACAGAAAACCAAAAGCTTGCCAAAAGAGTTCAAAACAAGGAAGCAAAAATGCAGAAATTAGCAGAGACACAAAGTGAGGCAGAAACTGGAAGGGTCGTCAAAGGAGGTCCGTAGTCATCACAGGTGGGCAATCTACATCGTCAAGCAGCAAGCAGCAGTCAGGAAATCCAAGCCAGCTCAAGGAAGGAGGCAAGCAGCACCATGAGAATCCAGTCCAAAGCAGTAATTAACCAGGAGCTAATGCATGGGAACAATGTACACCATAATCCCCAAACAATCCCAACCTTCCACCCCCTCCCATACTGTACCCCATTCTTGCAGACGAAGCAGCGTCTCTCACTCACAGCCACTTAAAGAGTAGCAAACACCGCCAAGCATGGAACGGCAGCAGCAGCTAGTGTACAAAAACAATACAATATAACCCACAAATAAACCTCCCACAATTTCCCATACAGAGCAGCATGCTACTCCAGGCTGGCAATGCAAGTTCCAAACTCATGTTAAGCAGCATTCAGGATACAGGAATCACAGAATACACAATCCCACAGCAACACCTTGCTAACCGCAAAGTGAAGCCCCCCAAAAGCCTACATTATATTACTCTCCCAACTTAGACCCACCCGAATCAGACAACGCCCGAGCCCCAGCTGCCCCAGCTGCTGTGTTATCCTCAGCTGCAGCCTCTTTGTTTTCCCTCCAAGTCCTCCATCTCCTGTCAAGACTGAACTCCCCCCAACAATCCTCCAGATAGCCTGAAGGCCACTCATTATCATCAGAGAATCCCAAAAAGGTATTGCTGCTTGTTGACTCTGCGCAAGCAGCCTGTATCTCTTGTACTTTTGTCCAGTCCATTTCTGACTCTTCCTCTGAAGAGACTCCCTCACTCCCACTCCCATCAGTTTAACCCATTCTGCTACTATGGCCCAATCAACACAGAAGTCTCTCGATCTGGAAATTATACTTTGGCCAAGCCAGCCTAGAATTGGATTGGACTGTTGGCTGTTGAATCATTATTAACAGTAACAACATTTCTATTATATTGTATTGTATGGAGGTTCCTCACGCATCCGTGTCAGTGAAATGGTCCCAGTTAGTACTTGCCTTTGTTTCACATGGAACTAATGAATAGTAAGCCTCGGACTCCACCGTTAAAACCATTAACTCCAACAAAAATATGGATTTAGTAGATTTGATCACATTAGCCTGATCACCAGAATGCATTGTCTAATGCAGGCCTGGGCAAACTTCGGCCCTCCAGGTATTTTGGAATTGTGGGAGTTGTAGTCCAAAATATCTGGAGGGCCGAAGTTTGCCCAAAATACCTGGTCTAATCTAATCTATATAAATTACACTATCTACTGTATATAAGTATACGGGTGGGTGGGACATTTTACCTCCATGCATGCAATACTGTAAATACAAAATATGCTGGTGAAATTGGTTTCGCTGTTTAGTATCAATATCTCATGTCTGTGCTACTTCTAACTAGTAATCTTGTTTTGCACTGTGTGGTGTCTGATATCCCCCTAACATCGATCATTGGGCTTTGGTGAACTCTGACCCTTCCAGGTCCTCCAGGTTAGATTCTTAACTTGGTTGGTTTGCTTTTCTACATTGCATTGGTTGTTTACAATGTTGCTTTGACTGTAACTCTGAAACGGACAGCCGGAGATGTGCTAACAAGCCAGGGCTTATCGTTACACAAACAATCTAGGCCAGGGCTGCCCAACTTCTACCGGCCCAGGGGCCTGAATTCCGGTCACTGATGACCTGGGGGGCGGAAGGGTCTGCCCCCGGTTCCGCCCCTGCCCCAGCTCCGCCCCCTCCCCGGCTCCGCCCCCACCCCGCCCCCACCCCTCCCCCGGCTCCAATTTACTTACAATTCATAAGAGGCATCCATACAATCAAATATAATCTTTTACTGAGGGGAAATGCAGGGAGGGAATACATAAGGGGCATCCATACACAATTAAAGCTTAGGGGGCTGCAGGGAAGGGGCTGGGGGGCCTTATACGGCCCCCGGGCCGCCAGTTGGACAGCCCTGATCTAGGCCAACACTTCCGCCTTTCCTTTCCTCTCCTCTGTCAGCCTTGCAACAAGATCAGAAACATTTGCTTATATTTTTGATTGACTATAGTTTACAGGAGTTCTCCAAACTTATGTGCAATAAGGTTAGACTTAACTGATATGGAGCAACTTCCAAATCATGGTTTATAAAGCTTTGTTTCAATACATCGTAACTTGACTGTATCATTACTTTTAACTGTTGTTTGGTGAAACTAGCCAACTTTAAATCATGATTTGCGAAGCTAGCAATGCCAGTTTAGAACGTAAACATCACATAAACCAGTGGTTCCCAAAGGTTTTTGGCCTACCGCCCCCTTTGCAGAAAAAAATTTACTCACCGCCCCCCCCCAGAAATTATTTTTAAAATTTTCAAATAGCAATTAAACAGAAAGATATATGTATTAAAGTTTCTAACTTTTTCATAAAATTAAATTTTTAATGTGTTTCAATTTCAATTTAAATATTATTTTCATTGCATGTTGTTTTTATGGCATTGAAAAAAGAAGGGGCTGGCACTGGACAAGCGAGGCCCACCTTCAAAGGCGCCTCCCGCTCACCCGCCCCGCGCCGGGCCCAGCAAGGCGCACTTGCAAGGACGTCCCCATTGGAAGAAAGAGGCAATACACAGGGCAAAACCAGGCCCGGATTAACTCCTTTTGGCGCCCTAGGCCACACTTTGGAAGCCCCACCGCCTCTTCCTTCTCCTCGCCCTGATTACCTTCCTTCAGTCAAGGAAGGCGGTCGCGGGGAGGAGGAGGAAGGGAAGCCCCGCCCCCGGGGTGCTGCTGGGCATGCACGGCAGTGGCCCCGGGGGCAGGGCTTTCCTCCGCCTCTTCTCGCCACGATCGCTTTACTTCAGTCAAGGAAGGCGGTCGCGGGGAGGAGGAGGAAGGGAAGCCCCGCAACCCGGAATGCTGCTGGGCATGTGCAGCAGCAACCCTGGCGTTGGGGCTTCCCTCCGCCTCTTCCTTCTCCTCGCCGCGATCGACTTCCTTCAGTCAAGTTTTGTTTGAACTTTTTTTTTTGGTCCTTGATCTGGCGCCCTCCTAGGCCTGCGCCCATAGGCCATGGCCTAGTGTGGCCTTATGGGTAATCCGGGCCTGGGCAAAACGTCAGGAGAGAATGCTTCTGGAAAATGGCCATACAACCTGGAAAACTCACAGCAACCTAGTGATTCCAGCCATGAAAGCCTGCGACAACACAATGTTGTAATTGTTTTGGATTCTAATGCATTTGTTCATTTATCGATATGTGTATGTGACGTCCAATTGTTGCCTTGGTAAGCCCCCTTTGAGCCCCCTTGTGGGTGAGAAGGCCAGGGCACAAGTGCAGTAAACAAACATATTTCCCATGGATACTGGTGTCATACTGGATGAAAAAGAACACAAGGGTCCTGGTGTACTTTTCCCTCCACCGTGGCTATTATTGCACTACAACTTTGTCATCATTGTATTTTAAGCATATTATATAATGTCAAAATTATCTGAAACTATTTGAGTTTAGTGCAGTGATTTTCAACCTTTTTTGAGCCGTGGCACATTTTTTACATTTACAAAATCCTGGGGCACACCACCAACCAAAATGACACTGTAATTTTACTAACTGTCACCCTCCCCCCGCTGCTTCCGCCAACCCCCTCCCCGCCCCCCGGGAGGCCCAGACGCAGGAGGCCCGTCACTGTCCCATGGGGGAAGGCTGCGCTGAGTGGCCGAAGCTCACGCGGGCTCGGCTGAGCAGGATAAATAGGAATTGAGCACACGGAACAAACTGTGGCGGAGGCTCGCAGCCGTCGCCACCCCCAGCTCTCCTTCCCGAATGGGTTCAGCCCCCCTAGGAGTGACTCCCCCCCACACACACACACATCCCTTCGGCTTCCCTGCTGTCGCCTTGAGACCAGATCGGGAATGAACCAAGCTGGGTTGTGGAGCTGCGCATCCCGGCCTCTGCTCTGCAGGAAACCCAGGAGACGCCATGAGATGAGTGGTTGCTCCCGCTCCCCTGGGCGGAGGGGCTAGAGGACAGGAAGCCTTGCCCAGGGGCGGGCTAAGGTAATTTTAAATGGTAAGCAAACATTATTTTGGCGCCCCCCTCCACGCTTGCCCAGAGGCTCCTGTGCGCAGACGCAGAAGCCTGTAAAGAGCACTCCCTATTCGGCACCCCCCGCATGCCCAGAAGCTTCTGTGCGCAGGCGCAGAAGCCTGTAAACACAGCACTCCCTATTCGGCACCCCCCCGCGCATGCCCAGAAGCTCCTGTGCGCAGGCGCCGAAGCCTGTAAACACAGCACTCCCTATTCGGCACGCGCCCCCCGTCCGCGCATGCCCAGAAGCTCCTGTGCGCAGGCGCAGAAGCCTGTAAACACAGCATTCCCTATTCGGCACCCCCCCCCCACGCATGCCCAGAAGCTCCTGTGCGCAGGCGCAGAAGCCTGTAAACACAGCATTCCCTATTCGGCACCCCCCGCATGCCCAGAAGCTCCTGTGCGCAGACGCAGAAGCCTGTAAACACAGCACTCCCTATTCGGCACCCCCACGCATTCCCAGAAGCTCCTGTGCGCAGGCGCAGAAGCCTGTAAACACAGCACTCCCTATTCGCACGCCCCGCGCATGCCCAGAAGCTCCTGTGCGCAGGCGCAGAAGCCTGTAAACACAGCATTCCCTATTCGGCACCCCCCTCGCATGCCCAGAAGCTCCTGTGCGCAGACGCAGAAGCCTGTAAACACAGCACTCCCTATTCGGCCCCCCCCGCGCATGCCCAGAAGCTCCTGTGCGCAGGCGCAGAAGCCTGTAAACACACCATTCCCTATTCGGCACCCCCCCGCGCATGCCCAGAAGCTCCTGTGCGCAGGCGCAGAAGCCTGTAAACACAGCACTCCCTATTCGGCACCCCGCATGCCCATAAGCTCCTGTGCGCAGGCGCAGAAGCCTGTAAACACAGCACTCCCTATTCGGCACCCCCCCGCGCATGCCCAGAAGCTCCTGTGCGCAGGCGCAGAAGCCTGTAAACACAGCATTCCCGATTCGGCACCCCCCCGCGCATGCCCAGAAGCTCCTGTCCGCACACGCAAAAGCCTGTAAACACAGCATTCCCTATTCGGCACCCCCCCCGCGCATGCCCAGAAGCTCCTGTGCGCAGACGCAGAAGCCTGTAAACACAGCACTCCCTATTCGGCACCCCCCCCACGCATGCCCAGAAGCTCCTGTGCGCAGGCGCAGAAGTCTGTAAACACAGCACTCCCTATTCGGCACCCCACCCCCGCGCATGCCCAGAAGCTCCTGTGCGCAGACGCAGAAGCCTGTAAACACAGCGACTCCCTATTCGGCACCCCCCCGCGCATGCCCAGAAGCTCCTGTGCGCAGACGCAGAAGCCTGTAAACACAACACTCCCTATTCGGCACCGCCCAGCCCAGCCCAGAAGCTCCTGTGTGCAGGCGCAGAAGCCGGTAAACACAGCACTCCTATTCGGCACCCCCGGCATGCCCAGAAGCTCCTGTGCGCAGACCCAGAAGCCTGTAAACACAGCACTCCCTATTCGGCACGCCCCCCCCCTGCGCATGCCCAGAAGCTCCTGTGCGCAGGCGCAGAAGCCTGTAAACACAGCACTCCCTATTGGCACGCCCCCCACGCATGCCCAGAAGCTCCTGTGCGCAGGCGCAGAAGCCTGTAAATACAGCACTCCCTATTCAGCACGCCCCCCCCCACGCATGCCCAGAAGCTCCTGTGCGCAGGCGCAGAAGCCTGTGAACACAGCACTCCCTATTCGGCACCCCCCCGCGCATGCCCAGAAGCTCCTGTGCGCAGGCGCAGAAACCTGTAAACACAGCACTCCCTATTCAGCACAAGCCCCCCACGCGCCATGCCCAGAAGCTCCTGTGTGCAGGCGCAGAAGCCTGTAAACACAGCACTCCCTATTCAGCAGGCACCCCCCCCACCCACGCATGCCCAGAAGCTCCTGTGCACAGGCGCAGAAGCCTGTAAACACAGCACTCCCTATTCGGCACGCCCCCCCCACGCATGCCCAGAAGCTCCTGTGCGCAGGCGCAGAAGCCTGTAAACACAGCACTCCCTATTCGGCACGCCCCCCCCCCACGCATGCCCAGAAGCTCCTGTGCGCAGGCGCAGAAGCCTGTAAACACAGCACTCCCTATTCGATATGCACCCCCCACGCATGCCCAGAAGCTCCTGTGTGCAGGCGCAGAAGCCTGTAAACACAGCACTCCCTATTCGGCATGCCCCCCCCCACGCATGCCCAGAAGCTCCTGTGCGCAGGCGCAGAAGCCTGTAAACACAGCACTCCCTATTCGGCACGCCCCCCCCCCACCCGTGCATGCCCAGAAGCTCCTGTGCGCAGGCGCAGAAGCCCGTAAACACAGCACTCCCTATTTGGCACGCCCCCCACGCATGCCCAGAAGCTCCTGTGCGCAGGCGCAGAAGCCTGTAAACACAGCATTCCCTATTCGGCACGCAGGGAGGTTTGCTACGGCGCGGCGTCAGAGCGCACAAGGCCCAAAAGCGGAACAGCGGCCGGACGCTGTCTGGCGAGCAGGGGAATGCGCCCTTTACCCAGATGGCGCCCCACGCAGCGCCGTCCTTTGCCTACCGGTAGGACCGCCCCTGGCCTCGCCTCGAGCCTCCGGGAGCGGGGTCAAACGGGGGCAGCTCTCGCAGACTCCTCCTCCCTCCCTCTCCTCCTTGTTGCCGGAGGGGAGGAGGGCAGAAGAGCGCCCAGGAGCCAGGAAGCAGGAGGAGCCCCAGCCCGGCCAGGTAGCCCTTGGCGCACAGAGGGAGGGAAGGAAGGAAGGAAGGAAGGGAAGGAGAGAGAGAGGAGGGAGGGAGGGAAGTTCTGGGCGCCGAGGGCTCTCCCTGGCTGCAGCCAGGCTGGCTGGCATTGCTGCTTCGGCCAGGAAAGCCTCATTTCCGCTGCCTGAAGTTTCCTGCTAGGCTCTCTCTCTCTCTCTACACTGTAATTTCCCACGGCACACCTGATGATCTCTCATGGCACACTAGTGTTCCGTGGCACACTGGTTGAAAATCACTGCACTAGTGTCCTCATCCTTGATAACTAAAGGGTTTTGAACACAGTGAGACACCCAATGAAGAAAATGGTTTATTGCTGCGAGATTTATTTTTTAGTGCAAAATACCGACACCTGCTTATTTTGTGCGAACGTCACTCTTTTTTGCACACATTAATATCAGGGTGTGCCACAAACAAGAGGTTTATTTTCAACCCTTAAACCTTTTGCAAAGCTAACTTCAAAACAAGAGGGTGAAATAATTGAAAGTTGGCACCCCCAAAGAGTGCGTCAACTGTTTTGGGAAGACTCCCCAAACTGATACTTGAGTTTGGGGTTGCGTCTCCCCACATTTCAAGGAGGTTGGGTGAGCTTTTTAGCACAAGCCGTACTTACTTATAGTAGAGATGGATTAATAAGGGTGTTGAGTCCCATTGACCCACAGAACTCTTGTTTTGCAACATCAAGGTCCAACTGGTCCAGAAGGTGCCCGTGGGCCCCCCGGAACTGGAGGAGTCAAGGGGGAAAGGGGCAACCCCGGTCCAGCTGGTCAAACTGGACTTCCTGGCTTAAAAGGAGATCAAGGACTACCTGGACGCCCGGTAGGTACTCGGGGAGGAGCCTTGATCTGGGAAGAATGATTTAGTCCAGGGATTGGGAACCTTTTTGACTCAGAGAGCCATGAAAGCAAAGTATTTGGAAATTTATTTCAGTGAGAGACATAGAATATATATTTTAAGACTGAATTCAACTCAGTGTGAGTCTATACGTACCTACGATGAGAAAAGGATTCCCCGGCAGAATGACGGGACTCTTCAGACCTGGCTCTGCAAAAGGCACGCTCAGGACTCTGGGAAGGAAGAGAAGGCGGAAGGAAGGAAGGAAGGAAGGAAGGAAGGAAGGAAGGAAGGAAGGAAGGAAGGAAGGAAGGAAGGAAGGAAGGGGGAAAGAAAAAAAGACAGACAGACAGACAGAGGAAATAAAGGAGAGAAGGGAGAGGAAAAAAGAAAAGAAGAACGAACTATGGAAAAGGAAGAAAAAAGCAGGAGAGGGACAAGGAGGGGGAAAGAAAAAAAAGGAAATGGGAAGGAAGGAAAGGAAAGGGTGGGGAAAAGAAAGAAAAGAGTGAAAAAAGTAAAATAATGAAGGGAAAAGGAGAAAAGAAAGAAGGGGAGAGAGGGAAGTGAAAAGAAAGGAAGGAGAAGGAAAGGAAGACTTGGGGAAAAGAATAGAAGAGGGAGAATGGAGAAAGGAAGGAAGGAGAGAAGGAAAGGGTGAAGGGGAGAAAGGAAGGAAGGAAGAGGAAGGAAGGAAGGAAGAGGGAGAATGGAGGAAAGAAGGAAGGGGAGAGAGGGAGGAAAAGGAAGGAGAGAAGGAAAGGGTGAAGGGGGAGAAAGGAAGGAAGGAAGAAGAAGGAAAAAGGAGAATGGAGGAAATAAGGGAGAGAGTGAGGGAAAAGAAAGGAGAGAAGGAGAAGGAACGGGTGAAGGGGAGAAAGGGAGGGAGGAAGAGGGAGAATGGAGAAAAGAAGGAAGGGAAGAGGGGGAGGGAAAAGGAAGGAGAGAAGGAAAGGGTGAAGGGGAGAAAGGAAGAGGGAGACTGGAGGAAAGAAGGAAGGGGAGAGAGGGGGAAAAGGAAGGAGAGAAAGAGAAGAAAAAGGTGAAGGGGAGAAAGGAAGGAAGAGGAAGAATGGAGGAAAGAAGGAAGGGGAGAGAGGGAGAGAAAAGGAAGAAGGATAGGGTGAAGGGGAGAAAGGAAGGAAGAGGGAGACTGGAAGAAAGAAGGAAGGGGAGAGAAAGAGGGAAAAGGAAGGAGAGAAGGAAAAGGAAAAGGTGAAGGGGAGAAAGGAAGGAAGAGGGAGAATGGAGGAAAGAAGGAAGGGGAGAGGGGAGGGAAAAGGAAGGAGAGAAGGAAAGGAGAGAGGGAGGGAAAAGGAAGGAGAGAAGGAAAGGGTGAAGGGGGAGAAAGGAAGGAGGGAGGAAGAGGGAGAATGGAGAAAAGAAGGAAGGGAAGAGAGGGAGGGAAAAGGAAGGAGAGAAGGAAAGGGTGAAGGGGAGAAAGGAAGAGGGAGACTGGAGGAAAGAAGGAAGGGGAGAGAGGGGGAAAAGGAAGGAGAGAAAGAGAAGAAAAAGGTGAAGGGGAGAAAGGAAGGAAGAGGAAGAATGGAGGAAAGAAGGAAGGGGAGAGAGGGAGGGAAAAAGGAGAGAAGGATAGGGTGAAGGGGAGAAAGGAAGGAAGGGAATGGAGGAAAGAAGGAAGGGGGAGAAAAGAAAAGGAAGGAGAAGAAAAGGGGAAAAGGTGAAGGGGAGAAAGAAGGAAGAGGGGAGGAAAGAAGGGGAGAAAAGGAAGGAGAGAAGGAAGGGAGAGAGAAGGAAAAGGAAGGAGAGAAAAAAGGAAGGGGGAGAAGGAGAAGAAAAAGGGGGAGAAGGAGGAAGGAAGGAAGAGGAAGAATGGAGGAAAGAAGGAAGGGGAGAGAGGGAGAATGAAAAAGAAGAAGGAAGATGGAGGAAAAGAAGGAGGAGAAGGGGAGAAAGGAAGAGGGAGACTGGAGGAAAGAAGGAAGGGAGAGAGGGAAAAAGGAAGGAGAGAAGGAAGAGAAGGGGAAAGGAAAAGGTGAAGGGGGGGAGAAGGAAAAGGAAGAGGATATGGTGAATGGAGAAAGAAAGAAAGGAAGGGAAGGAAGGAAGGAAGGGGAGGGGAAAAGGAAGGAGAGAAGGAAAAGGTGAAGGGGAGAAAGGAAGGAAGAGGGAGAATGGAGAAAAGAAGAAGAGGAAGGAAGGAAGGGGAAGAAAGGGAGGGGAGGGAGGGAGGGAGGGAGGAAGGGAGGGAGAATGGAGGCCCGTGATGGAGGATTAAGAGGAAGACGAGGACGGGGCGCTGCCGCTGGGCTCCGCCATGCCTGGCGAAGAGGGCGCAGGGCCCCGAGAGCAGCGGGGGAGGAGGAAGAGGCGGCGATGGCAGCACGGAAGTGGCAGTCACGATACGTTTGCGTCACTCCTCCCCGCTGCATGCTGGGAAACCGAGGCCTGGTCTGCTCTGGAGAGCCAGATGCAATCATGAAAAGAGCCACATCTGGCTCCCGAGCCATAAGTTCCCTACCCATGATTTAGTCTGTTGTCCTTTCCAAAGTTGCATATGAGTCAGGACCATTGAGTCCAATGAGATTGCCTTCATACATAGGGTTAGATGGTTAGTTGAGAAGTGTTGTCGTTGGCTTTCAATTCAACTTTGAGTTGTATCAACTCGATACATGAGAGACCTCCAAGAGTCCCACCAAAGTGCTCTACTCAGGTTTTGTAAACCCAGAAACACTTTAGAAACAAAGTGTCAGTGTCCCCCAAGTTTTGTCATGACTTTTGGACCATTTTTTTAATGGACCACACATCCCTAGTATGTACATGTGAAGGTTGGGTATATATCTGAAATATGTGTGTGAGTGTAAAAGTATGGGATGGTCCTATCAAGAGTCCTACCATGGTGTGGTAGTTTGGATGTGGGTCTGGGACTCGGGGAGACCAGGCCTAAAATCTCAACTCAGCCAAGGAATCCTTTAGGGCAGTGTTTCCCAACCTTTTTTGAGCCGCAGAACATTTTTTACATTTACAAAATCCTGGGGCACACCACCAACCAAAATGACACAAAATGACACTCTAACACAGTCATACATATAGTTCAGGGCTGTCCAACTGGCGTCCCCGGGGCCGGATCCGGCCCTGTAGCCTGTTGGACACGGCCCCACCTATGCCCTCAGCCGCCATTTTTAAAATTTTTTTAAAAAATCGATTTTTTAAAAAAAAAAATGGCGGCCGGGGGGGAGGTGGAGGCGGGGCAGGGAGGAGGAAGAGAGCTAGCTTCTCCTTTTCGGCGTCCTCCCTACCTAGGGCGGGGGAGCCACCGAAAAAGGGCAGAAGGCGGCGCCAAGAGCAGCGCGTCACAGGCCTGGCGTGACGCGCTGCTCTTGGCACCGCCTACTCCTCCTTTTCAGCGGCTCCCCCGGCCTAGGAAGGGAGGGGGGCGCCGAAAAGGAGGAGTTCCTTTTTCGGCGGCTTTAGGAGGGGGCGGGGCCTGGGCTGGGGGGGGCCGGGGGCGGGGCCGAGCGGCCCCGCAGGTCATCAGTGACCTCTTATCCGGCCCTGGACCCGCCAGAAGTTGGACAGCACTGATATAGTTAATATGTTTTTAAATGTATTTATACACTCAGTGTGAAACCTGGGCCTGTTTCGATGAACACAACATAGATATCCTGGCAGGAATGGCTGAAAGACACAAACTTCCCACACAGAACTCCCATAACCAAGAGAAAATGCTATAAGAGTTAGGTGGGCATTGACCTTGAGATTTGGAGTTGTAGTTCACCTATATCCAGAGAGCACTGTGGACTCAAACAATGTTGGATCAGGACCAAACTTGGCATGAATACTCAATATGCCCAAATGTGAACACAGATGGAGTTTGGGGGAAATAGACCTTGACATTTGGGAGTTACAGTTTCTGGGATGTATAGTTAACACACAATCAAAGAGCATCCTGAACTCTTGCAACAATGGAATTGAACCAAACTTGGCAGATTGAACTCTCATTACCAACAGAAAGTACTGAAAGGGTTTACTTGGGAATTGACCTTGAGTTTGGAAGTTGTAGTTCGCCTACACCCAGAGAGCACTGTGGACTCAAACAATGTTATGTTACGTTGTTGTTTGTTTTCTCTCCAGAATCACAATGTTGGAAGGAGGCTCACCACTTTAAGGTCCCTAAAACAGGCATGGGAAAACTTTGGCCCTCTGGGTGCTTTGGACTCCAACTCCCACCATTCCTAACAGCCTGAGGCCCTTTTTTGCTTAAGTGGCTGAGGGGAGAAAGGAAAAGGGCCTGAGGCTGCTAGGAATGGTGGGAGTTGGAGTCCAAAACACCTGGAAGGTCCAAGTTTGCCCATGCCAGCTTTCGACAGAGACCTCTTCCTCCCCCTTCGCGCCCTTTCTTCCCCCTCCTGCCGAACACTTACTTTTTCTTCCACACTGCCGCTTCTGCCGCCATTTTGATCCGAGGGGGCAGCGTGAGCGTGTTCAGGAGGGGAGGGGGGAAGACGTGACCCGTGCGGGCGCTACTGTGCAGACTCGCCCCAGAGCAAAGCGAGGCAAAGCGAGCAGAGCGAGGCTGGGAAGAAGGGAGCCCGAGTGGAGAAGAAAAAGTGTTCGGCAGGAGGGGGAAGGAAGGGGATTGGAGGTTTCCATTTCCCACGGCACACCTGATGATCGCTCACGGCACACTAGTGCGACACGGCACACTGGTTGGGAAACACTGCTTTAGGGAGCTTGGGCAAGCGGCACTATTCACTCAGTATGCTTGCCTTCAACCCAGTCCTTTGCGTTTCCCTTGGTACTTCCTTGCCGTGAGAATAATAACCAATGCTGTGTTGTCTCAGGGTGAATCAGGACGTCCAGGTCTGAATGGAATGAAAGGCGATCACGGTGTCCCAGGTGTCCCAGGATTCCCAGGTATATTAAAAGACTGCTCATACATGTGAGATCATTAACTCAAATGATGGGTTTGTCCCTAACCATTATGTATTATTGGTCTTTCAGGGATGAAGGGACCCCTTGGACCTTCAGGACCACCTGGCCTCGGAGGAGACCCTGGACTTCCGGGTTCACCAGGTAGGAGATGGATGTTAGTGTCACTAACGTTGAACGACAACATAATGGGCTGGTGGGATGAAGTCTTCTTACTATTACTGGTTTCGACTGGTGCGTGAATGCCACCCCAAAGACCATTCCCTCATTTGACTTCATTCTGCTTTGAAGTGCCATTGCTGTGAAATAATCAGTCCCTCAAAGACCCATCTCCAGTACAATAAAAATATCTCTCGGCATTACTTCGCAAACGAAGATTCTTAGGAAGGACTCATCCCAGGCTTTTTACAAGCACGTTGATGACTAAAAAGGCCAATCTGAGATCGGCAAGTTTGGTCGCAGAAAGCACAGCAGAAAGACTCCTTGGGTGATGTTGTTTCCAAGTTGCGGTTCTTTCTGCGTTGTCGTTTCTCTTCGAGACCATTCGGCGTGTCTTCTCGAAAGAGGCCGCAGCATTGTGGAGAGTGCGTCTCCACACCTCTCGATGTGAGGCCAGGGTGGACCATTGTTGGTGATCAATCTGGCTGAGCCTCAGATGTTGTTTCAGGGAGACCTTATATCTCTTTTTGGGGGCACCTCTCTTGTGCTGACCCGTGGTGAGTTCACCGTAGAATAGTATCTTTGGGAGGCGGTGGTCCTCCATCCTAGAGACGTGCCCTGCCCAGCGCAGCTGTGTTCTCTTTTTTTAAAAAAAAAAATATTTTATTATTTTCCAAAATTTTTACCATCCATACAAACATATACATAAAACACAGTGCCCTGTGCATGTGACCCTCCCCCCTCACAAACATCCACACCCCTCCACCCCTGCTGAGGATTGTGTCTTCTTTTTCTTCTTTTCTCTTCTGCAAGCTTTCCGGACATTTTACATTTCATTACATCTTAAACAACAACTCCAACTTATTTCTAATGGTTTGATCCCGGGTTCTCCAAACAATATATCCTCTCACCCGATCCCATCGTCCCAACAGCTCTCGCACTTTATCCTCCTGTAATTGATTAACCCTCATTTCCATAATTTCAAATTGAATGTGTTCCACCAAGTACCGCAGCCAGTTCTCAATTGTCCATTTCGTGGAGTCCTTCCAGCCTAGAACCACCACCGCCTGGGCGCTCTCTATCATCGCTACCTTCATTTCCGGATGTTCCCCCATCTTGTTCTTTTTTACCAACACCGCCGTCTCTTTTGTGATGGTCCAATTTATATTCAATACTCTATTGATCTCCCCTTCTACCTCTTTCCAAAAATTTTGGACCGCCTCGCATTCCCATAATAGGTGCATATACACTCCTTTGTCTCGGCATCCGTGCCAACACCGTGTACCCATATTTTGGGAAAGATAGGTCAATTGGGCCGGGGTGCGGTGCCACTTGTGCAATATTTTCCTCCTTGTCTCCCTGACTCTTGTGTTTTTAGTCTTAGCAATCTCCCCCACTACCCTCTCCATCTGTGCTCCTGAGACCTGCAACTCCCTCTCCCACATTGTGGTTAACTCTTCTACCGTACTTCCTCCTGATGTTACTAATATTTTGTATATCCTTCCGACCTGGACCCTTTTCCCTTCCTTCTTTTCCCTGATTATCTTCTCAAATTCCGTGTCCTCTCTTTGCAAGGCCTCTCTCACCTCCCTCTGCCTAAGGTAGTTGCATATTGCCCTGATTTGCAGCCACCGCCTTCCTCCCAACCAGTTCTCTAGCCTCTCTTTCCTGATTCTGCCCCCTTCGTCCACTAGTTGCTCCAGTCTCGTCACCCCCTTCTCTCTCAGTTCCCTTATTGTTCTGCTCAGGTTTTCCTCCCTCTCGGGGTTCATGATCTCCAGGGAGGCTACTTTTGAGACTCCCGGCAGCGCAGCTGTGTTCTCAATAGCATGGCCTCAAAGCTGGTGATCCCTGCTTGCTCAAGGACAGCAACATTCGTCACATAGTCGGTCCAGTGTATATTTAGGATTGTGCAAAGACAGCGCTGATGAAAGCGTTCGAAGAGTCATAGGTGTTGGCGATAGGTGACCCATGTTTCAGACCCATAGAGGAGAATAGACTACGATAGCTCTGTACACACTGATTTTGGTGCTTTGCCTCAGGTGCTTGTTGCTCCAGACTCTTTTGTGAAGCCTTTCGAATGCACTCTATGCCTTTGCTGATCTGTAATCTATCTTTTTATCAATCTTGGCATCTGAAGAGATGATGCTTCCCAGGGAGGTGAACTGCTGAATGGACTTAAGCACAGATTCGCCTATGCTGACGCGGGGATGATGTTGTTCTTCCTGTGGTGCGGGATGGTAGAGGACTTCTGTTTTCTTCAGGCTGACTTCCAGCCCAAACAGCTCTGCAGCTGCTGCAAAGCAGGGGATATATATATATATATAAGCTGTGCCCGGCACGCGTTGCTGTGCCCTTTTTAGGAGATGCGAGAAAGTCCAATCATCCACGGTGTGCCCTCCTCTAAACTGCAGTTGGATGGAGTGTGGGGCATGGGGGGCATGGTGTGCCAAGTTGGGTCTTTATTGGTCTTGGTTCTGGGCCACAGTGGTCTGTGGGGAATGATGGGTTTTGAAGTACTACAAATCCCATTTTCCATGGTGGTACTTCAAGTCCCATCATGCATGGTCGGGGCTCTGTGTGCCAAGGTAGGTTACTGTCAATTCAGGCCATACACAATGTCCAATGAGCTGAGGCCTAGTCGGGAGAATCAAGTTAATGAAGCCTTACTGTCAATTCAGAGCGTAAACAGCTTCCCAGTAAGTGAGGGCTAGTTAGGGAAATCAAGTTAATGAAGCCTTACTGTCAATTTTGAGCGTGGTCTGTGATTTTTTGGGGTGTAAATTTTCGGTTGGAAGTGATTTGGGTGTTTGTGTTGGGGATTGGCTCAGGCCTTTTCCTTATTTTGTTTTGGCAGTTTATTAAGGATCGGAATTTTCATGTTGGCTGGCCAGTGCAGCAGTTATGCAAATACACCCTTATTGGCAGCCAATCATGTTGTTCAGAATGTAGAGGCTGGGTGAGTCTTTGGCTGCCCCGGAGGATGCTGGTAAATGTAGTTTTATTTTTACTTGTTGTGTTGGGGGCCGTTTAGGTTTTGGGGGAAGTTTCTTTGCTACAAACGTACCTTGCTTGAGGCCTATTTCTGTTGGCAAGTATTGTGTTTCTGCGTTGTATGGTTTCTTTGTTTGAGGTATACATCACATGACGTGAACCCATTTATAATATATATATATATATATATATATATATACACACACATACACACACACATACTGTGTGTGTGTGTGTGTGTATATATACACACACACACACACACAGAGTATATTAGTATGGGAAATCATGTGGAATGATACCAAAGGTTCCAGAAAACAAGGAGCCATCAGAAGAAATTGAGCCCATACAGAATTGTAGTTTGGGGCCTTGCAGGCTATGTAAACCAAAGGCCCAGAGGGAGAGCGTCTCCAGAAGCCGAATGCCCACCCTCTACTTAAAGATATATACAGTACACTGACATCATGCTATCTTTCCTTTGTCTTAGGTACTCCAGGGATACCTGGCCCAGCTGGACAAACCATTGTGGTGAAAGGAGACCCTGGTCCTCCAGGTCCACCAGGTCAGCCTGGAATAAAAGGTCAACCTGGTGTATCAGGCCCTCCAGGTTTGCCAGGTAAGCTCCTTGCAGGAGGTTGTAAGGGACACAGTTTCATTGCATGACAAGGGATGGCGAGATCTCAGGTGCGTTTGCCAAAAACCTTCCATAATTCTGTACCCAGGTCCAATCGGCCTTCCTGGTGATGCTGGTCGAGATGGGCTGCCTGGGTTCGATGGTCCAGGAGGACGTAAAGGGGAGCGAGGACTTCCAGGTCAACCAGGTATAGTAAGCACTTCTTCCTTGTGCAGAATTTATTCCACAGAGAGGAACTTGATGTTTCTGTTGAGCTCAGGCATTGGCTTGGCAATCATCAAGGAGTATGATGTTTTATGTTTTACTAGCTTGGGGACCCAGCGGTGCCCGGGTTATTTGAGGAAGGCATTGTGTGCCAAGGTTGGTCCTTATCAGATGTTTATGTGGCTCGCAGTGGTCTCAGGAACTTAGTGAAGGTACTTCAAGTCCCATTGGCCATGGTCCATCCCCCTCCAAACAGCACCAGGATGTAGAGTGGGTCAAGGGGGCTCTGTGTGTCACATTTGGTCTTGATCATTCTCTGGATGAGGGTGGCAGCGGTCTCGGAAGGTGAGTGAAGGTAGTTCAAGTCCCATCATCTGTGGTCCATCCTCCTTGAAACAGCACCAGGGTGTTGAGTGGGTCAAGGGGGCTCTGTGTGCTAATTTTGGTCTGTATTGGTCATTGGGTGAGGGTTGCATTGTGAAGTGGGCCATTGGGCCCCTGTGTGCCAAGTTTGGTCCTGATCCGTCACTGCTGTGGGCCGCAGTGTCTGACTGCCTGAGGCCTTTCCTTTTTCCCTCTGAGTCACCTTAGAATGTTGGAGTTCTGAGGCTGGCCAATCAGAGTCCTTTATGCAAATAATCCCATAATGGCAACCTATTGAAACGCTGTCACATATTCCTTGGCACCTCGCAGAAAATGAACATTCCATTTCCAACGGAAAAAAACTGTCTTTTGGCTAACTCAAGCATTCAGTTGCATTCTGTTTTGC
Source organism: Anolis apletophallus (assembly GCA_030556195.1). Lineage (NCBI taxonomy): Eukaryota > Metazoa > Chordata > Lepidosauria > Squamata > Anolidae > Anolis > Anolis apletophallus. The sequence goes on from JARBWK010000016.1 coordinate 41,178,097, forward strand.
TGGCCAATCAGAGTCCATTATGCAAATTTTCTCTCAGTGGCAACCAATGCCCTCTGGTGCCTTAGAATGTTGGAGTTCTGAGGCTGGCCAATCAGAGTCCTTTATGCAAATAATCTGGTGCCTTAGAGTGTCGGTGTTCTGAAGCTGGCCAATCAGTGTCCTTTATGCAAATAATCCCACAGTGGCAACCAATCGAAACGCTGGCACATATTCCTCCCTCTGCACCACCGCACCTCCACACTGCCGCAAACACTGACTTTTATTGTATACATAGATAAAGAGAAAGAAGAGAAACAAATTAAGAGAAGACGCAAGTTTGAAATGGAAGTCAAACACTTTGGGGGTGTTTGTTTTTAAAATATTATTTTTGATTTTTTTCCTTTTAAAAAATTCCTCCTCTCTCCTCTCTCTTTTTAAGCTATTCCTACTTTTCTATACATATATTGTTTCCCCTCTTCCCCTGATATTATTCACTCTACATATGTTAAAATAAAATGTGTTTGAATAAATAAATAAAAAAGAAAAGCAAGAAGAGGAGGAAGGGTCAGAGAAGATTCCCAAGATTTGGTATTTATGGGTTGTTACAAAGAGGATCCTGTGATACAGTGTCTCCCAACCCTTTTTGGGCCGCGGCACACTTTTAACATTAAAAAAATCTGGGGGCACACCACCAACCAAAACGACACAAAATGACACTCTAACACAGTAAAGAACGGCTGGGGGAGGGTGGGCTGCTGGGAGTAGCTGCTGGGAGTGCCGAAGCTGGGAGGGGGAGGGGCCAGGCCATGCCATGCCCCACCACCTCCCCCCGGCTTCAGCTCTCCCACAGCTTCTCCAGCCTTGAGGGGGCAGTGCCAAGCCAGCGATGGCAGAGCTAGCACAATGCTGGCTTGGCACTGCCCCCTCAAGGCTGGAGAACCTCTGGGAGAGCCAAAGCCGAAGGGAGGGGGCGGAGCCATGCCACGCCATGCCCCACCCCCTCCCCGGCTTCAGCTTTCCCACAGCTTCTCCAGCCTTGAGGGGGCAGTGCGAGCGAGGGGCGGAAGTCATGGCCCCCGTCCCCGCTCTCCACCATGACTCCCGCCCCTTGCTCGCTGAAGCCGCGTGGAGGAGGAGAAGCATGAGCGGTGAACGGGCTTCAGTGGGCGGGGCTCCTCCGCGCGGCTTCAGCAAGCGAGGGGCAGGAGTCATGGCGGATTGGAGGCTGGCTGGGGAAAAAGGCCGAAGGAGGCGGCGCCCCGGCCCCTCCTTCTTCTTTACCGCCACCCGGCCCTTCCTCCTCCCCCAAGGAGCAGGAATTCGGTAGGAGGGGGGAAGGACGGGGGGCAGAGAGCTTTTCTCGCGGCACAGCAGGAGGTCCGTTACGGCACACTACTGTGCCGCGTCACAGCGGTTGGGAAACACTGCTGTAATCTTTCCTTACTAGCTTTTCCACAACCACATTTGAGACATAAGAAAAGATTCCTCAGAAAATTTTGGGGAATGTTTTTCGACATGCTTTGGCTGCCTCGTCCTACCAAGAGCCTCCTATTGCATCACAGTGTGTCACCCTTGCTGCTTGACTTCTGATCTACTTGACGGGTCTGACTTTGTTCCTCCCACCCTAACAGGTTTACGGGGTTCACAGGGCCTTCCTGGTCCAGACGGCATGCAGGGCCCCCCCGGTTCCCCTGGTTCCGCTTCAGTCGCTCATGGGTTCCTGATCACTCGACACAGCCAGACGAAGGACACCCCGCCCTGCCCAGCAGGAACGGCCGAGATCTACAATGGCTATTCTCTGCTGTATGTCCAGGGGAACGAGAGAGCCCACGGGCAGGACTTGGGTGAGCCACCATCTCTGCTGAGAAGTGTGAGAGATAGCCCATGGTCAAGGAGAGATAGATAGGCAATTGTTTTGAATTAGTATTATATTGTATTCCATTTTTTCCAGCGAATCACGTCATTTGGAAGCATAATTTTTGTAGTTTTGTGTGTGTGTGTGTGTATCAGGAGCATCTTGAGAAACTGCAAGTTGCTTCTGGTGTGAGAGAATTGGCCGCCTGCAAGGACGTTGCCCAGGGGACACCTGGATGTTTGATGTTTTAACTTCTCTCATGTCCCTGCATGGGGAGCTGGAGCTGACAAGGGGGAGCTCAACCTGCTCTCTCCAGATTTGCACCACTGACTTCTCGGTCAGCAGTCCTACCAGCACAAGGGTTTAACCCATTGCGCCACGGGGGCTCTGATCATGGAAATGCCCTGGATGACTGTGGACTTTGGAGGGCTGAAAAGTGTGTTGGGCAAGGTAAAATGATCCTGCAAGGATCAAAGCCGGCTCAGGTGTTGTACCGAAACCCTCTGCGATCATTTGTTGCCTCATTTGTACCAATGGCGTCTTTTGTACTCTAGGGACCGCTGGCAGCTGCCTCCGCCGTTTCAGCACCATGCCCTTCATGTTCTGCAACATCAACAACGTCTGCAATTTTGCATCCAGGAATGACTATTCCTATTGGCTCTCTACCCCTGCGGAAATGCCCATGAACATGGCGCCCTTAACCGGACAGAGCATCCAACCATTTATTAGCCGGTGAGAGAAAACTTGGGTTCCGATCCAGATGGACATTTGTGTGTTTTTTGTGATGCTTTGCATCTCACATCATATAGCTACTAGGCCTGTGCAATCATGGTTCTAAATGGTTCTAAAGTATTTACAAAACTGAAGTTCTGGTGGTGAACACCACTGGTGCTTTGCTTCTACAGTGTTGCTAAAGTTCTGGTGATGAACTTTGCTTCTACAGTGTTGCTAAAGTTCTGGTGGCTAAAGTTCTGGTGGTGAACATTTCAGAGCTCTAACAAAACTTTCAAAAACTTCATTATTATTTCATTATTGGCGATTTTTAAGACAGAACCAATTAAGAACTGCCATTTATAATGAAATTTTGAAAGTTTTGTTAGAGTTCTGAAATGTTCACCACCAGAACTTTAGCCACACTGTAGAAGCAAAGCACCAGCGCCACCTAGTGTTCACCAAGATGGAATGGCCCAATGGACACAGCCCAGAGGATGACAAAGCGGACCCAGCCGCCACCGCAGCAGAGTAGAGCAGAGGAGCAGACGATCGGAGGCTGCAGGCCTCCGCCCATTATCGCTGCCAGCCATTCCCCAGCTGATCGCCCTGCCATGGAGTGCCTGCCATCCCGGGAGGCGATCCGGGCCTGCAACGGGAGCAGTCGGCGAGCTGCGGTGGGTGATCGCCCTGGTGACCCAGAAGACGATCAAGTCTTCCAGGTCACCAGGGTGATCAGCCACCGCAGACTGCTCTCGCTGCAGGCCCGGATTGCCTCCCGGGATGGCAGGCATTGTTCCGATTGTTCTCCGGAGCAGTGAGCTGTCTGCCAACGCAGGCCCGATAGCCCGCGATAGGATGGCGGCAGCAGCACCCCTTCCTCTTGGCCCCGCCCCCAACGCCCTTCTCCCCGAGCCGGACAGAATCGACTGCCAGGCTGCATCTGGGCCGTACGTTGCCCAGGTCTGGCTTAGGTAAACAGTGGGCAGGGCAGATGGTTGGCTGCCCACGCCAACCCAACCAGGGTTCGAACTTGCAACCTTTCGGTTGGTCGGTCTTTTTTAGCTGCTGCTGATTTGACAGCTGTGCTAAGCATCCGGTATTGGCGCTTCATGGAGTCATGATGGCCACATGACATTGGAGGTGTCTACGGACAATGCCGGCTCTTCAGCTTAGAAACGGAAATGACCACCAGAGTCCCAGAGTCGTACACGACTGGACTTCATGCCAGGGGAAGCCTTTACCTTTACTTACAGCTCTTACTGCCTGTATCTGAGCTTAGCAGAGGCACTTAAGCCTTTTAGAGTGAGAGGGAGACTTGATAGCGAATAGTGATATCAAGAGGAAGGAATCGTGGCCTTCAAGAATCCCAGACATTCCCAAGGTTTGAGGTTCTCCCGCACTGAACGACTCCAGTGTCACATAGAAGGGTTGTTTTTGAGCCTCCTAATGCCGCCTTTCCCATCTTTTCTCTCCAGCTGCGCAGTCTGTGAAGCTCCAGCCATGGTGATAGCAGTCCACAGCCAAACCATTCAAATCCCATTATGTCCACCAGGCTGGTATTCGTTATGGATCGGTTATTCTTTTATGATGGTATGTTAAGCGACCTCTTTGTCTTGCCTGTTTCCCTCACCTTCTCTGTCTCTTGTTTGTCTGTCTCTGGGGGTCCACGTTCTTGTCACATCCTGTATAGCAGGGGTGCTCAGAAAGTCGATTGCGATCGACTGGTCGATCTTGGGACCCAGGGAGGTCGAATCCAGCTGGATGGGACGCTTCTGAGGGGGCGGAGCCAAGCCCCGCCAAGCCCTGCCCCCTCCGCCGGCTTCAGCATTTCCACTGCTTCTCCTGGGTAGAAGAGGGTAATGCCAAGCCAGTGGTGGCATAGATAGCCACCACTGGCTTGGCATTATCCTCTTCTACCCAGGAGAAGCAGTGGAAATGCTAAAGCCAGAGGGGGAGGGGGCGGAGCTAAGCCCCACCAAGCTCCGCCTCCTCCACCAGCTTCAGCATTTCCACAGCTTCTCAAGAGTAGAAGGGGACCCCTGCTGTATAGACTACTGCAGTGTTTCCCAACCTCTGTTCCGCTGCACACTACTGTTCCGTGACGGATCATCTGGTGTGCCGCGAAAAATGTCTCCCCCCCCTTTCTCCCCCTCCTGCCGAATTCCTGCTGCTTGGGGGAGGAGGAGGAGGAGAAAGCGCCGGGCGGCGGCGAAGAAAAAAAAGAAGTGGCCGGGGCGCCGCCTCCTTCAGCCGTTTTCCCCAGCCAGCCTCCAATCGAGGGAGGGAGGAGGGAAGGGTGATGTCGCTCGGGCCCCGCAACCTTCCCAGCGGCAGAAGCTTGCTCGTGCCTGATTGAGTCATGGCGGGAGTCATGGCAGAGAGCGGCCCACGTCCCCGGCGCCGCTCTCCGCCATGACTCCGGCCCCTCGCTTGCTGAGGCCGCGTGGAGGAGGAGCATGAGTGGTGGACGGGCTTCAGTGGGCAGGGCTGAAGCCCGTCCACCGCTCATGCTCCTCCTCCTCTCTGCGCGGCCTCAGCAAGCGAGGGGCTGGAGTCATGGTGGGAGTCATAGCAGAGAGCGTCCCCCGTCCCTGGCACCGCTCTCCACCATGACTCCGGCCCCTCGCTCGGTGAGGCCCCGTGGAGGAGGAGGAGCATGGACGGGCCTCAGTGGGCAGGGCTGAAGTCCGTCCACCGCTCATGCTCCTCCTCCTCTGCGCGACCTCAGCGAGTGAGGGGGCGGTATCATGGTGGAGAGAGGCCCCCGTTCCCGGTGCCACTCTCCGCCATGATTCCGGCTGCTCGCTCTCTGAGGCCGCGTGGAGGAGGAGGAGCATGAGCTGTGGGCGGGCTTCAGTGGGCGGGGCTGAAGCCCGTCCACCACTCAAGCTCCTCCTCCTCTGCGCGGCCTCAGCAAGCAAGGGGCCGGAGTCATGGCGGAGAGTGGTACCGAGGATGGGGAACTGCAGCCTTCTCCCTCTCCCCTGCCGCCCCTTTCGCCCTTTTGTCCGCTGGGCTTGGTGGAGCCGCGAACCGGGAGAAAGGCTCCCCGCAAGGAACAGGCCCTGCCTGGGAGCTGGGTTTGGCCGGCTCGTGTCTCCCGCCGGGCTCGGCGGAGCCACGAACTGGGAGAAAGGCTCCCAGGGAGGGCCTGGGCACCTCGGGGAGCTTTTCTTCCGAGGCTCCCCGAGGTGCCCAGGCCCTCCCTGGCAGCCGGGATGGGCCGGCTGGCTGGCGCGTGGAGGAGAACCGGCCGAAGGTGGCAGCGCCCCAGCCCCTTCTTCTTCGCCCCCGACCGGTCCTTCCTCCTCATCCCCCAATGAGCAGCAGCAGGCAGGAGGGGGGGAAAAGGGGGGGAAGAGAGGTTTTTCCGCGGCACACCAGGTGATCGCTCAAGGAACACCGGTTGGGAAACACTGATCTAGTACACTAGTCCCCGCATTGAACCATTTATGCTCCAGGTCATGGAAAACATGGAAAAGTCTCTCTGTTGGGTCTGTAGGTCCTAGAATCCTTCCACAAGCCAGGCTGGCTGTGAAAGTTTGGGTTCAAAATCACAAAATTCCCAAACTCTGAAGACCACTGGGGAAAAAATCCATCATGCTTCACATTGATGGAGGCGAAAGACATCTCCAAATAATGTGGCCTACCACAGTCGGGCCTTCTCCCACCAGGCTCGTTCCACCTTCTGCATGACTTCTCTCCAGGTATTGAAATAGAGCTATCGTGCCACATCTTGGTATTCTCTTCTCCGAGCCAACCACGCGCAACTCACTGAGAAGACATGGTTTGCAAACCTCTGGTCGTCTTGAGTGCTTTCTCTGAACGTGTTCTAGCTTGCCAATGTGATGTCAATGTTCCTTTTAGCACACCAGCGCTGGTGCAGAAGGGTCTGGGCAGGCGTTGGCGTCTCCCGGTTCCTGCCTTGAAGAATTCCGCACGGCTCCTTTCATCGAGTGCCATGGACGGGGGACCTGCAACTATTACGCCAACTCCTACAGCTTCTGGCTGACAACTGTGGAGGCGACAGAAATGTTTAGGTAAGCTTGTGCCTAGCTCTTGGATCTTGGAAAAGCTCATTTGGGGATCCTGCTTCTAGAACAGACCTGGGCAACCTACATCCCGCTGGCCAAATGTGGCCCGGCAGCCAATTCGGTCCGGCCCAGGGAGAAGGGCGTCAGGGACGGGGCCAAGAGGAAGTGGTGCCGCTGCCACCATCCCATCCGCTATGGGGTTTGCGTCAGGAGACAGCCCGCCGCTCCGGAGAACGATCGAAGGAGCGGCGGCTTTGGAGTCCCTGCCATCCCGGGAGGCGATCCAGGCCTGCAGCGAGAGCAGTCAGTGACCTGCGGTGGCAGATCGCCCTGGCAACCCGGAAGACTTGATTGTCTTCCAGGTCGCCAGGGCAATCAGCCGCCTCAGATCGCCGACTGCTCCCGCTGCAGGCCCAGATTGCCTCCTGGGATGGCAGGCCCTCCATGGCAGGGTGATCAGCTGGGGAACGGCTGGGGGCGAGAGCGGGTGGTGGCCTGCAGCCTCCGATCGTCTGCTGCTCTGCTCTGCTGCGGCCGCTTTGCCACACTCTGGGCTGGGTCCATTGGGCCATTCCATCTTGGGACCCTTCCTCTCTTGAGGATGTCAGCCTCCATCTTGGTTCGCACCTTGTCTTCTTGAATTTCATTTCATTTAATTTTAGTGGTTTTTATTATTATTTTATAATAATTTTACTATAATAATATAATAAATAATATAATATGTTATATTATATTATAATTTCAATATATTATAATGTCTATATATATATACTATAATATAATAATCATATTAATACTAATAACATATGAATATTTCTTGATATATTAATATGTTAATATTAATGATGTGTAATATATAGTAAATATAGTCAATAAATAAATAATGTAGATTAGAATGTAGTTCGGCCTTTAGGTGCGGCCCCCCATAATATTTTTTGGCTCTTGTGTGGCCCCTTGGAAAAAATAATTGCCCGCCCCTGCTCTAGAATATGTCCATCTTTGGCCGTATCTGGAGCAGGATTCCAAAACGAGCTTGAACTCTACCATTGGGTTGGACTGTTGGCTTGGATCCTTCCAAAGGGCTCTAAAATAGTGATTCAAAAGACAAAGGCCTGCTAAACAGCTTTAATGAGGTTCTATTAACCAAAGGAGGACAATACGTCCCCTCCGCACTAAAAGTCTTTAATGCCAAGACAGCCTCTAAACTCCTCTTCGATGCAGCCATGTGCTGTGAAAACTCAACTGTTAATCTAGAGCAGTGGTTCCTAAGGTGGGCGGTACCGCCCCCTGGTGGGCGGTGGGGTGATGCAAGGGGGCGCTGGGAGGCTCAGGAGAATTTGGGGGGTGTTGAAGGGGGTGGTGGTGTGAGCCAGGCTTGCCACTTGCAGAGTCGCGCGCTTGGGAGGACGTCCCCGTTGGAAGAAAGAGGCCGATACACAGGACTGCGCCATGGGCGGGGTTGATGAGGGGAAGGAGGCACGCGCTGCGGTTTCCACGGCAACGCCTTGCCGGGGATTCCAACTCTCAGGGACACAGTCGCAAGCGCGCGATCTCCGGGCAGGTGTTGCCGTTTGATCCAGATCTGTCATTTATGGGGGTCTTAGTGGTCTGTGGAAGTCAGAGCTGAATTGGCTGAAGGTACTGCAAATCCCATCATCCGTTGCTCATACTCCCCCAAACATATTGTTTTTGTGATGACTTCTGGAATTCAATGTTTGTAATTTACACCTTTATTTACTATATTTTACGGAAAAGGTAGAGATATTAATACATATATCTTTCTGTTTAATTGCTATAAAAATTTAAAAATTCATTTCTAGGGGGTATCACATTCTAGTTGACTTTGCTAGTTGGTTTGGTCGCTTCATACCTTTGCTCTAGTTTTTTGCTCCAGGCAGTAAGAAGCCAGACCTTGAAACTGCTATGCCATTAAATGCTAATCAAGGTGGCCAGCTGAAACATTATTATTTATATTTCGTTTATTTCTATCCCGCTCCCCTCCCCACAAGGGGGGCTCAGAGCGAGACTCACGTTAGCACCAAACTCCAACAGACAAGAGTTCTTTCTCTAACCCTGGACATCATTCCATAGATACATAAATCCCGTCTTCCTAGTGTCCAATAGACTCACCACCTCTGAGGGTGCCTGCCATAGATGCAGGCGAAACATCAGGAGAGAATGCCTCTAGAACATGGCCATACAGCCTGGAAAACTTCCAAACAAAAAACAGGATTGTTTATGTCTCTAATGCAGACATGGGCAAACTTCGGCCTTCCAGGTGTTTTGGACTTCAATTCCTAACAGCCTCAGGTCCCTTCCGTTTCCTCCTCAGCCACTTAAGCAATTAAGATAGACTGCTGCCATTGGACACGCCTGGGGCTTCCCAGGCCTGGATTAACAGTTTTTTGCGCCCTAGGCCACACTTTGGAATTACGCCCCCTTTAAGCCAACTTCTACCACACACACACACACCTCTCCCCCCCCGCCTCACGCCACCGCATCCTTCCCGTCCTGTGCCAATGGGGCTGAGGGGAAAGGTGCACTCGCGCTGTCACTGAAAAGAAGGGAACGGGCCCCTTTGTGTGGCAGGGAGCGAGTTCGGGAAGGAGGCAGAGGAGGGCGACTGAGTGCTGCAGAGCCGAGGCCCAAAGGGACGGAGAGAACCGGGCTGGGTCCAGAGCATGCTCTTCGTCCGGGGCAACGGCTTCAGAGGCGGCTCATGGCCCCGCGGCTGCAGAGAGTCGGGGCTTTCCTCCGCCTCAGGCTCCCCTCCGGGCCTCCACGCCGCACGCCGCCCTTCTTTCCAACGGCCTCTTCTTCCCTCAGCAGCCTGCGAAGGAAGCCGCTCCGAGCCAGGCCAGGCGCCCCCTCCCCTCCCCTCCCCTCAGGCGCAGAAGCACTGGCTGAGAAGCAGCGGCGTAGATGGATGGGCTGAGGCTGACGTGGCGAGCACGAGCGCTGCCTCCACGGAGCCCGGACTTGGCTCCGCCTCCTTTTGGGTACCAGGCGGCAAAAGCCAATAGCTGCGCTATTTATTTATTTATTTATTTATTTATTTATTGGTCCATGATCTGTGCCCCCCTCGGCTTGCGCCCCTAGGCCATCATGGCCTAGGTTGGCCCTATGGGTCATCCGGGCCTGGGGCTTCCCTATTGTTGACTGTGCAGAATCCAAAACTGGTTAAGTGGGGGCCAATCTACAATGCCTTATAAAATCCAGATTATCTGCTTTTGATGTGAATTATATGACAGTGTAGACTAGGCATGGGCAAACTTGGGCCCTCCGTGTGTTTTGGGCTTCAACTCCCACAATTCCTAACACCCTCAGATCCCTTCCGTTTCCTCCTCAGCCGCTTAAGCAATTAAGCTAGACTGCTGCCATTGGACACGCATGGGGCTTCCCTTGTTGACTGTGTGAATTATAGGATTATCTGCTTTGATGTGAATTATATGTGATTCCGGCCATGAAAGCCTTCGACAATGCATAGCCGCCTGAGTTTGTGCTTTTCTCTTTACCAGTAAACCTCAGTCCGAGACGCTCAAGGCCGGAGAGCTGAGAACGCGGATTAGTCGGTGCCAAGTATGCATGAAGAGGACGTAATGCCTCAGAGACTTTTTTTAAAAGAAAGAAAGAAAGAAAGAAAGAAAGAAAGAAAACACACACAACAACAACTGAAAAAACCCTATGGTGCACTGTCCTTCAAGCTATAACAATGGTGCTATTGTGCAAAAGGAAAGAAGAATGAAAATACGAAGAATGTAGATTCCGGTGCGCCCTCCCTGTTTCTCCCCCAAGTGCCTTCCGGAAGGCTTTCATATCTGGTGCCGTTTTGCTTAAATGTTATTTTTTTATTTTTGGTCAAGGAAACTGGCCTCTTGGAGAAAAAAAAAGTTTTAGAGACGCTCGCGGGGCACTAAGGGTCCGAAGGTTGGAAGCGGCTATTCCTCCTCCGAGGGCCAAAGCAATTAAGCTAGACTGCTGCCATTGGACACGCATGGGGCTTCCCTTGTTGACTGTGCAGAATCCAAAACTGGTTAAGTGAGGCCCCTTCTACACTGCCATTTGAAATCCATTTAAAATCTCACGAATTGCCCCGGAGAGGAGGACAAACCAAATTCACTGTGACGATTCAGAGGAGGAGAAACTACAATTCTGAACAAGCCCGACTTCATGGTGCTACTAACCCTACTGTATCCCAGGTTTTTTTGAACGTTTTAAGCGTATTTCTTTTTTCCCCCTTTGTAAGTAATGAAATGTGTATATTGTGTAAACACATTTTTTTTAGTTTTCAACTTCTCCAAACCATTTAGACACAAAACAGCCTTAAATCACCAAGAGAAATCAAATCAACCCTATATATATATAGATAGATATATATATACATACCCACTTAAAGCAGGGAGCAATATTGTATAGCCATTCAACAACGAGAGTTTTTTTTCCTCTTGTAACAACTACTGAATTTTGAAAAAAAATTTATATATATATATATTATATATATATATATATTCCTGGAGTTTTGGTCACGGTTTATTTGGGAAATGTATAATAATGCTTTAGTCGTTACTTAAACAAACAAACAAAAAAACCAGGATTGTTTATGTCTCTAATGCAGGCAGGGGCAAACTTCGGCCTTCCATGTGTTTTGGACTTCAATTCCCACAATTCCTAACAGCCTCAGGTCCCTTCCGTTTCCTCCTCAGCCGCTTAAAGCAATTAAGCTAGACTGCTGCCATTGGACACACATGGGGGTTCCCTTGTTGACTGTGCAGAATCCAAAATTGGTTAAGTGGGGCCTCTTCTACACTGCCATATAAAATCCAGATTATCTGCTTTGATGTGAATTATATGACAGTGTAGACTAAGCATGGGCAAACTTGGGCCCCCCATGTGAGCCGCTCCGAGCCCTCGAGGAGTGGTGGCATACAAGTCCGAATAATTAATAAATAAATAAATGTGTTTTGGGTTTCAACTCCCACAATTCTTAACAGCCTCGGGTCCCTTCCGTTTCCTCCTCAGCCGCTTAAGTAATTAAGCTAGACTGCTGCCATTGGGCATACATGGGGGTTCCCTTGTTGACTGTGCAGAATCCAAAATTGGTTAAGTGGGGCCCCCTCTACACTACCATATAGAATCCAGATTATCTGCTTTGATGTGAATTATATGACAGTGTAGACCAGCCATGGGCAAACTTGGGCCCTCCATGTGTTTTGGGCTTCAAAACCCACAATTCCTAATAGCCTCAGGTCCCTTCCGTTTCCTCCTCAGCCGCTTAAGCAATTAAGCTAGACTGCTGCCATTGGGCACGCCTGGGGCTTCCCTTGTTGACTGTGCAGAATCCAAAACTGGTTAAGTGGGGCCTCTTCTACACTGCCATATAAAATCCAGATTATCTGCTTTGATGTGAATTATATGACAGTGTAGACTAGGCATGGGCAAACTTGGGCCCTCCATGTGTTTTGGGCTTCAACTCCCACAATTCCTAACAGCCTCAGGCCCTTTCAGTTTCCTCCTCAGCTGCTTAAGCTATTAAGCTAGACTGCTGCCATTGGACACGCCTGGGGCTTCCCTTGTTGACTGTGCAGAATCCAAAACTGGTTAAGTGGGGCCCCTTCTACACTGCCATTTAAAATCCAGATTATCTGCTTTGATGTGAATTATATGACAGTGTAGACTAGGCATGGGCAAACTTGGGCCCTCCATGTGTTTTGGGCTTCAACTCCCACAATTCCTAACAGCCTCAGGTCCCTTCCGTTTCCTCCTCAGCCGCCAGACCACTGCCATTGGACACGCCTGGGGCTTCCCTTGTTGACTGTGCAGAATCCAAAACTGGTTAAGTGGGGCCCCTTCTACACTGCCATTTGAAATCCAGATTATCAGCTTTGATGTGAATTATGACAGTGTAGACTAGGCATGGGCAAACTTGGGCCCTCCATGTGTTTTGGGCTTCAACTCCCACAATTCCTAACAGCCTCAGGCCCTTTCAGTTTCCTCCTCAGCTGCTTAAGCTATTAAGCTAGACTGCTGCCATTGGACACGCCTGGGGCTTCCCTTGTTGACTGTCCAGAATCCAAAACAGCCTCAGGCCCTTTCCTTTCCCCCCTCAGCTCAAGTCCAAAACACCTGGAAGGCCAAAGTTTGCCCATGCCTGCTCTAATGTATTCCACGCTCCTGCCAATTTTATTTATCCTTAAATACCAAAAAAACAAACAAAACAAAAACAGTCACATTTTTTAAAAAAATGTTTTATTTTTGCATATTCTTTGGGGAAAAAAACACAAAAAATGGAAATGTGCAACCAATGTCCTATATTCTTCCATACAGAAGGCATAGCCATTCATATACATAGTACATTGCGTTGCTTCGGCTCAATACCCCTTGGGAAATGTAGGCAGGTCAAACACAAACGTTATAAATATTATGAAACACACACACACGTGCGCACACACAAAACCACACTTTTTTTTTCTTTCTGGAAACGACATCTAGTATTTTATATCCAGAATACCTGTACACTTTGGAAATCCTTTTGACTGAAATAAAGTGAAAACTGGTGAAAACAGACCTTTTTCCTACCCGCATTCAGTGCATTCCTATTGTTTGCTGTTTAGACATAGGTGTCTCCCTGTCATGCCACCTTCCCACAATTCAGCTTTCCACGTTTTCCCTTTCCTTTGCCGCCTCTTGAAGGTTCGAGCTCAAGAGAAGGAACGCCCGTCTTCTGGAGTGGTAGGTTCTTCCTCACAATGGACTTTCCCACTGGGTGAACGGTAGCGGTGGGGTCTGGTGATGGATCCACTTTCCCGCTGGTTCCCTTGGGCTCCCGTCACTCATCCCCACCTAAACCCTCCTTGGATTTATTTATTTACTAGCTTGGGGACCCGGCGGTGCCCGGATTATTTGAGAAAGGCATTGTGTGCCAAGGTTGGTCTTTGGTACTTCAAGTCCCATCATCCATGGTCCACCCTCCTCCAAACTGCAGTAGAATATAGAGTGGGCCATAGGGGCCCTGTTTGCCAAGTTTGGTTTTGATCAATCATTGGATGAGGGTCGCAGCGGTTTCGGGAAGTGAGGGAAGGTACTGTAAGTCCCATCATCCATTGTACATCCTCCAAACAGCACCAGGATGTAGAGTGGGTCATGGGGACTCTGTGTGCCAAGTGTGGTCTTGATCAGTCATTGGATGAGGGTCGCAGTGGGCTCTGGAAGTGAGTGAAGGTACTGGAAGTCCTATCATCCACGGTCCCTCGTTCTCCAAACTGCACCAGGATGTAGAGTGGGTCATGGGGGCTCTGTGTGCCAAGTGTGGTCTTGATCGGTCATTGGATGAGTGTTGCAGCGGTCTCAGAAAGTGAGTGAAGGTACTTCAAGTCCCATCATCCATAGTCCATCCCACTCAAAACTGCACCAGGATGTAGAGTGGGTCATAAGTACTCTGTGTGCCAAGTTTGGGCCTGATCTGTGATTTGTAGGGGCTGCAATGTTCTGTGGGAAAGAAATCGGGTGAAGGTACTGCAAATCCCAACATTTGTGGCCCATCCAGCCCTTAACCGCTGCTTGTAAATTGGGCCATTGGGCCTCTGTGTGCCAAGTGTGGTCCTGATTTGTCATTGGTGTGGGACACAGTAGTCTTAAGGAAGTGAATTAAAATACTGGAAGTCCCGTCATCCATGGTCCATCCTCCCTCAAACTGTACCAGGACGTAAAGTGGGTCTTGGGGGTTCTGTGTGCCAAGTTTGGTCTTGTTCTCTCATTGTTGGGGGCGGGAAAGTGTTTTGGCCTGAAACTCCCACTATGCCTGACTGCCTCAGGCCTTTTCCTTTCCCCCCTCTGGCAATTTAGAGTGTCAGAATGTTAGTGGTGCTGGCCAATTAGAGGCGTCATGCAAATAATCCCACAGTGGCAACCAATCAGAAAGCAGGCACAAACACACATACATATCCACAAACACACATACATAGAAACATTCCCTTTTATTATATATACATATTTATTATTTCAATTTAGATACCACCCTTCCCAAGTTTACACAACGAACAACACAATCACAGCATGATTAAAAACATAATAAAACAGATTAAAACCAGAGTGGAATTTACAGTTTAAGAGATTAAACGCCTGTCGGAAAACATTGGTCTTACAGGCCTTCCGAAAGGCCTGCAGATCAGTTATTACTCGGGCCTCCTCCGGGAGGGCGTTCCAAAGGGTAGGCGCTACTACAGAAAAAGTGCGCTGCCGTGTCGATGACAAGCGGCAGATCTTAAGTGATGGAACCTCCAATAGATTTTGATCCATGGACCGTAGTGTTCTCTGGGGAACGTGCGGGGAAAGGCGGTCCTTCAGGTACACTGGCCCCAGACCACGCAAGGCCTTAAAGGTTAACACCAGCACTTTGAAGGCATTCCGGTACTCGATGGGGAACCAGTGCAAGCGCTGGAGGACTGGTGTGTTGTGGCACCATAGTGTCACTCCAGCCAGTAGTCGAGCCGCAGCGTTTTGCACCAGCTTAAGTTTCCGGATTACTGACAAAGGAAGGCCAATGTAAAGGGTGTTACAGTAGTCCAGTCTTGAGATGACCGTGGCCTGGATTACCATGGCTAGGTTGCCACCGGAAAGGTAGGGCGCCAGCCGCCTTGCCTGGTGCAGTTGGAAAAACGCCGCTCTGCTAACGGTGGAGACCTGAGCCTCCATCGTCAACAGAGGGTCCAGTTGGACCCCCAGGCTTTTAACCAGGGCCGACGGGCTAACCACCTCACCGTCCTTTATTGGCAGCCGGAGCTCGCCCCACCCCGGGGCGACCCAGTCACAGGACCTCCGACTTCGACGGGTTCACCTTCAACCTGCTGGCCCGTAGCCACCCAGTCACGGCTTCAAGGCAAATAATTGGGTACAGAGTCCGGCCGGCCTTCCATCCTCAGCACCAGGTGGGTGTCATCAGCGTACTGATGGCACTCCAGACCAAACTACGCACCAGTTGGGCCAGTGGACGCATGTAGATGTTAAATAATAGAGGGGAGAGGATAGTCCCTTGGAGGACCCCACAGTTAAGGGGGACCCTTTCCGAGACCACCCCTCCCCTCTCCACCTGTTGTCCCCGATCTTGGAGAAAGGAGGCCACCCATTTAAGAGCGGACCCCCTCACTCCCGTCACGGCTAAACGGTGGATCAATAGCGAATGGTCGACTGTGTCAAATGCTGCCGTGAGCTCCAATAACACAAGCAGCGCTGACCCGCCTTGGTCCAACTGGCAGCCCAGCTGGTCTGTGATAGAGACCAGCACAGTCTCTGTCCCGTGCCCAAAGCGGAAGCCGGACTGGAAGGGATCTAATCCGGCTGTATTGCCCAAGAACCGCTGCAGCTGTCCCGCTGCTGCCCTCTCCATCACCTTGCCCAGGAACTGTAGGTTCAAAACTGGGCGGTCATTGGAGGGCTTGGGTACTTGGGAATGCCCGTGACTGTGATTGTGGACTTTCCCAGGAATTTACACCAGACTGTGTTTCTTCTTTGGACTATAAGATAATACTTGGACTATATATATGGACTCCACATTGGATTTATTCGAACTACTCCCGATTTGAATTTTGATATATTATATACGAGCTTGGGGACCCGGCGGTGCCCGGGTTATTAGATAAAGGCATTGTGTGCCAAGGTTGTTCCTTATCAGATGTTAATGTGGCTTGCAATGGTCTCAGGCACTTAGTGAAGGTACTGCAAGTCCCATTGGCCATGGTCCATCCCCCTCCAAACAGCACCAGGATGTAGAGTGGGTCATGGGGGCTCTGTGTGTCACATTTGGTCTCGATCATTCTTTGGATGAGGGTTGCAGTGGTCTCGGAAGGTGAGTGAAGGTATTTCAAGTCCCATCATCTGTGGTCCATCCTCCTTGAAGCAGCACCAGGGTGTAGAGTGGGTCAAGGGGGCTCTGTGTGCTAATTTTGGTCTGAGGTCATTGGGTGAGGGTTGCATTGTGAAGTGGGCAAGTTTGGTCCTGATCCGTCAGTGCTGTGGGCCACAGTGTCTGACTGCCTGAAGCCTTTCCTTTTCTCTCTGTGTCACCTTAGAATGTTGGAATGTGGATGGCCAATCGGGGTCCTTTATGCTAATACCATTTCAGTGGCAACCAATCCCCTCTGACTGGGGCCGTAGAATGTTGGAATTCTGAGGCTGTCCAATCAGAGTCCTTTATGTAAATAATCCCATAGTGGCAACCTATCGAAACGCTGTTGCTTTGTCCTTGGCACCTTCACACCTCCCAGAAAATGAACATTCTATTTTCATCCGAAAAAAACTGTCATTTGGCTAACTGAAGCATGCAGGTGCATGCTGTTTTGCTGGCCAATCAGAGTCCTTTATGCAAATAGTCTCTCAGTGGCAACCAATGCCCTCTGGTGCCTTGGAGTGTTGGAGTTCTGAGGCTGGCCAATCAGAGTCCTTTATGCAAATAATCTGGTGCTTTAGAGTGTCAGAGTTCTGAGGCTGGCCAATCAGTGTCCTTTATGCAAATAATCCCACAGTGGCAACCAATCGAAATACTGGCACATATTCCTCCCTCCGCACCACTGCAGCGCCGCAAACACTGACTTTTATTATTATAGACAAATAGATAGATAGATTTCTAAGAGTCCAAAACGTATGTCTGGTCTTTATTAACTTCAACAGCCGAAGCATATTTTACCTGGTAGATAGATTCCAGTTTTCTCCATCTTGTTGTGTTCTGCTTAACTACCAGCCCACTCGTTGGTTTTTTTTGCAACCATTTGTGTTTACCTGTGGTTGTGTTGTGGTGGTTCTGTTCTGAGCACTTCATGGTTTTTATTAGGCTTGATGGAGACAGGGGACAAACTCACAAACCAGTGGGTGCATCTTAAGACACAGAAGACGAGGCTCTTCCGACTCTGTGAGTCTGTGACCGAGGAGGAGATCGGAGGAGAGGTGGCATCAGCCCAGGTCCTGTGGGGGAGATGCTGCCGCAGCGCAAGGGAAGGTGCCATTTCTAGGACAGGAACAATCAGGGGCGGTCCGAGCTCTCCCGGGGGGGTAAGGGAACATTATTTTGCCCCCCCCCCGTGGCTCCCAAGCGCGCCGCCCGTTTCTCCGTGCTGCTGCCGCGCTGCACCTACAGGCGCTTCTGGGCATGCGCGGAGGTTTTGCGGCATGCCCAGTGCCTACGGAGTTCCACTTGAGCCCCGTAGGCACTGCGCATGCGCGCGAAAATCTCCGCGTGCACGCGCTGTGCCTACGGAGTTTACTTGAGCTCTGTAGACACAGTGCATGTGCGCAGAGATTTTCGTGTGCATGCGCTGTGTCTACGGAGCTCAAGTGGAGCTCTGTAGGCACTGGGCATGCGCGCAAAATCTCCACGCGCATGCGCTGTGCCTACGGAGTTCACTTGAGCTCTGTCGACACAGTGCATGTGCGCGTGAGATTTTCGCGCGCTGCGCTGAACTCAAGTGAGCTCAAGTGAGCTCCGTAGGCACTGCGCATGCGCTGTGTCTACAGAGTTCACTTGAGCTCTCCACGTGCATGCGCTGTGCCTGCGCTGTGTCTAGTTCACTTGAGCTCTGTAGACACAGCGCATGTCTGTGCCTACTGAGTTCACTTTCCTGTACACAGCGCATGAGCAGTGCCTACAGAGTTCAAGTGGAGCTCCGTATGCACTGGGCATGCGCGCAAACCTCTGCGCATGCCCAGAGACGCCTGTAGGTGCAGCGGCAGTGCCTACAGAGTTCAAGTGGAGCTCCGTAGGCACTGGGCATGGCGCATGCCCAGAAGCGCCTGTAGGTGCAGCGCGCGCCCCATGCTGGTGCCCCACGCCTCAAGATGGCGCCCTACGCGGTCGCGTAGTTCGCCTAATGGAAAGACCGCCCCTGGGAACAATAGAAAGTCCAGGCAGTATGTGTGTATGTGTCTTCCATTTCCAAAGGCATGCCCACACGGATTTCCATAAATATTGAAGGCAGATATAACCCCTTCTTCCTGAGAGGTATTAAAGTTTATTTTTTGTGGGACAGTCGCAGGAGCCAGAAAAGGGCAAACCACAACTACAGAATATTTTCTAGGATTTAAATCAGGGTTTCTCAACCTGGAGGTCGGGACCCCTTTGGGGGGGAGGGGCTACGAGGGTGTGTCAGAGGGGTCGTTCTGTGTGGAAAGTTTGGCCCAATTCTATCATTGGAGTTCACAATGCTCTATGATTGTAGGTGAACTATAAATCCCAGCAACCACAACTCTCAAATATCAAAGTCAATTTCCCCCGAACTCCACCAGTGTTCACATTTCAGCATATTGAGTAGTCATTCCAAGTTTGGTCCATATCCATCATTGTTTGAGTCCACAGTGCTCTCTGGATGTAGGTGAACTACAACTCCCAAACTCAAGCTCAGTGCCCACCAAAGACATCCAGTATTTTCTGTTGGTCATGAGGGTTCTGTGTGGGAAGTTTGGCCCTATTCCATCATTGGTGGTGTTCAGAATGCTCTTTGATAGTAGGTGAACTATAAATCCCAGCAACTACAACTCCCAAATGTGAAGGTCCGTTTTCCCCAAACTCCACCAGTGTTCATATTTGGGCCTATTGAGTATTCATGCCAAGTTTGGTCCTGATCCAACATTGTTTGAGTCCACAGTGCTCTCTGGATGTAGGTGAACTACAACTCCCAAACTCAAGCTCAGTACCCACCAAAGACTTCCAGTATTTTCTGCTGGCCATGAGGGTTCTGTGTGGGAAGTTTGGCCCTATTCTACCATTGGTGGGGTTCAGAATGCTCTTTGATAGTAGGTGAACTATAAATCCCAGCAACTACAACTCCCAAATGTGAAGGCCCGTTTTCCCCAAACTCCACCAGTGTTCACATTTGGTTATATTGAGTAGCCATTCCAAGTTTGGTCCAGATCCATCATTGTTTGAGTCCACAGTGCTCTCTGGATGTAGGTGAACTACAACTCCAATGCCTAACCATAAGAGGGCAGTACCTTCAAAGGAAACAGGGGGAAATAATGCTGAAAACAGTGTGGACAGACCTTTGTTTTGATTGCTAAGGGGTTTATTTGGTTTTCTGGGGGGCTGTTCACCAGATGGACAGACGGGTGGATTGTGAAGAGCGGCAGCCAAGAGAACGGGCACCCAAGAACGGTTGTGAAAACAAATCACTTGCATTTTGTAACGCAATGCTCTTCTTTTTGCCTTTTTCTGATCACCATCCTCTGGGAAACTAGCATCCCAAAAGTAACAGTCTGTCCTTTGAAGAAAAACAAGGCCTGGGAAACCTTTTGTTTCTCCAAAAACATACACAAGTTTCTCTCCCTCTGGTTTTCTTACTCCAGTGTTTCCCAACCAGTGTGCTGGGGCACACTAGTGTGCCGTGAGCGATCATCAGGTGTGCCGTGAGAAATTGGAACCTCCGGGGGGGGGGGGGGAGTCTAGTGTGTTGAAGTATAAAAACCCTAAGAAACGTACCTCGATAAAGGCACAAAATTACAACCACCCCCCCCCACCCGTTGTCTACTTGGTCTCTCCCTCTCCATGCATTGGGAAGGCCCGCCTCCCTTTCCCCAAGTAGAGACCTCCTCTTGCCTCCTGTGGTTCTGTGTGGGAAGTTTGGCCCAGTTCTATCATTGGTGGGATTCGAAATGCTCTATGATTGTAGGGGAACTATAAATCCCAGCAACTACAACTCCCAAATGTCAAGGTCTATTTCCCCTGAACTCCATCTGCGTCCATATTTGGGCATATTGAGTATTCATGCCAAGTTTGGTCCTGATCCAACATTGTTTGAGTCCACAGTGCTCTCTGGGTGTAGGTGAACTACAACTTCCAAACTCAAGGTCAATTCCCAAGCAAACCCTTTCAGTACTTTCTGTTGGTAATGAGAGTTCAATAGGCCAAGTTTGGTTCAATTCCATT
Organism: Anolis apletophallus; assembly: GCA_030556195.1. Lineage (NCBI taxonomy): Eukaryota > Metazoa > Chordata > Lepidosauria > Squamata > Anolidae > Anolis > Anolis apletophallus. The sequence goes on from JARBWK010000016.1 coordinate 41,198,585, forward strand.
GTTGCAAGAGTTCAGGATGCTCTTTGATTGTGTGTTAACTATACATCCCAGAAACTGTAACTCCCAAATGTCAAGGTCTATTTTCCCCAAACTCCATTTGTGTTCACATTTGGGCATATTGAGTATCCATGCCAAGTTTGGTCCTGATCCAACATTGTTTGGAGAGCAGAGAGCACTATATCCAGTGCTCTCTGGATGTAGGTGAACTACAACTCCAAAACCCAAGGCCAGTGCCCACCAAACTCTTATAGCATTTTCTCTTGGTTATGGGAGTTCTGTGTGGGAAGTTTGTGTCTTTCTGCCATTCCTTGTGTTCGTCGAAACAGGCCCAGGTTTCACACTGAGTGTATCAATACATTTAAAAACATATTAACTACATGTATTACTGTGTTATAGTGTCATTTTGTGTCATTTGGGTTGGTGGTGTGCCCCAGGATTTTGCAAATGTAAAAAGTGTGCCGCGACTCAAAAAAGGTTGGGAAACACTGCCTTACTCAACTTCCCTCGGCATTACTTTGTGAACAAAGATTCTTAGGAAGGACTCACTCATCCCACACTTTTTGCAAGCGTGTTGATGACTAAAAAGGCCAATCTGAGATAGGCAAGTCCAGTTGCAGAAAGCACAGCAAAAAAGTCTCCTTGGGTGATGTTGTTTCCCAGTTGCAGTTCTTTCTGCGGTAACATTTCTCTACGAGACCCATTCGGCGTGTCTTCTCGAAAGAGGCCGCAGCGCTGAGAAAATCGATCCACTCACTATTCAACGTCTTCGTGCCAAATTCAGCCCTATGTTTTAAGAAAGTTGGAGACATGCTGATGGAACTTGACGTCCTGTACCCTGGCTACATTTGCGCTGAGCCTAAGACCCCCGCAGACCCTCCTACCAGTCGGCGAGACCACTCCTGGGACCTATCAACAGAGAGCCCCATGGAGGGATGGACGGCTAAAGAGGAGAAGCTAACGGAGGGGGACTTGGGGGCCACGAGGAAGCTACACGTCCCCTCGGATGTCCCTTCGGACCCCCCCAGAGGTTGAGAGGCTGAGGCTCGGTGGCCTGGGATCAGAGACTGTCCCCGGGGCCCCGGAGACTGACTCGAATTCTCCGATAGCGCTTCGAGCGCTGGAGAACCGCCGAAGACGTCGCTGCCTCTCCCTATCGGAAACACAGGTTTTGGGAAGACAACAGAAGATGGCGACGGACGTTGGGGACACCAAGGAGGAAGCCACCCTAGGCCCTTTCCCCCAACGAAACCCTAGAGGTCGCAGTCGCAAGCGTGGCCGACGAGCGGAGAGGAGACGAAGGCGGATCTTGACTTCCAGCTCTCTTCATTTAGGACAGGGCTGTCCAACTTCTACCGGCCCAAGGGCCGGAATTCTGGCGACTGATCACTTGAGGGGCCGCAGTGGGGGGTGGGGCCGCTCGCAGGCATGCGCGGCAGGGCGGGAGCGGCTCGGCACCCTTCGCCATGTTTCTGGGTGCTGGATCGGCCGCCCGATCCAGCACCCAGAAGAAGGAGAAGGAAGGTAAGCTCCTGGGTGCGGCCGCTGCAGCAGCCAGGGACATGGCGGAGGGCGCCTCGCCGCTCCCCCAGCCCACCTCCCGCGCATGCCCGGCGTCCTGAGCGGCCCGCCCCTTTTTGGTGGGGCTGGGAGACGTCAGGCGCCGGCGGAGGTGAGGAGGAAGAGGTGGAGGGAAGCCGGCGGGCCGGGGGAGCAGCCAGGCGCCCTCCACCATGTCCCTGGCTGCTCCAGCGGCCGAACCCGGGAGCTTACCTTCCTTCTCCGAAGGAAAAGAAAGGAAGGTAAGCTCCCGGGCGGCCGATCCAGCACCCAGAAACATGGCGAAGGGTGCCGAGCCGCTCCCGTCCCCCGGAGATCGATTTTTTTCAAATTGTTTTTTTTTTAAACCAGCTGATTTTTTGCAGGAGGGTAGGCGGGCCGCATCCAAGGGGCTGGCGGGCCGTGTGCGGGGCGCGGGGCGCCTGTTGGGCAGGTCCGATCTAGGACTTCCGGTCCCTGGAAGCGGAGTGGCAGAGCTCCCCCACAGCCTTCTGGGAGCCACCACAGTGTCACTGGATACCGAGACGGGGGGTTTCTCCCGGATGTGAATTTCAGCAGGGTGGTGCCCGCCGTCGTCACTTTGGCACCAGGATTTTTTGGGGTGTGAGCTCTGGGTGCTGGAGCCGAACGGCAACACCCGAAGTAGAACCAGCGAACCCACTGTCCTCCCTACCTGGAGTCCACCTTCCATCTTCGGGTGGTACACTCTCCCTTCCTGGAACTCAGAGGGAAACAGCCATCCTGAGCCAGCGGCCCTTTATGAAACTGCCTCTTTCTAGGATGCCTCAAGCACCCTTGGGCCTGACTTGATCCTGACTGTTAGTTATTTATTCATGTTAGAATTTATTAGTTAGCCTTGTTAACATTGTATCTGTTTTGAATTTTTATGCATACTATTGTAAACCGCTCCGAGCCTTCGGGGAGTGGTGGTCTATAAATGTGAAGCATAAGCATAAATAAATTGTGGACAGTGCGTCTCCACGCCTCCCGATGTGAGGCCAGGGTGGACCATTGTTGGTGGTCAATCTGGCCGAAGCCTGGGATGTTGTTTCAGGGAGACCTTATATCTCTTTTTTGGGGCGCCTCTCTTGCGCTGACCCATGGCAAGTTCACCATAGAGTAGTATCTTTGGGAGGCGGTGGTCCTCCATCCTAGAGACGTGCCCTGCAAAGCGCAGCTGTGTTCTCAATAGCATGGCCTCAACGCTGGTGATCCCTGCTTGCTCAAGGACGGCAACATTCGTCACATAGTCGGTCCAGAGTATATTTAGGATTGTGCAAAGACAGCGCTGATGAAAGCGTTCGAGGAGTCGTAGATGTTGGCAATAGGTGACCCATGTTTCAGACCCATAGAGGAGAATAGACAGTACAATAGCTCTGTACACACTGATTTTGGTGCTTTGCATCAGGTGCTTGTTGCTCCAGACTCTTTTGTGAAGCCTTCCGAATGCGCTCTATGCCTTTGCTAATCTGTGATCTATCTCTTTGTCAATCTTGGCGTCTGAAGAGATGATGCTTCCCAGGTAGGTGAACTGCTGAACGGATTTAAGCACAGATTCACCTATGCTGACGTGGGGGTGATGGTGTTCTTCCTGTGGTGCGGGCTGGTAGAGGACTTCCGTTTTCTTCAGGCTGACTTCCAGCCCAAACAGCCCTGCAGCTGCTGCAAAGCAGGATGTCAGGGGCTGCAGGGCTGCTTCTGAATGGGCGACAAGGGCAGCATCGTTGGCAAAAAGCAGCTCACGGACTAGATAGTTGAGAGTGTTAGCGCGAGCCCTCAGGCGGCTTCAGTTGAACAAGCTGCCATCCTTACAATAGTGTATATATATGCCGTCTTCTTCTTCGAGGTCTGCCGTATTCCTTTGGCGCATCATGCTGAAGAAGATTGTAAATAGGGTTGGTGCAAGAACACAAACTTGCTTCACTCCATGAGTTATGAGAAAGGGCTCCGAGAGAGCATCGCCGTATCTGACTTGACCTCGCTGGCCCTCATGTAACAGGGTAATCATTTTGAGGAATTTGGGGGGGACATCCTAGACGTTCCAGGATCTGCCACAGACCTTTTCTGCTCACAGTGTCGAAGGCTTTGGTGAGGTCGACAAGTGTGACATAGAGTCCTTTGTTCTGCTCTCTCCATTTCTCTTGCAGTTGTCTAAGGGCAGAAACCATGTATGTGGTGCTCCTATGAGCTCTGAAGCCACATTGGCTTTCCGGGAGAAGCTCTTCTGCAATGGCAAGAACTAATCTGTTCAGGAGTCTCCTTGCAAGGATTTTTCCAGCAACGGAGAGCAGTGTTATACCTCAATAGGGAGTTGTAGTTGCTGGGAGTTATAGTTCACCTACAAACAAAGAGCATTCTGAATCCCACCAACGATAGAATTGGGCCAAACTTCCCACACAGAACCCCCATGACCAACAGAAAACACTATATTTTCTGATGGTCTTTGGAGACCCCTTTGACACCCCCTCGCGACCCCCGCCAGGGGTCCCCACCCCCAAGTTGATAAACGCTGTGCTTTTTTAAAAGCTATGGGTTGGAAAGGTAGCGCACCCGCTCTGAACCTTGGTCCAACTTGGAAAACATTTCCCCCCTTTCCCTTTGCCAAGGTCAGGATGGGCTGTGATAACAGGAAGAAGCTCACATGGACAAAAGGATATTTCGTCCCCCCCCCCCTTTCCGAGTGCAGCTTTCCTATACGCCTATACAGAGGGACTTTGTTATTGAAAGTGTATGGCATTTCCTAGTCGGCATACTAGTGGCATGAGTCACAGAACCACATGAGCCGAGCGAAGGGCTCTGGCCTCTGAGAGGAGCCATTTGGGGGAAGCGCCTTGCGCTCGGCCTGGAAAGCTTCCCCCCTTCTCTCCGAAGACACATTCCCCATTCAGTACACAGGCATGCCTCCGAATCATGAATAGGACACAAGGCCCTTGGAAACGCCCCGGAGTGCACAACACCCAAGCAGTGTTTTTTCATACACCCACGTCCACGTGGAAAACAGACACAAATTCCCGTTTCTATCCCAAAAGGGTTGAAGTTGCCCATCTGAATCGCCCGTCTCCCCCAAATTCACCAAGTTGACACTTTTTCTCCGCCTCGTTCATTTCGTCTACAAGTTGTCTCGCAATCTGAGCATAATCTTATATTATGTAATAATTTCAATAATTTCAATATATTATAATGTCTATATATATACTATAATATAATCATTATATTAATACTAATAATATGTGATTATTTCTTGATATATTAATATGTTAATATTAATGATGTATAATATATAGTAAATATAGTAAACTAGCTTTGGAACCCGGCGGTGCCCGGGTTATTTGAAATGGGCTGAGGCCTAGGAAGCCTTACTGTCCATTCAGGCTGAGGCCTAGGAACCCTTGCTGTCCATTTGAGGCCTATGAACCCTTACTGTCTATTCAGGCTGAGGCCTAGGAAGCCTTACTGTCAATGCAGGCTGAGGCCTAGGAAGCCTTACTGTCAATGCAGGCTGAGGCCTAGGAAGCCTTACTGTCAATTGAGGCTGAGGCCTAGGAAGCCTTACTGTCAATGCAGGCTGAGGCCTAGGAAGCCTTACTGTCAATTGAGGCTGAGGTATAGGAACCCTTACTGTCAATACAGGCTGAGGCCTAGGAAGCCTTACTGTCAATTGAGGCTGAGGCCTAGGAAGCCTTACTGTCCATTCAGGCTGAGGCCTAGGAACCCTTGCTGTCCATTTGAGGCCTATGAACCCTTACTGTCTATTCAGGCTGAGGCCTAGGAAGCCTTACTGTCAATTGAGGCTGAGGCCTAGGAAGCCTTACTGTCAATTGAGGCTGAGGCCTAGGAAGCCTTACTGTCAATGCAGGCTGAGGCCTAGGAAGCCTTACTGTCAATTGAGGCTGAGGCCTAGGAAGCCTTACTGTCAATTGAGGCTGAGGCCTAGGAACCCTTACTGTCGATGCAGGCTGAGGCCTAGGAAGCCTTACTGTCAATTGAGGCTGAGGCCTAGGAAGCCTTACTGTCAATTGAGGCTGAGGCCTAGGAAGCCTTACTGTCAATGCAGGCTGAGGCCTAGGAAGCCTTACTGTCAATTGAGGCTGAGGCTGAGGCCTAGGAAGCCTTACTGTCAATTGAGGCTGAGGTATAGGAACCCTTACTGTCAATGCAGGCTGAGGCCTAGGAAGCCTTACTGTCAATTCTGGTTGAGGCCTAGGAAGCTTTAATGTCCATTCAGGCTGAGGCCTAGGAAGCCATACTGTCAATTCAGGCTGAGGCCTAGGAAGCTTTAATGTCCATTCAGGCTGAGGCCTAGGAAGCCATACTGTCCATTCAGGCTGAGGCCTAGGAACCCTTACTGTCAATTTAGGCTGAGGCCTAGGAAGCCTTACTGTTAATTTAGGCTGAGGCCTAGTAAGCCGTACTGTCAATTGAGGCTGTGGCATAAGAAGCCTGACTGTCTATTCAGGCTGAGGCCTAGGAAGCCTTACTGTCAATTCAGGCTGAGGCCTGTTGGGAAAATTGGTGTTTTCACCTTTGGCTGGAAGGATGTATGTCTATTTTTGGGCCTAGCTTGTAATGCTAGTAATGCTCTCAGTACATCAGCAAACCCTCTCTCTGTAGTGAAATCCTATTGGGAAATGAACATTCCATTGCCAACGGAAAAACTGTCTGGTGCCTTAGAGTGTAGGAGTTTTGTGGCTGGCCAATGAGAGTCCTTTATGCAAATAATCCCACAGTGGCAACCAATTGAAAAGCTGCCACATATTCCTCCGCACCTCCCGCCCTCCATACCTCCCGCCGCAAAGACTGACTTTTATTATATACATAGATAGATAGATGGATGGATAGATAGATAAATAATGTAGATTAGAATGTAGTTCAGACTTTAGGTGCGGCCCTCCATAAAATGTTTTGGTTCTCGTGTGGCCCCTTGGAAAAAAGAATTGCCCACCCCTGCCCCAGAACAACAAAAAGGTGGGGAACCTTTACGAAAGGGAACCTTTCCCCAATTGCTCCGAGTGCCCCGCAGCTTTTGTGAATGTGTTGATGGGCCCTTGCAGACGGGGGGGCCTTGCGGGCATTTTTGGTGCCAGCGGTCTTGCCTCCTGGCTCACAGAGGCGCTGTACAACGCCATGCCAAGCTACAGGCGTAGGTTCACATCCAACGAGCCCTTTCACAGCAGAGGCCTCTTTCGCAGTTATTTTGCTTTTTAAAAAATGTTGCAATAGTCCTGGCTGTGTTTGGATAATGTGCCTTGTTTATTTACTGCGGGTATGAGTTTCTGCCCTGTAGCAGCAGCTCTGTTTTCTTTTCTTCTCAACATACGCTGCCTGCTATAACATGAGGCCCAGAGAAAGGGGAGCTGGCCGGAGCCATCTGTTTCATTCCCAAAGCATGCCCAACATGGAGCCTGGTTATGGCTTGAAGCTTCAGAGGCGAGAGAAAGGTCTTGAAATAAGTGTTTAAATTCCAATTCTGCCTTACAATAGATTACCGCAACGCGCTCTACGTGGGGCTGCCTTTGAAGACAGTTCGGAAATTACAAGTAGTCCAACGGGCGGCAGCCAGACTACTAACTGGAGCATACCACCCCCCTGTTGTGTCAGCTCCACTGGCTGCCTGTCCAATTCCGGGCTCAATTCAAAGTGCTGGTGTTGACCTTTAAAGCTCTATACCAGGGGTGCTCAGAATGGTGATCGGGATCACCAGGGGGATCTTCGGGCCTCATCCTGGTGATCTTCAGGCCCCTGACCAGGTTTTTTTGCTGTTGGTCCTCTTCACGCGCCCCTGCACGCTGCAAAGAAGTCCTCCGTCGTTGCTCCTCCCCGCTCCCTGCTCGCATGCCGCCTCCAAAAGCTCCAGAGTCCAAGAGGCAGAATGGGCCCCCTCTTTTGGATTCCTCCCCCTCCCTCCGTCCTTCTCCAGCCACTCAGTCGTAGGAGACCAAAGCGGGCGGGCCTGGATGACGCGATGCATGGCTGGCCCCGCGCGCATGCGCAGAAGAGCCCATTCTGCCTCTCGGACTTCTCGTGAGCTCTTGGAGGCGGCACGCATGCTGGCGGCGTGGAAATAGGAGCAACAACGGAGGAGGAGGAGAAGGACACTTTGGGGTCATTTCCTTACCGCATCTCAAAGGTCGGTCTTTTTACTTTGGGGTGGGTGCTTGATTGTTCTGTGGCATGTCTCTTTGTTTATTTTTAATGTTTAAAAATGGCCTTTTAGCTCCAAAGCCTCTCTGCTTGCTTTGTTCCTTGAGAAATATATGTTGGGGAATATGGAAATGTGGGAGAAATGGGGTGGTTGGATGTATTTTTGCATGCCCCTTTGTTTACCTTGCTGAGTACTAAATGGCCTTGCAGTTCAAAAGCCTCTCTTCTTACTTTCTGGCTGATAATATTTGTGGTAATATGGCAGTGTGGGAGAAATGGGGTAGTTGGATGTATTTTTATGCTCTGTTTTATATTGTTGTTATTAAATTGAAATGTTGATGTTTTATAACTTCATTTTATGTAAACTGCCCCGAGCCTGCTGGAAGGAGCGGGACATAAAAATGAATAATAAATATAAATACAGTAAATAAATAAGAAAATAGTTATACATTTTACATTTCTGGGCAGGTGATCTTTGGGACTTGGTTCTTTAATCAGTAGCTCCCATGCTGAAAAAGTACGAGCACCCCTGCTCTATACGGTTCTGGCCCAGCTTACTTGTCCGAACGCATCTGCCGCTACGTCCCACCTCGTACTTTAAGATCATCCGGGGAGGCCCTGCTCTCGCTCCCGCCAGCTTCCCAGGTGCGGCTGGTGGGAACGAGGAGAGGGCCTTCTCGGTGGTGGCCCCGTCTGTGGAATGCGCTCCCTAGCGACATACGATCAATTCCATCCCTCCTGACATTCAGGAAAAGTGAAAGCCTGGATGTGGGACCAGGCGTTCGCATAGTAGCACAGGACACCACTTTAGTAGTTTTAATGGAAAGCTGGTGAATAGGGCTCAATGCTTTTATGGACGGAACACTGTTTTTAACATAGGTGAATGCATAGGATGTGTGAATATAATTGTATTTTAATGTATTTTAGTGTCGAATGCTGGAGGGTTTTATATTGTGTTTTATACTGCGATTGTGATGTAGGCATCAAATTATGCCTTTTGGAAGCCGCTCTGAGTCCCCCCTCCCTCGGGGGTTGAGAAGAGCGGGGCAAAATGCCATAAATAAATAAATAAAATAAATAAATTACAATGAAAATCGCGCTTCGAAAGGTAACTTCTTTGCTCATTTACCAAGCTTTGAATACTAAATTTGGGGGAAATTACCTTTCGGTTTTACAACACATTGTATCAGGGAGAAAGGTAGTCTGCAGCAGTGTTTCCCAACCTTTTTGGAGCCATGGCACACTTTTTACATTTGCAAAATCCTGGGGCACACCACCAACCAAAATGACACAAAATGACACTCTAACACAGTCATACATATAGTTAATATGTTTTTAAATGTATTTATACACTCAGTGTGAAACCTGGGCCTGTTTCGATGAACACAACATAGATATCCTGGCAGGAATGGCAGAAAAACACAAACTTCCCACACAGAACTCCCATAACCAAGAGAAAATGCTATAAGAGTTTGGTGCGCATTGACCTTGGGTTTTGGAGTTGTAGTTCACCTATATCCAGAGAGCACTGTGGACTGAAACAATGTTGGATCAGGACCAAACTTGGCATGAATACTCAATATGCCCAAATATGAACGCAGTTGAAGTTCAGGGGAAATAGACCTTGACTTTTGGGAGTTTTGGTTGCTGGGATTTATAGTTCCCCTACAATCAAAGAGCATTCTGAGCCCCACCAATGATAGAACTGGGCCAAACTTCCCACACAGAACCCCCAGAGGCAAGAGGAGGTCTCTACTTGGGGAAAGGGAGGCGGGCCTTCCCAATGCATGGAGAGGGAGAGACCAAGTAGACAATGGGTGGGGTGGGGGGTGTTTGTAATTTTGTACCTTTATCGAGGGAGGTTTCTTAGGGTTTTTGTACTTCAACACACTAGACTCCCCCCCCCCCCTTCCTGGAGGTTCCAATTTCCCACGGCACTACTGATGATCGCTCACGGCACACTAGTGTGCCCCGGCACACTGGTTGGGAAACACTGGTCTACAGCGTTTTGTGTGCCAAGTTTGGTTCAATTCCATCATTGGTTGAGTTCAGAATGCTCTTTGATTGTAGGTTAACTGTAAATCCCAGCAACTACAACTCCCAAAGGACAAAATCTCTATCTCCCCCCCCCCCCCCCTTACAAAGTATTCAAATTTGGACATATTAGGTATTTGTAACCAAATTTGGTCCAGTGAATAAAAACACATCCTGTTTATCAAATATTTACATTTCAATACATAACAGTAACAAAATTAGAGTTTGTGAAGTTGCAACAAAATAATGTTATGGTTGGGGGTCACCATAACATGAGGAGCTGTATTAAGGGGTCGTTGTATTAGGAAGGTTGGGAACCACTGGCCTAGGTGGTGATGACACAAACCACAGGGCATTGGTGTGCATTACAGCAGTGTTTCCCAACCGCTGTGACACAGCACAGTAGTGTGCCGTGACGGACTTCCTGCTGTGCTGCGAGAAAAGCTCTCTGCCCCCCCTTCCTTCCCCCCTCCTCCTGCCGAACTCCTGCTGCTTGGGGGAGGAGGAGGAAGGGCCGGGCGGCAGTGAAGAAAAAGAAGAAGGGACCGGGGCGCCGCCTCCTTCGGCCTTTTCCCCAACCAGCCTCCAATCCGCCATGACTCCCGCCCCTTGCTTGCAGAAGCTGCGCGGAGGAGCCCCGCCCACTGAAGCCCGTTCACCACTCATGCTCCTCCTCCATGCAGCTTCAGCGAGCAAGGGGCGGGAGTCATGGCGGAGAGCGGCGGCAGGGGCCATGACTCCCACCGCTCACTCGCACTGTCCCCTCAAGGCTGGAGAAGCTGTGGGAGAGCTGAAGCCGGGGGGGAGGGGCATGGCACGGCCTGGCTCCACCCCCTCCCCCCCGGCTTCAGCTCTCCCACAGCTTCTCCAAACTCGAGGGGGCAGTGCCAAGCCAGCATTGAGATGCCTCTGCCATCGCTGGGTTGGCACTGCACCCTCAAGGCTGGAGAAGCTGTGGGAGGGCTGAAGCCGTGTGGAGGGGGCGGGGCATGGCGAGGCCTGGCTCCACCCCCTCCCCCAGCTTCTCCAGCCTTGAGGGGGCAGTGCCAAGCCAGCATTGCGCTGGCTCTGCCACCGCTGGCTTGGCACTGCCCCAAGGCTGGAGACGCTGTGGGAGAGCTGAAGCCAGGGGAAGGGGCGGGGCATGGCGTGGCCTGCCTCCTCCCCCTCCCCCAGCTTAAGCTCTCCCACAGCTTCTCCAGCCTTAAGGGGTCAGTGCAAAGCAGCATTGTGCTGGCGCTGCCACCACTGGCTTGGCACTGCCCCCTCAAGGCTGGAGAAGCTGTGGGAGAGCTGAAGCCGGGGGAGGGGGCAGGGCATGGCGCAGCCTGGCTCCGCCCCCTCCCCCCAGCTTCGGCACTCCCAGCAGCTTTTCCAGCCTTGAGGGGACAGTGCCAAGCCAGCATTGTGCTGGCTTTGCCACCACTGGCTTTGCACTGCCCCCTCAAGGCTGGAGAAGCTGTGGGAGAGCTGAAGCTGGGGGGAGGGGGTGGGGTATGATGTGGCTGGCTCCGCCCCCTCCCCCCGGCTTCAGCTCTCCCACAACTTCTCCAGCCGTGAAGGGACACTGCCAAGGCAGCATTGTGCTGGCTCTGCCACTGCTGGCTTGGCACTGCCCCCTCAAGGCTGGAGAAGCTGTGGGAAAGCTGAAGCCAGGGGGAGGGGGCGGGGCATGGCATGGCTCCTCCCCCGGCTTGGCACTCCCAGCAGCTGCTCCCAGCAGGCCACCATCCCCCAGCCGTTCTTTACTGTGTTAGAGTGTCATTTCGTGTCATTTTGGTTGGTGGTGTGCCCCCGGATTTTTTTAATGTTAAAAAAGGTTGGGAAACACTGCATTAAGGGCTTTTGCACGCTTTCATGGGCCTTTGTTGTTTAACAGCTCGGTGCAGAGTTTGCTATTATTCACCTTTTTCCATACCCGCTTGTGGAACCTCTGCCCGCGCAAGCCACATTGTCCTCTTTTCAATTAAGGAACGCATAAACAGCACTACTTCAGCAAGCCATTTGAAATAAAGACTCGACCACACAACGCTACCATGAACACATTTACTGCAAGTAGCTCTATGGAAAGCCAATTCAGATAAATATAAACACTATACAGAGCTTCAAGCCAGTCTCCCAAAACTGCAAATGTGCTGCGTTTTACCATGAAAAACAATGTACCGATATTTACAATGGAAGACACAGCCGGATCAATCAGCTCAAACTTCGAAACAGATCAGTGAAACAGAAATAGCAAATATAATGAACAGTTTCAACCATATATGTTTTAGTTTGTACAGACAAGAACTGTCCAATCTCAAATTAAGATTTACAGGACAAACATTGTTCCATCATTGGTTTTTTTCTGTATTATACAGCAGCATAAAACGAGTGGCTGGAAGGTCGCCCACGTAGTGATATGTTTTACATCGTTGGAAAAATGGTCTTCCAGCACAATACTGAATAAGTTAGTTGCTGTAAACTAAGACAAAAAAGATTGCATATTTATAATGCTGTACCTGTTAAAGTATTTTGTACCAGTAGAGTCGAGGTTGCCCATTTGCTCATGTATTCAGCATTTGTAAAATCAGTGCTGTGTATCGTACCGCGGCAGCCTCGGGATCTAATACGTAAAGAATGTACGATTCGTTAAACCTTTTTTTTCACAATTGAGATTTCGAACGATCGCCCAAATTTCATTTGCTTTAAATAAAAAATATGTAAACCTTTTTTTTATTTTTCCAAAAAAAAAAAAGGCAAGTACCTATTGCATTGTTAATTTTACAGAGTCCAAAAACAAAAACGTACATGGCAAGACAGTATCGTGGTCTTAAAAAAGTGGTCATGTATTTAAGTTAAAATCTGTGTAGCAGCAACTAGTTAACCGTATTCTTGAAAACCTTGCTTTTCGAGATTCAGAGACTTATCTGTGCTTTTAAACCCTGCAGCATATATATATTTAAATATATATATATATATATGTATAGACCTCTATATATATATTCTTTCTAATAACTGGGCTCCCGACATAAATTCAGAGATATCGACTATCTTTGCCAAACGTTATCTATATCATTGCGTGAGATGTAGATCAGGGGTGCCCATTAGGTAGCTCGTGAGCTACTAGTAGATCTTCGGCCCTCTTCCAGGTGATCTTTGGGCCTCACCAGCCGGATGGGGCACTCCTGCTGCTGGCTTCCGCTCTTGCGGTGCTTCTTTTGCCTGCGGGGTATTGCAGGAAGAAGGAAGCACGAGGGGGGGGGGCATCTGGAGGGACTGCCCTGCCTCTCTCTCGTCCAGAAGCTGCTGTGCAGCCTCCGTTGCCGGCGAGACAGGCAGGGCGGAGTGCTCCCTCTGGATGCCCCGCCTCGTGCTTTCTCCTTCCTGCAATGCCCCGCAGGCGGTGCTTCTTTCACCTGCGGGGTATTGCAGGAAGAAGGAAGCACGAGGGGGGGCATCTGGAGGGACTGCCCTGCCTCTCTCTCGTCCAGAAGCTGCCGTGCAGCCTCCGTTGCCGGCGAGACAGGCAGGGCGGAGTGCTCCCTCTGGATGCCCCGCCTCGTGCTTTCTCCTTCCTGCAATGCCCCACAGGCGGTGCTTCTTTCACCTGCGGGGCATTACAGGAAGAAGGAAGCACGAGGCGGGCCTCTGGAGGGACTGCCCTGCCTCTCTCGTCCAGAAGCTGCTGTGCAGCCTCCGTGCCGGCGAGACAGGCAGGGCGGAGTGCTCCCTCTGGATGCCCCGCCTCGTGCTTTCTCCTTCCTGCAATGCCCCACAGGCGGTGCTTCTTTCACCTGCGGGGCATTGCAGGAAGAAGGAAGCACGAGGGGGGCATCTGGAGGACTGCCCTGCCTCTCTCGTCCAGAAGCTGCCGTGCAGCCTCCGTTGCCGGCGAGACAGGCAGGGTGGAGTGCTCCCTCTGGATGCCCCGCCTCGTGCTTTCTCCTTCCTGCAATGCCCCGCAGGCGGTGCTTCTTTCACCTGCGGGGCATTACAGGAAGAAGGAAGCACGAGGCGGGGCCTCTGGAGGGAGCGCCTGCCTCTCTCTCGTCCAGAAGCAGCTGTGCAGCCTCCGTTGCCGGCGAGACAGGCAGGGCGGAGCACTCCCTCTGGATGCCCCACCTCGTGCTTTCTCCTTCCTGCAATGCCCCGCAGGCGGAAGAAGCGCTGCGCGGGTGGAAAACAACAACAGGAGCATACGGGAGCGCACAGCGGCGGCGGGAGGTAGATCTTTTGGACTTGGTTGCTTTAAGAGTAGCTCGCATGCTGAAAAAGTGTGAGCACCCCTGATGTAGATTATTAAGTTTAACCAAAATAGATTCCAATGCACAGTAATGACATCAAAACTTGACGGCAGGATCTAATTGGTTATGTGTTGTGCAGGACCTTTTTTTAATTGGTTGGAAAAGGTGAGGCAACCCTTAACTCCATACTTGTACAAGATGCAAGGTAGAGGAATACCAGCTGTGTGGTGCCTGAGGATTTTGTGTAACACTCTCAACCCCTTTCAGTCATCAGTGCTTCTAATTGATTAGTATATAGACTATTCGTACCGAGAACTAGTGTCATGCTCTTTAATGACCTAAGTGAGGCACCTGGCTTTGGACAAGCATTTCCAATTGCCAATATTCCCAAACAAAATAAAGAAAAGGAAAAGCCGCTCCCTTCCCCACAACAGGCATAATCAGAAGAGAATATTAGTAATGCTTTTTCTAAGTCTGAAGACCAAAAAGGTGGCTCCAAATCAAACTGATTTTCCTTTTAAGATTCTCTCTAGGAAAGCTCTATAGCACACCAACGTCATAACGCAAGGGTAACACGCAGTTCAAGAGTCTGCCCTTTTGTGAACTCATTTCGTTTTTTTAAAAAAATTCTCCAAAATCTATCATCCATGGAAACTGCTATACAGGGAGATGAGATTATTATTATTATTTTAACTATCATTATGATACAACCGGATCTTCAGATCGACCTTTACATTCCAGATATTCTCAGCGACAATCGTAAATTTTAAAGAGGATTGTACAAAAAGAAAAGAAAAGAAAATCTCTCGTACCGTAAAGTGAAATGCAGCAAAACAAAAGAGAGGTCTTGATTTAGTATTCTCTCTCTCTCTCTCTCTTTCTTTCTCCCACAGAGCATAATGCTGCTCTTTCTGCTGGTGGAGTCGCATCAGAACCTGCGCATGCGTCAGCCTGGGAGGAGGGGGCGTGAGGCATGAGGGAAGGAGAGGCTGCAGCCCCGTCCTGTACACATTTATTCCCCTGGGATTCAATCCCAATATATTTCCAGGGATGCTTGTCCTCGTGCCACCGGACAGGATGGAGGACTCCCTTTGTCTGGTTCTAATTTTTGAAAGGGGAAACAGAAGAGGAGAGAGGACCCGCCACCCATCATTCAAACTGGTCTTTGGCAGTTTGCTCAAGCAGCTGCGGTTCTCAAAGCAGTGGCTGATGGAGCAAAGGATGGCGCTGCTTTGTGAAGAGGACCGCAGACGCCGAGGAGTGGAGCAGGTGGCAGGAAGGGGAGCCGGTCCTCCTTGGGGAAGGATGAGCCATGGCTTTGCCTATGGGGCATGCAAGAGGACAGGGAGGCCCTGGGAGGAGCATGCAGCAGGGCTAGGGAGTTAAGAGGAAAGACACCCACCCACTGCGTATGCAGAAGACAATGTCAGCGGGGAGGGCTGTGTGTTCTGCAGACCTCTCGTCCTGAAAATGTGACCCACAGAGCAGCACGTCTCACAATTGTCACCTGTTGTTCCCATTCTTCCATATGGGTTTAGGACTGTCAAAAAAAAAACACCCCACCCTACCCCACAACCTTTCTAAAACATTTAAGCGATCACTTCAAGTACTAGGAAAGCAAACCCTGTACTACGTTGATTCTTGGGCAGCGAGTGACTTCCTCAAACAGAAACTGAGTTGGGGGGGGGGGATAGGGGGGTGTAGGCATAGCCCAGGACACAATTAATCCTAACCCTGGGAGTGGGGGCACTGAGAGAGAAGCCTGTTGTCATCAAAACTCATCTATGACAAAAGTTCATTCAGATCAGCACAACGGTCGACTCAACTGCCACTCCATGAAAAATCATTCCCAGCAATGTTGTGTCCATGTTCTGTGCCGGTCGAAGCGGACAGAGTTGGCTGGAGATGGGCTCTGCTTCCAAAAGCACCACATAGTGATGGAGATACCAGCTGGAAAGCCTGCTCTTCTCACAATCGTTTCCATGGCGATGCCATCAGTCTAGGGAAAGAAAAATACATGTATTTTAATACAAGCAAAATAGGAGGAGAAAGATGCATCTCCTTTAAAAGTATCGCTAGGCGTCTGTTAACTTTCATTCATTCATCCCAGGAATAATTTAGGAGTTATGGGACTCCTCAGAGAGAAGAGTTTACAATGAAACCATTTCACATTCTGCATCATCAAACATCCTCTGATATACCATGTGTTATTTGTATAGTCACAACTACAGAGAAACAAGTAAAGGTAGTCTACATCAGTGTTTTTCAACCTTTTTTGAGCCGCTGCACACTTTCTGCATTTACAAAATCCTGGGGCACACCACCGACCAAAATGACACAAAATGACACTCTTAACACAGTGATACATATAGTTAATATGTTTTTAAATGTATTTATACACTCAGAGTGAAACCTGGGCCTGTTTTGATGAACACACCATAGATAACCTGGCAGGAATGGCAGAAAGACACACACGAAGGTCTTGCTGTCAGTCATGGGAAAACTTTGGCCCTCTGGGTGCTTTGGACTTCAACTCCCACCATTCCTAACAGCCCGAGGCCCTTTCCTGCTTAAGTGGCTGGGGGGGGGGGGGGGGAAGGGCCTGAGGCTGCTAGGAATGGTGGGAGTTGGGAGTCCAAAACACCTGGAAAGTCCACGTTTGCCCATGCCATCTTTTGATTCCATCGCCACATCTATCTTCAGCCTCAGGCGGCTTGAATATATGTGATTATCTACGTGATTTTCTACCTTGTTGCTATGATTATGGTGCTGCTTCTTTAAATTGTCTGCAAACTGACTGTGTTATTGTGAGGATCCCGGAACTGACATTGGATAACATCGTGCGGATACACTTTGTTTTTTGCACTCACTTCTGTGATTTCATCAAATATCGCGAGTTTTCCGTAGAGGAGCGCTCCGTGAACTCGCTACTTCCTGGTTCGCAACTCCTCCGCTCTCTGTGGCAACCACGCCGAACTACCTTATGTAAGACTTTTGATTTTCTCCAGCAGGATTGGGTACTTTGAATGTATGATTAATTGTGCATTTTGTACTGTGATGTAGCGGCGCTCCTTTAATAAGTAACGGTATTAGAGGTTTCAATTTCCCACGGCGCACCGGATGATCGCCCACGGCGAACTACTTGGGAAACACTGGTCTACATGCACGCTCCCTACATTCAACGAATGGTGATCAAGAAAGAAAAACTGAAGACTCACACAGATGCGGACATTTAAAAAGTGTTGCTCAAGTAATTGAGATCTTATCAAGTATGCATAGGAAGGTTACAGTAATCTATATTCTCTGTACTATAATATTTATTTAAATGCATCCCATTAAAACACACACACATATATGGGTCAATGTGTGGTTTGTTTCTCTCTAGTACGATCATAGCTGTGGCAACATTTTCAATATGTAAAACCACGATGAAAACAGACATTGTTAGTATTGAAGAGGAATTATTTCCAAAAAGAGTAGCCATTCAATTGCTGACTTTAAAAAATCCAATCAAGCCCTTAGACCAGTCCTTCTCAACCAGTGTGCCGTGGCACACTAGTGTGCCGTGACGGAGCTCCTGCTGTGCCGCGAGAAAAGCTCTCTGCCCCCCTTCCTGCCGAACTCCTGCTGCTTGGGGGAGGAGGAGGAAGGGCCGGGCACTGGCGAAGAAAAAGAAGAAGGGGCCGGGGCGCTGCCTCCTTCGGCTGTTTCCCCAGCCAGCCTCCAATCCGCCATGACTCCCACCATGACTCTCGCCCCTCGCTTGCTGAAGCCGCGTGGAGGAGGAGTCCCGCCCACTGAATCCCGTTCACCGCTCATGCTCCTCCTCTGTAGGAGAGCTGAAGCTGGGGGGAGGGGGAGGGGCATGGTGCGGCCTGTAGGTGAGCTGAAGCTGAGGGGAGGGGGCGGGGCATGGCGCGGCCTGGCTCTGCCCCCTCCCCCAGCTTCGGCACTCCCAGCAGCTGCTCCAGCCTTGAGGGGACAGTGCCAAGCCAGCATTGTGCTGGCTCTGGCACCGCTGGCTTGGCACTGCCCCCTCAAGGCTGGAGCAGCTGCTGGGAGAGGTGAAGCCGGGGTTAGGAGGCGGGGCATGCCGCAGCCTGGCTCCGCCCCCTCCCCGGCTTTGGCACTCCCAGCAGCTGCTCCCAGCAGGCCACCAACCCTCAACTGTTCTTTACTGTGTTAGAATGTCATTTTGTGTCATTTTGGTTGGTGGTGTGCCCCCGGATTTTTTAATGTTAAAAGTGTGCCACGGCTCAAAAGAAGTTGGGAAACACTGCCTTAGACAAATACGATAGGAATTCAAGGGACGTGGAACATTCCAATCTAGAACAAACCCCCATGTGACAGTTTGATCAATGCCATTTTTATGGTGGGGAGGAATCACATGTAATGTACTGGTGAATTAGTAAAGTGGAGCAAGGTGTGGACAATATGCAAAGTAAAGTTATAGGTTTCGTCAACTCGGGGTTGGCGCGCTCATTTCCATTTCCAGCATTTTCCATAGACACCTCCAAGGTCATGTGGCTCCCCACTCCTTGGATTTGAACTGCTGACCTTTTGGTCAGCAAGTTCAGCAGTTTAACCCCCTGTACCACCAGGGGCAGGCCCGGATTACCCATAAGGCCAACCTAGGCCATGGCCTTGGGGCGCAGATCATGGACCAAAAAAAAATGTTGAAACAAATAAAAACGTCAAAAATGCACGTGTGCACGCACTCACGAACACAAAGGGGTGGAAAGTTCTATTGAAAAGGCAGGCGTGCACGCTCATGCGTCCCCTTGCCGGAAGTTATTGCCCCCCCTCTCTCCTTCCTCCTCCTTTTGCCCCCGGCCCTCTCTTGTTCTGAATTGTACATAGAGAGAAAGAGAGCACGTGCCAAGCAACCCTCACAACCGTCCTCTTTCTTTTCTCCCCCCTCCCCCCCTCTGGTGGGCGGAGCTTGAGATGGAACAAACGTTGGTCCCACCCCCTTCCACTCCTCCTCCTCCCTCCTGGGGCTTCCCGGTAGGACAGGAGGGCTCTCTCTCTCCTATCTCCAATTTCCCACGGCACACCTGATGATTGCCCACGGCACACTAGTGTGCCACGGCACACTAGTTGGAAAACACTGTTCTACAGAGCCTCCGCCACAGGTCAAAAAAAATAATAGAAAACTGACACTTTATTTTCCTGGGCAGCTACAGGAAAACACCTGAAAACAAGATGCAGAACCCCACCCCCCTCCACACACTCACGCCAGGAAAACAAAACCAGAAATGGGCCTCCAGGTTCATTTTCAAACATGTTTCCGTGCATTTTGAGGTCTGGTGTGGCTTATAGTTAGTCCTGGGGGCAAAAAAGCTGGAAGTTGCTTATCCTTAAATCAGAAGATCAAAGCAAACTACAGTAGTTAATATTTCCATGGGAAAGAAGCCTTTCTTTCTTCGTTCTCCTATTGATGCTGATAACTCTAAATCCCCCTCTTTTTTATTTTAAGGGAGAAAACTTGCTTAGAGCAGAGCAGTCATGTTATGAAGCAGAGCAAACACACAAAATTAAAAAAAAACTTCAAACACTCAGCATCTCTATAAATGCCGGTTCAACAGTAAACACACCCCAATACATCCCTTGCACTCCCTAAACCAGTGTTTCCCAACCACTGTGCTGGGGCACACTAGTGTGCCGTGAGCGATCATCAGTTGTGCCGTGGGAAATTGGAACCTCCAGGAGGGGAGGGGGGAGAGTCTAGTGTGTTGAAGTATAAAAACCCTAAGAAACCTACCTCAATAAAGGCACAAAATTACAAACACCCCCCTCCCCACCCGTTGTCTACTTGGTCTCTCCCTCTCCATGCATTGGGAAGGC
Organism: Anolis apletophallus; assembly: GCA_030556195.1. Classification (NCBI taxonomy): domain Eukaryota; kingdom Metazoa; phylum Chordata; class Lepidosauria; order Squamata; family Anolidae; genus Anolis; species Anolis apletophallus. The sequence goes on from JARBWK010000016.1 coordinate 41,218,390, forward strand.
CCGCCTCCCTTTCCCCAAGCAGAGACCTCCTCTTGCCCCCCCCCCTCGGGCCTAATGCCGGATGGTTCAGTCCAGCATCAGCCCTGCCCCTCCCCTCCCTCCTCCCCGGTGCGCTCGAAACCGCTCTCGGCCTCCCTCCGGCTCTCTGGCCGCCGCTGCCTTCCTTCCTGCCTGCTTCGCCAGCCCCGAGATGCCCACCCGGCCTGCCCTGCTGACCCCCAAGGAGCTACGCAGGTGGTGAGTGAGGCTCCTGCTCCCCACGACCCCAATTCAAGCCTGGCAGGGAGGGAGGGGGCAACCTAAGTGAGAGAGGGACTGCTGGTCTTTCGAGCCCTCCCCCCCTCCAGAAACTGTAACTCCCAAATGTAAAGGTCTATTTTCCCCAAACTCCATCTGTCTTCACATTTGGGCATATTGAGTATTCATGCCAAGTTTGGTCCTGATCCAACATTGTTTCAGTCCACAGTGCTCTCTGGATATAGGTGAACTACAACTCCAAAACTCAAGGTCAATGCCCACCAAACTCTTACAGTATTTTCTCTTGGTTATGAGAGTTCTGTGTGGGACGTTTGTGTCTTTCTGCCATTCCTGCCAGGATATCTATGTTGTGTTCATCGAAATAGGCCCAGGTTTCACACTGAGGGTATAAATACATTTAAAAACATGTTAACTATATGTATTACTGTGTTAAGAGTGTCATTTGGGTTGGTGGTGTGCCCCAGGATTTTGCAAATGTAAAAAGTGTGCCGCGGCTCAAAAAAGGTTGGGAAACACTGCCCTAAACAGCATTCACTTCAACAGCATTATCTATAAGCTCTGGACAAGCCCTTGAACAGAAGACTGGAGAAAGTTTCATTCATCCAAGGTTTGATGGAACACAAACTACCCTGCAAACAATGACAAACAAGCTGACCATGTGCTGAATCTATGGCATGTGGTTATAATCAGAACAGTAAAAAGTGGGAGACGCCTGTACTTACAGCAACCTTTTGTAAGGAATCATATAAACCCGAGTATTTTCCCGATAGTCAACCACCTCAGGAATTGAACAGAATCCCTACATTACATTCAAGAGTTAACAAAAGCATACCTTATTATTATTATTATCATTATTTCAATACAGCGTGAAAGAGATGTAGACTAAGTACTTTGGAATTTGCCAGATCACCAGTTCAACCTAAAGCCTAGTTTAGACTTTGGCTCCCTGAAAACAACTTTTGTTGTGTCAGTCTTAGAAGGGTGCCATCCCATTCATGTTGGCAATAATTTGATTTTTAATTGAACACATACTCGTATTTAAATATAAGGACACCTACGCCTCTTCCAAAGAGAGGAAGGAAATTAGCCTTCAGGAATTCATGCAAACATTTCTAATAAAGTCCAATGCATTACCTAATAAAATGCCACACCGATGCAGAAACTTCAACTCCCAAGTACTTTGTTTCAGCACCAATGAAAATATGTTGCTGCAAAAGATCCCCTCTTCACACATATACCCTACACCAGTGTTATTCAACCTTTTTAAAGATAACCCTGCATAGTAAACATTCCAAAGTGAGACTTTCAAAATTCATTATAATGATGTTGAGGAGCATTGATCTTAACAAGGACTTCTTAGGGAAATTCTGAAGCATCGACAGGATTTCCTCAAAATACTAGTCTTTTTATAAAAAGCGCCACCTAGCCCCTCACCCCATTCAACACATTCTGATCAACAGGACCGCACTCCATGTTATTTTCGCTCATACTGAAATTCTCAGCCAATCGAGTCAGTTCTCATCCTGATTTTCCATTAGTTTAGAGATTGTAGTAACACCTTAGATGTGTATAAACCTTTCTGCACCGTTATCTTGGAAAACTGGTGCTGGTGACCTATATATTATTTTAGTAAAACCCAGGGGAAGAAATCACTCTCTTATCTTCACAGCTGTGAATACCTTGAAAAACAGTTCCCTAAGCATGTTCTCCTAAGCAAAGCTTTGTAAAAAGTTGTCAGAAAAGGCCCCAGCAGGCCAGCTTGCTATATCTTTGGATGACTTTCATGCCAGAAAAGCTGCTGGACTTAAAGGAACCACAAAGCAGAGAGCTGCACTGCCAGAAAGATGCAACACAAGACTGAATGTAGAAGATGCTACAATCCAGTGAGTAATCACACCACAGAGGTAGGAAAGAATTGAAAAACAGTATGAGCTTTGGGTAGGCAAGCACAGGAGACCAGGGGACTGCAATGGCTTTTTAGGACAGTGTTTCCCAACCTTTATTGAGCCGTGGCACATTTTTTACATTTACAAAATCCTGGGGCACACCACCAACCAAAATGACACAAAATGACACTCTGACACAGTAATACATATCTATATATATAAAAATCGAGTGGTCCTGGGTTGTCCGTTATGCACGGCCAAACTATACGCCCCACTAACACAAATCCCACGAAACACATTCCCCCAGACCACGAGGTACATACATAGCACAAAAAAACCCATCTCCCTACCTTCCAACCCCCCCAAAAACAGCCCCCCCAAACCCCCCATTGCCTCCCGTTCTGCGCTGGCCGCGAGCGCTGGAAAGAGGGAGAACAATTGCGCAGGCACACTCCGATCCCCCCTCCCAACCCCCCTACCCATCCAGTCACCCTCTCTCCCCACTCACCGGGACCTTCGCAGCCACACCGGCGGCGCCCTAACCGCCTCCTCGCCATCCTCGCCCGTGCCCGCACATCCCCGGTCCCAGAGCAGCTCTGGGGCACCGCACTACACTTCCCAGAAACCTCCGCATAAACCGGAAGTGGCCATGCGGGGCCTTCTGGGAAGTGTAGGCGGGACTTCCCGAAAGGGGCCTGACGCCACCCAGCACAGCCAAAAAGGGGCGGCCGCGTCCGGCAGCTGGCCATGCGCGGCAGGGCGGGAGGCAGGCCGGAGATCGGCGATCCGCCCTCCGCCGTGTCCCCGTGGTTCCAGCAGCGGCGCCTGAAAGAAGGTAAGCTCCGGGCTTACCTTGCTTCACGAGCGGCCGCTGCAACCGCGGGGACATGGCGGAGGGCGGATCGGTGACCTCTCCGGCCTGCCTCCCGCCCTGCCGCGCATGGCCAGCGTCGTACCCGGGCCGCCCCTTATTGGGAGACAGAGAGGGAATGAGAGAGACAGAGGGGAGGCCTGAGAGAGAGGGGGAGGGAGAGAGAGAGGGGGGAGTGACACAGAGAGAAAGAGGGGGGGAGAGAAGGGGGGAATCAGACAGCGAGAGGGGAGGGGGAGAGAGAGGGGGGGAAAGTGAAACAGAGAGAGGAGGGGAGGGGAGAGAGAAAAGGGGGGGAATCAGACAGAGAGGGGGGGAAAGTGTACATACACACACATACATACACATAAACACACACACACACACACACACATACATACACAGACACACAGACAGATACATACACACACATACATACACATACATACACAGCCACACACACACAAACATAGACACACACATCCATACACATACACACACAAATACATACACATACATACACGAACACATATACATACAGACACACACACATGCACACACATACACACACACACCAACAGACACACACACATACAATCACACACACATACATACACATACATACACACACACATACAGACACATAAACACACATACACATATATACACACACAAAACACATTGTCAAATCATTTCCAACCCTTACATACCCACACTTCCACACATCTCCTAAATAGGGCACAGCAACGCGTGCCGGGTTCAGCTAGTAGTTAATATGTTTTTAAATGTATTTATACACTCAGTGCGAAACCTGGGCCTGTTTCGATGAACACAACATAGATATCCTGGCAGGAATGGCAGAAAGACACAAACTTCCCACACAGAACTCCCATAACCAAGAGAAAATGCTATAAGAATTTGGTGGGCATTGGCCTTGGGTTTTGGAGTTGTAGTTCACCTATATCCAGAGAGCACTGTGGACTCAAACAATGTTGGATCAGGACCAAACTTGGCATGGATACTCAATATGCCCAAATGTGAACACAAATGGAGTTTGGGGAAAATAGACCTTGACATTTGGGAGTTACAGTTTCTGGGATTTATAATTAACTCACAAACAAAGAGCATCCTGAACTCTTGCAACAATGGAATTGAACCAAACTTGGCCTATTGAACTCTCATTACCAACAGAAAGTACTGAAAGGGTTTGCTTGGGAATTGACCTTGAGTTTGGAAGTTGTAGTTCACCTACACCCAGAGAGCACTGTGGACTCAAACAATGTTATGTTGTTGTTTATTTTCTATCCAGAATCACAATGTTGGAAGGAGGCTCACCACTTTAAGGTCCCTAAAACAGGCATGGGAAAACTATGACCCTCTGGGTGCTTTGGACTTCAACTCCCACCATTCCTAACAGCCTGAGGCCCATTCCTGCTTAAGTGGCTGAGGGGGGGGGGAGGCATGAGGCTGCTAGGAATGGTGGGAGTTGGAGTCCAAAGCACCTAGAAGGTCCAAGTTTACCCATGCCAGCTTTCGACAGAGACCTCTTCCTCCCTCTCCCCCTTCGCGCCCTTTCTTCCCCCTCCTGCCAAACACTTACTTTTTCTTCTACACTGCCACTTCTGCCGCCATTTTGATCCGAGGGGACAGCGTGAGCGTGTTCAGGAGGGGAGGGGGGGGGAGGGAAGAAGACGTGACCCGTGCGGGCGCTACTGCGCAGACTCGCCTCAGAGCAAAGCGAGGCAAAGCGAGCAGAGCGAGGCAGGGAAGAAGAGAGCCCGAGTGGAGAAGGAAAAGTGTTCTGCAGGAGGGGGAAGAAAGGGGATTGGAGGTTCCCATTTCCCACGGCACACCTGATGGTTGCTCACGGCACACTAGTGTGCCACGGCACACTGGTTGGGAAACACTGTTTTAGGAGATCTGGGAAAGGGGCACCTAAACCACTATACATAAAAAGGGTGTTGTTCTCAGGGTATTTGCTCCCAGGGCAATTCTACCATTTTGTAAACGTCTTGGGCTTAGCCCAAGAATAGGCCTTTTTTCTAGGATGTTACAAGACAAGAAGTCACTTCTGGTTTATTTCCAGGTTTTTAAAGGGCCTTCCTAGGACAAAAAATTGCCCAGGAGGCCCCCAAAACAAAGCAAAACATGCCACCTCACCTAGGAGGGCTGTTTTTTTGGGGGGGGGGATACTCATGTGGCTCCTGGGCCACACTTTTCCCACTCCTGGAATATAATACCCCCCCCCCAAAAGGATAATATTGGAAGCTGCCTTACAATACCGGTGTATCAAATCAATGGTCTATTTGGTTTTGTGTCACCCACAATGGTTGGTAGCAACTCTCCCAAAGTTTCTGAGTTGACTTTTTTCTCTCACTCCTATCTGAATAAATTTGGGGCCTTCTGGAAGCAAAGAGGTATTCCATTTCCAAAATACAGATAAACTTGATCGTCTTCCGGGTCACCAGGGCGATCAGCCACCCCAGGTCGCCAACTGCTCCGGCTGCAGGCCCGGATCGCCTCCCGGGATGGCAGGCATTCCAAAGCTGGGATGGCAGGGACCCGTGGAAGGGCGATCAGCTGGGGAATGGCTGGGGGCGAGAGTGGGCAGAGGCCTTCAGCCTCCGATCGTCTGATGCTCTGCTCTCCTGCGGCGGCGGCTGGGTCCGCTTTGTCATCCTCTGGGCTGGGTCCATTGGGCCATTCCATCTTGGGATCCTTCCTCTCTTATGGATGTCAGCTTCTATCTTGGTTCGCAGCTTGTCTTCTTGAATTTCATTTTATTTCAGTGGTTTTTATTATTATTTTATAATAATGTAATATAATAATATAATAAATTATATAACATGTTATATTATATTATAATTTCAATATATTATAATGTCTATATATATACTATAATACAATAATTATGATATTAATACTAATAATATATGAATATTTCTTGATATGTTAATATGTTAATATTAATGATGTGTAATATATAGTAAATATAGTAAATAAATAAATAAATAAATAAATAATGTAGATTAGAATGTAGTTCAGCCTTTAGGTGCGGCTCTCCATAATATTGTTTGGCTTTCGTGTGGCCCCTTGGAAAAAATAATTGCCCATCCCTGCTGCAAAGGGTATTGTCCTTCCTTGGTTAATCTCAGAACACCTGTTTAATGTTTCTTGCTCTGTGTGTGTATGCATGCGCGTGTGTATAAACACACACACACTTACCCATTTAGAGCTGCAAGTGGATCAGAGGTCAAGGAGACAGGCAAGCAACTACTCCACATCCTTGTTTAAATATCTTTGGCCACCAAACAGTTGAAGGCACAGGTGACACTAACAACAAGCCACAGAGTGGGCCAAGCAGGCTGCTCTTTGGGTCACATCAACCCCACAAAGGTGAGTCACAATGTTTGAGAACAAAATGGGTGACGGTGTCCTTTCCTCTCTGTTCCATACCATAAAAAAACAAACGGTGCTCCACTTTTAATAAAATTTTAGTTGATACCATCCTATTTTTACCTACATATTTTTGATACAACTTTAACCACAGATCTTCTCCTTGGAAACTTTTACACCAGGACCAAATTCTAGGCCACATGGGTACCAATCTAATCCTCTTTAGTTATAACGGGTGGGTGATACAAGCTATGCTTTTTGGGCCTGGCTCATCCTTCACCTGATAAACCTTCCTATCATTCCCTTTGAAACAGCGATGTCCCTCCAAAATCCCATGAAATGTAATGCTATATCACTTCAGGATGAAGATAATCTTAGGCTGCAGAATGCTAGAAACAGGATCTACAGCAGTGTTTCCCAACCTTTTTTGAGCCGCGGCACACTTTTTACATTTGCAAAATCCTGGGGCACACCACCAACCAAAATGACACAAAATGACACTCTAACACAGTAATACATATAGTTAATATGTTTTAAAAATGTATTTATACACTCAGTGTGAAACCTGGGCCTGTTTCCATGAACTCAACATAGATATCCTGGCAGGAATGGCAGAAAGACACAAACTTCCCACACAGAACTCCCATAACCAAGAGAAAATGCTATAAGGGTTTGGTGGGCATTGACCTTGAGTTTTGGAGTTGTAGTTCACCTATATCCAGAGAGCACTGTGGACTCAAACAATGTTGGATCAGGCCCAAGCTTGGCATGAATACTCAATATGCCCAAATATGAATGCAGATGGAATTCAGGGAAAATAGACTTTGGCATCTGGGAGTTGTAGTTGCTGGGATTTATAGTTCTGTACCCCACCAATGATAGAACTGGGCCAAACTTCCCACACAGAACCCCCAGGAGGCAAGAGGAGGTCTCTACTTGGGGAAAGGGAGGCGGGCCTTCCCAATGCATAGAGAGGGAGAGACCAAGTAGACAACGGGTGGGGAGGGGGGGTTGTTTGTAATTTTGTGTCTTTATTGAGGTAGGTTTCTTACGGTTTTTATACTTCAACACACTAGACTCTCCCCCCCTTCATGGAGGTTCCAATTTCCCACGGCACACCTGATGATCGCTCACGGCACATTAGTGTGCCCTGGCACACTGGTTGGGAAACACTGATCTATAGCACCCAAAGCTCCCATTTAAGGGATCAAGTTACTGTAAAAACAGCTATGTGTCGTTTATCTGGAAAAGGTAGCTTATTCTGGTTTGCTTCTCAAACTCCTACAACTCCTGAGATTTCCTGTCAAGAAGTGTCCTAGGAACAAACTGACCAAATGCTTTTTGCTATTTTCAGTTTAAGCTGACGCCAAAATCCAGTGGTCAGCTAAGCTTGCAATGAAACATCGACAGTTTCAACAAGGCAAGAATCTCATGGTGTAAAAGCACAATTTTAAGAATGTAACTGGCCTTGTTAACTAGTTACAATGAATCTCTTGATGTACAGAAAGCGGCCTCTTTTTGTTATTCTAAACTTCTAAAGCACCAGAAAAGCTGTCAACAAAGCAAAGGAATGAGGCAGCCTCCCACCTAGGAATGCGCACTATTTTCCAACATTGATTAGCAACCTCAATGGAAGTTAATAGGTTGCATGCCTTTTGTCAGGCAGCTTGAAAGAATGTGAGCACAACAACAAGCTTGAGCAGTAACTAGAGACATATCAGAAGTGAACTACAACCATTAAACTGGTTTATAATGATTAACTGAAATGGCACGAGCAACCTTTCTGTAATATCATTATGCTTTTCTGCTCTATCCCATATATGTTATGCTTGAATAATAAATATGTCATTTGGAAGTATATTAAAGTTCCACACAATGTTGCAACAAGATAAAACCACACACACACACACACACATACAAACCTGGATATTTTAAAACCCCAATCCTACTGTTTATGCATATACCCCCATGGTTTTCCACTGGCCATCATGGTAAACTGGGGCTTTGAGCATCTAGACAGGGGTGCCCACACTTTTTCAGCATGCAAGTTACCTTTAAGCAACCAAGTTGCAAAGATCTACCTTGGGCGCATGCGCGCACTCCCGCCACCACCTTCCGTCCGCGCGGGGCTTCTTTGGCCAATGAGGTTTTAGTGCGTGGGCCTTGGCACTCATCTCTTGACACGGTGACGTGACCGCCCATTGGTTGCTCCTGGGGGCAGGGCGGGAGCAAGGTGAAGGCGCGCAGAGATAGGATGCAAGGCTGCGGGACGGGGGGAGTAAGTGTGTGTGTGTGTGTGTGTGTGTGTGAGAGAGAGAGAGAGAGAGAGAGAGGGCCTTGCCGGAGGAGGATGGCCTCCGCGGTGGGACTGCAGCTGACGAGAGCGACCTCAATGTGGGTGAGTGAAGCTTGGACGGGGCCCCAGTGCCGAGGTCCAAGGCAGGAGAGAGACAGGGCAGAGCGCGATGCCGCATTCAGGCTTCACTCACCGGCATCGAGGGTGCGCTCGTCAGCTACAGCCCCACCGCGGGGGCCATCCTCCTCCGGCAAGGCCTTCTCTCTCTCACACACACACACACACTCACTCCCGCAGCCTCGCATCCTATCCCTGCGCACGCCTTCGCCTTGCTCCCGCCCCGCCCCCAGGAGCAACCAATGGGCGGTCACGTCAGCGTGTCAAGAGATGAGCGCCAGGGCCCACGCACTAAAGCCTCATTGGCCAAAGAATCCCCGTGCAGGCGGAAGGTGGTGGCAAGAGCGCGCGCACAGCAGCGACTACGCACGCACAGGGTGCGCGCACGAAGTGCCCCATCCTGCTGCAATCTACCTCAGATGGGCTCGCGAGCTACTCGTCGATCGTGATCGACTTCCTGGGCAGCCCTGATCTAGGACAATGTAGTTCAATATAACCAAGTTTTTATCTAGGTGGGATGTTTGTTGGACATGAGGAAGAGGACTTGAGGAGAGTGGGTAATCCTTTTCCCCACCTGATGCTCTCCTCCTATTGCAGCTCCATCTCAAACTTTAGCAGGATGGGCAGCACACCCACTTCTTTCCTCCTAATTTTACACTCACGAAATGGTTTTTCTTTAGCAGAAATGACCGGTGTTTTGCTACTTTCACTTATGCATTGTGTTCAGTTATGCTTACAAGAAGTCACCTTCACTTACTACAGAAGGAACATTGTTCTTCCTTCCTCGGTGATAGGGAACAATGTTTTCAACTCTACCCATTCACAAATTTGATGGAGGAGGGGGAGAATAATAATCCTAACAGAGGATGAACTGTGCTCAAACTTTTTCATTTCGATCAAGGTAACATAAGTCATTGAGGGAGTTTTGTGTACATACTCCCCAGTCACTGCTAGAAGAGGTCCCTGACTTCTAACAATGAAACTTCAGGAGTTCAACGGTTTCTTGTATTGATAGTTTTACGCTGCTGAAGTACACGCACATTCAAGTTTTATTTGTGTACAACATCATACAGAATTTTGTGTCAGAGAGGAAATCACTGTCACGCTGGGGGGAAAGCATGTACATCACTCCAACTTGCTACACAAATTGATTAGAAAATTGGGAGTGAGTTCAACAATGGTGACCTTGTTTCAGAGGTTTAGGCAGACATAGGCAATTGCTGCTTTCAACAGCCTAGGCCAGTGTTTCACAACCAGTGTGCCGCGGCACACTAGTGTGCCGTCAGCGACCATCACATGTGCCGTGGGAAATTGGAACCTCCAATACCCTTTCTTCCCCCTCCTGCCAAACACTTTTTCTTCTCCACTCGGGCTCCCTTCTTCCCAGCGTGAGCATGTTCAGGAGGGGAGGGGGGAGAAAGACGTGACCCGTACGGGCGCTGCTGCGCAGACTCGCCCCACGGCTTCCTCCCTCCCCTCCTGAACACGCTCACGCTGCCCCCTCGGATCAAAACGGTGGCAGAAGCGTGAGCAAAGCGAGGCTGGGAAGAAGGGAGCCTGAGTGGAAAAGAAAAAGTAAGTGTTCGGCAGGAGGGGGAAGAAAGGGCATGAAGGGGGAAGAAGAGGTCTCTGTCGAAAGCTGGCATGGACAAAGTTGGACCTTCCAGGTGTTTTGGACTCCAACTCCCACCATTCCTAGCAGCCTCAGGCCCTTTTCTTTTTTCTCCCCTCAGCCACTTAAGCAGGAAAGGGCCTCAAGCTGTTAGGAATGGTGGGAGTTAAAGTCCAAAGCACCCAGAGGGCCGAAGTTTTCCCATGCCTGTTTGAGGGACCTTAAAGTGGTGAGCCTCCTTCCAACATTGTGATTCTAGATAGAAAACAAACAACAACATAACATAACATTTTTGAGTCCACGGTGCTCTCTGGGTGTAGGTGAACTACAACTTCCAAACTCAAGGTCAATTCCCAAGCAAACCCTTTCAGTACTTTCTGTTGTTAATGAGAGTTCAATATGCCAAGTTTGGTTCAATTCCATTGTTGCAAGAGTTCAGGATGCTCTTTGATTGTGTGTTAACTATAAATCCCAGAAACTGTAACTCCCAAATGTCAAAGTCTGTTTTCCCCAAACTCCATCTGTGTTCACATTTAGACATATTGAGTATTCATGCCAAATTTGGTCCTGATCCAACATTGTTTGAGTCCACAGTGCTCTCTGGATATAGGTGAACTACAACTCCAAAACTCAAGATCAATGCCCACTAAACACAGAGAGACTGACAGCTGTTGAGCAAGACCTTCGTGTCTGTCTTTCTGCCATTCTTGCCAGGATATCTATGTTGTGTTCATTGAAACAGGCCCAGGTTTCACACCGAGTGTATAAATACATTTAAAAACATATTAACTATATGTATTACTGTGTTAGAGTGTCATTTTGTGTCATTTTGGTTGGTGGTGTGCCCCAGGATTTTTACATGTAAATGTAAAAAATGTGCCGCGGCTCAAAAAAGGTTGAAAAACACTGGCCTAGGCAACTTGGCCCCCTGAAAAACAACCGTCCAAAATGCAAGGCCACAAGTGTTTACATACCTTTGTAAGGCCACTTATATTCTACAAATTTCTGAAAAGGGTTTTGATTATGTTTTTTTATTTTAAAAAATAGCATGTCTTTAAAGTAAGTGGGAAATCTCACCACAGAAAAGGAAATATCAGAAAAAATACACTCTTTTTTCCTCTGTTGGCTTCTCTTTGGAGTGCACTGAAGTCAGACTTGGTTATCAGTAAGTTACAGACTATGGCAGATAAAAAATGCATCTACCAAGTCCTGAAGTAGCAGAAGTAAACATTTCTATAAGGAAGGCATACTGTGACGTTCGGTTTTTCCCCCTGCTCTGAGTGAAAGGACACAAAAGCACCAGAATTAGAAACTTCCTACAGGTATACTGCAACACAATCACGCCATATTTTTTTGCTTTCCTATTCCACCTTCTTTGTTGTTTTCTCAATGCCACTAACCAAAGAAAAAAATTCAAATCTTTACCTGCCAGAGCAAAATAGCAAGTATGTTTTCCTCTTGCTCCTGGAATAGGTTTTATTTTAATATCTCCATTCGCAGCTTGGGAGTGATCCTGGACTCATCGCTGAGCCTGGAACCCCAGGTCTCGGCGGTGGCCAGGGGAGCTTTTGCACAGTTAAGACTCGTGCGCCAGCTGCGCCCATACCTTGGGAAGTCTGATCTGGCTACAGTCGTCCACGCTCTTGTCACATCCCGAATAGATTACTGCAACGCACTCTACATGGGGCTGCCTTTGAAGACAGTTCGGAAATTACAATTAGTCCAACGGGTGGCAGCCAGATTACTAACCAGAACTACATACAGGGAGCATACCACCCCCTGCTGTGTCAGCTCCACTGGCTGCCTGTCCACTTCCGAGCTCAATTCAAAGTGCTGGCTTTGACCTTTAAAGCTCTATACGGTTCTGGCCCAGCTTACTTGTCCGAACGCATCAGCCCCTACGTCCCACCTCGTAATTTAAGATCATCCGGGGAGGCCCTGCTCTCGCTCCCACCAACAATTGGTGGGGACGAGAGAGAGGGCCTTCTCGGTGGTGGCTCCCCGTCTGTGGAATGCACTCCCAAGCGACATACGATTGACCACATCTCTCCTGGCATCCAGGAAAGGAGTGAAGTCCTGGCTGTGGGACCAGGCGTTTGCGCATTAGCACAATGCAGCACTTTGGACTGGATTTGTAAGGGCAAGTTGATGGAGATGGCTCAATGCCTATGTTGTGGACGGAACACTGTTTTTAACTTAAGTGAATGTGTGTGATATGTTAATGTTAATTGTATTTTAATGTATTTTAATGCTGAATGTGTATTGTACTAGCTGAACCCGGCACGCGTTGCTGTGCCCTATTTAGGAGATGTGTGGAAGTGTGGGTATGTAAGGGTTGCAAATGATTTGACAATGTGTTTTGTGTGTGTATATATGTGTATGTGTGTTTGTGTGTCTGTATGTGTGTATGTATGTGTATGTATGTGTGTGTGATTGTATGTGTGTGTCTCTGTTGGTGTGTGTGTGTGTATGTGTGTGTATGTGTGTGTGTGTGTATGTATTTGTGTGTGTATGTGTATGGATGTGTGTGTGTATGTATGTATTTGTGTGTGTATGTGTATGGATGTGTGTGTGTATGTTTGTGTGTGTGTGGCTGTGTATGTATGTGTATGTATGTGTGTGTGTATGTATCTGTCTGTGTGTCTGTGTATGTATGTGTGTGTTATGTGTATGTATGTGTGTGTGTATGTACACTTTCCCCCCTCTCTGTCTGATTCCCCCCCTTTTTTCTCTCCCCTCCCCCTCTGTTTCACTTTCCCCCTCTCTCCCCCTCCCCTCTCGCTGTCTGATTCCCCCCCTTCTCTCCCCTCTTTCTCTCTGTGTCACTCCCCTCTCTCCCCCCCTCTCTCTCAGGCCTCCCCTCTGTCTCTCTCATTCCCTCTCTGTCTCCCAATAAGGGGCGGCCCGGGTACGACGCTGGCCATGCGCGGCAGGGCGGGAGGCAGGCCCTGAGATCGGCGATCCGCCCTCCGCCGTGTCCCCCGCGGTTGCAGCGGCCGCGCGTGAAGCAAGGTAAGCTTACCTTCTTTCAGGCGCGGCCGCTGGAACCACGGGGGACACGGCGGAGGGCGGATCGCCGATCTCCGGGCCTGCCTCCCGCCCTGCCGCGCATGGCCAGCGTCGTACGCGGGCCGCCCCTTTTTGGCTGTGCTGGGTGGCGTCAGGCCCCTTTCGGGAAGTCCCGCTTTCGACTACACTTCCCAGAAGGCCCCGCATGGCCACTTCAGGTTTATGCGGAGGTTTCTGGGAAGTGCAGTGCGGCACCCCAGAGCTGCTCTGGGACCGGGGATGTGCGGGCACGGGCGAGGATGGCGAGGAGGCGGTTAGGACGCCGCCGGTGTGGCTGCGAAGGTCCCGGTGAGTGGGGACAGGGGGTGATGGGATGGGTTGGGGGTTGGGAGGGGGCGTCGGAGTGCGCCTGCGCGATTGTTCTCCCTCTTTCCAGCGCTTGCGGCCAGCGCAGAACGGGCGGCAATGGGGGGTTTGGGGGGGGCTGTTTTTTGGGGAGGTTGGAAGGTAGGGAGATGGGTTTTTTTGTGCTATGTATGTACCTCGTGGTCTGGGGGAATGTGTTTCGTGGGATTTGTGTTCGTGGGGCGTATAGTTTGGCCGTGCATAACGGACAACCCATGACCACTCAATTTTTATATATATAGATTTTACTGTGCGGGCAACAAATTGTGCCTTTTGTTAGGCCGCTCTGAGTCCCCCCTCCCTCGGGGGTTGAGAAGAGCGGGGTAGAAATGTTGGAAATAAATAAATATTAACAGAGAGATGAAAACAGGAACCCCTTGGCTACAATTCAGCTCAGAGTCAATGTGCTTAAGCACTCTTACATCTGTGCTTGATTGTGAAGCCTGGCTAGAGCACAGTATCTTTCCTAGAAAACTTGTAGAAGTATGAGAACTTTAGATCAAAGAAACAAAACCTCAGTGGCCCCAAATCTACCAAGACTCAAGTAATCTTGTGACTGATTTTCTCCTTGTTTACGTCATCCAAGTTATCCGAGCATAATTCTCATCCAGGACATACAAACATGTGCAGGTAAAAGGAAACTAATGATCTACAAAGTACTGCCAGTTCGATTTGCTCTTTGCATCCGCTCTCTTTAGGCTTCAGTTAGAGTCCTAACAAGGACATGTTTTCAACAGATGTTGAGAAAGCATTTTAAGTTTAAATGCAGCAGTATGTTCAGGTCTGGGCAGTCAGCCCCCCTCCTCCATATTTGTCTTCTGTTGTCACTGTTACGGGCAAAGTGCAATCTCTTCTGAAAACCTCTGGCGGACACCAAGGTCATTACAGATCTTCATTACTTTTTACTTCAATGAAATAAAACTTTACTTACAGGATTTCCCCTGAATATTATTTGCTAGCTTAGAAGAACAATGGAGCAACTTGGGTTCGGCCAGACAGAGAAAGAATTGGGGGTGGGGTGGCATAAAAAAGCCAGTTCATAATGTTACCTTTCCCCAATATCATACTTTTTAAGGATCTGAACTTTTTCCAACAATGGGTCCTCAAATTTTAAGATTAAAAATCGCACTATTCTTTACCATTGGAACAGTGGTGAGGGATGATAGAAGCTTTATCTCCATCAGCAAGGATGGGAAAAGTTGCCTAGAAGCCTCCAGAATGAACAAAGGCAGGGATGGGCAACCTACGGCCCACGGGCCGGTTGCGGCCTGGTAGCTGCTTCTGTCCGGCCCGGGGAGAAGGGCGTCGGGGGTGGGGCCAAGAGGAAGGGGTGCCACTGCCGCCATCCCATCGTGGGCTCTGTGCGGCCTGTGTCGGCAGACAGGCCGGAGGAGCGGCGGCTTTGGAGTGCCTGCCATCCCTGGAGGCGATCCGGGCCTGCAGCAGGACAACTCGGCGACCTGCGGGGGCTGATCTCCCTGACGACCCGGAAGACTTGATCGTCTTCCGGGTCACCAGGGTGATCAGCCGCTTCAGGTGATCACTGACTGCTACCCCTGCAGGCTTGGATCGCCTCCAAGGATGGCAGGCACTCCATAGCAGGGCGATCAGCTGGGGAACGGCTGGGGGCGAGAGCGGGCGGAGGCCTGCAGCCTCCGATCGCCTGCTGCTCTGCTCTCCTCTGCTGCGGTGGCGGCTGGGTCCGCTTTGCTGTCTTCTGGGCTGGGTCCATTGGGCCATTCCATCTTGGTTCGCACCTTGTCTTCTTGAATTTAATTTTATTTTAGTGGTTTTTATTATTATTTTATAATAATTTTATTATAATTTTATTATAATAATATAATAATATAATAAATATAATGTTATATTATACTATAATTTCAATATATTATGTCTATATATATATACTATAATATAATAATTATGATATTAATACTAATAATATAGGAATGTTTCTTGATATACCAATATGTTAATATTAATGATGTGTAATATATAGTAAATATAGTAAATAAATAAATAATGTAGATTAGAATGTGGTTCCGCCTCTAGGTGCGGTCCTCCATAATATTTTTTGTCTCTCGTGTGGCCCCTTGGAAAAAATAATTGCCCACCCCTGAACTAAGGCAAAAGCAGAAGTCTTCATTCAACATTTCAGACAGTTTTATAAGAACCCAAAACATTTTTTTTAATTTCTACTCATAAATCATTCTAGAAATAACCTTAAATTGGATTTAATTAGATTATGTTTTCAAATGAAAGCATACAAAACATTAGGGTTATATTGCTTTATGACCCTAGTTCACCATAACATCTGCTCAAAGATGGTAGCAAAAATATTCCAGGCCGTTTATGTCAGAACACTGCAGAGCATTTACTTACTTACAGACTGGGAGGTACCCCTCTCTGTGTTTATTTTATTTGTTGATATGTCAAATATGTAACTTACATCTTGAACAGGGGTGCTCATTAGGTAGATCACGATCTACTGGTAGATCGCGTAGGACGTCCTGGTAGATCGCAGGCAGGGCAGGAGGAAGGCTCAGTCCCGCCCCGCAGGCTCCCACCGCCGCCCAGGTGCAGAAGGAGTTTGGACTGGATGGCCCTTGGAGGTCTCCTATTCTAGGAACCCATTGTTATTGTTATTGTTGTTATTATTATTATTATCAGAGGCTGAATGGCCATCTGTGAGGAATGCTTTAATTGTGTATTTCCCTTATGGCAGAAGCAGGTTGGAACTGGATGGCCCTTGGAGGTCTCCTTCTACTCCAGGAACCTATTGTTGTTGTTGTTACTATTAGTATTAGTAGTAGTAGTAGCAGAGGCTGAATGAATATCATCATCATCATTAACTGTATCTGTATATATAATAAAAAAGAATGTTTGTATGTATTCGTGCAGAAGGGCGGAAGGATATGTGGCAGCTTTCTGATTGGCTCCCACTGTGGGATTATTTGCATAACGCCTCTGATTAGCCACCACCACCAACATTCCGACACTCTACAGTGGCAGAGGGGGTAAGGAAAAGGCCTGAGGCATTCAGGCATGGTGGGAGTTTAAGTCCAAAACACTTTGCAGCCCCCAACAATGACACAACAAGACCAAACTTGGCATACAGAACCCCCAAGACCCACTTTACGTCTTGGTGCAGTTTGAATGAGGGTGGACCACAGATAATGGGACTTGCAGTACTCACTTCCCAAGACTGCTGCGACCCTCATCCAATAACTGATCAATACCAACTTTGGCACACAGAACCCCCATGACCCACACCACATCCTGCTTCAGTTTGGAAGACATTGGACCATAGATGATGGGTCTTGAAGTACCTTCACTCACTTCCTGAGACCACTGCGAGCCAAATAAACAACTGATAAGAACCAACCTTGGCACACAATGAACTTTCTCAAATAACCCGGGCAGGGCCGGGTCCCCAAGCTAGTTATGAATAAATTCAGGGGCTTATTATACTCACATTTAGTTGAATTGAGTCTTAAAATATATTATATGGCTCTCACTGAAATAAATTTCCAAATATTTTGCTTTTATGGCTCTCTGAGTAGTGGGTAGGTAGATCATCTTGACTTGGTTGTTTTACAAGTAGCTCGCATGCTGAAAAAGTGTGGGCACCTCTGATCTTGAACATGTATATATACACTCATTTGTAAGCCAACCCCACTGAATTCAGAAATAAAAACACCTCAAAGTAAAACACACAAAATAACTTTTTGGAAAATTCCAGGTGGGAGAGTGCCAACAGACAACAATGTGCTGGGATCTGCAACCTTCCCACAAAACTTTTTCCTCAAAACATTTAGAATACAATCATTGTTTCCCTCCTCTTACATTCCGGGTTATGTACCTATATTTCAGATAACAGAAGGATCAACACAATGCATCAAGTTATGCACAAAACTGTAACACAGGCCTGGGCAAACTTTGCCCCTCCAGGTGTTTTGGACTCCAACACCCACAATTCCTAACAGCCGGTAGGCTGTTAGGAATTGTGGGAGTTGGGAGTCCAAAACACCTGGAGGGCCGAAGTTTGCCCAGGCCTGCTTTAACATGAAACTCAACAGGCTTCAAACCATCGGCATAGAAGAGCCAATGTAGCTAGTGATATTTTTGGTGAGGCAATGCCCACGGAATAATAAAACCATTGAAGCACTCGTCTACTCCTACAGAAGGAATTTACAGACTTTGATGCTCAACTTTGTTTAGAACCTTAAGATCCATCACAGTTTTGTACCAAATGGTGACTCAGAGCGGGTTGTGTCAGAATTAAGGGACGGAATGGTTCACAGTACATGTTTGGCCTGGCCTGAATATCCTGAAGGCCAGTGTTTCCCAACCAGTGTGCCGGGGCACACTAGTGTGCCGTGAGCAATCATCATGTGTGCCGTGGGAAATTGGAACCTGGGGGGGGGGGGCGCGTGTAGTGTGTTGAAGTATAAAAACCCTAAGAAACCTACCTCGATAAAGGCACAAAATACCCCCCTCCCCACCCGTTGTCTACTTGGTCTCTCCCTCTCCATGCATTGGGAAGGCCCGCCTCCCTTTCCCCAAGCAGAGACCTCCTCTTGCCTCCTGGGGGTTCTGTGTGGGAAGTTTGGCCCAGTTCTATCATTGGTGGGGTTCACAATGTTCTTTGATTGTAGGGGAACTATAAATCCCAGCAACTACAACTCCCAAATGGCAAGGTCTATTTCCCCTGAACTCCATCTGCGTTCACATTTGGGCATATTGAGTATTCATGCCAAGTTTGATCCTGATCCAACATTGTTTGAGTCCACAGTGATATAGGTGAACTACAACTCCAAAACTCAAGGTCAATGCCCCAACTCTTATAGTATTTTCTCTTGGTTATGGGAGTTCTGTGTCTTTCTGCCATTCCTACCAGGATATCTACGTTGAGTTCATTGAAACAGGCCCAGGTTTCACACTGAGTGTATAAATACATTTTAAAAACATATTAACTATATGTATTACTGTGTTAGAGTGTCATTTTGGTTGGTGGTGTGCCCCAGGATTTTGCAAATGTAAAAAGTGTGCAGCGGCTCAAAAAAAGGTTGGGAAACACTGCTGAAGGCAACAGATCTCTCATTTGATCTCGGAAGCTAAGTAGGGCCAGCCCTGGTTTATACTGGAATGGGAGACTGTCAACGAACAACATGGGTACTAAGCTGTAGTTTAGAAGGAGGGGCTGGCAAAAATAACTCCCAAGCATTCTTGATTGAGAAAATCCAGAGAGTCTCCAAGCTTTTCTTACACACAGAAAATTATTCCTGGCTCTCCCATGAGCCTTCTACTTCAGTAACAGAAGAAGAGGGAGCTGTCAAAGTTTTTGACGCCACTATTCAGAAACCCTTTTTGCCTATTGCACATAATCCAGAAATTTACCAGAAGACTCTGATCTAATCTAATCTATTATAATGTCAATATATTGTATTATATTATAGTATAACAATTGTAATGTAATACTAATAATAATAGTATGAATGAATCTTTATTGAGAGACCATCAGTCATATCAATATATATTACACCAATAAAACAGAATGAAATAAAATATAGTAGGGTAAAATGTAATATAATATAGTCAGATAATCATGATCAATTCATCCTCATCTGGTAACTAACATTGGTTTGAGACAGTGTGAAAGCTAATCACTGTCACTTTGGAGTGGATGTGCCCTATCTATCTTCATAGTTCTATAGTGCTAATCCTACTTCCACTACTGATCTTCGTCGCCCCAGCAGTTGGTGCCAATCGAAGCAATAAATCTCTGCCTCCTCCTTTTGGCCTTCACCAAAAAGGAGGCCACTCTTTTTATTATGGTGGGATTCGCATGGGATAGGAGCCAGTTAGTCTTATGTTGCTCTGCCCAATGTTCCTTGTTTCCCAAAATCGGGCCTAGAAGTTTAGCCCGGTCTATTGCATATATCGGGCAATTTAAGAGTATATGACTAATATTTTCTACTTCTGGAGCCTCACAGATACAAATTCTATCGGAGTATGGTATTGAGTGAAATCTGCCGTATCTCTCCATTGTCTCCATCTGCTCAAATCTTGCCCTAGTCATGGCGAGCCTTAAATACTTAGGGAGCTGGTGTGTTAGATATTGTGCCCTCTTAAATACATGTTGTTGTACCGATAACCATTTTAGGGATTTGATGTTCGCTAATGTGATATAACAATTATATCGTGATGTTATAATTTGTATATTTGTATTACATGCAATATTGCTAACAATATTGCAATATGTTGTAGTGCAATATGATGTGTAGTGCTGATGTTGTGCTATGACAGTAATGTTATTTGTTGTTTTTTTCAGTTTGCTGTAAGCCACTCTGGCAATATTGTTATATGTACATTGTAAGCCACTCTGGCAGTATTGTTGTTTGCTGTAAGGTGCTCTGAGTCCCATTCGGGGTTGAGAAGGGCGCCATATAAAAATCTGTATCTGTATATATAATAAAGCGGAATGTTTGTATCTATGTATGTGTGTACATCTGGTGCAGTTTGAGGGAGGATGGACCATGGATGACGGGACTTGCAGTACTTTAACTCACTTGCTTAGAGCACTGTGGCCCACACCATAGAAGGATCAGGACCACACTTGGCACACAGATGCCCAATGGCCCACTTTAAAACCTGGTGCTGTTTAGGGCAGGATGGCCCACAAATGATGGGATTTGCAGTACCTTCACCCGATTCATTTCCCACAGAACATTGAAGCCCCTACAAATCACAGACCAGGCCCAAACTTGGCAAACAGAGCACCCCATGACCCATTCTACATCCTGCTGCAGTTTTGAGTGGGACGGACCACGGATGATGGGACTTGAAGTACCTTCACTCACTTTCTGAGACCACTGCGACCCTCATCCAATTACCAAAAAAACAAACAAACTAGGCACACAGAGCCCACATGACCCATTCTACATCCTGGTGCAGTTTCGAAGAGGATGAACCATGGATGAAGTACCTTCACTCACTTCCCTAAACCACTCCAAACCTCATCCAATGACTGATCCAGACTAAACTTGGCACACATAACCACTATGACCCCCTTTCTGTCCTGGTGAGGTTTGGGGGAGGACAGACAATGGATTATGAGATGTGTAGTACTTTCACACCCTTTGGTTCCCATAGACCTCTGTGGCCCCCAACAAAGACTGATAAAGACCAAACTTACCACACAAAGCTCCCATGACCCACTCTACATCCTACTGCAGTTTGGAGGAGGGCAGACCATGGATGATGGAACTTGAAGTACCTCCAATCACTTCCCGAGACCACTGCAACCCTCATCCACTGACTGATCAAGACCAAACTTGGCACACAGAGCCCTCATGACCCACACCACATCCTGCTTCAGTTTGGAAGACATTGGACCACGGGTGATGGGACTTGAAGTACCTTCACTCACTTCCTGAGACCACTGCGAGCCAAATAAACAACTTGTGAGGACCAATCTTGGCACACAATGCCTTTCTCAATTAACCCGGGCAGGGCCGGGTCCCCAAGCTAGTAGTAAGTAAATAAATAAATAAATAATGTCTGGCCAACCCTGACTTATGGTTACCTACACAGCTTTATTACTTTATCCCCCAGACATATGACAATTTTGGCAAAAGAAGAAACCACCTAACTAAACTATATAAATACTGACCCAGCTCTTTGGCTCAGATTGCATGCATTCAGTGACACTACCCAATGGAAAGAGTGTGTTAAATGGAAATAGTCATTTCTAAAGAGAAAGCTGTGGTTCACGTTAATGTACTGACATCACACAGGCATTCCGCTTTTGTAAATGTTTACAAACACTACAAACCTTTTCTCGAAGAGTTGCACTTCAGGCCATCTGATCTGCTGAAGTCTATGCTTACGTACACTCCACTTTCGAGATTCAGAGTACCATTTGGGAGGTGGCAGTTTGGTGTATTTGGGCTCTCCTCACAGTTTAAAGGGTTCTCCCGTAAATTGAGAGCTATATAGTTCAAGCCATTCTGAAACCCGGTCGAAGTATCTCTGGACATCTTGCTTTCGTGGCCGTCTGAAATGTGTTCTTCGGGTTTCAGCCACACATTGTCAAAAGAGGCAGAGCTGTGCCTTTTACTACTGTCAGTAAAGAAAGATGAGGAAGTGGTAACAGTGGCAGCGGAGGAAAAGGTCTCAGAGCTATGCCGCCTCCTTCCTTGCGGATCGGCACGAATAACTTTCGGTACTACAAGCGGATCGGGACTGGGAACAGGGAAGTCACTCCCACCAGCATACTGATCAACAATGCAGAGTCTATTCACTATGGAAGGAGGACTATCAATCTTTAAGCCATTTTTGCTTTCCGTGTTGAACGGACCAGGTGGTGTGGCTGCCATGCTGAAGGTCATCTCGGTATAGTCATCCATCCTACCACTTGCAGTGCTAACACAAGCAGTGCCGAAAGATAGCCTAGCGTAATCAGCATCAGGTGGATTTCTGGGGATGCTGGAACTTGCATAAATAGAAATATCTGTCAAAGAGCTGGAGAGTTCTTTAGTAGCTTTGGGTGACTGAACATCAAGGTCCACACTCATATAGTCCGAAAGTGGCGACTGCCTATGGTCACTGCTGGAACCGAGAGACGAGGGAGACCCTTCCGCAGACAAAGAATATGGTGTATTGCTGGCTTTTTCACCAAAGTCAATGTTTATATATTCTACAGGGCTAGATGGCTCAAGTGGAATTGTACGGTCATACATTCTTGGTATGGTGTTGCTACCTCTAGTGCCAAGCGGAAGCCTCGTAGGCCTGGTAACTCTGTTCTGTGCAAGGCCTTCCTCCGAACTTTTTAGGAGAGATGCTTTGGAAAGACCATTAGTCAGGACATCATTACTGATACTTTTGCCGTTTTCAGACCCATCGTACAATAATTTCCCAGGTGAAGACATTGGAACATACTCATCGTGTTCACCATTTTCGTCGGGCACAGCCTTAAAGCTTCGTGGGAGAGAGAAATAAGAGCCAAAAGCTTTGGAACCAGCACTGCTTTGCATATAATTTGAATCCCCGGGATGTTTTGGAGCACCTGAGCTTCCAGGTGACATATCCATATACTCGTTGTTTGCCAATTTTTCACTGCCGGCTTTAGAATTAAATCCAGTTAAGGGACTCCGGATGGGAGAAGAGACTGCCCGAGGAAACATCATCATGTACCCCTTGGAGTCGGCCTGAGCTGAAGACCAAGAACTGTTTATCTGTTTTGGAACAGATACACTTTTGGGAGTCATTGGCAGATAATCGCTGTTGCTCGCAAGAGAAGACGCAACTCCTGGCATCATTGGCATGTATCCATCATCTCTGGCTTTATTCCTGTTTTGATTACATACGGATTCAAGGGCAGCTTCCCCATACTCGGCTTCAGGGTTATTTTTGAATTTTGGCGATTCGGAACAAGGCAGGCGCCCATGGCTTCCGATAGGATCCTCATCTAATGAAGCCGCGCTTTGGGTCGTTCTCTGTTGTACACATGCAGGTTTGGTTAAAGAATAAGTCCTTTTTCTGAAGCATTTCTCAGCCTCCCGGTAATCCTCTCTTGAGCTGTTATTATCCATTTGCTGCTTGCTCATAGACATATATTCACTCAAGCAATTCTCTTCCCTGATTGGTGGCGTATTGCCCAAGGAATCGGGAGTATTACTTCTCACGCGAAAGTACCTGAAGTCTCCGGGACTGGAGCCATATTCGTCGGAAGAAATAAAGCCCCCGTCACTTGGGGACCCGCAAACGGAAGAGCTGGAAGGTCTCACAAGGGTATCGGAAGTCGATCCATGGCCACTGCTTGAAGAAACACTGATGGGGCTGGTAGTAGAAGGGAAATGAGATACCGGCAGGGAAGCCGACCTGGTGTGATAGGAAGAGCTAAATGCCGCTCTGACGTATCGCCCGCTGCCTTCCTGGCGGCCCAAATTCATCCTTGCCGTGTTGAGGTGAATCAGACTTCCCGTAACCGACCGGAACGGTCTCGTCATGGTCCCCTCCCCTTCGCTGGAGGTTCGGAAGCGGTACGAACTGCTACTCTTGGTTGTAGGAGGGGTTCCCCCGGTGACACTTTCCGTCCTGGACCGTCTTTGTAGGCCGGTCTGGCTGGGTGGCAGGTTGCCAAGGTGCCTCCTGGTCGTGATGAAGGAAATCGGGTTGGTGCTGCTCCCTCCCCCGGAAGACTGGCTCTTGCTGCGAGGCCTGAACTCCGAGAAGGCTTTCAATGCTTTCATGGTCTCGAGGAACGTTTCGTGCATGTTCTGGGCCACCACCGAGTCGTCGACTTGCATCCACAGCTCCCCGGGCCCGATGGAGGCGGACCGGCCCACCTCGATGAAGAAGAAGTTTTCCGAGTGTCCGCACCGGCGGATGTTCATCAGCTGCAAGTGGACGGAGGGCACCTCGGTGTTCAGCTTGACCAGGTGGATGGCCTTGCTCGAAAGGCACAGCCGGTAGACCCCGGTCAAGTTCTTCGTCTGGCCCAGCCCTTTCGGCTTGACGTTGACTTGCCACACTTCTTTGAAGGCGGCGCCCGGCCTCAGGTTGGCCCCGTAGTGCTCGTCGTCGTCGTTATTGTCCAGCTGGGGGTCTCCGTGGTCTTCCTGCTCGAGGAAGCCCCGCTTGCTTTGGCTCATGAGTTCGCTGATGGCGTGGTACCAACTTTCCTGCTCCGCCTCGTTCTCGGCCACCATGGCGAAGTATTCGTCCTTGGTGTAGAGGGCGATGATGTGCTTGTGCTTGGCGTCCGCCCTCCGGCTGACGGTGAAGCACTGGTACAGGGGGATCACCCGCTTGGGGGGCGGGCAGCACAGGGCCACGCCGGACGACGACGCGGACGCCGCCGCTCGGAGGCTGCTCTTGAACTTCTTCTCGCTGTCGTAGTACTCCAACCGCGCCGGGGCCAAGTGGGTCTCGGCCCGCAGCACGAAGTAGCGCTTGTGGCCGTGCTTCTGCTTGCGGAGGTAGCCGCACTTGCGGACGTCGTCGCCGGGGAGCGCGGAAGGGGCCCTGGAGGTGGGCAGGGGCCCCGCGCGGGCCAGGTTCCCGTCGGCCTCTTCCTCCTGGACCAAGCAGAGGGAGGAGCTGGGGGAGCGCCTCAGGAGGAGCATCAGCGGGTGAGGGGCCGAGGCCAAGGCGCTGCTGCCAGGCTCGAGCTCGGGCTCTTCCTCGCCGGGGGTGAGCCTGGAGGAGGCGCTGGGCCTGGAGGCCTGGGCGAGGCCTTCCCCCACAGGGCCCGGGGCCTCCTCTCTGGGGCCCGGCATCCCGCTCGCCATCTCCTCAGGGCCAGGCCGCGCCGGGCATAGAGAGAGACCAGGCCTCGGCTCCCTCCTCGGCTCGCCTGCCCGCCTGCCCGCCTGGCTTCCTCTCAGGCCTCCTCCTCCTCCTGCTCTCCCTCAGCGGCGGCGTCGACGGCTCCACGGCGAAAACATCACGTGACCCCCTGCGGGAGGGTGGGGAGAAGGTGGCGAAGGGTGAGCGAGGGAGGGAGGGAGGGAGGGAGATGGGGGCGGGGCTTCTCCCACAACTCTCGCCAGCCCAGCCAATGGGCGCGCGAGGCCCACCAATCAGCACCGCCTCCCCATTGGCCGGCGTTGGGAAGCCTTCACGTCGCCAACAGTGAAAGGCGGGAGTTTCCACCAATCGGAACCGAGGTCGGGTGTTCCCCTGAAGGTCCGTTGGAGGAGGAGGAGGAGGCGGGCCAATCCCGGCCTCCCAGTTGCGTGACGAGGGGACGAGGAGTGGAGCGCAAACGTACACACAGAGGCAAGTGACGGGCAGGAGAGCAAGCCAATCGGTGCGTGAGACGCGTACGAATCCGCCAACCAGCGTGAAGGGGCGGGGGGAGCGTCCCCGAAGGCGGCTACCTCCCACACGCTCGCTCTCGCTGGCGCGCGCCGTCCCTTTCCCGCCCACGCAGGCAGGCGCGCGCCATCCCCCCTGATTGGCTACGGGGCCAGCCAATGGCGTCCCGGGAGGGCCGGGGGAGGAGGAGGAGGGGGCGGGGCGGGGCGGCCGGGGAAGTAAACAACTCGTCAGCGCGAGGGCGACCGTTGGCGAGGGAGGTGCGCAAAAGCCGCCGCCGAGGCCACGCCCACCCACTCCGCCACGCCCCCTGGAGCAGAGGGGAGGGCTCTCTCCACTCAGACCTGCAGCACGCGCGCCAGGAAGGGGCCGGGCCTTGTTAGTGCTGGCCCTGCCACGCGTTGCTGTGGCCCAGTCTGTGCAGGGGGGGGGGGGGTTGTGTGGGTCTGTATGTTTGTGTATATATGTGTATGCATGTATGTTTGTGTATGCATGTATGTTTATGCATGTATGTGTATGTGTGAATGTATGTTTGGGTATGTATGTTTGGGTATGTTTGTATGCATGTATGTGTATGTGTGAATGTATGTTTGGGTATGTATGTTTGTGTGTATGTATGTATGTTTATGTATGTGTATGTATGTGTATGTATCTATTCGGGGGCATTGTGCAAACGATAGAGCGCCTTCCGCAGGACTTTGCGGGAACCAGGCCCGGATTACCCATAAGGCCACCCGAGGCCATGGCCTCGGGCGGCACTTTAGGGGGGGCAGCAGATCCGGACCCCCCCCAAATTTTTAAATCCCCCAATTTTTTTAAAAATCCCCCCCCCTTTGCTCTGCTCCCCTCGGCTTTGCTTTAGGAAGGAGGGAGGATCGGCTCTGCCCCTCGTCGCCGGCGCGGAGCTGATCCGCCCTCTCTCCTAAAGCCGGCCTGAAAAGGGCGTGACAACGCAAGGGAGGGGGGCCGGCACCGCGAATTCTCTCCGCCTCCTCCCTGCCTGGCGACGCCAAGCCAAGGAGGCGGAGAGAAGCTGCGCCGCCGCCCCCCCCGTCCACACCACGCAAGGGGAGGAGGAGCGGCAGACTCCTCTGCCTTCTCCTTGGCCTTCTCCGCGCCGCTGCCCCTCCTCCCTTGCATCGCGCCAGCCCCGCTAAAAGGGTGGACGGTGCGCAGGATGCGCGGCGGGAGGGCGCCTCTTTCTCCTCCTCGCCCCACCCTCCTTCCTTCAATCTGGCAGGAAGGGGTGGAGCCGGGGGAGGGGCGGAGGCAGACCCTTTGGCCTTGGGTGGCAAAAGGGCTTGATCCGGGCCTGGCGGGAACAAGGGAGCGCGAGGTGGGGCTTCCGGAGGCCCTGCCTCACACTTCCTCATTCCTGCAAAGCCCCGCGGAACAGGCACTGCGCCCAGGGCAGAAGCACCCCGCCCGGCTGCAATGGACCTCCTTTGGACCCGCGATCAACTGGTCAACCACGATCGACTTTGTGGGCAGCCCTGGTGTACATATGCCTGCGGCTGAGTCAGTTTTTTCAGGGAGGGAATTAAATGAATTAAACCAGATAGAGATAAACAAGGAAGATGTTCTCACATGCCTTACTAAACTAAATGTCAACAAATCACCAGGGCCAGACGGCATCCACCCCAGAGTTCTTAAGGAACTCAAGTGTGAAATTGCTGAAATTCTAGCCAAAATATATAACCTTTCTCTAAGATCAGGCACTGTACCCGAGGACTGGAGGGAGGCAAATGTAACTCCGATCTTCAAGAAAGGATCCAGGGGTGATCCAGGAAATTATAGGCCAGTTAGTCTAACCTCAGTTCCAGGCAAAGTGATGGAAACCATTATTAAAGAAAAAATTACTAAGCACATAGAAGAACAGGCATTGCTGAAGGAAAATCAACATGGTTTCTGCAAAGGCAAATCATGTCTTACTAACTTGTTAGAATTCTTTGGGGGTGTAAATAAACACATAGATAAAGGGGACCCAGTCGATATTGTTTACCTTGACTTTCAAAAGGCTTTTGACCAAGTCCCTCACCAAAGGCTCCTAAACAAGCTCTCCAGCCATGGAATCAGGGGACAGGTCTTGTCCTGGGTTGAAACCTGGCTAAACTGTAGGAAACAAAGGGTGGTAATAAACGGACATTTCTCTGGGTGGAAAGAGGTGAGAAGTGGCGTACCCCAAGGTTCAGTTTTGGGTCCGTTACTTTTTAATTTATTCATTAATGACCTGGATGTAGGAGTGAATTCTGAGGTAGCAAAGTTTGCAGACGACACTAAACTGTTCAGGGTAGTTAAAAATGAAACTGACTGTAAAGAGCTCCAGAAAGATCTCTCGAAATTGAGTGAATGGGCAACAAAGTGGCAAATGCATTTTAACCTAAACAAGTGTAAAGTCATGCACATCGGGGCAAAGAACCCCAACTACACCTACCAATTGATGGGGTCAAAGCTTTCCGAGACAAACCAGGAAAGGGATCTCGGGGTTTTGGTGGACAGCTCAATGGAGATGTCAACCCAGTGCGCAGCAGCAGTGGATAAAGCAAATTCTATGCTTGGCATGATCAGGAAGGGAATCGAAAATAGGTCAGCAAATGTTGTATTACCTCTCTACAAATCTATGGTGAGGCCACATCTGGAGTACTGTGTACAATTCTGGTCTCCGCACCTCAAGAAGGATATAACGAAACTGGAAAAGGTACAAAGAAGGGCAACAAAAATGATCCAAGGGATGGAGCAGCTCCCTTACGAAACCAGGTTGCAACGCCTTGGTCTTTTCAGCCTTGAAAGACGGCGTCTAAGAGGTGACTTGATCGAAGTGTATACAATCATGCATGGGATAGAAAAGGTGAATAAAGAAAAATATTTTCTCTGTCACACAACACTAGGACTAGGGGCACTCCTGAAGCTCCAAGGTAGGAAAATTAGGACTAATAAAGGGAAATATTTCTTCACCCAGAGGGTCATTGGGTCATGGAACTCACTTCCAGAGGAGGTTGTGACAGCGGTCAGCCTGGACAGCTTCAAGGCAGGATTAGACAGATTCATGGATACCAAGTGTATCGGTAGTTACTGAAAAGGACATTCAAGTGCCACCTCTGTGTTGATGGAGGCAGGCAGGATTTTACCCGGGTACTGGTTGTGGGGGGTCGGGAGCAGGTGAGGGTTTTGCCCTCCTTTCTGCTAGAGATCCCTGTGTACAACTAGTGGGCCACTGTGTGACACAGAATGCTGGACTAGATGGGCTGAGGCCCGATTCAGCATGGCTCTTCTTATGTTCTTATGTACTCCCATATGTTCCACGGAGATCCCTTCAATCTGAGGATCACAACCTCCTGCAGATTCCTTCCTGGGCCTGTTCCGATGAACACAATATAGATGTCCTGGCAGGAATGGCAGAAAGTGTCAGGCCCCAAGCCTCAGTTTCCCTAGTTGCCCCAGAACCACACTGCAGCCATGTTGGCTTTCAGAAATCCTCTAAGTCTGTCTGCCTTTCCCAAGAGAATTCAGTACCCGGCTGACCCGTTCAAATAGTCAAGGCCGCGGCTGCTACTCCCAGTGATAAGCAGAGACGGTGGAGACCAGAAGTTGGGTAAACTCCTTTGCACAGATGTGGGCACTAATTGGCTCACATACCTTTGCTGCTGAGATCAGCTAAACAGCAGCTGCAGCCCATCATGGGAACCATGACACTCAACACAACCCTGTCGGACAGATCAAAGGGTAAAAATACTATAACCGTTTGGTCTTGGAAAGGCTAATCATCTCGAGCCAACTATTGCATCCCCTGATCATGGACTCCTGAACAGGCCTTGCGGCCTCCCTGCTCAAGGCATTACTGCCAGTTCGCTGGTTGCTTGGATCTAGCCCGTTTGGGCCTCTGTTTGCCTTGCTGCTTTGTTCCTGATTGCTACTGAAAGACTTTGCCTTTGTATCCTGCTTGCTCCCTGCTGCCATTGAATAGTGCTGCTATTTGCCGGTGCCACTGTCAAGGCATCTTAGCTTGACTTCTAGCCTCTTTCCTATCTCCAGTATTCTAAATGAACCTGTTGTACCTCAGCTGAACGTGTGGTTTATCAAGGGAGGTTTTCCAAGTGTCCTGGAGGGCGACAGAAAGACATAAACTTCCCACACAGAACTCCCCTAACCAAGAGAAAATACTAGAAGAGTTTGGTGGGCATTGACCTTGGATTTTGGAGTTGTAGTTCGCCTACAGTATATCTAGCAAGCACTGTGGACTCAAACAATGTTGGATCAGGACCAAACTTGGCATGAATACTCAGTATACCCAAATGTGAACACAGATGGAGTTTGAGGAAAATAGACCTTGACATTTGGGAGTTGCTGTTTCTGGGATTTATAGTTAACACACAAAGAGCATCCTGAACTCTTGCAACAATGGAATTGAACCAAACTTGGCCTATTGAACTCTCATGACCAACAGAAAGTACTGAAAGGGTTTGCTTGGGAATTGACCTTGAGTTTGGAAGTTGTAGTTCACCTACACCCAGAGAGCACTGTGGACTCAAACAATGTCATGTGATGTTGTTGTTTGTTTTCTATCCAGAATCACAATGTTGGAAGGAGGCTCACCACTTTAAGGTCCCTCAAACAGGCATGGGAAAACTTTGGCCCTCTGGGTGCTTTGGACTCCAACTCCCACCATTCCTCACAGCCTGAGGCCCTTTCCTGCTTAAGTGGCTGGGGGTGGGGGGGAGGAAAAGGGCCTGAGGCTGCTAGGAATGGTGGGAGTTGGAGTCCAAAACACCTGGAAGGTCCAAGGTTGCCCATGCCAGCTTTCGACAGAGACCCCTCCCCCCTTGCGCCCATTCTTCCCCCTCCTGCCGAACACTTACTTTTTCTTCTCCACTGCCGCTTCTGCTGCCATTTTGATCCGAGGGGGCAGCGAGAGCGTGTTCAGGAGGGGGGGGAGGGAGGAAGACGTGACCTGTGCGGGCGCTACTGCGCAGACTTGCCCCAGAGCAAAGCGAGGCAAAGTGAGCAGAGGGAGGCTGGGAAGAAGGGAGCCCAAGTGGAGAAGGAAAAGTGTTCGGCAGGAGGGGAAGAAAGGGGATTGGAGGGTCCCATTTCCCACGGCACACCTGATGATCACTCACGGCACACTAGTGTGCCACGGCACACTGATTGGGAAACACTGCTCTAGGTGAAAGAAGATGGTGCAAAAGCTGGGTTGCAGTCAAACATTAAAAAAAACCCCCAAGATGATGGCAATCAGACTGATTGATAACAGGCAAATAGGGGAGGCACATAAGCTCAAGAATGATAATAGACATTATTAGACAGGCATCATATGTTCCAAACAGTAATAAATGGATTGTTCTTATTATATTCATGCATTTGTATCCCACCTTTCTCCCTCATTGTGACACAAAACAGCTTGAGAAAGAGAGGCAGGATTGTTTGAAAACTGCAAAGTTCAGTGTGCTGTTTTAGCGCGTGTCTACAGTGTAGAGTTAATGCAGTTTGACACCGCGTTAACCACCATGGCTCAAGAGTCCTGGGCGCTTTAGTTTTGCGAGGCCTGCTCTGCAACTCCCAGGGTTCCATAGCCTTGAGCCATGGCAGTTAAAGTGGTGCCAAAGTGCATTAATTCTTCAGTATACAGTAGATGCACCCAGTTTCTGTAAAGACTGGTTTGGCGGAGGATATAAATAATTTGGGATTTTGCTGAAGGCAACGAGGAAGAAATTTCCCAGAAAATATTTGTTTACTCGTCCTTTCCTTGCCGTCCAGACATGTTTTGACAGTCGCTATGACAAAGCTGTTCGAGTTTGTTTTGGTTTTTTGTTTTTTGTTTTTACCTGCGTGGTTATTAGCATTTCCTGTTTATCATCCCCGGGAATGACACAAATCACACTTTTAGCAAAGAGTTATGTAACCCATAGTGTAATATTACATAATTATTTCAGTCCGTACTTGACGGGGATGGATCGAGGCGCTGGGAATTAACGCATATTGGATTAATTGCGGCTTAATGTCCTTTACCTGCCTGTTTGTTTACGTGCTGCAGCTGCAATTATTGTGAAAGGCAGGTGTTTTTCCCTCCGCTAAAGAGGAGCGAAACTAAACAGTGTTAATGCCAAGAAAGGGAAAATATTCCACTAGCGAACGAGTCAGCTTTTCTGAAAATGCCCCCTGGCCCTGGGTGCAGCTACACTGTAGGATTAATGCAGTTTGCAGGGGTGGTCCTACCGGTAGGCAAAGGACGCCGCTGCATGGGGCACCATCTGGGTAAAGGGTGCATAACCCCCACCTTCCAGACAGCGTCCGGCCGATGTTCCACTTTTGGGCCTTGTGCCGTGCCGTAGCAAACCTCCCTGCGTGCCGAATAGGGAGTGCTGTGTTTACATGCTTCTGCACCTGCGCACAGGAGCTTCTGGGCATGCACGGAGGGGGGGGCATGCCGAATAGGGAGTGCTGTGTTTACAGGCTTTGCGCCTGCACACAGGAGCTTCTGGGCATGCGCGGAGGGCGTGCCGAATGGAGTGCTGTGTTTACAGGCTAGGCTTCTGGGCATGCGCCTGCACACAGGAGCTTCTGGGCATGCACGGAGGGGGCGCGTGCGAGGGGCGCGGGCCGGATAGGGAGTGCTGTGTTTACAGGCTTTTGCGCCTGCACACAGGAGCTTCTGGGCATGCACGGAGGGGGCGCGTGCCGAATAGGGAGTGCTGTGTTTACAGGCTTCTGCGCCTGCACACAGGAGCTTCTGGGCATGCACGGAGGGGGGCATGTGCCGAATAGGGAGTGCTGTGTTTACAGGCTTTCTGTGCCTGCGCACAGGAGCTTCTGGTCATGCACGGAGGGTGGGGCGCGTGCTGAATAGGGAGTGCTGTGTTTACAGGCTTCTGCGCCTGCACACAGGAGCTTCTGGGCATGAGCGGAGGGGCGCGTGCCGAATAGGAGTGCTGTGTTTACAGGCTTCTGCGCCTGCACACAGGAGCTTCTGGGCATGCACGGAGGGGCGCGTGCCGAATAGGAGTGCTGTGTTTACAGGCTTCTGCGCCTGCCTGCGGGCATGCAGGAGGGGGCTTCTGGGCATGCGTTTACAGGCTTCTGCACCTGCGCACAGGAGCAGGGAGGGCGTGTGCCGAATAGGGAGTTCTGTGTTTACGGGCTTCTGCGCCTGCACACAGGAGCTTCTGGGCATGCGAGGAGGGGGGGCCTGTGCCGAATAGGGAGTGCTGTGTTTACATGCTTCTGCGCCTGCGCACAGGAGCTTCTGGGCATGCGCGGAGGGGGGGGCACCAAAATAATGTTCACTTACCATTTAAAATTACCTTAGACCACCCCTGGCAGTTTGATCCCACTTTGACTTCCCTGGAGTGTTACGGAGCCGTGGAAGTTGTAATTTCGCACTTTTGGGCAGATAAGGTGGAAGACCTTGTAAAGCTACAACTCCCAGGATTCCATAGTATTGAGCCCGGGCAGTTAAAGTGGGTTCAAAACTGCATTCATTCTATAGTGTAGATCAGTGTTTTCCAACCAGTGTGCCATAAGCGATCGTCAGGTGTGCCGTGGGGAAAACCCTTTCTTCCCGTGCTTTTCCATCTGTGTCAGCCTATACAACTGGCTCCTTATCTATCTAGGAACGACCTGGCTACGGTGAT
This sequence comes from Anolis apletophallus, assembly GCA_030556195.1. NCBI lineage: Eukaryota > Metazoa > Chordata > Lepidosauria > Squamata > Anolidae > Anolis > Anolis apletophallus. The sequence continues at coordinate 41,251,673 of JARBWK010000016.1, forward strand.
CCAGGTTACAGTCATCTCAAGACTGGACTACTGTAATGCCCTTCACATTGGCCTACCTTTGTCGGTGATCTGGAAGCTTAAGCTGGTGCAAAACGCTGCTGCTCGACTTATTGCCGGGGAGCCAGCGAGATGTCGCATTACTCCAATCTTGCAGCAATTGCATTGGCTACTGATTGAGCACCGGATTACTTTCAAAGTACTGGTCTTAACCCTTAAGGCCTTATATGGTCCAGAGCCGGTGAACCTGAGGGCCCACCTCACCCCCTATCAACCCCAAAGATCACTTCGGTCGGAAGATCAAAACCTGTTTGAAGTTCCTAATATCCGGACCTTTCACCTGTCGGCCACCAGGCGCAGAGCCTTCATGATCGTGGCACCATACTAGTGGAATGCTTTGCCGGTAGAAACACAAGCTATCCGAAGTTTGCATTCCTTCCGGAGGGCGTGCAAAACATTCCGGTAGGCTGTTAGGAATTGTGGGAGTTGACGTCTAAAACACCTGGAGGGCCAAAGTTTGCCCATGCTGTTTGGTAGGGGGGGAGAGCGCTCTGGCTGCCGTACATGCGCGAACATTCCAAACGTGCGCTGGCAGCAGAGAGGTAGGGTTTGCCTGGTTCCGTTGGCCGTTTTTTGGGGGTTCTGTTTGGGGGTGTTGCCAGGGACTTAGGTCTGGTTTTTTTGGCCGAAGACATACCTCGTGGTATGTTTTCATGGGTTGCTTCTGCGGCTTATAGTTTTGTTGTCTATTTGCCGAGTTGCACGACATGAAGAAATATATATATATAGATTTACTATATATTACACAACATAAATATTAACATATTACTATATCAAGAAATATTCAGATATTATTAGTATTAATATCATAATACGGAGATCTTGTGATTGGGCCGCACCGGGGGGGGGGGATCCAGCTGCCGACAGTTGACGGTGTGGCACTGTGCCCGCAGTCTTTAGTTAAGAGCCTTGATTTAGTTAAGGTGCCCTCTTCCTCTTGGCCTTTAATATAATGTCTATATATATATATACTATGATATAATAATTATAATGTTAATACTAATAATATATGGATATTTCCCTCCATAATATTTTTTGGCCCCTTGGAAAAAATAATTGCCCACCCCTGAACTAACACCTTGAAGGTGATCCGGTATTCAATTGGCAGCCAGTGCAGATTCTGAAGTATTGGGAGTTATACGACAGGTCACGGGCTCCCCCGTGAGCAGCCGGGCTGCAGCATTCTGCGCTAACCTATGTTTCCGGTCAAGGGTAGGCCAATATAAAGAGTGTTACAGTAGTCAAGTCTTGAGATGACCGTGGCCTGGATTACCGTGGCTAGGTCATTCCGGGACAGGTAGGGGGCCAGACGCTTCGCCTTTCGCAGATGGAAAAATGCGATTCTGCTGACATTGGAGATTTGGGTCTCCATTGACAGCAGAGGGTCCAAATGGACCCCCAGGCTTTTTACTGATGATGACGGGCATAGTGCTTCGCCATCCAGGGTCGGCAGTTGGATATCCCTATCGCCCGGACAGCCCAGCCAAAGGATCTGTCTTTGCCGGATTCACCTTCGACCTGCTAGCTTGCAGCCATCCAGTAACGGCTTCAAGGCATAGATGGAAATTATTGGATACGGAGTGAAGGAAATTATTGGGTACATAGTGAAGGGATCCCATCACCCAACATTGGTTTCTAGATCTGGCATTGGCTTGTGCGCCCGTACCTTGGGAAGTCTGACTTGGCCACGGTAGTCCACGCTCTTGTTACATCCCGTATAGATTACTGCAACGCCCTCTATGTGGGACTGCCTTTGAAGACTGCTCGGAAGCTTCAACTGGTTCAACGGACAGCAGCCAGGTTGATAACGGGAGTGGCACTCAGGGAGCGCACAACACCTCTGTTGCGCCAGCTCCACTGGCTACCAGTTTGCTACCGGGCACAATTCAAAGTGCTGGCTTTGGCCTTTAAAGCCCTTAACGGTTCTGGTCCAACTTACATGTCCGAACGCATCTCCTCCTATGAACCTTCAAGATGCTTAAGATCATCCGGACAGACTCTGCTCTTGATCCTGCCTGTTTTGCAGGCGCGATTGGTGGGGACAAGAGACAGGGCCTTTTCAGTGGTGGCTCCTCGGTTTTGGAACGCCCTTCCTAGTGACATCAGATCGGCCCCCTCCCTCCTGACATTTCGCAGGAGGGTTAAGACCTGGCTATTTGACCGGGCGTTTGCAGATGTAGTATGATCGTCAAATTGAGACCTAAGGAACGACGACAATGCAATTGGAAGTCGATTTAATTAATGAGACGCTGATATTGTGTTTTTAACGTTGAATGCTAATTTGTATATGTTGGAATTGTATTGTTTGTATTGATAATTGTTGATATATTTGTCTTGAGCATTTTTTGCTGTTGTACACCGCCTCGAGTCGCCTTCGGGCTGAGAGAGAGAGGCGGTCTAGAAGCAAAGTAAATAAATAAAATAAATCAGCTTTTCTACTCCCATCGCCTTGATATTTGCAGAAAATACCCTCACAGGCCATTGAGGAACTATACCTCCCGATCTTTTTGTTTGAAAGGAAAAGAAAACCTTGACTTCTTACCGTCGCCATCGCTGTTCTCAATATTTTTGACAAGTGAAATGAGGACCAAGGCTTTTCCCTCTTTCAACGTTGCAGGCAACACCTGCCGAAACTCCCTTCTCTATCCAGCCGCTCAAGGTTAGGAGCCCGGTCCCTTGTCTCATGTTGACAACCCTCTTTCTCAAAGGGAGCTTATTCAGATCCAGAAGGCATTGTGGCAGTGAAAGGAAGCGAAGCACTTACGCGAAAAACACCAAAACACGGTATTGAAGGTAGATCTTTTCTTTCTTTTTCCAGTGAATCGAGAAAATAGGGAAACTCTGCATCGTGCAATATTTACAGTAACCATAGCTTCGGAGGCTGTTGTTAGGGACAACATTTGTTTACTCTTGTTAATCATTTATTCTCACCCAGATTCGCTTTGAGGAAAATGAGGACTAGAGTAGGGAAGATGGCACAGTAGCTACTATCATCAAAGCGTGTGTGTGTGTGTAAAAGTATGTGCGTGTTATGTGTATATAGGAGTGTGTGTCGACAGGAGTTAGGGGACTGCCCTTAAATGGGTGGCCTCCTTTCTTCAAGACCGGGGACAACGTGTGGAGAGGGGAGGGATGGCCTCTGGCACATTATTTTGCCCCCGGCGGCTCCCAAGCGCGCCGCCCGTATCTCCATGCTGCTGCTGCGCTGCGCCTACAGGTGCTTCTGGGCATGCGCTGAGGTTTTGCGCGCATGCCCAGTGCCTACGGAGTTCCACTTGAGCTCCGTAGGAAAATCTCTGCGCACATGCACTGTGCCTACAGAGTTCACTTGAGCTCCATAGACACAGCGCATGTCTTGTGAGAGATTTTCGTGCGCATGCGCTGTGTCTACGGAGCTCAAGTGAGCTCTGTATGTATTGCGCATGCACGCGGAAATCTCCGCGCACATGCGCTGTGTCTACAGAGCTCAAGTGAACTCCGTAGGCACAGCGCATGCGCGCGGAGGTTTTGCGCGCATGCCCAGTGCCTACGGAGCTCCACTTGAGCTCCGTAGGAAAATCTCTGCGCACATGCACTGTGCCTACAGAGTTCACTTGAGCTCTGTCGACACAGCGCATGTCTTGTGATTTTCGTCGCATGCGCTGTGTCTATGGAGCTCAAGTGAACTCTGTATGTATTGCGCATGCACGCGGGCATCTCCGCGCACATGCGCTGTGTCTACAGAGCTCAAGTGAACTCCGTAGGCACAGCGCATGCGCTGAGGTTTTGCGCGCATGCCCAGTGCCTACGGAGCTCCACTTGAGCTCCGTAGACACAGCACATGCGCACGAAAATCTAGTGCTGCCCGTGCCGCGGCGGAGGCGCGGCACGGGCAGCACTAGCTCCCGAGCACGCCTCCACCCAGCGTGGTTGCGGAGGCACAGCGTTGGAGCGGCCGGCGTGGCGGCGCCCCTCCCAGGTGGCAATGCCCCTCCCAGGTCCCGTCGCCCTACGCGGCCGCGTAGTCGGCGGAATGGGAGGGGCAGGCCCTGGTGCAGGGTCCCCAGGGAGCCAGGCCTGGATTACCCATAAGGCCAACCTAGGCCATGGCCTAGGGGTGTAAGCTGGGGGCGGTGCAGATCACGGGCCAAAATAAATAAAGAAATAAAAATGTTGAAAGAAATAAAAACGGATGGAGATGAAGAAGGAAATTTTAAGTGTGAATGGATTGCTCTCTGTCTGCAGAGCAGAATCAGGACCACGCACCCCCCCCGCACGCACCCCCCCCCAGGTCCATCCATCTGTTGCTTGCTGCGGCCCCAGCCCTCCCTCGCCTTGACCGCCCATCCCCGCCCATCCCCTGCCCTCCCCTCGGCACCCTCCCTCACCCACACACACAGCCCGTGACCTCCCTCCTGGCCAGGGTGCCTTGCCCCTCACTCGCTCTCTCGCTCACCATGGCTGGCGGGACGGCAGGGCTGGCGGTCCCTGGCTCCAGCTCTCGCCCTCTCTCTCTCCCTCCCGCTCCTTCCTCGGGCTCCCTCCCTCCGAGGCCAAGAGGGAAGGGGTGGGGCCTAGAGGGGGTGTGGCCTAGAGGGGGCAGGGTACGGAGGGGCCCTGCCCCCTTGGCATGGCATGAGCCGGGCGGGCGGGGGGTGCCCGGCAGCGCCCCCTCTGGCCACGGGCCGCCACGGCAGCCCACCCTTGAGGTACCCATCCTGCCCGGAGGCGGGCCCGCCGTGCCACGGGGTGCAGTAGAGGTTGGCTTAAATTCCAAAGTGTGGCCTAGGGCGCAAAAAGGTGTCAATCCGGGGCTGATTCCAAGATGATAATTAAACTGGTATCAAACTGCTGCAACTGTACAGTGTGGATGCACCCCTAGGTGAGTTTTGGGCCTCTTGTAACTAGCCACCAACACATGTGGATGTATGAAAACCAGTGCCAGGGGCTTCAGTGTTTTCCCCCTCGTTCTGTGCTATTTTTGAATGGATTTCGTGAAGTAATAAACCTACGTGTTCTATTTTTACCCAGCTGCAAGTGCCGAAGTCTTTACTCATGAGTATGATGAATACTTTTAGGAGTATTTACTTCCATTTAATAGCCATCAGCCTGCTGCACCCTGCTAATATACATACCAAATATTCTTACCACGGTGAAAATGTAAACACTTTAAGGAACAGAGAGAAGGGAGGTTAGGAGGGAAAAGTTTTCCCATGCCTGTTTGACGTGGTGAGCCTCCTTCCAACATTGTGATTCTGGATAGAAAACAAACAACAACATAACATAACATTGTTTGAGTCCATGGTGCTCTCTGGGTGTAGGTGAACTACAACTTCCAAACTCAAGGTCGATTCCCAAGCCAACCCTTTCAGTACTTTCTGTTGGTAATGAGAGTTCAATATGCCAAGTTTGGTTCAATTCCATTGTTGCAAGAGTTCAGGATGCTCTTTGATAACTCCCAAATGTCAAGGTCTATTTTCCCCAAGCTCCATCTGTGTTCACATTTGGGCATATTGAGTATTCATGCTAAGTTTGGTCCTGATCCAACATTGTTTGAGCCCACAGTGCTCTCTGGATATAGGTGAACTACAACTCCAAAACTCAAGGTCAATCCCCACCAAACTCTTATAGTACTTCCTCTTGGTTATGGGAGTTCTATGTGGGAAGTTTGATTCCATTCCATCATTGGTGGAGTTCAGAATGCTCTTTGATTGCGGGTGAACTATAACTCTCAGCAACTACAACTCCCAAATGGCAAAATCAATTTTTTGACTGGTGGTCCCTCCTTGAGTTAGTATTAGTATATTTTGTGCCAGGATATTTATGTTGTGTTCATCGAAACAGGCCAAGGTTTCACACTAAGTGTATTAATACATTTAAAAACATATTAACTATATGTATTACTGTGTTAGAGTGTCATTTTGTGTCATTTTGGTTGGTGGTGTGCCCCAGGAATTTGGAAATGTAAAAAATGTGCCGCGGCTCATAGGGAACAGTAATCTAGGTATTTGTAGGCACGACTCAGTGGTCAACTACCACTGGATTTATTCATTTGTAGGTTTGTTAACTATGTCATCGCGGAATGGGTTAAACCTTGTGCCTGCAGGACTGATGATCGATAGGTCAGTGGTTCAAATCTGGAGAGAGCACGGATGAGCTCCCTCTGTCACCTCCAGCTCCCCATGAGGAGATGTGAGAGAAGCCTCCCACAAGGGTGGTAAAAACATCAAACATCTGAACGTCCCCTGGGCAACTTTGGGCACGGGACAGAGACTGTGCTGGTCTCTATCACAGACTAGCTGCGCTGCCAGTTGGACGAAGTCGGGTCAGCGCTGCTCGTGTTATTGGACCTCATGGCAGCATTTAGCACAGTTGACCATTCTCTATTGATCCACCGTTTAGCCATGACGGGAGTGAGGGGGTCCGCCCTTGAATGGATGGCCTCCTTTCTCCAAGATCGGGGACAACAGGTGGAGAGGGGAGGGGTGGTCTCGGAAAGGGTCCCCCTTAATTGTGGGGTCCCCCAAGGGGCTATCCTCTCCCCTCTATTATTTAACACATATATGCATCCACTGGCCTATTTGGTGCGTAGCTTTGGTCTGGAGTGCCATCAGTACGCTGATGACACCCAGCTGGTGCTGAGGATGGAAGGCCGGCCGGACTCCGTACCTGATTATTTCCATCAGTGCCTGGAAGCCGTGACTGGATGGCTATGGGCCAGCAGGTTGAAGCTGAACCCGTCGAAGACGGAGGTCCTACGGCTGGGTCGCCCCAGGCGGGGGAGGAGCTCCGACTCCCAATAATGGATGGTGAGGTGGTTAGCCCGTCGCCTCTGGTTAAAAGCCTGGGGGTCCAACTGGACCCTCTGCTGACGATGGAGGCTCAGGTCTCCACCATGAGCAGAGTGGCGTTTTTCCATCTGCGCCAGGCAAGGCGGCTGGCACCCTACGCTTCTGGTGACGACCTGGCCACGGTAATCCAGGCCACGGTCATCTCGAGACTAGACTACTGTAACGCCCTCTACATTGGCCTTCCTTTGTCGGTAATCCGGAAACTGAAGATGGTGCAAAACGCTGCGGCTCGACTGCTCGCTGGAGTGACACTATCGTGCCACATCACACCAGTCCTACAGCGCTTGCACTGGCTCCCTATCGAGCGTCGGATTGCCTTCAAAGTGCTGGTGCTAACCTTTAAGGCCTTGCATGGCCTGGGGCCAGTGTACCTGAAGGACCGCCTTTCCCTGCACGTTCCCCAGAGACTACTACGGTCCATGGACCAAAACCTACTAGAGGTTCCATCACTTAAGATCTGCCGCTTGTCATCAATGCGGCAGCGTACTTTCTCTGTAGCAGCACCTACCCTCTGGAACGCCATCCCAGAGGAGGCTCGAGCAATAACGGATCGACAGGCTTTTCGGAGGGCCTGTAAGACCAACCTGTTCCATCAGGCATTCAATCTCTAAGCTGTAACCCCTACTCTGGTCTTAATCTGTTTTTATTATGTTTTCAAGTATGTTGTTGTGGTAATAATGAAACTTCACCCCGTTTACTTTTTTTTGAACGTGGCAGGGCAGGCTATCCTTTCATCCCACCGCTGCCACCAAATGTGAACAAGTCTGGACACACACAGACTACTTGACTTTTTAAAACTGTGTGGCATGGACAGCCACCAATTATCAATGTTTTCCTCTTTCTCTTTATTGTTATTTATTAATATCTTGCTGCCACCATTTGTCAATGCTTCACCACTAGATGTGAGGGTCCTGGTGAATAAACGACTTCCACAGATGTAGTGTTGAAAGTGTTTAACAGTTTATTTTACACAAATGGGCTCAAAGCTTAGGTGGTTTCAAAAGATCTCCTAAGAGGTACAAACTTGGAACTTTAAACAATGTAACACTGGGGTTTTCCCCTTACACAGTTACACACAAGTAACTACTTAATACTGGGTTACTCTCAACCCTAGGACTAACTTGTCCTTAACCTGGGTTTCTCTCAACCCACACACTTGGGTTTACTTAAACCCTACACACAGAACTGAACTGCACACTGCAGTTCATACAGACAGCTTGCAGCTTCAGCAACTGTTAATTCCCAACTAACTCTGCTCACAGCTGCTGGCCAACTGACATTCTCCAACTGTCAGATTCAAACTGAACATTCTAAAACCAGAGTGGCCTCTGTTGTCATGGCAACAGCCTCTGCCTACAGCTTGCTGCTGCGAACATTCCACTGCTCACTCTCTGCAGCTTTTAAAGAATGTCCCTTCTAAATACATAAACAGACATGTGATTAACATATAAATAACCACCTCATCACAGTTGTGTTGTGTTGTTCATTGCTGTGAACCACCCTGAGCCTTTTCAGGAAGGGGGGGTATATAAGTCGAAATAATTAATAAATAAATAAATCCTTGCAGACATCCAATTCTCTCACACCAGAAGCGGCTTGCAGTTTCTCAAGTCATTCCTGACCACAAAAAAACAGAAACAAATCTGGAGGATTTGCGATTCCTAAAGAGGTGTTTCTGAAGGTTTAAAAATAGTGTCATTTTCTATGGTTTTCCCACTTTGATCGAACTCTGCCGAATGTGAAGGACTGACTGCATGGGCGATAGCTATTTGGGGAGAAGGGGGTCCATTATGTCAGCGTTCGGAGCACCCATAGATGACATTTTCTTCAGATTCTACTTTTGCAGCCATTTAAGTAAGCTGTAAACAAAGGCAGAAGGCAAAAGAGAGAAATGGGAACATGAGAAAGTGGGATAGTAGCGAATTAATGGGGCCTCTTCCCGCCAAACTGGGATGGCTGGAGGGCATGCTAATGAAGGTGGTTACGATATTTTTCACCTAAACACCTTGAAAACAGAGCTATGCAAGCACCCAGTTCACACTGCGAGTAGACTGTCAAGCTTTTAATTGTGAGTGAGCCGCTCCCTTGGGAAATGCAGACTAACTGTCAGGTAGGTACACTTTGCTCCTGGGTGCAAAATGCCTTTGGACTGAGTCAGAGCAGTTCTCGCAGGAAAACAAAGCCCTCTCTCCATGCGACCGACCGGAGGGCTTCCGGCTTTGTTCTGAGTCATGGTGACAAAGTTCAAAACCTAGGTCACAGGTAGACCACAAAAAGAGCATTCAGTTTCGGAAAATAAAGCAGACCCTTGATCCATGGGCCAGAATGACTTGGCAGCGGAGCCTAGAAAGGTGCAAACATTGGCACTAGGAATGGATTGTTGTGAGTTTTCCGGGCTGTATGGCCATGTTTCCGAAGCATTCTCTCCTGACGTTTCACCTGCATCTATGCAAGGCATCCTCAGAGGTTGTGGGGTCCTGTCAGGAGTGAATGCTTCAGAAACGTAGCCATACAGCCCGGAAAACTCACAACAACCCAGTAATTCCAGCAATGAAAGGCTTCGACAAGGCACTAGGCGCCAACAAAGAGGCAATGAAAAAGTGAAATAAAGGTTGAAAAAAAATCTTAAACATTGAATTTAAGATCTTCCAGGGAGTCCCTGCTTTCAATCCCACCTTCGTCAGAAATACGTTTGGTGAGGACGAGGGACAGGGCCTTCTCGGTGGTGGCCCCTCGCCTGTGGAACTCGCTCCTTCAGGGAAAAAAAAAGGTAAAGACGTGGCTGTTGGACCAGGCATTTATTTATTTGTTTATTTATTATTTCGATGTATATACCCCCCTTCCCAAAGAGGCTCAGGGTGGTTCACACCAGTAAACAACATAATCACAACATAGTTAAAAACACAATAAAACAGATTGAGGCAAGAGTGGAATTTTACAGCCTTAAAGGTTAAATGCCTGTCTGAAGAGATGGGTCTTGCAGGCCCACTGGAAGGCCTGTCGGTCAGTTATTGCTCGAGCCTCCTCCAGTAGGGCGTTCCACAGGGTAGTAGGCGCTACTACAGAGAAAGTATGCTGCCGCATCGAGGACAGGCGGCAGGTCTTAAGTGATGGAACCTCTAGTAGGTTTTGATCCATGGACCGTAGTGGTCTCTGGGGAATGTGCAGGGAGAGGCGGTCCTTCAGGTACACTGGCCCCAGGCCATGCAAGGCCTTAAAGTTAGCACCAACACTTTGAAGGCAATCCAGTACTCGATGGGGAGCCAGTGCAATCGCCTTCAACCTGCTGGCCCGTAGCCACCCAGTCACGGCTTCCAGGCACCGATGGAAATAATCGGGTACAGAGTCCGGCCGGCCTTCCATCCTCCGCACCAGCTGGGTGTCATCAGTGTACTGATGACACTCCCGGCCAAAACTATGCACCACTTGGGCAAGTGGACGCATATAGGTGTTGAATAATAGAGGAGAGAGGATAGCCCCTTGAGGAACCCCACACTCAAGGGGGACTCTTTCTGAGACCATCCCTCCCCTCTCCACCCGGTATCCCCGATCTTGGAGAAAGGAGGCCATCCATTTAAGAGCGGACCCCCTCACTCCTGTCATGGCTAAACGGTGGATCAATAGAGCAGTGTTTCCCAACCTTTTTTGAGCCGCGGCACACTTTTAACATTAAAAAAATCCGGGGCACACTACCAACTAAAATGACACTCTAACACAGTAAAGAACAGCTGGGGGATGGTGGCCTGCTGGGAGCAGCTGCTGGGAGTGCCAAAGCCAGGGGGGCGGAGCCAGGCCGTGCCATGCCCCACCCCTCCCCCCATCTTCACCTCTCCCAGTAGCTGCTCCAGCCTTGAGGGGGCAGTGCCAATGCTGGCTTGGCACTGTCCCCTCAAGGCTGGAGCAGCTGCTGGGAGTGCCAAAGCCGGGGAGAGGGCGGAGCCAGGCCACACCATGCCCCGCCCCTCCCCCCAGCTTCAGTTCTCCCACGGAGGAGCATGAGCGGTGGATGGGCTTCAGTGGGCGGGGCTCCTCCACGCGGCTTCAGCGAGCGAGGGCGAAAGTCATGGCCGATTGAGGCTGTCTGGAAAACGGCCGAAGAAGGTGGCGCCCTGGCCCCTTTTCTTTCTTCGCCACCGCCCGGCCCTTCCTCCTCCTCCCCCAAGCAGCAGAAGTTCGGCAGGAGGAGGGGGGAAGGAAGGGGGGGGCAGAGAGCTTTTCTCGCAGCACAGCAGGAGGTCCATCACGGCACACTAGTGTGCCACGGCACACTGGTTGAGAAACACTGCAATAGAGAATGGTCAACTGTGTCAAATGCTGCCGTGAGGTCCAATAACATGAGCAGCGCTGACCCGCCTTGGTCCAACTGGCATCGCAGCTGGTCTGTGATGGAGACCAGCACAGTCTCTGTCCTGTGCCTAAAGCGGAAGCCGGACTGGAAGGGATCTCATCCGGCTGTATTGCCCAAGAACCGCTGCATCTGTCCCGCTGCTGCCCTCTCCATCACCTTGCCCAGAAACGGTAAGTTCGAAACTGGGCGGCAATTGGAGGGAACCGAGCCATCTAGACCCGGTTTCTTCAGCAGCAGGCTTACCATTGGCTCTTTTAAACTCTCTGGAAAAGCTCCTTGCTCAAGGGAGGTGTTTACTATATTCAAGAGAGGTCCACGTAGCCCCTCCCAGCAAGATCTAACAAGCCAGGAGGGGCACGGGTCGAGGGGCACGGGTCGACATGGTTAACTTGAATACGGAACTGGAGTGTGCTTTGTTTAATTAATGTTATTTAACAGGTTAATCTATTTTAATGTATTTTACAAAGTAATTGTTGTTTATTGTTGTTATGACATGTTAGCCGCCCTGAGTCCCCCTTCTGGGGTAGAGAAGGGCGGGTTACAAACGATTGAAATAAATAAATAAATAAATAACTCAAACACATTGCTGCACTATAAATTATCCCACTTTCATATCACTTTAATTGCCATTCCTCAGTGTTATACAATCCTGGGAGTTGGCACCTTTTACTCGGGCAAAGAAGGCAAAAACTTTGTTAAATGACAAACCCCAGGATGCCATAGCATCCCGCCATGGCAGTGGAAGTGGTGCCAAACTGCATTCATTCAACAGTGTAGATGGGATACAGGGTGAGCCTGCAGTCACTAACTTGTGAACCAGCCCTGTTGAAGCCACAGGTTTGATTTCTGAGTAGTCATGTGCAGAATCACACTGGTGGCCTTGAATATATGCAACTATTAGACCAGACCTGAGCAACCTACGGCCCGCGGCCCGGATGTGGCCCGGCAGCCGATTCTGTCCGGCCCGGGGAGAAGGGTGTCGAGGGCGGGGCCAAGAGGAAGGGGTGTCGCTGCCGCCATCCCATCGCGGGCTCTGTGGGGCCTGTGTCGGCAGACAGCCCGCTGCTCCGGAGAACAATCAAAGGAGCGGCGGCTTTGGAGTGCCTGCCATCCTGGGAGGCGATCCGGTCCTGCAGCGGGAGCAGTCGGCGTGCTGCGGTGGCTGATCACCCTGGAGACCCGGAAGACTTGATTGTCTTCCAGTTCGCCAGGGCAATCACCCACCGCAGCTCACCGACTGCTCCCGCTGCAGGCCCGGATCGCCCCCCGGGATGGCAGGCACTCCAAAGCTGGGGTGGCAAGCACTCCATGGCAGGGAGATCAGCTGGGGAATGGCTGGGGGCGGGAAAGGGCGGATTCCAGTTCGCCAGGGTGATCAGCCGCCGGCGCAGACCCAGATTGCCTCCTGGGATGGCAAGCACTCCAAAGCCAGGATGGCACGCACTCCATGGCAGGGCGATCAGCTGGGGAACGGCTGGGGGTGAGAGCGGGCGGAGGCCTGCAGCCTCCGATCGTCTGCTGCTCTGCTCTGCTGCGGTGGCGGCTGGGTCCGCTTTGCCATCCTCTGGGCTGGGTCCATTGGGCCATTCCATCTTGGGATCCTTCCTCTCTTGAGGATGTCAGCCTCCAACTTGGTTCGCACCTTGTCTTCTTGAATTTCATTTTATTTTCGTGGTTTTTATTATTATTTTTTAATAATAATTTTATAATAATAATATAATAATATAATAAATAATATAATATAATTTTATATTATATTATGTCTATATATCTATATACTATAATATAATAATTATGACATTAATACTAATAATATATGAATATTTCTTGATATATTAATATGTTAATATTAATGTTGTGTAATATATAGTAAACTAGCTGTACCCGGCACGCGTTGCTGTGCCCTATTTTGGAGATGCGAGGAAGTCTGAGTATGTAAGGGTTGGAGTTGTTGTTAGTTATGGTGTTGTTGGGGTCATGGCTGTGTTGTTGTGGGTTGTTTTGGTGGGTGGGATGTTGGAGTCCTGTGGAGTTGTTGTGTGGTGTCTGCATAGCTTGTGGATATACAATGTTTTTTGTCTTTCCGTCTGCTGTGTTGATGTAGAGGTTGACGCGTGTGTGGGTGGGGTACTTTGGAAGTGAATGGAGGTACTTGAAATCCCATTATCCATGGTGTGTCCTCCTCTGAACTGCAGTCGGATGGAGTGTGGGTCATGGGGGTCATTGTGTGCCAAGTTTGGTCTTTATCGGTCTTGGTTCTGGGCCACAGTGGTCTGTGGGGAATGATGGGTTTTGAAGTACTACAAATCCCATTATCCATGGAGGTACTTCAAGTCCCATAATCCATGGTCCACCCGCCTCCAAACCGTAGTAGAATGTAGCGTGGGTCATAGGGGCTCTGTGTGCCAAGGTAGGTTACTGTAAATTCAGGCCATACACAATGTCCCATGAGCTGAGGCCTAGTCAGGAACAGCAAGTTAATGAAGCCTTACTGTCAATTCAGGCCATACGCAATGTCCAATGAGCTGAGGCGTAGTCGGGAGAATCAAGTTAATGAAGCCTTACTGTCAATTCAGAGCGTAAACAGCATTCCATTAAGTGAGGCCTAGTCAGGGAAATTAAGTTAATGAAGCCTTACTGTCAATTTTGGGCGTGGTCTGTGATTTGTAGGGGTGAATTGTGTGTTTGTGTTTGTGCCTCAGCCCTTTGCCTTATCCTCCTCTGACAGTTTATTAGGGGTCGGAATGTTCATGTTGGCTGGCCAGTACAGGAGTTATGCAAATCCGCCCTTATTGGCAGCCAATCATGTTGTCAGAATGTAGAGGCTGGGAGAGTCGTTGGCAGCCCCGGAGGATGCTGGGAAATGTAGTTTTTTTTACTCGTTGTTTTGGGGGCCTTTTAGGTTTTGGGGGGGAAAGTTTTTTTGAGGCCTATTTCTGTTGGCAAGTTTGGTGTCTCTGCGTTGTAAGGTTTCTCTGTTTGGGACTGTCGTTCCATGACGGGAACCTTTTTATATAATAGATATAGTAAATAAATAAATAAATAAATAATGTAGATTAGAATGTAGTTCAGCCTTTAGGTGCGGGCCTCCATAATATTTTTTGGCTCTCGTGTGGTCCCTTGGAAAAAATAATTGCCCACCCTTGTATTAGACCCTTCTCAATAGTTGGAGCCATGAGACAGGTTCGAAGTACCTCCTCCCTCGTACAGTATTTGGAACCCTTTCCTCGAATCCTTGCAGAACCATTCCTCCCGCTCGTCATTTATCAGGGGATGTGTGTGTGTAGGCATGTTGTATAAACCTGTCAAACCAAAATAACAAATGTTGCTGTGTTGTTTTCTTTTTTCATGCTGCCAGTTCATACGTTTTCGGGAGCTGGCTGGGGGATAGGGATAAGTTCGCACGCAACGCAAGTGCCGTCTTGCATAAGCTGGGTCCAACTCTGGAGGAGAAACTGGCAGGAGAACACAAATGGTGCCACTGATGCACCGGGTCCAGAAATCCAATGGTCCCATCATCCTCATCGGGGTTTTTTTTGTAGATTTATATCAGAAATTGAGGCCTGGAATAAAATACATATGGGCACATATAAGACCAAATGCCAACTGTATTATCATACTAGGGCGGGTCAATAAGTCCGTGACTTTTTGGATTTCCCGCCTCTTAACTGAAAGGGCGACACTGCTCCTGTCAACAGGCACCTGTCAGTTGACGCCTGTCAAAATTTGAACAAGCTGCGTCATTTAGTTTGTGTTTGACAGCCATTGATAGCAGACTACTGCCTGATTGGAGGAGAAAATGGAAAAAAGTAAATTTTGTGTGCTCATTAAGCATTATTTTTTGCGAGAAAAACCATCACTCAAACCAAGGCTAAGCTTGATCAATACGATGGGGACTCTGCACCATCAATTTCAATGGTAAAAAAGTGGTTTACTGAATTTAGTTGTGGCCGTACAAGCACGGAAGATGCCGAGCATTCTGGACGCCCAGCTGATATCTCCACACCCGAAACAATTGAAAAAATTCACGATATGTTGTTGGCCAATTGGAGATTGAAAGTGCGAGAGATTGTGGAAGCCACAGGCATCTCACGTGGCTCAGTGGTTTCAATATTAAATGATCACTTGGGGATGAGAAAGTTTTCTGCAAGATGGGTGCCGCATTGGCTCACAATCAACCACAAACGCATTCCCCTCTTTCTCTTTCTCTCCCTCTCCCCCTTCCTTTTTCTTCTCCTCCTCCTTCTCCCCTCTTTTCTTCTTCTCTCTCTCCCTCTTCTCCTTCTCCTCCTTCCTTCTCTTCCGCCTTCCCTCTTTTCTTCTTCTCCCTTCTCCTCTTCTCCTTCTTCCTTCTATTCCTTCCTTCTCTGCCTCCTTCCCTTCATCTCCCCTCTTCTTCTCCTTCCCTCCTTTCTTCTTTCCGCCTTCCCTCTTTTCTTCTTCCTCCTCCTCTTCTCCTTCTTCCCTCTTCTCCTTTCCCCTCCTCCTCCTCTTCCATCTCCATTCCTCCTCCCCCTTCTCCTTTCTCCTTCTCTTCTCCCTTCTTCCCTCTTTTGTTCTTATCTCTCCTCTTCTTCTCCTCCTTCTCCGTTCTTTTTCTCCTTCTTCTGAATACCAGAAGCTAAACAACAAAGGTACTAAATGCAAATGTGGCGCAGCTGGCTGGGAGTCAGCTGCATAAGATCTCTACCGACCAGAAGGTCATGAGTTCGAGGCCTGCCCGGGTCGGGGTGAGCTCTCGACCAATTGTGTAGCTCGTTGCCTGTCTATATATGTTGTATGTCAAATGGCATTGAATGTTTGCCTGTATATGTGCATTGTGATCCGCCCTGAGTCCTCTGCGGGGTGAGAAGGGCGGAATATAAATGATGTAAATAAATAAATAAATAAATAAATAAATAAATAAATAAAATATGAATAATTGGGAGTAATGTCAGGAAGGCTTTCCCCCATATTCTTCTTTGAAGGCCGGTTTTTGTGATCCTTTCCTGGGTTGCTGTTCCGTGCTTCTGGGCACATGGAAACACACCGGTCTTGCCTTGGGTTGGACCTCCCTCGCTTGCTGAAACATGTCAATTACTCATGTATGCTACTGGCGCAATGAGGAACACACTCTACTTGGCCTTTGTTCCCTTGGGATCTTAGAGAGGGAGAAAGCCCTTTGGGTGTTTTAGCCCAGTGTTTTTCAACCTTTTTTGAGCCACGGCACATTTTTTACATTTTTTACACCACCAACCAAAATGACACAAAATGACACTCTAACACAGTAATACATATAGTTGATATGTTTTTAAATGTATTTATACACTCAGTGTGAAACCTTGGCCTGTTTCGATGAACACAACATAGATATCCTGGCAGGAATGGCAGAAAGACACAAACTTCCCACACAGAACTCCCATAACCAAGAGAAAATGCTATAAGAGTTTGGTGGGCATTGACCTTGGGTTTTGGAGTTGTAGTTCACCTATATCCAGAGAGCACTGTGGACTCAAACAATGTTGGATCAGGACCAAACTTGGCATGAATACTCAATATGCCCAAATGTGAACACAGATGGAGTTTGGGGAAAATAGACCTTGACATTTGGGAGTTACAGTTTCTGGGATTTATAGTTAACACACAATCAAAGAGCATCCTGAACTCTTGCAACAATGGAATTGAACCAAACTTGGCATATTGAACTCTCATTACCAACAAAAAGTACTGAAAGGGTTTGCTTGGGAATTGACCTTGAGTTTGGACGTTGTAGTTCACCTACACCCAGAGAGCACTGTGGACTCAAACAATGTTATGTTATGTTGTTGTTTGTTTTCTATCCAGAGTCACAATATTGGAAGGAGGCTCACCACTTTAAGGTCCCTCAAACAGGCATGGGAAACCTTCGGCCCTCTGGGTGCTTTGGACTCCAACTCCCACCATTCCTAACAGCCTGAGGCCCTTTCCTGCTTAAGTGGCTGAGGGGAGGGAAGGAAAGGGGCCTGAGGCTGCTAGGAATGGTGGGAGTTGGAGTCCAAAACGCCTGGAAGGTCCAAGTTTGCCCATGCCAGCTTTCGACAGAGACCTCTTCCTCCCCCTTCCCCTTTGCGCCCTTTCTTCCCCCTCCTGCCCAACACTGACTTTTTCTTCTACACTGCCGCTTCTGCCGCCATTTTGATCCGAGGGGGCAGCGTGAGCGTGTTCAGGAGGGGAGGGGGGAGGGAGGGAGGCGTGACCCGTGCGGGCGCTACTGCGCAGACTCGCCCCAGAGCAAAGCGAGGCTGGGAAGAAGGGAGCCTGCTTTCTGATGTGAGAAAATTGAATGTGTAAAGGACAGCGTGCTCCTTTTGTAATTGGGGTGGCTGCTCGCTCCGAAATGGAGATGTCCTTTACTGTTCCCTTTTATTCGATAGCCTTTTTCAAAAATCTTCCGGGAAGACGTCAAACGAGCGGATGGACTCGCAACATCATCTCCAACAGATAACATTTGGAAGCAGAATCATGGAATGCAGAGCCCTTGCCAGCCCATTAGGAAAAGGACAGGAACTATAGGACCCACCAAACGTCACAAAACTATAGCAGCCAGCATTGTTTACTACTGACTATGCTGGGTAGGAATTGCTGGGGATTGTAGTCCTGTCTGTCTGGCGCAGTCTGGCTTTAGGCCGGGACATGGTACTGAGACAGCCTTGGTCGCCTTAGTGAATGATCTACGCCGGGAGCTCGACAGGGGGAGTGTGTCCCTGTTGGCTCTGCTGGACCTCTCAGCGGCCTTCGATACCGTCGACCACGGTATCCTTCTGAGACGCCTCGCAGGAATGGGCCTTGGGGGTACTGCTTTGCAGTGGCTCTGGTCCTTCCTCGAGGGTCGTTCCCAGAAAGTGTTGCTAGGGGACTCCTGCTCGGCCCCACGGCCATTGTACTGTGGGGTCCGGCAGGGTTCAGTACTCTCCCCTATGTTGTTCAACATATACATGAAGCCGTTGGGGGAGATCGTCCGGAGTTTCGGGGTGCGGTGTCATCTGTACGCAGATGATGTCCAGCTCTGTAGATGCACCCATAGTCTGTGATGAAGTCCCTTTGCATGTTTTTGTAGAGAAAGTGGCCAAGATTGTGGCTGGAAATAGCCCTTAAACCCCAGGGTGAGATGCCCAGCGTCCCTTGCAACGTTGCTTCCGTAAAGCCAGGGCACAGTATCTGAAAGTGTCCCCATGTATGTGAGAGAGTGAAGGTAGAACATCATGTAACGGAAGGTATTTTAAAGGATCCAGTTGGCATGGAAACCGGAATTTTCCCTTTACAGCCCCTTTCCTGAACAACCCAACGCAACGCAAAGTTGTGAGTAATGCAGCCAGAGAGTTTGAAAAAGGAAACCTGGCCTTTTTCATTTTAAAGAACAGACCTGCTTTGTTTGCTCCGACTTTCCTCATCGCAAACAACTGCCAGGACTTTGTGAGCTTGTAAAGACGGTTTATGGCTTTTCAGGGGGTGGCAAAGCCAATAAAGCTTTCAAAAGGCCAACATGCACGACGGTTTAGTTCATGCCTCAATTGTTTGTTAATGGAGACGCGTCTACACAATACTAATTAGACATAGCGATCGATCAGGCAATATCGGTATTATATTTTGTGTCAATTCTTAATTTGCAAAGGTCAATGAAGGATGGATCTACACCAGCGTTTCCCAACCGCTGCGTTCCGTGCGCAATCATCAGGTGGAAGAACCGACCACCCCGCCAGGACTCATCTGGGCAGCCTGCCACTCGCTCTGTCTCTCCGTCTCTCTCTCTGGGGTGCCAGCAGGGCCAATCAACGCCGGCCAAGAAGCAAGCCCCGCCTCTCTTAGGGTCTCCCGCCCGGCACCACCATGTTTGTTCAGGGCGGAAGTCCCGAGAGAGGGGAGGGGGCGGGGCCTCGGCTTCCTGGAGAAGCGGTTGGTTGGAGGCTGAGGAGGGGAGGGGCCGGGCGGCGCCTTTCCCTGTGAGGTCACTTCCAGAGGAGGCGGAGAGCTTCCGGAGAGGAGCGTTGGGCTTTGTTTTCCTCTCGGCTGACTCAGGATTTCTTTGGGCTTTGGGGCCGAGGCGGCTCCGGGGCCTCCTACCTTCGTCTCTCGTGGCCTGGGCTCTGCCTCGGCCTCTTCTGCTCTCAGGCCTCCTTCCTTCCTTCCTTCCTTCCTTCCTTCGTGGCCTGCCTCTCAGCTTCGGAAGGGAGCGGCCTGCCTCTGCCCCTCCCTCCCGCGGCTCAAAAAAGGTTGAAAAATACTGATCTACGCCACTGTTTGTGACCCTGCGGGGTTGCGACTCCTGGAGGGTCGCAAGGGGGGTGTCAGAAGGGTCGCCAAAGATCATCAGAAAACACAGTATTTCCTGTTGGTCATGGGGGTTCTGTGTGGGAAGTTTGGCCCAATTCTATAGTTGGTGGGATTCAGGATGCTCTTTGATTGTAGGTGAACTATACATCCAAATTGTTTCCTTACCTTTTTACCTCCTGCCCATATTTTTAGCATAGTGATTCCTACTGCACTGCCTCACTGTTTACTCATTTTCAGGTGTCCTGTTATGTTATCATTGACTCATGGTGTGGTTGTCAAACCTGATTTATCAGAGCCCTGTTCCCAATGACCTTTAAAGTACTGCATGTTACAACAGCCAAGTCTTCTCTCTCGCTCCCTCAAACTCCCAGGAACAGAAAGAGGAATGGGTTGACATGGCTTTGCCCTCTTACACTCCGCTACATTGACGAGGTGGCACGACGGCTCTGTACGGTTCTATTAGTCTGTAGGTCAGTCATGATGCAAGATCGGGGTGTATCACACTTGGAAACCTCCTCCTTCCTGGATTGTTGTTGCCTGCTGTGGCAGTTACCCAGAGGAGAAGCAGGTTCCAAAGATGCACACATGCCCTCTTGTCACAACATAAAACGACTTATCCTTGGCATTAACATCATAGGATCGGACAACTGGATTTGTTTTCTTCCCTTCCTTTTCCTGCCCTCCCTCTCCTTCTCTTTCTCCTTCTTTCTGAAGCCAAACACAAATTTAGGGGGGTCCTGCCTTAAGGGCAGTGACCCTAAGTTCCTCTAAGGCGAGGGTTCTTGATGGAAAAACCTTGGCGAGCATTGCAAAGTGCCTAGGAAAACCCCTAAACCCCCAGAAGAGTATCTCACCAAGATCCAGAAATGTGCCAACGAGAGAGTTCTGTCCCAGCTGAGAAAGGATGACAAGCCACAATTTCCTGATGTCCGCAAAGCATGGCATGTTTTATTTCCAATTTTCCAGCATTTTTATACATTTTTAGAACAGTCAGTTTCAAATCTCCCGCCCGCCCCCGTTCCTGCACTTCATCCTGATTGGTTGGAACTTGCCCCGTTCCTGCACTTCATCCTGATTGGTTGGAACTTGCTCTGTTCCTGCACTTCATCCTGATTGGTTGGAACTTGCTCCGTTCCTGCACTTCATCCTGATTGGTTGGAACTTGCTCTGTTCCTGCACTTCATCCTGATTGGTTGGAACTTGCTCCGTTCCTGCACTTAATCCTGATTGGTTGGAACTTGCTCCGTTCCTGCACTTCTTCCTGATTGGTTGGAACTTGCCCCGTTCCTGCACCTGATTGGTTGGAACTTGCCCGTTCCTGCACTTCATCCTGATTGGTTGGAACTTGCTCCGTTCCTGCACTTCATCCTGATTGGTTGGAACTTGCTCCGTTCCTGCACTTCATCCTGATTGGTTGGAACTTGCACCGTTCCTGCACTTCATCCTGATTGGTTGGAACTTGCTCCGTTCCTGCACTTCTTCCTGATTGGTTGGAACTTGCCCCGTTCCTGCACTTCATCCTGATTGGTTGGAACTTGCTCCGTTCCTGCACTTCTTCCTGATTGGTTGGAACTTGCCCCGTTCCTGCACTTCATCCTGATTGGTTGGAACTTGTTCCGTTCCTGCACTTCATCCTGATTGGTTGGAACTTGCCCCGTTCCTGCACTTCATCCTGATTGGTTGGAACTTGTTCCGTTCCTGCACTTCATCCTGATTGGTTGGAACTTGCCCCGTTCCTGCACTTCATCCTGATTGGTTGGAACTTGCCCCGTTCCTGCACTTCATCCTGATTGGTTGGAACTTGCACCGTTCCTGCACTTCATCCTGATTGGTTGGAACTTGCCCCGTTCCTGCACTTCATCCTGATTGGTTGGAACTTGCACCGTTCCTGCACTTCATCCTGATTGGTTGGAACTTGCCCGTTCCTGCACTTCATCCTGATTGGTTGGAACTTGCCACATTCCTGCACTTCATCCTGATTGGTTGGAACTTGCCCCGTTCCTGCACTTCATCTTGATAGGTTGGAACTTGCCCCGTTCCTGCACTTCATCCTGATTGGTTGGAACTTGCACCGTTCCTGCACGTCATCCTGATTGGTTGGAACTTGCACCGTTCCTGCACTTCATCCTGATTGGTTGGAACTTGCACCGTTCCTGCACTTCATCCTGATTGGTTGGAACTTGCCCCGTTCCTGCACTTCTTCCTGATTGGTTGGAACTTGCCCCGTTCCTGCCCTTCATCCTGATTGGTTGGAACTTGCACCGTTCCTGCACTTCTTCCTGATTGGTTGGAACTTGCCCCGTTCCTGCACTTCTTCCTGATTGGTTGGAACTTGCTCTGTTCCTGCACTTCATCCTGATTGGTTGGAACTTGCCGTTCGTTCCTGATTGGTTGGACTTCATCCTGATTCATCCTGATTGGAACTTGCTCCGTTGCTGCACTTCTTCCTGATTGGTTGGACTTCATCCTGATTGGTTGGAACTTGTTCCGTTCCTGCACTTCATCCTGATTGGTTGGAACTTCCCGTTCCTGACTTCATCCTGATTGGTTGGAACTTGTTCCGTTCCTGCACTTCATCCTGATTGGTTGGAACTTGTCCTCTTCATCCTGATTCCTTCCTGCACTTCATCCTGATTGGTTGGAACTTGCCCTTGCCCTCATCCTGATTCTTGCCCGTTCCTGCACTTCATCCTGATTGGTTGGAACTTGTTCCGTTCCTGCACTTCATCCTGATTGGTTGATTGGTTCCTGGATTGGTTGGAACTTGCCCGTTCCTGCACTTCATCCTGATTGGTTGGAACTTGCCCTCATCCTGATTCCTCCTGCACTTCATCCTGATTGGTTGGAAACTTGCACCGTTCCTGCACCTCATCCTGATTGGTTGGAACTTGCCCGTTCCTGCACTTCATCCTGATTGGTTGGAACTTTGTTCACGTTCCTGCACTTCATCCTGATTGGTTGGAACTTGTTCCCGCACTTCCTGATTGGTTGGAACACTTCATCCTGATTGGTTGGAACTTGCCCGTTCCTGCACTTCCTCCTGATTGGTTGGAACTTGCACCGTTCCTGCACCTCATCCTGATTGGTTGGAACTTGCCCCGTTCCTGCACTTCATCCTGATTGGTTGGAACTTGTTCCGTTCCTGCACTTCATCCTGATTGGTTGGAACTTGCCCCGTTCCTGCACTTCATCCTGATTGGTTGGAACTTGTTCCGATACTGCACATCATCATCATAGGTTGGAACTTGCCCGTTCCTGCACTTCATCCTGATTGGTTGGAACTTGCCCGTTCCTGCACTTCATCCTGATTGGTTGGAACTTGCACCGTTCCTGCACCTCATCCTGATTGGTTGGAACTTGCCCCGTTCCTGCACTTCATCCTGATTGGTTGGAACTTGCACCGTTCCTGCACTTCATCCTGATTGGTTGGAACTTGCCCCGTTCCTGCACTTCATCCTGATTGGTTGGAACTTGCCCCATTCCTGCACTTCATCCTGATTGGTTGGAACTTGCCCCGTTCCTGCACTTCATCGTGATAGGTTGGAACTTGCCACGTTCCTGCGCTTAGTCCTGATTGGTTGGAACCTGCACCGTTCCTGCGTCATCATCCTGATTGGTTGGAACTTGCACCGTTCCTGCACTTCATCCTGATTGGTTGGAACTTGCACCGTTCCTGCACTTCATCCTGATTGGTTGGAACTTGCCCGTTCCTGCACTTCTTCCTGATTGGTTGGAACTTGCCCCGTTCCTGCACTTCATCCTGATTGGTTGGAACTTGCCCCATTCCTGCACTTCTTCCTGATTGGTTGGAACTTGCTCCGTTCCTGCACTTCTTCCTGATTGGTTGGAACTTGCTCCGTTCCTGCACTTCATCCTGATTGGTTGGAACTTGCCCCGTTCCTGCACTTCATCCTGATTGGTTGGAACTTGCCCCGTTCCTGCACTTCTTCCTGATTGGTTGGAACTTGCCCCGTTCCTGCACTTCTTCCTGATTGGTTGGAACTTGCTCCGTTCCTGCACTTCTTCCTGATTGGTTGGAACTTGCTCCGTTCCTGCACTTCATCCTGATTGGTTGGAACTTGCTCCGTTCCTGCACTTCATCCTGATTGGTTGGAACTTGCTCCGTTGCTGCACTTCTTCCTAATTGGTTGGAACTTGCCCCGTTCCTGCACTTCATCCTGATTGGTTGGAACTTGTTCCGTTCCTGCACTTCATCCTGATTGGTTGGAATTTGCCCCGTTCCTGCACTTCATCCTGATTGGTTGGAACTTGCACCGTTCCTGCGCTTCATCCTGATTGGTTGGAACTTGCCCCGTTCCTGCGCTTCATCCTGATTGGTTGGAACTTGCACCGTTCCTGCACTTCATCCTGATTGGTTGGAACTTGCCCCGTTCCTGCACTTCATCCTGATTGGTTGGAACTTGCCCCGTTCCTGCACTTCATCCTGATTGGTTGGAACTTGCACCGTTCCTGCGCTTCATCCTGATTGGTTGGAACTTGCACCGTTCCTGCGCTTCATCCTGATTGGTTGGAACTTGCCCTGTTCCTGCACTTCATCCTGATTGGTTGGAACTTTCGCAACAGCTGAGGGGCGGAACGCAAATGGTGAAATAGCGCCGCCTGCATTCTGGCCAATGAGGGAATTTCTTCGCCTTGCTGTTTGGGCCAATGAGGTACAAGAGGCGGGAGGAGATACAGAACAATGAGGTCGGAACTCTGGTGATGGGATTCTGACATGCTAATGAAGATCTGATTGACAAGGGAAGACCCCTGAATCCTGCAACCTTTGTCACCTATTGTACTGATTTTGAAACAAATGGTTTTCCTGATTGCATGAACACAGGATCTGTAGTTTGTCATTTCCTGGTGGCATGACATCTGTTGGTGTTTTATTAAGCAAATATGTAAGGTAAATAGGATGTATTGTGGTCAGCGTCCCAAGTTTCGACCCTGGGAGATGGCCCCTTATGTTGTACAAAGGAACTTGCCAGGCGACCTGCGGTGCTCTGAGAGACGGAAATCTCAGAGATCAGAGCCCATAGATCAGGGGTGGGCTGAACTACATTCAGGGGCTGGGGCAGAGCAGGGAGGAGCCAGGGGCGGGGGCAGAGCCTTTGGCCTAGGGCGCCTAAAGGGCCTGATCCGGGCCTATACACACACACATATATGACACTTCTGGTCAATGGTAAAACTTGGGTGCCATCTCCAAGAGATGGTGATTTAGGTGGTGCATCTATGCTGTAGATTCGATGAGGTCCTAGCAGACTAAATACCTTGTTAAACTACAACTTCCATGGATTTGAAACCGAATACAAATTTAGGGGGGTCCTGCCTTATGGGCCGAGACCCTACGTTCCCCTAAAGCGAGGATTCTTGATGGTAAAAACCTTGGTGAGCGATCCGAGCGCCTAGGAAGACCCCCAAACACCCCAGAGCAATATCTCACCAAGATTTTTACCATCAAGACAGGCCCGGATTAACACCTTTTTGCACCCTAGGCCACACTTTGGAATTACGCCCCTTTTAAACTAACCTCTACCGCACCCCCCCCCAAATCACTCAGACCCACACTGAAAATGCAATCCTGACATAATTCCACAAATATTATGAGGCAGAATGAAAGCAGACAGACCTTTCAGCTGCAATTTGGTCAAGCAGATGTACTCCTCGCAGTTGCAGATGCTTTTGGCAGAAAATAGCTGCTGGCCCAAGCAAGCCTCCTTCTGTTTGTCTTCCCTCGTGGCTCGTCTTCGCGCGCCGACGCACGCACGCACGCTCCAACGTGCACATGCGCGGGCCGGGCGCCCACCCCCTCCTTTGCTCTGCTGCAGCACTTCTCCTCCTCCCTCCCTCCCTCTCAGGCCATGCCCACGCTAAGTCATCCCAGAGGCCGCAGCGGCAGCTGCGTGGCCCCCAACCACGCAGCACTGCGCACCTTCCGCTTCCGCTGCCTCTGGACGACGCACTCAGCATGGCATGAGAAGAAGGGAAGTAGGAGGAGTGCAGCAGAGCAAGGGGGCATGGGGGGGGCGTGGATGGCACTCCGCGCGCAGGCGCAGAAGCGCCCAAAGATTGACTTGGGGTTCTTTTTACTTTGGGGGGGGGGGTCCGGATCTGCGACCCTCCCCCCTAGGCTGTGGCCTAGGGTAGCCTTATGGGTAATCCGGGCCTGCATCAAGAATCCTCACTTTAGGGGAACGTAGGATCTCGGCCCATAAGGCAGGACCCCCCTAAATTTGTGTTTGGTTTCAGTTTCACAGCATTGAGCCATGGCAGTTAAACTGGGGTCAAACTGCATTAACTCTACAGTGCAGATGTACTACATACCCTCCTTACCCGCCTTATTAGAATTGTACAGACCACGTTGAGGAGGTTAATTCTGCTCCGATCTCACGCCGCGCAGGGTTGAAAGCCTTCTTGGCTTTGGGTGTGCCTTTTCTGTCGGCTTGAAAGCTCCCAAGGCGACATCTAATTCTCATTTAAGACTTCCCTTTCCTCGTTGAAAGCTGAATGATTTCCTTCTGTGGTTTTTATCAATGGGCCAGGAGGACTGATAAGATTGCTTCCTTCCTTCCTCCGCTAGATGTGCTTGGATCCCTGCCATCCGCCATGAAATGTAATATATTTGCCTTCCTGTCTTGAGCGGCAGCATGGGAAAGGAGCGGGAGCCAACCCTTAAGTGGCTTCATTCACACACAAAACGCCAATCCACAAGCACACAACATGCAGCCCAAGGAGGCGAACAAATACAAACACAGATCTGCATTTGAACAATATACCAGGGTGGCGCTAGCATTTGAGAATAGGTCCAGATTCTGAGGTTTTCGGGCCAAAACCTGAGACATAAGGATAGCCTCTAGTTGGGGAGTCTCCTTTCACAAGCCCTGCCCCCTTCTCTGTCAAAGAAGGCTGGTTCCTTGCCAAACTACAACTCCCATTACTGTGTAACATTGGGCCATAGAGTTAAAGTGGTGTCAAACTGCATTAATTCCATAGTGTAGATGCACCCTCCATCTTGTAACTTCATGAATCGACAGCCACAGTCCAAAAATGCACCCCTGAAGGTGTAATTGAAATAACAATTCATACAAGGGTTGAATGAAAAGTAATGCCTCCACCTTCGTTACTTGGGTTTGGATGGGAATCTATATTATATAAAGGGGTTCCTGTCATGGAACGACAGTCCCAAACAGAAAAACCTTACAACGCATAAACACCAAACTTGCCAACAGAAATAGGCCTCAGGCAAGGTATGTTTGTAGCAAAGAAACTCCCCCAAACCTAAAAGGCCCCCAAAACAATGAGTAAAAAAACTACATTTCCCAGCATCTTCCGGGGCTGCCAACGACTCTCCTAGCCTCTACAGTCTGACAACATGATTGGCTGCCAATAAGGGCGGATTTGCATAACTCCTGTACTGGCCAGCCAACATGAACATTCCAACCCATAATAAACTGTCAGAGGAGGATAAGGCAAAGGGCTGAGGCACAAACACAAACACCCAATTCACTTCCCACAGAAAATTTACACCCCTACAAATCACAGACCACGCCCAAAATTGACAGTAAGGCTTCATTAACTTAATTTCCCTGACTAGTCCTCACTTAATGGGATGCTTTACGCTCTGAATTGACAGTAAGGCTTCATTAACTTGATTCTTCCGACTATGCCTCAGCTCATTGGACATTGTGTATGGCCTGAATTTACAGTAACCTACCTTGGCACACAGAGCCCCTATGACCCACGCTACATTCTACTACAGTTTGGAGGAGGGTGGACCATGAATTATGGGACTTGAAGTACCTCCATGGATAATGGGATTTGTACTACTTCAAAACCCATCATTCCCCACAGACCACTGTGGCCCAGAACCAAGACCGATAAAGACCAAACTTGGCACACAATGCCCCCCATGACCCACACTCCATCTGACTGCAGTTCAGAGGAGGACACACCATGGATAATGGGATTTCAAGTACCTCCACTCACTTCCAAAGTTAACTTCCAAGCATCAACCTCTACATCAACACAGCAGACGGAAAGACAAAAAACATTGCATATCCACAAGCTATGCAAAATGCCATCAACACCGCACACCAACAACTCCCCAGGACTTCAACATCCCACCCACCAGAACAACCCACAACGACACAGCCAGGGCCCCAACAATACCATAACTAACAACAAATTCAACCCTTACATACTCAGACTTTCTCGCATCTCCTAAATAGGGCACAGCAACGCGTGCCGGGTACAGCTAGTATTGTAATAAATCAAACGCAGAAATAATCCTTGGAATGTGTGCTTTAACTACCAGTATTCGCTTTTCGACATAATCACCAGACAATTGGATGCATTTCTGCCAACAATGAACAAGTTTTCTGAAGCCTCTCTTGCGCTGACCCGTGGCGAGTTCACCCGTGGCGAGTTCATCTTTGGGAGGCGGTGGTCCTCCATCCTAGAGACACGCCCTGCCCAGCGCAGCTGTGTTCTCAATAGCATGGCCTCAATGCTGGTGACCCCTGCTTGCTCAAGGACAGCAACATTTGTCACATAGTCGGTCCAGTGTATATTTAGGATTGTGCGAAGACAGCACTGATGAAAGCGTTTGAGGAGTCGTAGGTGTTGGCGATAGGTGACCCATGTTTCAGACCCATAGAGGAGAATAGACAGTGCGATAGCTCTGTACACACTGATTTTGGTGCTTTGCCTCAGGTGCTTGTTGCTCCCGACTCTTTTGTGAAGCCTTCTGAATGCACTCTATGCCTTTGCTAATCTGTGATGGTGTTCTTCCTGTGGTGCGGGCTGGTAGAGGACTTCCATTTTCTTCAGGCTGACTTCCAGCCCAAACAGCTTTGCAGCTGTTACAAAGCAGGATATGAGGCGCTGCAGGGCTGCTTCTGAATGGGCGACAAGGGCAGCATCGTCAGCAAAAAGCAGCTCACGGACTAGATAGTTTAGAGTCTTAGTGCGAGCCCTCAGACGGCTTAAGTTGAACAAGCTGCCATCAGTAAGATAGCGTATATAGATGCCGTCTTCTTCTTCGAGGTCTGCCGTAGCCCTTTGGAGCATCATGCTGAAGAAGATGGTAAATAGGGTTGATGCAAAAACACAACCTTGTTTCACTCCATGAATTATGAAAAAGGGCTCCGAGAGGGCATCGCCGTATCTGACTTGACCACGCTGGCCCTCATGTAACAGGATAACCATTTTGAGGAATTTGGGGGGACAACCAAGACGTCCCAGGATCTGCCACAGACCTTTTCTGCTCACAGTGTCGAAGGCTTTGGTGAGGTCGACCAATGTGACATAGAGTCCTTTGTTCTGCTCTCGACATTTCTCTTGCAGTTGTCTGAGGGCAGAAACCATTCCTGTGGTGCTCCTGTTAGCTCTGAAGCCGCATTGGCTTTCCGGGAGAAGTTCTTCTGAAATAGCAGGAACTAATCTGTTCAGGAGTCTCCTTGCAAGGATTTTTCCAGCAAGGTGAACAATAAATCCCAGCAACTACAACTCCCAAGTGACAAAATGATTCCTTCCCCCAACCTGAGCGATCGCAGAGCTGATCAATGAATACAATAAACTTTTGGACCTCTTTGACAAGTTTGGTGACAAGTTTGGTGACCTCTTAAGGAAAATGGGCATCCCCACCCCGCAGGCTCCACTTTTGGACCGCGGGTTCAACATCACGGACAATCCCCAGTGCAAGTTCATTGTGGGCCCAGACCTCAACTGGGACCAATCTTGGGACTTTCCCACCGGGGACCTGGAGATGGAGCGAGAGAGGCGGGAGCCCAAAACAGGAGATGGACTGGTCACCACCGAGGGCAGCGTAGAGAAGCTGACCGAGGGAGCTGCCGCTAAATTGAACCTGACCCAAAGGCTGGACGACATAGGTGAGCCACATGCTATCCGCCTACCGCCGTTGGCTGGGCTGGGTGCGGGCTCTGACAATGCGCCGCCACCGAGAGGCCTGCCGCTGGCGGAGCTGGATGTCTCAGATGTCCTATCCGCCGCCTGGGACCCTCGCCCCCGCTGCCACGACATCGCTGGGGGGGGTGTGGTTGGTGAGTAGGGAAGGATCGGTCAAACATGGCGACCGACCTTGGAAACGCCAAGCCAAGCCAGATGTCTTCATCCATGGAAGACGCGAGACCCGGATGCAGTTCACAGTGGAAGTCCCCGCCTCTGGAGGACTTAAACCCCGGAAGCGACCGGCAACGGAAGCCACATGGCCACCAGAGAAAGCAAAAGTGGCACCGGAAGCCAGGGCCGGACGAAGGTAATTTCAAATGGTACGCAAACATTTTGGCACCCTCTCACTCTCCGCGCGCCGGTGGTGTGCCGGTGTGCGCATGCGCAGGTCAGCTAGTTCTGCGCATGCACAGGGCCAGCTTCGCGCATGCTCACCGGTGTGCGCATGCACCGGGCCAGCTAGTTTGGCGCATGTGCCATTCGCGGGGGCGCGACACCAAGTGGATGGTGACGCAAAACGCTCTCCAGGGGGCCAAAAAGGAGGGCGTTTTGTAGCCGGAGGCGGGAGGCTCTGCCCCGGCTGCAAAACGTCCTCGTTTTCGTCCTTGTGGAGTGCATTTTGCATCACCATCCACCTGGAATCGCACCCGCACGCCGGCCCACAGCAATGGCGGCTGCGGCCGGATGCGCCCCTGATGCGTCACTTCTCTGATCCAACCATGGAGTATTGGAGCGGGTCAGCCCCCCACCGAGACCGCCGAGCCCCCGGAATCACCATGCTTTCTGCCGGCCTACCGAAGGAGAGGAGGCCCAGACCAGTCATGTTCAGGACTTGGAGGACATTCCAGTCCAGAACCTTTTGGAGCTCGAGCTTCAAGTGGCGAGTGTCCCTTTGGACATGATCTAGGCCTAATAAGGACATTTCCGTGGCAGGTTGGAGTCCCTCCCCTGGACTATTGTACAGAGGAAGCCAGGCCACTCTGCTCACTTGCAATCAGCCACGAGAGATTTCCCTAGGACCTCTCAACCTTCCTTCTTTTGATGGCAAGACGGTGCCTACATAGCATCACCCTGGCACTGTATTGCTCTGCCCCCTATCCTTATACCCTCTATTTTCTGTGCCTTCCGCCCTATCCCCCCTCCTTTCCCTTCTGTTGTTGTACTGTATTGTTGTCGTCGCCTAGTCTAGTTTTACGTCAAGCTTGTGAACCGCTCCGAGCCCTCGGGGAGTGGCGGTAATAGAAGTTTGAAATAATACATAAATAAAGAAAGAAAGAAATAAAACCCACTAGTATTCAAATTTGGGCGTATTGGGTATTTGTGCCAACATTAAAACAGCGTTAAAACCAATTCCACCCCCCCCCCCAGTAAAACTGTAACAGGACAGTAGTGATGTAGCGGCAGTGACGCGGCGGGTGGCAGGTTATGGCGGGCACTGGTCAGAGCCGAATGCCTGCCTAAACAGCCAGATCTTAACAGCCTTATGAAATGTCATCAAGTCCCGCAGGGTTCGCGTCTCTTCAGGCATCGAGTTCCATAGCGTTGGCGCGGCCACTGCGAATGCCCTCTGCCCTGTACTGGCAAGCCTGTAGGTCTTTATGCCAGGCACTTCCAACATGTTGAGCCCCTCTGAGCGCAGTGATCTTCTGGGCACGTATGGGGTAAGCCGCTCCCTCAGGTACACTGGCCCCAAACCATATAAGGCCTTGAAAGTTAGAACTAACACCTTGAAGAAGACCCGGAATTCAATTGGGAGCCAGTGCAGTTCGCGCAGCAATGGAGTTGCGTGAGCAGATCTTACGGCTCCTGAGGGCAGGCGTGCTGCTGCGTTCTGCACTAGCTTGAGTTTCCGGATCGTCGACAAGGGCAGGCCAATGTACAGCGCATTACAGTAATCAAGCCTCGAGATGACCGTGGCTTGGATCACCGTGGCCAGGTCGCAACGGGAGAGATAGGGAGCCAGACGTTATGAAGTAGCAACAAAAATAACGTTATGGTTGGGGGTCACCACAACATCAGGAACTGTATGAAGGGGTCGCAGCACTAGGAAGGTTGAAAAACTGGTGTAGATGCACCCTTGGACGGCATCCAGTTGTTTTCTGGAGATTTCTACCCGACTCTTTGAACGTCCTCCTCTGTTCGTGACCCCTCGCTGACATGAGTCCGACCGGCTCCACAACAGTGGGGTCTGTAACAACATGGAAGCAATGGCATTCCTGGCTTGTGATTCGGGTAAGCTGGAAATGGCCAAAGAAGACAAAAAAGGATCTTTATTGAAAACCGTTCTCATTAGGAGGTTTGGGAGATGAAGTCACCGTGCGGACAAGTTCTGGCTAGAAGAAGACAAAGCCCGTCCCACAGTCAAGTGCTCATTAACCTGACAGGAATCTGAATTATCAGGTTGTTAAAGCTATTCCCCGTCCACTGTGTTTGTTTTCCAGCTCTTACTCGGTGCGAGGGTTGACAGTAAGAGCCGGGTTTTAGAAATAATGCAACGGTCTTCCATGGCGAAACACTCAGCGGAGGAGGAAACGGGACTGCTCATCCCTCTGCAGCTAAGATTACTACAGATATTCTGCCGTTCGACAGTTATTTAGCAACAAACACGCAATTCTACAGAGGCAGCAGCATTGCCCAAACACGAATTTATTGTTTAATATCTATATGCAGTCAACTTGCCCGACTGATTCGCGATTTTGGTCTGGAGTGCCATCAGTATGCTGATGACACCCAGCTGGTGCTGAGAATGGATGGCAGGCCAGACACCGCACCCGATTGTTTCCATCAATGCCTTGAAGCTTTGGAGGCTAGGGTGGAAAGAAACTCGGCCCCGGCGGTTGACCCTTCCCCAATCGTGCCTGACTCGGGTTGGGGTACCGAGACAGGAACTTGTTGTCCATGGCTGATTGAGCATGCTGCCGACCAGGAGTAGACCTACCTGTTCCTGGGGGGTACGCGGAAAAATTTTTTGCGCCCCCCCAGTTGCTACCGAGGGGAGCTCAGTGCGCATGCGCATGCGCCAATCTGTGCGCACGCGCACTGACTCCAGAGCGCGCCTCCCGCTTTGGAGCCCAGTGCGCATGCGCGAAACTGCGCACACGCGCACTGACTCCAAAGCGGGAGGTGCGCTCTGGAGCCAGTACGCATGCGCAAAGCCGCGGAGCCGGCGCGGCGACGCCCCTCCCAGGTGGTGATGCCCTTCCCAGGTGACGTCGCCCTACACGCCTGCATAGTCCGCCTAATGGACGAACCGGCCCTGCTGCCAACCAGCCCAACTGCCCTGTGCCACCGGGCTGTCAGTCGAGAGACCAGACATGCCTGGATGTTACTCGCACCCTGGCTTGGGCTTGGGCCCCGGGGCCCTGTCTCCAACGTTGTGACTGCCTGGTGCTGAAACGGGCGCATGAGGGAAGGATCAAGATGGCGGACGGCCTTGACGCCGCCGAGAGGAGGAGATCTTCCTTCCTCCCCCCCCCCAGTCCCAGGTCAGAAGAGGTGACTGCGCAGGCACCGGAGGAAACGCCGGAATAGGAAGCCAAGGAAACTTCCGACTTCCAATCCGTCAACGGACCACTCAGAGACAACAGTCCCCCAGGAGGCAGGCGTTCCCAGGGCGATGGACTTCTCTTCGACAAATAAAGACAACACGAAGGCTCGCCGAGATCATCGAGCCATCTCTATCAACTCTGGGGTGACCATCGGAGACCGGGACAGCTTTGGAACAAGTCCGGACATTACTTTGGGGAAGAGTAAGAACAAGAAATGTAGATCCAGAACTTTTTGGTGACTGGGGTTTGGGAGCTGGGTTAGATCTAGCTCCCATAGCCCTAAGGCTGGGGATAAGGAGGCCCAGGCCGCCAAGGTTCCCCTGGTCTATGATTGATTCCTCCTTGAGCCCTGCAGCCGAGGTCCAGCCAGAATTAGCTATGAATGACACAATTTGTTTGTTGTATGTAGTTAATAGTATATGTCTTGTCTTGTCTTGTGTATTTTATAACTGTTATTTCTGCTTGTTCATGTCATACTTCTATTTTGCTGTAAACCGCTCTGAGCCCTCGGGGAGTGGAGGTCTAGAAATTCGAAGTCTCGGCATTACTTCGCGAAGGAAGATTCTTAGGAAGGACTCATCCCACGCTTTTTACAAGCGCGTGGATGACTAAAAAGGCCAATCTGAGAAAGGCAAGTTCGGTTGCCGAAAGCACAGCAGAAAGTCTCCTTGGCTGATGTTGTTTCCAAGTTGCAGTTCTTCCTGCGTTGTCGTTTCTCTTCGATGTGAGGCCAGGGTGGACCATTGTTGGTGATCAATCTGGCCGAGCCTGAGATGTTGTTTCAGGGAGTCCTTATATCTCTTTTTGGGGGCGCCTCTCTTGCGCTGACCCGTGGCGAGTTCACCATAGAGTAATAGTGTGCGAAGACAGTGCGTTTGAGGAGTCGTAAGTGTTGGCGATAGGTGACCCATGTTTCAGACCCATAGAGGAGAACAGACAGTACGATAGCTCTGTACACACTGATTTTGGTGCTTTGCCTCAGGTGCTTGTTGCTCCAGACTCTTTTGTGAAGCCTTCCAAATCCACTATATGCCTTTGCTAATCTGTGATCGATCTCTTTGTCAATCTTGGCATCTGAAGAGATGATGCTTCCCAGGGAGGTGAACTGCTGAACGGACTTAAGCACAGATTTTCCTATGCTGACGTGAGGATGATGTTGTTCTTCCTGTGGTGCGGGCTGGTAGAGGACTTCCGTTTTCTTCAGGCTGACTTCCAGCCCAAACAGCTCTGCAGCTGTTGCAAAGCAGGATGTCAGGCGCTGCAGGGCTGCTTCTGAATGGGCGACAAGGGCAGCATCGTCTGCAAAAAGCAGCTCACAGACTAGATAGTTTACAGTCTTAGTGCGAGCCCTCAGACGGCTTAAGTTGAAGAAGCTGCCATCAGTACGATAGCGTATATATATGCCATCTTCTTCTTCAAGGTCTGCCACAGCCCTTTGGAGCATCATGCTGAAGAAGATTGTAAATAGGGTTGGTGCAAGAACGCAACCTTGTTTCACTCCATTCGTTATGAGAAAGGGCTCCGAGAAAGCATCGCCGTATCTGACTTGACCGCGCTGGCCCTCATGTAGCAGGGTAATCCTTTTGAGGAATTTGGGGGGGCATCCTAGACGTTCCAGGATCTGCCACAGACCTTTTCTGCTCACGGTGTCGAAGGCTTTGGTGAGGTCGACCAATGTGACCTAGAGTCCTTTGTTCTGCTCTCGACATTTCTCTTGCAGTTGTCTGAGGGCAAAAACCATACCTGTAATAAATAAATAAATAAGTCACAGTGGGTGGCAGCTCCCATGTGAATCTGCTCTGGGGTTTAGTCTGAACTTTAAAGTTGGTCCTCCACACTCGCAGATTTTCCTTCCAAGGTTTCTTTTCATTCCAGATGGGAAAATGGGATAGCGGGGGATTATTTGGGATGGTCCCTGCAGAATCAGGACAGTTGGAGAGCATGGGATCCAAATGGAATAGATCGTAAAAATTTCACGCCATGCCCACCCTATGTTCTGAAACACTGAACCCAAATTATCCCCTTCCCCACCTCCAGGTTTTAAATCCAAGAAAAACACAGATCAAGGCACGCATAATCGTGCGTTCACGGGCGGATTAGTCAGGTCGCTTTCCCCTGTCGTCGTTTTCATTAGAAAGATTTAGTCATCCCCTTTTGTGTCACAGTGACATTTTCTCTCCCTTTTTCTCGGCTCTGACGGGAAACAGCCGGCATCCAATTGTTCTGTCAAGCAGCTAATAGTTTAATTTAGAGTATTGTAACGTGGAAGCAGAGAGGAAGACATGAAAGCCGGAAGGAGGAAGAAGAGGCAGCCTGGACACGTCTGCGTGGGGGCACATCCGTGGAAGGTCACTGGGAGATGCTCCCCAATGTGCGGGTATGATCTCCATCCTTCCTCACCCCTTTTTGCATTGTGAGCATCCACACTACATCAATCAATCAATCAACTTTATTTCTTATGAGTTTCCCTCCACCAAAGATGCTCTGGGTGACTTACATCAGTGTTTCCCAACCGGTGTGCCACGGCACACTAGTGTGCCGTGAGCGATCATCAGGTGTGCCGTGGGAAATGGGAACCTCCAATCCCCTTTCTTCCCCCTCCTGCCGAATACTTTTTCTTCTCCCCTCGGGCTCTCTTCTTCCCAGCTGTCCCGATGCACGGACTTGACCGGCCCCTTAATCACACACACAGAGACGGACTGAAGGCTAACTACTTTATTGAATATAAAAACAGTTCAAAAGGTAAATTGTCCATAAGAATAGCAATGCAATCCAAAGGCTTGAAGCAAACAATGTCCAAAACAACTTGGTAACGTAATCCAAAGGCTTAAGCAGGGCTCCGCGCAGCAATGCGGATTCAGGAACAAGGCAAGGTAAATGCAAAGCAAGACTTGGTGGCCACTAGCCAACTTAGCTCCGTGGACCCACCGCCACACGTCTGCTCAGAAGAGACGTGGCCAAGCACTGGGGATTCGTTCCCACGGATCCTATACTTAATCTTTCGGCCGAGGTCCCCGACGTTCTAGGCTTCGTCTCCAATCTTTGCTGACGGACCTCGGCCTGTCTAGGCTGCGGTACCATCCCCTTCTGCTGGACTCAATGCTACTTCTCCTATCAAAGGTTCGACCTTGTCTCCCAGCACCTGGGTCTCTATTTTCGTGAGAGCTCTCCTCCCTAGAATCTTCCCAGCCGCTTTCTTCCATGTTTTCATTCACAAGCTCCTGTGAGCCTCTCCCACCCGGGTGTTCATAACTTTCGCTATCAGTGCTTTCCATGTGCACCTGGTTATCTATGTCTACGTAGGGGTCAAGCCAACCTCCTTCCCATGCCAAACTTTCTGTGGGCGAAGGAGGCCCACTGATGGGAAACTGTCCTTCTTCTAACCCTTCCAAATCCTCTTCTGAATCTGGCTCTGCGGCCGCAGGCCCTAATGCCAATGGGACCCCGGGTCCTAGCCCCTGTTCTCCAGGCACAAACAAGAACTGCTGTGCTACACCAGCCTCGCTCTGCTCGCTTTGCTCTGGGGCGAGTCTGCGCAGTAGCGCCTGCACGGGTCATGCCTACCTCCCTCCCCCCTCCCCTCCTGAACACGCTTACGCTGCCCCCTCGGATCAAAATGGCGGCAGAAGCGGCAGTGTAGAAGAAGAAGTAAGTGTTCGGCAAGAGGGGGAAGAAAGGGTGTGAAGGGGGAGGGGGAGGAAGAGGTCTCAGTCGAACGCTGGCATGGGCAAACTTGGACCTTCCAGGTGTTTTGGGGTCCAACTCCCACCATTCCTAGCAGCCTCAGGCCCTTTTCCTTTCTCCCCCTCAGCCACTTAAGCGGGAAAGGGCCTCGGGCTGTTAGGGATGGTGGGAGTTGGAGTCCAAAGCACCCAGGGGGCCGAAGTTTTCCCATGCCTGCTTTAGGGACCTTAAAGTGGTGAGCCTCCTTCCAACATTGTGATTCTGGATAGAAAACAAACAAACAACATTGTTTGAGTCCACAGTGCTCTCTGGGTGTAGGTGAACTACAACTTCCAAACTCAAGGTCAATTCCCAAGCAAAGCCTTTCAGTACTTTCTGTTGGTAATGAGGGTTCAGTATGCCAAGTTTGGTTCACTTCCATTGTTGCAAGAGTTCAGCATGCTCTTTGACTGTGTGTTAACTATAAATCCCAGAAACTGTAACTCCCAAATGTCAAGGTCTATTTTCCCCAAACTCCATCTGTGTTCACATTTGGGCATATTGAGTATTCATGCCAAGTTTGGTCCTGATCCAACATTGTTTGAGTCCACAGTGCTCTCTGGATATAGGTGAACTACAACTCCAAAACCCAAGGTCAATGCCCACCATACTCTTATAGTATTTTCTCTTGGTTATGGGCGTTCTGTGTAGGAAGTGTGTGTCTTTCTGCCATTCCTGCCAGGATATCTATGTTGTGTTCATCGAAACAGGCCCAGGTTTCACACTGAGTGTATAAATACATTTAAAAACATATTAACTATATGTATGACTGTGTTAGAGTGTCGTTTTGTGTCATTTGGTTGGTGGTGTGCCCCAGGATTTGGTCAATGTAAAAAATGTGCCGCAGCTCAAAAAAGGTTGAAAATCACTGATTTACACAATTAAAATACACAGGTTACATAGTCACAGCTTGTTGCTCAACAATCGTAGGCTCTTCTGAAGAGCCATGTCTTGAGTGCCCCTAAAAATGTATGTAGATCAGGAGTGGCTCTTTGGTCCGGCGGCAGGGAGTTCCACAAGAGTGGGGCTGCTATGGAGAAGGATCTCTGTCTTGTGGACTCCAAGCGGACCTCTCTAGGGCCAGGGACATAGAGAAGATTCTCATGAGCTGACCGTGGCAGTCTCTGGTGGGATTAAACGGTCTCTTAGGGCCTTGGAAAAGACCTACGGGTCGAAACAAGTGAAGGACCCTGTATCATTGTATCCTCGTCGGTCAGTTCTTTTCATGGATGTCATTAGACTTACGGCCAGATTTATCAACAGAGATTTGGATTAAATAATATTGGATGGACATATGCCTGGAATACAATGCAGCGATACACGCGGTTGGTACATGGATACCCAGTAACTGGATTATAAACCGGATTATATTCATTTCCTACCAGAGACTTTGGATTATATTTACAACCACTTGGATTATTGGACTACCTAAGGATTGTTACTAAGCACAATGTGGACTATTAGATCCCTATATGGGCTCTTTATGTGAACTTTATGTTGGACTTCTGACCAGGGGCGGTCCTACAGGTAGGCTAAGTAAGCGGCTGCATAGGGCGCCATCTGGGAAGGGGGCGCCATCCTGGCCCTGCCGATGTTCCTCAGGCAGTGCCGCAGCTGCCTGCTTTTGGGCCCCGGCCTTGTGCGCTCCGACGCCGCTTCTGGGCACGCGCGGAGGTTTTCGCGCAGGCGCAGTTGCTCCGGAGCTGAAGTTGAGCGCAGGAGCAACTGCACATGCGCGAAAACCTCCGCGCATGCCCAGTAATTCCCTTGCGCAGAAGCCTGTAAGCAAAGCACTCCCTATCGGAGAAGCCTGTAAGCAAAGCACTCCCTTTTGTCTCCGCCGCGCGCGCGTTTGCGGGGAAGGAGAAAAGAATCAGTGAAGGAAGTGTAAGTGAAGGAATGAATGAAGGGCTTTTCTCCTCTCTCCCTCCTTCCTTTCTTTGGCTCTATTTCTGTCTAGACCTGAGGGGCCTGAGGCTATGAGGAGTTGTGGGAGTTGGAGTCCAAAACACCTAGAGGGAGGGAGGGAGGGCCCAAGTTTGCCCAGGTCGCGCTGCCTGTATTCGACCTCATTTGAACATTTTGGCTGTTTTTCCATTTCCATTTCCATTGGGATCCTAAATTTGGACTTATGGCAGACTCCTATGAATTATGAGACGGGTGGGAGGTAATATATTCTGATTTGACGCATTTACATTGCATTTCTTGTTGATTATTATACAGTTCTGCTTCATATTGTCATACAATATAATAAAAATACAATATAACAATAGAATAATTATATATTTTATATTACATATAATATTGCAAACAATATTGCAGTATAGTGGTATTTCACAAAATAGTAATATATAATATTTTATTTTACTTTATTTTGGGTTATTTGAGTTTTATAGGAGTAATGAAAATATTTAGTAGAGGATAATTTTATTTAAATAAATAATTTTACTTATAATTTTATAATAATAATATAATAGAATGTTATATTATATTATAATGTCAATATATTATAATATAATTATATTGTAATCTATTATATATAGGAAGAGCCGTCATGGGAAGACTACCTCAAACAGAGAAACCTTACAACGCAGAAACACAAAACTTGCCAACAGAAATAGGCCTCAAGCAAGGTACGTTTGTAGCAAAGAAACTCCCCCAAACCTAAAAGGCCCCAAAACCACGAGTAAAAAAACTACATTTCCCAGCATCCTCCGCGGCTGCCAGCAAATGCCATTGGCCGACATCGGCCCACACAAAATGCAGAGAGGAAGAGTAACCATAGCAACGCTGGCAGGAGCCATCCAAGGCTAGGATAGAATGCTGAGAGATTTCAGTTGGTGTTTGAGGGTTAAACTGCCAAAACCAAACTCTGAGGGAGCAATTCTCCAGCAAATTCCTACCCACACAACACAACACAACTTCCAATCACAACCCATCCCACCAACCTTACGGGACCCCGTACACACAACACCTACCACCACCACAAACAAAAACCATTCCTTCCTTCCACACAGACAGAAACTGACCCAAAAGACAAGCCATGCCTTCTAAAAATAACAGCATCGGACGACACACTCACAACGCTACATACATCAAACAAAAAAGGGCAGAACAAACGCCAGAACAGAAACACACTGCACAGCAGAGACACAGACAACAGGTCACTGCACGACGCACAGCTGAGAACCAAATGCAAAGAACTACACGACAAGAAGAAGCGCGCAGCCAGGAACAACAAAGACGCAGAAATGCAACACAACAGCAGTGCGCAAGGAGCGCAGAAACACGACGTCGCAACACAGAAAACAAACTTCAAAAACACCACAACCAATTCCACCGCCTAGCCTTCAGATACAACGCTGCAGAAGACTACAACATGGCGCCAGAGGCCGACATTGGCACCCTAACGCACATCTGCACACACTGCAAAGCCCTGAAATACCCAGCAGGAACACCAGGAATGTGCTGCCTAGCCGTAGAGTCTCTCTACCACCGCTTGCCACTCCTCCACAACCACTACAGACTTTGCTGAGTGGAGACATTCCAGAATCAAAACACTTCCTCCGCTATATAAGACAATACAACTCATGCTTCCAGATGACATCATTTGGAGCACATAGAAAGTGCGCAATTCATGCCTACATGACCCCACCAAGACCGTAAGTAACATCATTTCCAACCCTTACATACTCAGACTTTCTCGCATCTCCTAAATAGGGCACAGCAACGCGTGCCGGGTACAGCTAATGTAGTATAATATAATTATGATATAATATAGTATGAGTATGGTATAATATATTGTATATACATTGATACAATACAATACTATTAACGGTATTGTGATATTATAATTGTATATTTGTTTTACATGGGGGCAAAATAATGTTTTTTTTTGGGCGCCATATTAATGTTCGCTTACCATTTAAAATTACCTTAGACCGCCCCTGCTTCTGATCTTATATCGATTTTGGATTCTTGTATGCATCACGTCTACGGTAGGGACCCAGTTGGGAATTTATAAATATATATACGTATGGCTATACTGTTTTCCCTGTTGTAGTTGCTTCAGTCAAGCCAAGCTGTGTCATCTAGGAAAGTCTGCAGCTGCTCCATTGCTGCCCTTTCAACCACCTTGGCCAGGTACGGTAAATTTGACACTGGGCGGTAGTTGGAAGGGACCGCTGGATGTAAACCCGGTTTCTTCAGCAATGGAGAAACCACAGCCTCTTTTAATCCCTCTGGAAACACTCCTTGCTCAAGGAGGGTATTGATAATATTTAACAGAGGGTCACGTAGCCCTTCCAGGCTGTCTTTCACCAGCCAGGAAGGGCACGGATCGAGGGAGCATGTGGTTGGCCAAGCTGCAGTAACAATCCTATCGACAGCTTCTGCGTCCAGTGGGTGGAACCGGTCGAAGGTGGGCCCAGTGGAGGGCCACGGAGTCTCAAATTCACTAACTGTATCAATTGTGGCAGGAAGGTCCCGGCGGAGGGTCGCAGTCTTGTCGACAAAGTAGCTCTGAAAAGCCTCGGCAGTAAAGGCCTGATCATCATTTATTGGGATGGTAGGGATCATCGTCAAAGACCGAACTGTTCTGAATACTTGTGCCAGGCGTGAGCTTGCGGACGCTATCAAGGAAGCATAGTAGGAATTTTTTGCTTCCTTGATAGCATGCTCATAAGTGTCCATGAAAAGCTTATAAGCTGATTGCGAACCTTCGTCACGGAGCCTCCTCCACACGCTCTCTAGCCGTCTCTCCTCCCGGTTCATCGATCGGAGCTCCTCAGTAAACCAAGGTGACCGATTTCTGTGGGGTAGGAGAGGGCGTCTCGGGACAATCTCGTCTACAGCATTTGACAATGTGCTGTTCCAGTTGTCTACTAGCTCCTCGACAGAGACACTGGCAGGCTCCAGATCCCTCAGAGCATTCAGGAACCTAGTGGGTTCCATAAGTCTCTTTGGGCGAACCCAAATCTGTTCGGTGCCCTTGCCGGGAGGGGGTACCAGCTCCAGCCGGATTCTCAGGGCACAGTGGTCCGACCATGGAACCTCAATAATAGAGGTTAGGGTCACTTGTATACCAGCACTGAAGACTATTAGGACTTGGTATTCACGCTTCAGGTTCCTATATCCATTGTTCGGATGTCACTATCCGCGGCTGTTTTAAATCACTCTATTTCAATGGCAGTGTGGAAAGGCCCTCAGATTTAACAGGATCCGGCGCCATCTTGCTTGATTCTGACCCACAAACCTCTGAATTTTGGGTTAACTCTGAGACACAAGACATCAACATAAAAGTATTTCGAGGCAGGTGCGATGCTCGTTCCAATCATTTAACTGGGCCAGACGGCAATTAGTTCTGACCCAAGAAATAGGCTAATTGCTTGAGGCTCCGTTTAACGAAGGACGAGCCCTTGTGTAATCAAGTCTTCTGCTGAAAAAGATATTACAAGAATAGGTTCTCTTTCCCTTTCGATAAAAATAGGGTCAAGAGACACAAGGGTTTCTCATCTTGTATGAAAAAGACATTGCCTAAAAGTGGGGCGCAATCTGTGCCAAGGCATCATAAGCCGCTCTGGTGCACAGTCAGAATTAGAACAACAGCAACAACAACAACAACAGCCCACTTCTACTTACAATTTGATATTTTAACAAAACAGTTAAAATGAATATGAAGGCGCGCCCCAGAGAGAGCCCATCTGTATCTCAATTGGTTTGACCTGCAGCAGGGAGTTCCTACACATGTGGGGCCTGAAGCCATGAACTCTTTGTGCACGGAGTTGCATGCGGACAGGCCAACAGGGGCGAGCCCTGAGAGGTTTGGGAGACATAGTTTTCCAAGGATTATCGTGTGTTTGGACTCTCCTCAGGCTATTAGCGAAAATGACTCTTTCTTATAAGTTTTCCAAGGACACTGATGGACTTTCTTTTATATGGACTCTTCTATCATGGACTTCCCCAAAGCATATGGATTTGATGCTTTTCAAGATCATGTGGACTTTCTTTCTACTCCTTGCATATGAAATGATTATGAGACATAGTAGTGATAGTGGTATTTCCCTGAAACCCTCCCCTTCCATGTAACCATTTTCCTGCATGTTTTTCGCTTCCCATATGTTTTTTAAAATATGAAGGAATGCTACGTGACCCAGCTGTTTGTTTCGAGATCAGGATGACCACATTCCTGGCTGCACCCTTTAATCCAATCATTGGAGCAATTTGCATGACAGAGGACTTTTTCTGGTTTGGAGAAGATTTCCTACCCTTCTCCCCATTTTGAAAGACTCCTTCTGTTTCATAACAGAAAGGACCCTCTGAGATTAGCCTCGTCCCGCATTTATAGAACGTATGGCATAACTATATTTCATATTTCATAACTGGCTATCACTGCTGGCCTCGGAAACCAGCACATGGTTACAGTTATTTCATTTGTTTATCACCCAGAACACTGAAAACTCTCGTGGGAAATCTGCATATGGCCCTTTGTCAACAAGGAAGGGTCGTTAAGGACAATTCCTGTTTTTCACCAAGAACAAAAGTCTTGCTTTGGCCCGAAAGGTCAAGGCCTTGGATCTTCATTACCATATGGACATGATCTAATCAAGAAAACTCCAGCTGCTCTTTGTTTTGAACACATTCCTGTCCCTTGCTTCCCATTCGCCAGGGCAAAAGCGGCACTGGTTCACCATTGGCTCCTGCTTCAGCTGGCTTCGGCATTCTATCCAATCATCATGAAGCCTACAGTGTGCGGGGGGCAGGAAAGTTTGAATTTGACAGTTCTGTAAAGTGTATAAAAATGGCATATGTTTGAATGTAACTTTATGACTGCTTTGCGACAAGGAATCTGCAGTGGTCATCCTTCTCAGCTGGCAAGAATAAAAACTTCAGTGGCACCTTCTTCCGGACTTCTTTGGTGAGATCATTTGGGAAAGGGATTTTTATTTGCCTTTAACATTTCACCAGAGGTTCTGCTGAAATCCTCGCTTTAGGGGTACTTCTGGGCCTCTGCCCCCTGTGGGCCAGGCTATCCTAAATT
This sequence comes from Anolis apletophallus, assembly GCA_030556195.1. Classification (NCBI taxonomy): domain Eukaryota; kingdom Metazoa; phylum Chordata; class Lepidosauria; order Squamata; family Anolidae; genus Anolis; species Anolis apletophallus. The sequence continues at coordinate 41,295,479 of JARBWK010000016.1, forward strand.
GTTCGGCAACACTCCCACCCTGAGATTTCTCCTCTTTGTCTGTTATCAGAACAAGGAAGAGGAATCTCAGGGTGAGAGCGCTACCTTGAAAAATGAGACTTTCACAGATCGTGGGGGTTTTGTAGCTCTTCTCTGGGCCATGAGGAGGAATCTCAGGGTGAGCGAGCTTCCTTCAAAAACAAGATTTTCCTAGATCTTGGATTAATTGGGACTAACCCTGTCAAACTCGGACAATTGCAGGGTATGCACCCATTGCTGTTTCCATTCATTTGGGGCACATAGGGCTGTGAAAATGGGAGAACCTGGTGGTCTCCGAATCCATCCCACGTCACCTGGACCTGGCTTGCGGTGTTACCTGCGTGAGCATTTCTGTTGTGTACTTGCCAGGAGTGAAGCAATGCAGCAAAGTCAACCCTCTGACTTGGATTGGTCTGGCATAGTTGCTTGCAAAGAAACAAACACCCAACAACCATTTATGACAACTCTTTCCCAATTTACTACTTCCTTGTTGAAGATTCCAGGAAAGGCTCTTGTCAAAACAAAGACGTCTATGTTACAGAATATTTGTGGCTTCAGGGTCTGAAAGCGCCCCGCGAGAGAGACGTAGGATTTCTTGGCTGCTTGCGTCGGTCTGCCGTTCTCCAAGTCACGCTTCTGCCATCTGAGAAGGACGAAGGAAAAGCGATGACTCCAAATAATACCTTTATGACGCTCTCCTCCACTCCGTAAATAAGCCTTTCCTGGAGATGAACATTGCGCTCGCAATAATGGAAGGCCACAATGTTCCTCGCCTCTTTCCTTGTTTGCAAATTGGGGGTGCATGAGTATTCGTGCCAAGTTTGGTCCTGATCCAACATTGTTTGAGTCCACAGTGCTCTCTGGATATAGGTGAACTACAACTCCAAAACCCAAGGTCAATGCCCACCAAACTCTTATAGTATTTTCTCTTGGTTATGGGAGTTCTGTGTGGGAAGTTTGTGTCTTTCTGCCATTCCTGCCAGGATATCTACGTTGTGTTCATCGGAACAGGCCCAGGATTCACACTGAGTGTATTTAATACATTCAAAAACATATTAACTATATGTATTACTGTGTTAGAGTGTCATTTTGTGTCATTTTGGGTGGTGGTGTGCCCCAGGGGTTTGGAAATGTAAAAAATGTGCCGCGGCTCAAAAAAGGTTGAAAAACACTGTCCTATGGGAAGCTTCCTCAGAGGGCCAAGCAAAGGAGGATGTGAGCTGGAGAAGGGAGAAAGGAGTCCTTAAGATCACAAAACTTGGGCAATAATGCAGAGCTTGACATAATCCAATATTCAGAACAGTGCAATCTGTGCTGACATGCTAAAATTTTATAAACGTTGCTATGGTCAGGACCCCTGGGGGGTCACGAGGGGGGGGGGTCAGAAGGGTTGCCAAAGACCATCAGAAAACATACTGTACGTACCCAGCATTGCTCGGGTATGTCTTTCCTAACGAAGCCATTCACAAAACGAAAAAAGTAACAATGAGTATTTCTAATAAATAAGATTGGAAAATAACAACAACAACAATAATAATTCTTCCATTCGTTCTCAGCTGCTCTCGAGTCATATTTCTCCATTCTTCTGCTCTTAGAAGACATTCCTGCCGAACTGGTTTGAGGTTTGTGCCTGTAGGTTTTGTTTTGGTTTCGGACTGGCTTCCTCAGTCACGCATAGCCCTATGTATGTACTTTTCCACACCGGTCGACGCCGGCAAACACGGAAGACATATGACGGAACTACGTCTTTTAGGGGAAGTGCAGAGCTCACGGTTTGCCCTGTTTCTGGGCAATTTGTGGGCAGGACGTCTCAAGGTGGAATCCTTGACTAATCGCTTACCGAACAAACCCAGAAGGGAAGACGACAAAAGAGCTCTTGTAGTCACATTCCTACCTAAATCCACTCAAACAACAGTATCCCCAGTAATCTAGTTCCCATGCCGGGGAGTCACATTTGTCATTGCTCCTTCCTTGCTTATAGTCTTTCACTCAACCTGAAATATTTACTTGCAAGTCACAATGGAACAGGTAAATAAGGTTGCCAAGCCGGGGAGGGGGGTGGATACATGTATGGATACACACACACAATATACATACCCGGATTATCGATAAGGCCACCCTAGGCCATGGCCTAGGACGGCAGCCATGGGCAGGGCGGCAGGTCCGGACCCCCAAAATAAAAAAAATTAAAATTAAAAAAAGTTCGATCTTCGGGCCTTCTGTGCCTGTGCGCTTCCCTCTGCCTCCTCCTCTGGCGCTTCCCTCTGCCTCCTCCCCGCCTCCTCTCCTTCCTTCACTGAAAGAAGTTGGGGCGCCCGGCGCAAGCAATGAATATCCAGCGGGAAGCCACATCAGAGGCCCTAGGGGCAGGACTTCCCTCCGCCTCTTTGTTGCTCGCACCAGGTGCCCCTCTTTTCTTCACTGACAAAGCCCGCGAGCTGCCACATTACACCTATACTGCAGCACCTGCACTGGCTGCCAATTGAATGCTGGATCACTTTCAAGGTGTTCGTTCTTACTTTCAAGGCCTTATATGGTCTGGTGCCAGTGTACCTATGGGATCGCCCAATTCCATATAACCCCCCGAGATCACTCCGCTCTGAAGACCAGAACCCCCTTGCCATTCCTAGTGTGAAGTCTTTCCATCTGACTTCGACGCGGTACAGGGACTTCTCTATCATTGCCCCGGCCCTCTGGAATTCATTACCCTCAGAAATGCGGGATCTACGAAATTTGGCTTCTTTCCGTCGAGCCTGCAAGACGCATGTGTTTAGACAAGCGTTTGGCACCCTGTGACCTAAACATATTTTATCTGCTGTTTTATGTATATCTTACTCTTATGTTTTATCCACTGTCTGTTACTGAGTTGTGTTGTAAACCGCTCCGAGCCTTTGGGGATGGCGGTCTACAAATCCAAATAAATAATAATTAAAAATGGCCAATAAATAAATAAATAAATAAAATGTATGCACACTGCAAGATCTTGGGCTTGGTGTCCCCAAGGAGATGCAGGCCAGGATTATCCATAAGGCCAACCTAGGCCATGGCCTAGGGCAGGGGTGCTCACACCTTTTCAGCATGCGAGCTACTCTTAAAGCAACCAAGTCCAAAAGATCTACCTGCCCCCGCTGCTGTGCGCTCCCGCGCACTCCCGCCGCCACGCACTCTTGCCACCGCACATGCGCCTGCTGCTGTTTTCTGCCCGTGCAGCGCTTCTTCCGCCTCTGGGGCATTATAGGAAGGAGAAAGTACGAGGCGGGGCATCCAGAGGGAGCGCTCCGCCCTGCCTGTCTCGCCGGCAACGGAGGCTGCACAGCTGCTTCTGGACGAGAGAGAGGCAGGACGCTCCCTCCAGAGGCCCCGCCTCGTGCTTCCTTCTTCCTGCAATGCCCCGCAGGCGAAAGAAGCACCGCGAAAACCAGCAGCAGGAGCGCGCGTGCGCACAGGGTGCGCGCGCGCATGGCAGGAGCGCCCCATTTGGCTGGTGAGGCCCGAAGATCACCTTGAAGAGGGCCGAAGATCTACTCGTAGCTCCCGAGCTACCTAATGAGCACCCCTGGCCTAGGGGTGCAAACCGAGGGGGGGGCGCAGATCACGGACCAAAAAATAATAATAAAAATGTTGAAACAAATAAAAATGCAATGCGCATGGAGATGAGGAAGGAAGGATACCGGAGGTCCTCCTTTTCGGCAGCGCCTCTGCCCCTTCCTGAATACCAGCTCCTGCCTCTGCTATTGTTGCGCAAACGGCGACACTGGCATCGACGTCGACAGGAGGAACAATTAACTCCCTCGATGCCGACAGCACCCACTTGCTGGCTCCTTCAGTGCAAGTACAGGAAACTCCATTGCGCAGTCTGCGCATGCCCTAACACCATGAAAGCTGGTATTCCTCCTCCAACACAAGGAGGAGACTCCTCCTTGCGGGAGAGAGACGTGCAACTGCCGGCTACGGCACATGCGCAAACCCCAGTACAGGAGAGAAGCCCAACACGACAAGCCCCGGTATCGGGAGAAGCGCGGCATCAGTACAGCTGCTGACTACAATGCATACACAGTCCCCCGATACCTCCCCCATGCCTGCATCCATAGTGCCTGCTGAGAGGGAAACTCCTGTGGCGGACCTAGTGGGGCCACACCGGGAGAGCTGGATGCGGGGCCCCAAGGGGGACGAGCGGATGAAAGGATGTGGGGAGTGGGTGCGGTAGAGCAGTGTTTCCCAACCTTTTTTGAGCCGCGGCACACTTTTTACATTTACAAAATCCTGGGGCACACCACTGACCAAAACGACACAAAATGACACTCTAACACAGTAATACATAGAGTTAATATGTTTTTAAATGTATTTTTACACTCAGTGTGAAACCTGGGCCTGTTTCGATGAACACAACAGAGATGTCCTGGCAGGAATGGCAGAAAGACACAAACTTCCCACACAGAACTCCCATAACCAAGAGAAAATGCTATAAGAGTTTGGTGGGCATTGACCTTGAGTTTTGGAGTTGTAGTTCACCTATATCCAGAAAGCACTGTGGACTCAAACAATGTTGGATCAGGACCAAACTTGGTATGAATACTCAATATGACCAAATATGAACGCAGATGGAGTTCAGGGGAAATAGACATTTGGGAGTTGTAGTTGCTGGGATTTATAGTTCCCCTACAATCAAAGAGCATTGTGAACCCCACCAATGATAGAACTGGGCCAAACTTCCCACACAGAACCCCAGGAGGCAAGAGGAGGTCTCTACTTGGGGAAAGGGAGGCAGGCCTTCCCAATGCATGGAAAGGGAGAGACCAAGTAGACAACGGTTGGGGAGGGGGTGTTTTGGAATTTTGTGCCTTTATCGAGGTAGGTTTCTTAGGGTTTTTATACTTCAACACACTAGACTCTCCTCCCCCCCCCCCTTCCTGGAGGTTCCAATTTCCCACGGCACACCTGATGATCACTCACGGCACACTAGTGTGCCCCGGAACACTGGTTGGGAAACACTGTGGTAGAGGTTGGCTTAAAGGGGGCGTAATTCCAAAGTGTGGCCTAGGGCGCAAAAAAGGTGTTAATCCGGGCCTGAGGAAATGTATTGTTTATTCATGATCTGACTTCCTAGCGTTATTGTCTTTTCAGGACAGAGCCTTGTACGTTTCACCTTCTACCTTCAGTGTTATTTCATTGTATGAACTACCCACACAAATGTGCTGAGGAAGACTTCCTTTCCACCTGGCCAACCAGAGCTGGCCGAAAGACCGTTCTATGTTCAGCAAACTCTTCCCGGCACTTCTCTCCCGGCCCTTTTCCACACTGCAACCAAAGGTCTCTCGCTTTGGGCGGAAAGTAAACACCAGAGCCGAAGGTTGGCCTTTAGACTTTAGCTGGGCATGTGATGGCAAAGTGTTAGAGAGATGTTTTGACCTCGATCCCAGACCACAGATTGTTTGGCGGTCTGGAAATCCTGGGCCTTAGGCAAAAAAATCATTACAGGACTGTAGCAACACCAATGTTTTCAATGGGTCGGAATTGATGCACAAATGTTGCTCATGTGCCACCTAATGGCAAGCATTGGAACTGTTTCCAAAGTAAGGTTGAGGGACCAAAAAGGAGGAGATTATAGAATTGAAGGTCCTTCCAGGGCCAGTCCGCAATTAGCCTCCGAAGAGATTTCTGCCCATCTTCTGCTTGAAGACTTTCAAAGGAAGGTTTGCCACCCTTGAAGGAGCCGATCTGTGCTGCTCTCTATTAACATATGTGGCCATGGACAGGAGCGGTCTCACCTCTCCTGGGGAGTAGGCGAGCCTTATTTCTGCGCCCCCATGGCTGCTGGACGCGGAAGCCCGGTGATGTCACACGCAGCTGTGCGGCGACGTCACGCATCTTCTGCGCATGCGCAGACGTCACACGCAGCTGCGCTGAGCGTCACGCACGCCTGCGCATGCACAGTGACGTCCGGCACGGCTGCATCACCGGCTGCGCCACCTGCGCCGCCGGCTGCATCACCGGCTGCGCCGGCGGGGAGCACTGGCTCCCGGGCAGGAGGCGCGCGGAGAGGGCGGCGTGGCGCGTGGCGACGCCTCCCAGGACCCGTCGCCCTCGCGGCCGCTTACATGGCGGAATGCCAAAGGCCGGCACTGGCCATGGAAGCAAGACTGTTGGATGTGCAAAGATGGAAGACGTCAACACTCCCTACTTTGGAGAGATAGCAGATGAAACTGATAGACTGATCAATTGCATCGCTTGATAAGAGAAACGTTAGCTAGTTTACTTACTTAGGTGATCCCTCGTAGCCCGAAAATGATGGTCCTCCAAGTGCAGTGACTTGGTGGTGGGTCCTTAGGTGGCTGTGGAGCTCTATTCTTGATCCGCATGTTCTCCCGCAGCAAGGACATCAGATCTAGATTAACACTTTTTTGCGCCCTAGGCCACAGTTTGGAATTACGCCCCCTTTAAACCAACCTCCCGCCACCTCCAAGGTCCCCATTCCCACTGGCTGGAAAGCTCCGCTGTGGTCTCCTCGGGAGTCAGGAGGCTTGGGGAGAGCACAGCAGGTACAAACTCGCTCCAAAGGCGCATGAGAGAGAGAGAGAGCACGAGAGAGAGAGAGAGAGAGAGAGAGAGCGCATGCAATGCCAAGGCAGTGGTGGCATAGCAAGCACAATGCTGGCTTGGCAGTGTTCCTTCAAGGCCGCAGAAGCTGTGGGACAGCTGAAGCCATGGGGAGGGGGCAGAGCCAGGCTGCGCCATGCCCCGCCCTTTCCTCCCAGCTTCAGCTGTCCCACAGCTTCTCCAGCCTCTTGAGGGAACACTGCCAAGCCTGCATTGTGCTTGCTATGCCACCGCTGGCTTGGCAGTGCTTCCTCAAGGCTGCAGAAGCTGTGGGACAGCTGAAGCCGCCGGGAGGGGGCGGGGCATGGCACAGCCTGGCTCCGCCCCCCCAGCTTCAGATACCCCACAACTTTTGCAGCATCGAGGGAGCACTGCCAAGGAGTGAGTGCAGCAGAGCAAAGGGAGGGCGCAGGGCGGGCATGGATGGTTCGGATCTGGCGCCCCCTCTCGGCTGCGCCCCTAGGCCGTGGCCTAGCGTGGCCTTATGGATAATCTGGACCTGGAGGACATTAGTTTCCAGGTGGAAGGCGGTCCCAATCAGAGTTGGCTTCCCATGCCTTCCTTTTGGCATGTTTCTCCCTTTTGCCCTGCATTCATGAATCTTCGAATTTTGCAGCACTGCTGGTCACAGCTGACCTCCAGTTAAAGCGCTCAAGGGTCAGGGCTTCCCAGTTCTTGGTGTTTATACCACAGTTTTCAAGGTTGGCATTAGGCCCATCTTTCAATCTCTTCCTGTCCACCAACATTACGTTTCCCGTTCTTGTGTTTGGAGTATAGTAACTGCTATGGGAGACGGTGATCGGGCATTCGGACAATGTGGCCAGTCCAGCAGAGTTGATGGTGTAGGAGCATAATAGACTTTTTGCAGGAAGGAAACCCCCATGATTCCATCGCATGGCAATTAAAGCAATGCCAGTCTGGAATTATTCTGCAGTGTAGATGCACCCTAAGGAAAGGTGCCCCGCTTCCCCTCATTTTTCACGGGTGGCCACTGTCCATTTTTCCAAGTGTGGGACTTGCCTTTGTGAAGTTTTACTTGGTCCCCAGAAACCATATTACACAACTCTTCCTCTTCAAAACAAGGAAGTCGTAGTGGAACAGATTGATGGCGACAGACGCTCTCCCAGGCGAGCACCCATTTTGTCAGAGGTGTGAAACACACTCCATTTTGTGCCTTCGACAAAGCGGGCTTTGGGCCGCTCACAAGCTTCTGCCACGCTCATCTGTTTGTTTTGAAAGATGCAACTCAATTCTTGGGCGACTGTTTCCTTGCTGTAAGAGACCGAAGCTTAAAGAGAGATCACTGAATGCTAAAGTTAGGATTGCGAGTGCCATCGTATCCCGCATGTCTATGCATGGCGGCAAGAACTAGGCAGGGAAGAAAGCGGATAGGACGTATATCAACAGATTTGAGTTGGGGTGCCTAGAAGGGGTCTTACGGAGCATTAGAAAGATAAATGAATGAGTCCTGGAGCAAATCAGGCCTGAATTCTCCCTGGAAGCTAAGACAACTCTATTGAGGCTGTTGTACTTTGGCCATATTGTGAGAAGACTCTCTAGACAAGAGAATAATACTCAGTAAAGTTGAAGGCAGTAAGAAAAGAGGAAGACTACATGCAGGGGCGGTCTAAGGTAATTTTAAATGGTAAGCAAACATTATTTTGGCACCCCCAAAAAACATTATTTCCCCCTCCCCAGAATCTCCTGTGCACAGGCGCATGCCTATAAATACAGCACTCCCTATTTGGCATGTGCCCTGTGCATGCCCAGAAGCTCCTGTGCGCAGGCGCTGTAAACACAGCACTCTCTATTCGGCACGCAGGGAGCTTTGCTACGGCGCAGCGTCGGAGCGCACAAGGCCCAAAAGCGAAACATCGGCCGGACGCTGTCTGGCGGGCGGGGGAATGCGGCCTTTACCCAGATGGTGCCCCACGCAGCGGTGTCCTTTGCCTACCGGTAGGACCTCCCCTGACTACATGACAGATGGGTGGATTCAACCAAGGAGGCCATGGCCCTGAAGCCTAAAAGGCCTGAGGAGAGGGAGACTTGGAGGTTCTTCATTCATGGGACCACCATAAGTCCAGGTTGACTTGAAGGAAGCTAACAATAACAAAGAGACTCACTTGGCTCCAGCTTGGATAGGCTAGGGCAGTGTTTCCCAACCAGTGTGCCACGACACACTAGTGTGCCATGAGCGATCATCAGGTGTGCCGTGGGAAATTGGAACCTCCAATCCCCTTTCTTCCCCCTCCTGCCGAACACTTTTTCTTCTCCACTCGGCTCCCTTCTTCCCAGCCTCGCTCTGCTCGCTTTGTCTCGCTTTGCTCTGGGGCGAGTCTGTGCAGTAGCGCCCACACGGGTCGCGTCTTCCTCCCTCCTCCCCCTCCTCTCCTGAACACGCTCACGCTGCCCACTCAGATCAAAATGGCGGCAGAAGCGGCAGTGGAGAAGAAAAAGTAAGTGTTGGGCAGGAGGGGGAAGAAGGGGCGCGAAGGGGGAGGAAGAGCTCCCTGTTGAAAGCTGGCATGGGCAAACTTGGACCTTCCAGGTGTTTTGGACTCCAACTCCCACCATTCCTAGCAGCCTCATGCCCTTTTCCTCCCCCCCAGCCACTTAAGCAGGAAAGGGCCTCAGGCTGTTAGGAATGGTGGGAGTTGGAGTCCAAAGCACCCAGAGGGCTGAAGTTTTCCCGTGCCTGTTTGAGGGACCTTAAAGTGGTGAGCCTCCTTCCAACATTGTGACTCTGGATAGAAAACAAACAGCAACATAACATAACATTGTTTGAGTCCACAGTGCTCTCTGGGTGTAGGTGAACTACAACTTCCAAACTCAAGGTCAATTCCCAAGCAAACCCTTTCAGTACTTTCTGTTGGTAATGAGAGTTCAATGTGCCAAGTTTGGTTCAATTCCACTGTTGCAAGAGTTCAGGATGCTCTTGGATTGTGTGTTAAACTATAAATCCCAGAAGCTGTTACTCCCAACTGTCAAGGTCTATTTTCCCCAAACTCCATCTGTGTTCACATTTGGGCATATTGAGTATTCATGCCAAGTTTGGTCCTGATCCAACATTGTTTGAGTCCACAGTGCTCTCTGGATATAGATGAACTACAACTCCAAAACTCAAGGTCAATGCCCAACAAACTCTTATAGTATTTTCTCTTGGTTATGGGAGGTCTGTGTGGGAAGTTTGATTCCATTCCATCATTGGTGGAGTTCAGGCTATTTGACTGCGGGTAAACTATAACTCCCGGCTCTTGAGCAAGACCTTCGTGTGTGTCTTTCTGCCATTCCTGCCAGGATATCTATGTTGTGTTCATCGAAACAGGTTTCACACTGAGTGTATAAATACATTTTAAAGCATATTAACTATATGTATTACTGTATTTGAGTGTCATTTTGTGTCATTTTGTTTGGTGGTGTGACCCAGGATTTTGTAAATGTAAAAAAATGTGCCGGGGCTCAAAAAAGGTTGAAAATCACTGGTATAGATCATAAGAAAGGACCCTTGGTTTTTGAACTATCTTTCACAGAACCCTGGGCAAGAGGGGGGTCCCCTCGATATCAAAAGCAAAGGGTCTCCTCTTCAGGCAGCAACATGTTTGGGGTCTACATTGCTGCTGGCTGCAGAATCAAATGTAAAATTCCCTGGGCATTGTACTGCAGAGAAGGGAGTCAGAGTTATTTGTCTAGCAAAACTATAGATGTTACAGCAGTTCCAAACTGCATTATATGGCAGTGTAGCTCTCAGGAGCGGTCCTACAGGTAGGCCAAGGAAGCGGCCGCGTGGGGCGCCATCTGGGAAGGGGCGAATTCCCCCACCCGCCAGGCGCCGGCGCCGGACAGCGGATGTTCCTCAGGCAGTGCTCCGACGCCGCTTCTGGGCATGCGCGGAGGTTTTCGCGCAGGCGCTGTCGCTCCGGAGCTGAAGTTGAGCGCAGGAGCAACTGTGCATGCGCAAAAACCTCCACGCATGCGCAGTTGCTCCCGTGCGCAGAAGCCTGTAAGCAAAGCACTCCCTATCGGGCAGGCAGGGAGTGCTTCCCCTCTCCCTTTGTCTCCGCCCTGCCGCCGAATACGGTGACCCAATTGGGCAGGCAGGGGGCGGAGACAAAGTGAGAGGGGAGTGGAGCCAAAGGGGTATTGGCGACGTATTGCCTCCTGACAGCCGCCACCGGAAGTAGCCGCTGCACGCTGAGGCGAACTCCCTCGCCAGGCCCAATCACGTGTGAACCCTACACCTGTCCACCTCCTTGCGCGCACGCGCACGCCGGCTGGGAGCATCAAGGAGAGACAGGCGCAACTGCGCAGGCAAATAGTAATATATAATATTTTATTTTACTTTATTTTGGGTTATTTGAGTTTTATAGGAGTAATGAAAATATTTAGTAGAGGATAATTTTATTTAAATAAATAATTTTATTTATTATTTTATAATAATAATATAATAGAATGTTATATTATATTATAATGTCAATATATTATAATATAATTATATTGTAATGTAGTATAATATAATTATGATATAATATAGTATGAGTATGTACTATAATATATACACTGATACAATATAATACTACTAATGGTATTGTGAGATTATAATCGTAAATTTGTACTACATGGGGGGCAAAATAATGTTTGGGGGAGGCAAAATAATGTTCGCTTACCATATAAAATTACCTTAGGGCTAAACTGCATTCATTCGATGGTGTAGATCAGTGTTTCTCAACCAGTGTGCCGGGGCACACTAGTGTGCCATGAGAGATCATCAGGTGTGCCGTGGAAAATTGGAACCTCCAGGAGGGGGGGGGGGGGAGTCTAGTGTGTTGAAGTATAAAAACCCTAAGAAACGTACCTCGATAAAGGCACAAAATTACAAACACCCCCTCCTCTTGCCTCCTGGGGGTTCTGCGTGGGAAGTTTGGCCCAGTTCTATCATTGGTGGGGTTCAGAATGCTCTTTGATCGTAGGGGAACTATAAATCCCAGCAACTACAACTCCCAAATGTCAAGGTCTATTTCCCCTGAACTCCATCTGCGTTCATATTTGGGCATATTGAGTATTCATGCCAAGTTTGGTCCTGATCCAACATTGTTTGAGTCCACAGTGCTCTCTGGATATAGGTGAACTACAACTCCAAAACCCAAGGTCAATGCCCACCAAACCCTTATAGTATTTTCTCTTGGTTATGGGAGTTCTGTGTGGGAAGTTTGTGTCTTTCTGCCATTCCTGCCAGGATATCTATGTTGTGTTCATCGAAACAGGCCCAGGTTTCACACTGAGTGTATAAATACATTTAGAAACATATTAACTATATGTATGACTGTGTTAGAGTGTCATTTTGTGTCATTTTGGTTGGTGGTGTGCCCCAGGATTTTGCAAATGTAAAAAGTGTGCCGTGGCTCAAAAAAGGTTGGGAAACACTGCCTTAGGCCGCCCCTGGTAGCTCTACCCTAAAAGAATGGAAAACAAACCCTCCCGTTGCATAAAAACTCCCCGTAATTTCCTTTCCTTTACCCGAGCAGAAAGTTTTCCTATGATAAAGGCGCATGCTGCCAGCAAAGAACACAATGATGTGCTCGATTTTCCATATAATTTAACAAGCAGCGCAATAGATAAATATAGGCGCATTGTTCTTGCCAATAAAATTTGACTGCTTTTCAAACAATGTGCTTGTCGTCGCCATCGGAACGGAAAAGGAGAGGAGCAGATTGCATTTGATGCTCCTTCCAATCTTTTGGGGGTGTTTATGGCAGGGATCTAATTAATTTACATTAAAGTTACAACCGACTCCCATTAAGAAGGCTGCCGGAGTACATGAAGTCGGAGCGCATATTGGGATGCATACATTGGGTTTCCAAAGCACAATGTGAATGTTTTAGGTCAGTGTTTCTCAACCTGGGGGCCAGGACTCCTGGGGTGGAGGTTGTGAGGGGGTTTCGAAGAGGTCACCAAAGACCCTCAGAAAACATATATTTCTAATGGTTTTAGGAATGACTTTGGCAGAGGAAGCTGAAGATCTCTCCGCCCTGCCCTTCTCTCCCTTTTTGGAAACAGATGGCAAATCCTCCCACCAAAAACTCTCATCCGCTACGACTGGCCAGCCCCTCAGCCAAGGCGAGGGCTGTTTAATAATAATAATAATATTAATAATAATAATACACTTTATTTATATTCCGCTCTTCTCGCCCCGAAGGGGACTCAGAGCGGATTACAGGTACACATACTTAGCAGACAAGCCCTGCCGTTTCCACATAGACACATATAGATGAACAGAGGCAAATTCTGGCCACCAGGGGGAGATGGCGCACTCCTCATCTCTCAGTGTTCCCAGTGGTCATCTATATATATAAAAAGAGAGTGGTCGTGCAACCCGGCAAATAGGCAGCCACACTATAAGCCCCAGAACTACAAAACCCACCCAACACAATCAAACATACCCCGAGGTACCTATAGGGCTCAAAAAACCCACTCTAGATACCTCGCCAGACCCCTAAACACGACCCCCAAAAAACCGCCATTGACACCTGTCACGATGCAAGGACTCGGCCGGCCCCTTAATCACACACACAGAGACGGTAATCAGCTAACTATTTTATTGAAGAATAAAACATATAAAAAGGCAATTGTCCAAAGATAAAAGTAGAGTCCAAAAGTAAAGAGTCTGTAGTATAATCCCAAGGCAATGGTCTTGGCAAAAACTTGGCAAAAGCTCCGCAAATCCAAGCAGCTCAAGAAACAAGGTAAAGTTCAATGCAAGGTTCCAAGAAACTTCTTGGCAAGGAATGAGCCGCAGCTTGGCTCCGTGGTCCTGGCTCGCTACACTTCACTAGGTTAGAAGTGGCCGAGCTACTGAGGATCTGTTCCCACGGATCCTATACTTAAACCTCACGGCGGCCCCCGGGACGCTCTAGGTTACGGCGGTAGTCTGTGCTACGGGACCTCGTGCTTCTCTGGCGCTCTAGGCTGCGGTGCCAATCCCTCCTGCTGGAGTCGATGCTCCGCCTCCTATCAAAGCCCGACCTTGCCTCCCAGCACCTGGCTCGCTATCTTCATGAGAGTCAAACTCCCTTGTCTTCCATGGCCTCCTCGCCCATGTTTTCCCAAACTCTCTCCTGTGATCCGTACCCACCCGGTTTCTCAAACAATCATCACTATCAGCACTTTCAGGATCAGCCTGACCTTCCCAGTTCCCATAGGCATCCGGCCAACCTTTATCCCAGGCCAAGCTCTCTGTGGGAGAGGAAGGTCCGGCTAGCTCATTAACTCCATTTCATCCTCAGCTGCAGCTGGCTCTAATGCAAGTGGGACCCCCGGTGCTGCCCCCTGCCCCCCAGGCACAAACGAGAACTGGGGTGCTACAACACCAAGCATAGCGGTGCTTGGTGAATGCCAATGGCCTCCTTCCCCCGCGAGGGGAGGGGGAAAGGCCTGCTTTACAATGGCGGCGGCACAATCAGACCACCCCACAACCCCAGCCCCTCGCCCTCAGCACTCGCTCACTGAGGGCACTCGCTCACCAATTCCTCCGCCATCCCGCCGCCTCCTCGCCCTCCTTCGGCCCTCGCAAAGACACGCACAAGGTAAAATAAACCACAAAGGAATGAAAAAGCCACAGCGAAGCGTGGCCGGGTCAGCTAGTAATAATACTAATACTAATCATACACTTTATTTATATTCCGTTCGTCTCACTCAGAGCGGATTACAGGTACACAGCAGACAATCCCTGCCGTTTCCACATACACAACATATAGACGAATAGAGGCAAACTCTGGCCACCAGGGGGAGCTGACGCACGCCTCATCTCTCAGCGTTCCCAGCGTCCCTTGTTGTTCCTTCCGCATTCCTCAGCGTCAAGGAAGGAAGGGAAGCCCCGTCCCCGGTGCTGGCATTGGCCCTGGGGGTGGGGCTTCCCTCCGCCTACTCCTCTTTGCGGCACGCCCTCCTTCCTTGAGTCAAGGAAGGAGGGTGTGCACGAGGAGGAGGAAGGAAGGGAAGCACCGCCCCCGGTGCTGGCATCGACCCCGGGGGTGGGGCTTCCCTCCACCTCCTCCTCTTCACGGCGCACCTCACGCCCTCCTTCCTTGACAATGGGGGGCACCATTCCCTCCTCCCCCACTCCCTCGCAGCGCTCTCCCCTTTGCCCTCCCCTAAGAGAGAGAGAGTTCCGTTGCAGTTTTTTTGGGGTCCGTGTGAATTGCGCCCCCTTGGCTTACTCCCCTAGGCCAGTGATTTTCAACCTTTTTTGAGCCGTGGCACATTTTTTACATTGACCAAATCCTGGGGCACACCACCAACCAAAATGACACAAAATGACACTCTAACACAGTCATACATATAGTTAATACATTTCTAAATATTTATACACAAAATGACACTCTGTCATTTTACTGTCACCCTCCCCCCTCGTGACGCTGCTTCTTCCGCCAACACCCCCCCCCCCGGGAGGGTCCTCGCGCACGAGGCCCGTCACCATCTTGCGGGGGAGGGCTGCGCTGAGTGGCTGAAGTGCATGCGGGCTTGGCTGAGCAGAACAAATAGGAATTGAGCAGACGGGGTGGCTCCGAGCCTCGGAACAAACTGCGGCGGAGGCTCGCAGCCGTCGCCACACCCAGCTCTCCTTCCCGAAGGGGTTCAGCCCCCCCAGGAGTGCCTCCCCCCCCCCCGCATCCCGTTGGCTTGGGGCCAGATCAGGAAGGAACCAAGCTGGGCTGTGTAGCTGCGCAACCCGGCCTCTGCTCTGCTCTCCAGCGAACCCGGAGCCCAGCCAGGAGAGGCCAGGAGATGAGGGGTTGCTCCCCTTCCCCGGTGCGGAGGGGCTAGAGGGCAGAAAGCCTCGCCTCGAGCCTCCGGGAGCGGGGTCGGATGGGGGCAGCTCCCACGGACTCCTCCTCCCTCTCCTCCTCCTTGCTGCCGGAGGGGAGGAGGGCAGAAGAGCGCCCAGGAGCCAGGAAGCAGGAGGAGCCGCAGCCTGGCCAGGTAGCCCTTGGCGCGCAGAGGGAGGGAAGGAAGGAAGGAAGGGAAGGAGAGAGAGAGGAGGGAGGGAGGAAAGTTCTGGACGCCGAGGGCTCTCCCTGACTGCAGCCAGGCTGGCTGGCATTGCTGCTTCGGCCAGGAAAGCCTCATTTCCACTGCCTGAAGTTTCCTATTAGGCTCTCTCTCTACACTGTAATTTCCCACGGCACACCTGATGATCTCTCACGGCACACTATTGTTCCGCGGCACACTGGTTGAAAATCACTGCCCTAGGCCATGGCCTACGGTGGCCTTATGGGTAATCCGGGCCTGTCGCCTTCTCTGCCTCCCCAAATGACAGCTCCTGGCCTTCCACGGCAGAGAAAGAGTTGCTGTCCTTTGCAAAGTAAAAAAACGAAGGAGAAAAACAGTTTGGTAAACAAAAACCCAAAACTCGGCTTCTTCTTCTTCTTCTTCTTCAGGGGCCTTGCAACAGGAGGAGCCGTCTCTCGACACAAAGGGAAAGGATTTATGAGATCATGGCTTGTCTCTCTCCCCACAGGACATGGATTGTTTCGGGCAAGGGATTCGCAGTGCCATCCACCAACCAGCCTTGCCACCGCAAACAGACAACACTCTTTTCTCTTCCTCACCAGGACTGGGGGAAGGGACCGGTTGTCACTTAAACAAGGAAATGTTTTGTGATGTTTGGTTTGTTGTCTCAACAGGACCGTTACTTCAAAATCAAACCCTCAGGCTTGCCTTGGCTTTTCGTGGATGGCGGCAACAGAATCACCGGGCTCTAGGCTTGGAAGAGAAATAAGGGGATATCCAGTCCAACCCCCTTCGGAAATATGCAACCAAAGCCCTCTCTCTCAATAGGTAGCCAAGCCACCTCGCCTCTTCTTAAAATCCTCCAGAGAAGGAAACTGCGTCGGACTCCCCAGCAATGCATTTAACTTCTGAACAGCTCTTCCCACCAGGAAATTCTTCCTAATGTTTAGGGGGAGTCTCTTTTCAATCAAAACTTTATTACGGTCACAGACCAGCACAAAGCGGGCACACGCGCCCCAAGAGGAGAAGGACAACTCCCCAGTAAACAGTTATTTAAAATCAGACTAGAAATCAGTATAAAAATATATTTTAAAAGACAGGATATTGTTGCCTTACGGTGTCAATCATCACCCGCCTGATCTTAGGGGCAGCAGCACAGAACTTAGCAACACTCTAAGTCATTGCAGTGCTAGAGTCCGAAAGCAGCAGCAGGGTGGAATAGCATCTTTCACTGCGCCCCGGGTACTTTAAAAGCCATGACCCAATGAGATTGGATCTAAGATCTCTGTAGAACATGCATTGAAGAAGCACGTGCTCAGTTGTTTCCACATCACCAGACCCACAGGGGCATAGTCTCTGCTTGAAGGGGGTCTTCTGATACCTCCCCTCCAATACAGCCGATGGGAGGGCATGGCATCTTGCCAGGGTCAAAGCCCTCCGGTGTTTGGGCACCTCCAGGTCTGTTAGGTATGCCACGGGGGCAGTGAGGTATCGAGTGGCTTCCCTAACAATGAAGGCTGGGGAACAGGCTAGGTCGGATTGGCGCTCTATGTCCAGGGTCCGTTGCTGAATGAGATCCTTGGCTTGGTCCCATCTCATGCTTAGCCATTGCCCTTGGGAGAAACCTAGCGTTGCGATCTTTGCTGAGACTGTTTTAATCCATGTGGACTGGAAGTCGTCTCTCGTGATGAGGGGGGCAAGACCACCTGGGGAGAAGCATAGGTGTAGCCAGTAATTGAGAATAGCTGTCCATATTCTCGCTTCCACTTTCACGAAGCCTGTCTCCAATCGCAGGGTGGCGTTAGGGACACATCTGGGCAGGCCCGGATTACCCATAAGACCACCCTAGGCCATGGCCTCAGGCAGCACTTTTGGGGGGGCAGCAGATCCGGACCCCCCAAAAATTAAAAAATCCCCCAAAAATCGATTTTTTTAAAAAGCGGCGCATCTTGTGACGCCCCCTCCCTTTGCTCTGCTCCCCTCGGCTCTGCTTTAGGAGGGAGGGAGGATCAGCTCCGCCCCTGACTCCGCCCCTCCTCACCAGTGCGGAGCCGATCCGCCCTCCCTCCTAAAGCCGGCCTGAAAAGGGCGTGACGACGCAAGGGAGGAGGGCTGGCGGCGCGGCTTCTCCCTGCCAAAGCCAGGGAGGCGGAGAGAAGCCGGGTCACCGCCCCCCCTCCCTTGCGTGGCGTGATGACGCAAGGGAGGAGGGTCGGCGGGCGTGGCTTCTCCCGGCCTGGCGCCGCCCAGCCAGGGAGGCGGAGAGAAGCCGCGTCGCCGCCCCTCCTCCCTTGCGTGCCGTGATAACGCAAGGGAGGAGGGCCGGCGGCGTGGCTTCTCCCTGCCTGGCGACGCCAAGCCAGGGAGGCAGAGAGAAGCCGCGCCGCTGCCCCTCCTCCCTTGCGTGGCGTGACGACGCAAGGGAGGAGGGCCGGCGGCGCGGCTTCTCCCTGCCTGGCGACGCCAAGCCAGGGAGGCGGAGAGAAGCCGCGTCGCCGCCCCTCCTCCCTTGCGTGGCGTGATGACGCAAGGGAGGAGGGCCGGCGGCGCGGCTTCTCCCTGCCTGGCGACGCCAAGCCAGGGAGGCGGAAGAGAAGGGGTCGCCGGCCCTCCTCCCTTACGTGTCGTGATGACGCAAGGGAGGAGGGCCGGCGGCGCAGCTTCTCCCTGCCTGGCGGCGCCAAGCCCGGAGGCGGAGAGAAGCCGGTCGCCGCCCCTCCTCCCTTGCGTGCCGTGATGACGCAAGGGAGGAGGGCGGCGGCGCTGCTTCTCCCTGCCTGGCGACGCCAAGCCAGGGAGGCGGAAAGAAGCCGGGTCGCCGGCCCTCCTCCCTTGTGTGGCGTGATGACGCAAGGAGGAGGAGGCGGCGCGGCTTCTCCCTGCCTGGCGACGCCAAGCCAGGAGGCGGAGAGAAGCCGGTCGCCGCCCTCCTCCCTTGCGTGCCGTGATGACGCAAGGGAGGAGGGCCGGCGGCGCGGCTTCTCCCTGCCTGGCGACGCCAAGCCAGGGAGGCGGAGAGAGAGCCGCGTCGCCGCCCCTCCTCCCCTGCGTGCCGTGATGACGCAAGGGAGGAGGGCCGGCGGCGCGGCTTCTCCCCCTTGCCTGGCGACGCCAAGCCAGGGAGGCGGAGGCGAAGCCGCGTCGCCGCCCCTCCTCCCTTGCGTGGCGTGATGACGCAAGGGAGGAGGGGCCGGCGGCGCGGCTTCTCCTGCCTGGCGACGCCAAGCCAGGGAGGCGGAAAGAAGCCGGGGAGCCGCCCCCCTCCTCCCTTGCGTGGCGTGATGACGCAAGGGAGGAGGACGGCGGCGCCGGCTTCTCCCTGCCTGGCGGCGCCAAGCCAGGGAGGCGGAGAGAAGCCGGGTCGCCGCCCCTCCTCCCTTGCGTGGCGTGATGACGCAAGGGAGGAGGGCCGGCGGCGCGGCTTCTCCCTGCCTGGCGACGCCAAGCCAGGGAGGCGGAAAGAAGCCGGGTCGCCGCCCCTCCTCCCTTGCGTGGCGTGATGGCGCAAGGGAGGAGGCGGGCCGGCGGCGCGGCTTCTCCCTGCCTGGCGACGCCAAGCCAGGGAGGCGGAGAGAAGCCGCGTCGCCGCCCCTCCTCCCTTGCGTGCTGTGACGGCGCAAGGGAGGAGGGCGGGTGGCGCGCTTCTCCCTGCCTGGCGACGCCAAGCCAGGAAGGCGGAGAGAAGCCGCGCCGCCACCCCTCCTCCCTTGCGTCATCACGCCACACAAGGGAGGAGGGGCGGCGGCGGGACTCCTCTCTGCCTCCTCCCTGGCTTGGCGTCGCCAGGCAGGGAGAAGCCGTGCCGCCGCCCCTCCTCCCTTGTGTCGCGCCAGCCCCAACAAAAAGGGGTGGGCGGCGTGCAGGACGCACGGCGGGAGGGCGCCTCTTTCTGCTCCTCACCCCGCCCTCCTTCCTTCAATCCGGCGAGGAGGCGGGGGCGAGGGGGGGCAGAGCCGGGGAAGGGGTGGAGGCAGACCCTTTGGCCTTGGGCGGCAAAAGGGCCTGATCCGGGCCTGCATCTGGGAGCCTGCAGAGCCGCTCTTAGGAATTTCGATTGGACACGCTCTAGTGGGGCATCATTTGAGAAGGGTCCAAGCTGGGCTCCATACAGCATTTGTGCGACTGATTTTGCTTCAAAGAGTTTAAGTGCCCTCCTCCCGTCCTGAGATGTCTTAAGGTAGCGGATGGGCTCTTTTGCGCTGTCTCTGCTGCGGACTCTGCGCGGGCTTTCCTGCTGTTGCTGCTGTGGAGGGAAACTCCCAGTCGTGGGCCATCCAGTCCAACCACCTGCCAAGAAGCAGAAAAATCACATTCAAAGCACCCCCGACAGAGGGCCATCCAGCCGCTGTTTCACAGCCTCTGGGGCAGAGAGTTCCACTGCTGAACAACTCTCAGTCAGGAAGTTCTTCCTAATGTTCAGTTGGAATTTCCTTTCCTGTAGATGGAAGCCATTGTTCTGCGTCCGAGTCTCCAGGGCAGGAGAAAACAAGCTTGCTCCCTCCTCCCTATGACTTTCCCTCACATACTTATACATCATGTCTCCTCTCAGCCTTCTCTCCTGCAGACTAAACATGCCCAGCTCTTTAAGACACTCCTCATAGGGCTTGTTCTCCAGACCTTTGATCATTTGAGTCACCTTTCTCTGGAGACATTCCAGCTTAGAGTCTCCCTGGTGCCCAGAATTGGACACAGTGTGATTCCAGGTGTGGTCTGACCAAGGCAGAATAGAAGGGGAGCATGACTTCCCTGGATCTAGGCACTAGACTCCTATTTATGCAGGCTGAAATCCCATTGGCTTTTTAAGCTGTTGCACCACATTGCTGGCTCATGCTTAAGTTGTTGCCCACGAGGACTCCAAGGTCTTTTTCACGCATACTGCTGGCAAGTGGACACATTTCCCAATTCCCGCCCCCAGACCAGCTTTGTGTTGATTGGATGGAATCTTGCTGGCTGGCTGCATCTTCTTCCGGATTCCAGCCAATGGGGGCGAAGAGGCGGGCGATGAGTAGAACAATGAAGGCAGAAAAACATTTTGATGGGATTAAATATGTAGTTCAAGTGGCCAAGTGTTCGGCAAGAACCCTCCTGTTCTCGGGCTGAGCAATTCTATTCTCT
Source organism: Anolis apletophallus (assembly GCA_030556195.1). Taxonomy (NCBI): domain Eukaryota; kingdom Metazoa; phylum Chordata; class Lepidosauria; order Squamata; family Anolidae; genus Anolis; species Anolis apletophallus. Next base: position 41,316,215 of record JARBWK010000016.1, read on the forward strand.
TTTGGTTGATGATCAAATGTCCTCATCTGAGTTTTTCTCTGTTTGACAGACACAGATTAATATATTGCTGCAGGGTCTCAGTTCTTTGGATGGTAAACAAAGGAAGAAGCTGTAGCCATGTACCAGTTTCCGAGGCTGATAGAGGTGGCCGTTTATGAAAAATAGAAATAGTTTTGCTTATTAATCAATAGCCCAAAGTAGGGGAAACTCAGAGGCCTTGATCTATTGATTAGCAGAAACCAATTTTGGCCCAAGGGGAAAGACCCTTTTGGAAAGAGTTGGTTCCTGCTATTGTCATGCAAATGAGGCTAGTGGAGGGGTGATTGAATCAAGGCTTCAGGAATGCAGCTGGCAAGCCTCGCCCAAGGTAGCTGGCTAAAGGTAAACAGTGGCACTTTCATATTTTAAAAATTATTTATTTATTTATTTATTTGTTCCATCTTGTATTCCGCTCCTCCCTGCAGGCTCGGGGCGGATAACATCATAAAAACTCGGCCGGCATGTCGCATCCATGTCGCCGTACAATAAAATACAACATAAAATACAGTGTAGGTCCCGAGATAAAATTATGTACATGCTGAAGCATTCCCTGAGCCAGGGTGCTGATTTAGAGATGAGTACGTTCGGCTTGCTAACCTAGCCGAAGGCCAGTTTGAACAGGGCGGTCTTACAAGCCCTGCGAAACGGGATAAGCTCCGTGGCGGCTCGGACGTCGTCCGGGAGAGAGTTCCAGAGTACCGGAGCCGCCACAGAGAAAGCCCTTTGCCTGGTAGCAGACAGGTGACAGGTGCGGACCGATGGAATCAGGAGCAGATTCGACTCCTCCGAACGTAGTGATCTCGGGGGAATGTATGGGGCAAGGCGGTCCCTCAGGTACGCAGGCCCTAGGCCGTGTAAAGCCTTAAAGGTTAACACCTACACCTTGAAGGCAATTCGGTACTCAATAGGCAGCCAGTGCAGCTGCCGAAGGATGGGCGTGATGTGCTCCCTTACCGACGCTCCCGTCAGCAAGCGAGCAGTGGCATTCTGCACTAGCTTGAGTTTCCGAACTGTCGCCAAGGGAAGGCCAACGTAGAGGGCGTTACAGTAGTCTAATCTCGAGATGACCGTCGCTTGGATCACCGTGGCCAGGTCGTCCCTGGAAAGGTAGGGTGCCAGTCGCCTAGCCTGTCGTAGGTGGAAAAATGACGCCCTGCTGGCCGCGGAGACCTGAGTCTCCATGGTCAGCAGGGGGTCCAACTGAACACCTAGGCTCTTAACAACAGGCGACAGGCTAAGCCGTTCGCCATCTAGGGTAGGCAACCGGCACTCATCCCGCCCAGGCCAACCAGGCCACAAGATCTCCGTCTTTGACGGGTTCACCTTCAGCCGGCTGGCCCGCAGCCAACCAGTCACAGCCTCCAGGCACTGATGGAAACAATCGGGTACGGTGTCCGGCCTGCCGTCCATTCTCAGCAGAAGCTGGGTGTCATCAGCGTACTGATAACACTTCAGACCAAAGTCGCGGGCCAGCTGGGCCAGGGGCGCATGTACATGTTGAATAATAAGGGGGAGAGAATGGCCCCCTGGGGAACCCCCTAGTCAAGTGGGGATCTCCCGGAGACCTCCCCGCCCCCTCCACCCGTTGTCCCCGGTCCCGGAGGAAGGAGGTCACCCATTTAAGGGCGATCCCCCCAACCCCGGAACCGGCTAAACGGTGGGTTAACAATGTGTGATCTACAGTATCGAAAGCTGCTGTCAGATCTAACAGGACGAGCAGTGCCGATCCACCCTGGTCCAGCTGGCGGCGAAGTTGTTCTGTAATGGCGACAAGCACGGTCTCCGTCCCGTGCCCAATACGGAAGCCGGACTGGAAGGGATCAAGTCCAGCTGTGTCTTCCAAGAACTGCTGCAGCTGATCCGCTGCTGCCCTCTCAATCACCTTGCCTAAGAAAGGCAAGTTGGAAACTGGCCGGTAATTGGAGGAGCCGAAGGATCTAAATTCGGCTTCTTCAGCAGCGGTCTCACCATTGCCTCTTTCAATCCCCCCGGGAAGACTCCTTGCTCAAGGGAGCTATTTATGATCGTGCCCAGGGGGCCTCTTAGCCCCTCCCGACATGCTCTAACAAGCCAGGAGGGGCACGGGTCGAGGGAGCATGTAGTTGGTCTAGCTGCAGCTAGTAACTTGTCGACAGCTGCTGTGTCCAGCAATTACATACATGGGGAAAACATGAGAGGGGAGGTACATTGGGGTTTATGGGGGAAATATACCATCCTGATCACCCCTGCCTTTCCCACCAGAAAGATACACAGTTTATTAGATTCATAAAAGATAGCCCATGAGAAAGGGGTCCTAGACAGAAAGGAAAAAGTCTTTGGGAATGAGCAAAAGTCCATAAGAGTAATGCAAAAGGAAAATAACTGGGTGTATTCATAAAGTGTGGGTTACAGGGGCATTGCCATGTGGGACCATAGGGCCATGGGAAGAGCCTTAGGTTCCCATGTGGGGGACAGATAGGGGATTATGGGATCACTTCCAGCCTGGTGTTCTTGGGAAAACTATGAATCCCTTGGTTTTTAACTATCTTCTACAGAGCCCAAGAGAACGGGGGTCACCTCTGATATCAGGTCTGTTTCACTTCTTGTGTGAGGCAGCTCTGAGGTTCATCTGCCCAATTCACTTTGCCACAGACCTTGCTTCTTCATCCCTTTCTGTTGCCTCCAAAATACCTGTATTAGGATAGTGTTGTTTTTGCAAAAAATGGAGGCTCAGGATGCAGCAACGAGACGCCCTCTAATGTAGTGTTTCCCAACCAGTGTGCCGTGAGCGATCATCAGGTGTGCCGTGGGAAATTTATTTATTTATTTATTTGTCACGTTTCTATACCGCCCCTCTCAGCCCAAAGGCGACTCGGGACAGTTTACACAGGCAGTCTCTGCCCTCAATACAACACAGCAACAAGTCACACCCCCCCCCAGAAAAAAAAATATAATAACAATTCAACAATTAAAAACATACAATTGCGGCCTCAGCGTCATGTTGAAATCAGTTTCCATCACGTCGTCGTCATTCCTTATATCCAATTAAGCCTTATATTTCATCAGCAAATGCCTGCTCAAATAACCAGGTCTTGACTTTCTTGCGAAACGTCAGGAGGGAGGGGGCCGATCCGATGTCTTTAGGGAGGGCGTTCCAAAGCCGAGGAGCCACCACTGAAAAGGCCCTGTCTCTCGTCCCCGCCAGGCGCGCCTGCGAAATTGAAACCTCCAATACCCTTACTTATTAAAGGAGCGCTCCTACGTCACGGTACAAAATGCACAATTAATCATACATTCAAAGTGCCCAATGCTGCTGGAGAAAATCAAAAGTCTTACATAAGGTAGTTCGGCGTGGTCGCCACAGAGAGCGGAGGAGTTGCGAACCAGGAAGTAGCGAGTTCACGGAGCGCTCCTCTACGGAAAACACGCGATATTTGATGAAATCACGGAAGTGAGTGCAAAAAACAAAGTGTATCCTCGCGATGTTATCCAATGTCAGTTCCGGGATCCGCACAATAACACAGTCAGTTTGCGGACAATTTAAAGAAGCAGCGCCATAATCATAGCGACAAGGTAGAAAATCACGTAGATAATCACATATATTCAAACTGCCAGAGGCTGAAGATAGATGTGGCGATGGAATCGAAAGCTGGCATGGGCAAACTTGGACCTCCCAGGTGTTTTGGACTCCAACTCCCACCATCCCTAGCAGCCTCCGGCCCTTTTCATCCCCCCCCCTCAGCCACTTAAGCAGGAAAGGGCTTCAGGCTGTTAGGAATGGTGGGAGTTGGAGTCCAAAGCACCCAGAGGGCCAAAGTTTTCCCATGACTGACAGCGGTTGAGCAAGACCTTGGTGTGTGCCTTTCTGCCATTCCTGCCAGGATATCTATGTTGTGTTCATCGAAACAAGCCCAGGTTTCACACTGAGTGTATAGATACATTTAAAAACATATTAACTATATGTATCACTGTGTTAGAGTGTCATTTTGTGTCATTTTGGTTGGTGGTGTGCCCCAGGATTTGGTAAATGTAAAAAATGTGCCGCGGCTCAAAAAAGGTTGGGAAACACTGCTCTAATGCTCTTAATTTGCCAGTTCGTCCTCTGCCAACCAATTCTTTTTCTTCACATACTTCGAAACATCCTTATTTCTCATCCTTCCTCTCACTTCCAAGTGCTGCAAACTGAGCCCAAAGTTCAGAGAGAGAGAGAGAGAGAGAGAGAGAGTTCATTCTGCATCGAGGGGAGAATCGCAGCAAAGCTTATCCCTTCCCAGAAGAACAAGGCAAAGGCAAACTGCTGCAGCTGCTCTTCACTTGCGCGTCCCTCCTCCTGGACACCTTTGGCCACCTTCCTGATCTTGTTTAGCCACTTCTCCTTCGTGAACACTGTTCCTGCCATTCCTGCCTGTTTACATCTTGTTGGACAGTGACCTTTGACCTACCCCCCATTTCAAATTCCTTTCATTCCAGAGGGAGAGGAATGCAGCCGTGTGAAGTAAGCAGCCCCCAGATCTCCAGTAGAGAAAAACAACGCAGAAGAAATGCTCCAACGCGGCAGGTAATGCTCCAGAGAGAGAGAGAGAGAGAGAGATGGGGTGTTTAATATATACAGTATACTGTCTATTCTCCTCTATGGGTCTGAAACATGGGTCACCTATCGCCACCACCTACGACTCCTCGAACGCTTCATCCGCGCTATCTTCGCACAATCCTAAATGTACACTGGACCGACTATGTGACAAATGTTGGTGTCCTTGAGCAAGCAGGGATCACCAGCGTTGAGAGTAATACACAATGTTAACCCAGGCAATTTAAAGGGGTAGACCTGTAAACCAGTGTTTCTCAACCTGGGGGTCGGGACCCCTGGGGGGGTCGCGAGGGGATGTCAGGGGGGTCACCAAAGGCCATAAGAAAACACAGTATTTTCTGTTGGTCATGGGGATTCTGTGTGGGAAGTTTGACCCAATTCTATTGTTGGTGGGGTTCAAAATGTTCTTTGATTGCAGGTGAACTATAAATCCCAGCGACTACAACTCCCAAATGTCAAGGTCTATTTTCCCCAAAATCCAACAGTGTTCACATTTGGGCATATTGAGTATTCGTGCCAAGTTTGGTCCAGAACCATCGTTGTTTGAGTCCATAGCACTCTCCAGATGTAGGTAAACTACAATTTCAAAACCCAAGGTCAGTCCCCACCAAATTCTTCCAATATTTTCTGTTAGTCGTGAGAGTTCTGTGTGCCAAGTTTGGTTCAATTCCATTGTTGGTGGAGTTCAGACTGCTCTTTGATTGTAGGCGAACTACCAATCCGAGCAACTACAACTCCCAAATAACAATATCAATCCCATTCCCAACCCCACCAGTATTCAAATTTGGGCATACCAGGTATTTGTGCCAAATTTGGCCAGTGAACGAAAGTACATCCTGTGTATCAGATATTTACTATTCATAACAGTAGCAAAATTACAGTAAGTAGCAACAGAAGTAATTTTATGGTTGGGGGTCACCATAACATGAGGAACTGTACTAAGGGGTCGCAGCATTCGGAAGGTTGAGAACCACTGCTGTAGGCGATGCTAATGAAGAGACTCACTGATACAAAAATATCAAAAAGTGTATTCTAAACAATCTCAGAGCTGTAGAGCAATATTACATACAGTGTAAGGCTATGTGCATATATCACAATATCTCTTACAACATACTGTATATCATGTATAAATCAATATGACAATGTAATAAAAGCCCTTACATACATCTGAGGGCTAAAACAACGCGCTAACAAGGTCCAGATAACCCTATGGGGAGTCCGGAGCCTAATAGCTCACGGACTGGGAGACAGAGTCTGTGGGGGAGCCTTGGTGGACAAAAGAGCTGGCAAACTGCCGGGGGGGGGGGGGGCAGGCGCCCACGGCTAGAGGTAAGCTGACGACGCCAAGATGGCCGTTTCGCGTAAAACACGCTTCCTCAGAGCGCTCTGGACTTCTGACCGCTCCTCCCCAGGGTTGTAGTAGTTCAATTTGACTCAAAGTCTGAACGGGGGACTTCTTCGTGTGGAATAGCATACAGTAAGCATAATGCAAGAATAACCATGCTCCACAAGTGGTTATTGTTGCATTATGCTTACTGATATTGATTTATACATGATATATGTTGTAAGAGATATTGTGATATATGCACATAGCATTACACTGTATGTAATATTGCTCTACAGCTCTGAGATTGTTTAGAATACACTTTTTGATATTTTTGTATCAGTGAGTCTCTTCATTAGCATCGCCTACAGGTCTACCCCTTTAAATTGCCTGGGTTAGCATTGTGTATTACTGTTACTGTTTGTAAGCATATTTCACTTTGAGTATAGGATCACCAGCGTTGAGGCCATGCTATTAAGAACACAGCTACGCTGGGCAGGGCACGTCTCTAGGATGGAGGACCACCGCCTCCCAAAAATACTACTCTACGGTGAACTCGCCACGGGTCAGCGCAAGAGAGGCGCCCCCAAAAAGAGATACAAGGACTCCCTTAAAACAACATCTCAGGCTCGGCCAGATTGATCCCCAACAAAAGGTAAGCAAGATGGCGTCGGGACAGGAGCTGCCTGCAGGAGCGCTCCGCCCGTGCCCACCAAATCTTGCTGCTAAAATACCCGAGACCCCAAATCCTTTGGAGAAAGACCAACTTCCAGCTGAAGTAGATCCCCGTGCCCCTAGAGGGGCCGGTGTGGGTCCTCAGCAGGATGTTGTTGAGCCAGAGGATGACTACGAGGATTTCTACAGATTCTGCCTGGGCCTGGAAGCTGAGCTGAGGGCACAAAAGACCTCTGAGGCACTGCAGCCTCTGCCTTCGCCACATTCCCACCGCGACCGGTGCCTTCAATGACCACTCGCCCCTCTACTCCCACGCTAGAGGGGCCGCTGACCTTAACCCAACTTTGGACTGAATTCAGCCTGTTGGAGGCGAGGTTTAGGAGTTTGGCGAGAGTCTACAACTTACCATTGCTGACGCTGCCGGGGCTCACCCAGTCGCAGATCGCCTCCCAAACCGTCGCAGCCCACGAGACCTACAGCTCGGGGGGAAAGAAGACGAAGGAGAAGGTATCATCTCTCGGTCTCCTAGCCCCGGCCCCAGGAATACCCCAGATCTTCTGTGGGACTATTCCTGGGACCCCCCCAGCGGAAGATCAGCTGGCCTTACACCCAGCGGACTCGCCGAGATCCCGGGCAGCATTGGCAAGCCCGGTGAGAGCAGCGGAGGGCCACGATCCCCTCCACCGAACTGCATCTTCGGTGATGAATGTCCAATTGTCCAAGCTGGCCTGGACCCTGAGTCTGCCCATGGTCGTCCTGTAGGAGACCAATGGAGCCCTGTCCCGACCGAGGGCTAGAGGCTGAAGACGGTGAGTCCTTTTGTATCGACCAGGTGCTCCAGCGCTGCGCGGTGCTCGGCCAAGGCGCCTCTCTCTCCCGCTCAGCAAGAAGGGAGCTGAGGGCAATGAGAAAGATGGCGCGTGGCCTTGAGGACGCGCAAGGAGAGCATGCGTGTCCCCCCTCCCGAGGGGTGGAGAGATGCTGAGGCGCAGGCGTACGCCCATCAACGCCGGCGCCGGAAGAGACGGCCTCCAACCACCACCCCTCTGATCGACGTCACAGAGGAGGTGACGGAAGTGATGCAACATGAGCCCTTGTCGCCCCCCCCGGAAGTGAGCGGAGGAGAGAAGAGGCGGCACCGGAAATACAGGAGCGTCGTGCGCGTCGACGCGAGCGACGCCAGGAGAGAGGGCCCCCCCCCCTCGGGAGAAGAGCAACAGCGCCACCTGGGTGGTGGAGGACCTCCTCCACTGGTATCAGAGCAACGGCCTGAGGGACCCCAGCGAGCGACCATCAGCTGCCAGGAGCCACAGAAGGCCTCAACCACGCCTGCCCCAACTGTTGTATCAGAGCAACGGCCTGAGGGACCCCAGCGACGACCATCAGCTGCCAGGAGCCACAGAAGGCCTCAACCACGCCTGCTCCAACTGTTGTAAGCCCCAACCATGCGAGCCCCACTGGACAGCCTCTGGCTAGAGACCTCCATAGAGGACTGGACCGGCTATACAGCCTACGGCGGAGAGCCAGCATCCTGGCCAGGGCGGGACAGGAAAGCAGAGGGGAGAACATAAGGATACTAACGGCCCCACTGCCAGGACACTGGCAGACCCTGGGAAGGCACGGTTTAGGACAAGGACCTTTTGGGAGCGGGCTTTGGCGGTGGGAGTCGGGGAAAACCCTGGCCCCATGCCCTTACCCCCCAACCTAGGCAGACTGGAGGATCCAATGAACCATCGGACATAGAGCCAGACCCAGCCATTTCATCACGGACATTACAAGACTCCGCTGAGAGGAAAGATATCTCAGCCTCCTCCCGCGACCCTTTGCCCTTCGGGATGGAAAGTCATCACCGCACGCCCCCTTTTCAGAGGGAGGGCAGAAAGCCGGACACTTAAGAGGTCCGGGGAGGATGGAGTGCGGGGCGGGCCATACGAGTGATCTCGGGTAGGGGCAATGGGACGGTAGACGTAGGCCTAATGAGAGAAGGCGGAGGAGCCACCATGCGGCTCGTCCGCCTTCTGACCTACGAGCTATCCTCGGCACGCAGATGTGAAGTTCCCTATTACCTCTCCTCCGACTCTGATCCTGGCCAACGCCAGGTCTGTGCGCACAAGACCGGGACCATCCGGGACCTCCTCCTGGAGAGAGAGATCGATCTAGCCTGTTTGACCGAAACATGGCTCCAGGAGGGGGGATGAGGTCGTTGTGCATGAGGTGGCATCTCCTGGGTATGTGGCCAGTTATCAGATGAGGACAGAGAGGCGGGGGGGGGAGGGGTTGCCATCCTTAGCCGAGACACTTTTAATTCCAGGACGATTCCGACCGCAAACATTCCGGGGGATAGAGTGCGCGGGCCTGGTGTGGGACCTTAGTGAGAGTGTAGCCTTCCTGCTGGTGTACCGTGCACCCAACGCACCGGCGGGGAGTCTACCTAAGCTGCTGGAGGTGGTCGCGGAGTGGGCATTGAGGTTCCCTAAGCTTATTGTCTTGGGGACTTCAATGTCCACGCCGATACCTCCTCTGCAGCGGCATGGACCTGGTGTCCACCATGGAGACACTAGGACTCTCACTTTGTAAGACCGGCCCCACGCATCAGGCCGGGCACACCCTGGATCTGATCTTCGGCCGGAATTAACGTGACCCTAGCCTCCATTACGGAGGTTCCATGGTCGGATCACAGGGTCCTGGAAGTCCGGCTGGGGTGGTTCCCCTCCCGGTAAGGGTGCCGAGCCTATTCTGGTTCGCCCGAAGAGACTTATGGAGCCTAGTAGGCTCCTGAATGCTCTAAGGAATGGGAACTTCCCAGCGACTCAGTCGACGGGCAAGTGGATTACTGGAATGCCAGTCTCTCCATGGCCCTAGACGAGATCGCCCCAGGCGCGCTCTCCTCCCCGTAGGAATCGCTCGCCTTGGTTTACCGAGGAGTTGCGGGCGATGAAACGGAGGAGGAGACAGCTAGAGGACGTGTGGCGGAGTCTCCGTGACGAAGCGTCGAAATCGGCTTATAAACAGTTTAAAGAGGTTTATGAGCATGCTATCAAGGAAGCCAAAAGAGGTTACTATTCTTCCTTGATAGAGTCGGCTAACTCACGCCCAGCACAATTGTTTAGAATAGTTCGGTCGTTGACAGCAATTCCAACTGTCCCAAATGATAGGGGATTGGCGCCTTCTGCTGAGGCTTTTCAGAGTTATTTTACCGACAAGATTTCACCCTCCGCCGGGACATTCCTGCCACAATTGATACAGTTAGCGAGCTCGAGACTCCGCCTCTCGGCGGGCCCACCTTCACCCGTTTCCAACTGCTGGACGCAGCAGCTGTCGACAAGTTACTAGCTGCAGCTAGACCTACTACATGCTCCTCGACCCGTGCCCCTCCTGGCTTGTTAGAGCTTGCCGGGAGGGACTACGAGGCCCCTGGGCACGATCATAAATAGCTCCCTTGAGCAAGGAGTCTTCCCGGGGGATTAAAAGAGGCAATGGTGAGACCGCTGCTGAAGAAGCCGACTTAGACCCTTCGGCTCCCTCCAATTACCGGCCAGTTCCCAACTTGCCTTTTTAGGCAAGGTAATTGAGAGGGCAGCAGCGGATCAGCTGCAGCAGTTCTTGGAAGACACAGCTGGACTTGATCCCTACCAGTCCGGCTTCCGTATTGGGCACGGGACAGAGACCGTGCTTGTCGCCATTACAGACCAACTCGCCGCCAGCTGGACCAGGGTGGATCGGCAATGCTCGTCTTGTTAGATCTGACGGCAGCTTTCGATACTGTAGATCATGCCTTGTTAACCCACCGTTTAGCCGGTGCCGGGTCGGGGGACTGCCCTTAAATGGGTGGCCTCCTTCCTCCGGGCCGGGACAACGTGTGGAGGGGGCGGGGGTCTCCGGGAGAACCTCACTTGATTGTGGGGTCCCCCAGGGGGCCATCCTCTCCCTTATTATTCAACGTGTACATGCCCCCTGGCCCAGCTGGCCCGCGACTTTGGTCTGGAGTGTTATCAGTATGCAGATGACACCCAGCTTCTGCTGAGAATGGACGGCAGGCCGGATACTGTACCCGATTGTTTCCATCGGTGCCTTGAAGCCGTGACTGGTTGGCTGCGGGCCAGCCGGCTGAAGGTGAACCCGTCGAAGACGGAGATCTTGTGGCCTGGTCGGCCTGGGGGGGTGAGTGCCGGTTGCCTACCCTGGATGGCGAACGGCAATCCGTCGCCGATTGTTAAGAGCCTAGGTGTTCAGTTGGACCCCCTGCTGACCATGGAGACTCAGGTCTCTGCGGTCAGCAGGGCGTCGTTCTTTCACCTACGACAGGCCAGGGCGACTGGCACCCTACCTCCAGGGATGACCTGGCCACGGTGATCCAAGCGACGGTCATCTCGAGACTAGACTACTGTAACGCCTCTCGTTGGCCTCCCCTTGGCGACAGTTCGGAAGCTCAAGCTAGTGCAGAATGCCGCTGCTCGCTTACTGACGGGAACGCCGGTGAGGGAGCATATCACGCCCATTCTGCGGCAACTGCACTGGCTGCCTGTTGAGTACCGAATTGCCTTCAAGGTGTTGGTGTTAACCTTCAAGGCCTTACACGGCCTAGGGCCGGCGTATTTGAGGGACCGCCTGCCCCCATATGTACCCCCGAGGTCACTACGTTCAGGGAGTCTAATCTTCTCCTAATCCCATCGGTCCGCACCTGCCATCTGTCCGTGACTAGGCAAAGGGCCTTTTCCGTGGCGGCACCGGTACTCTGGAACTCTCTCCCAGATGATGTCCGTGCCGCGGGGTAGCTCATCCATTTTGGATGGGCGTGCATTACGGCCCTTTTTAGAATGGCCTCGGCTAGCTGATTTAGCCGAATGTATTCATTCTCTGACCAACACTCCGACACTGGAATGCCAGGATTTGACACAACTGTTAATCTCGGGACAATGTTGTATGTTTTATGCTTTTTATTGTACGGCGACATGAATGCCTCATGTTAGCCGGGTTTTTATGCTGTGATCCGCCCCGAGCCTGCTGGGAGGAGCGGAATATAAGAAGGAATAATAAATAAATAAATAAATAAATAAATAAATGGTCATCCCTGGCCTCACATTGGGAGGCATGGAGACGCCCTATCCACGACCACCGGGATGCACCCCCGATCCAAGCACTGGCACCTCATTGAGTATGTTTTAGTGCACCAGAGAAACATTTGGGATGTCTGTCATACTCGAGTGATGCCCAGTGCAGAATGTCAAGTAGAACTATGAACTGTGAACTACATCTCAGACTCGGCCAGATTGATCCCCAACAATGGTCCACCCTGGCCTCACATTGGGAGGCATGGAGACGCACTCTCCACAATGCTGCGGCCTCTTTCGAGAAGACATGCCGAACGGATCTCGACAACGCAGAAAGAACCGCAACTTGGAAACGACATCATCCGAGGAGACTTTCTGCTGTGCTTTCGGCAACCGGACTTGCCTATCTCAGGTTGGCCTTTTTAGTCACCAACGCGCTTGTAAAAAGTGTGGGATGAGTCCTTCCTAAGAATCTTCGTTCGCGAAGTAATGTAGAGAGAGAGAGAGAGAGAGAGAGAGAGAGAGAGAATTGGGACATACATCCCATGACCTTCCTTTCCCCTTTCCCTTTCCTAATTCACAGGCACTGCAGCCTGACTTTGTTTGTGTTTAGCTTTCATGCCTACAGCTGGTGCGAGTTATGGGCTGGTCTGTCACCAGTACGCTGATGACACCCAGCTCATTCTGAGGATGGAGGGCAGGCCAGAATCCGTCCCCGATAATTTCCAGCGTTGCCTCGAAGCCGTCACTGGATGGCTGCGAGCCAGTAGGTTGAGGGTGAATCCGGCGAAGACGGAGATCTTGTGGCTGGGTCACCCGGGCGGGGTGGGTGCCCGGCTTCCAACCCTGGACGGTGCGGCGCTGCGTCCAGCGCTGTCTGTGAAGAGCCTAGGGGTCCATCTGGACTCCCAGCTGACCATGGAGGCCCAGGTCTCCATGGTCAGCAAGGCTGCTTTTTTCCACCTCCGCAAGGCAAGGAGGCTGGCCCCCTACCTCTCCCGGAATGACCTGGCCACGGTGATCCAAGCCACTGTCATCTCTAGGCTAGATTACTGTAAGGCGTTCTACGTTGGCCTTCCTCTGTCGTCGATCCGGAAGCTCAAGCTGGTGCAGAACACTGCCGCCCGGCTCCTGTCTGGCACGCCAGCAGGTTGCCGAATAACACCTGTTTTGCAGGATCTGCACTGGCTTCCTATTGAGCACCGGATCGCCTTCAAAGTGTTGGTTCTTACCTTCAAGGCCTTGTACGGCCTGGGGCCAGCGTATCTGAGGGACCGCCTCACCCCTTATTGCCCAGCGAGATCACTACGGTCAGAAGATGCCAACCTCCTGGAAATACCATCAGCAAAGTCGGCACACCTGACATCCACCGCCGGGGGTTTTCCGTTATAGCCCCTACGCTGTGGAACGCCTCCCGGCTGAAACTAGGGCCCTGAGAGATCTACTCCCATTTAGGCGGGCCTGTAAAACCCATCTGTACAGGCAGGCCTTTGGAGAGTAGGCCCGGGTACTTTGGGTACTGTGCTGGCACCTGTTGCTGCTCCGCTTGTAGTAGGCCCTGTCCTGCTATTGTTTTAATTGCTCAATTGTTTTATGTTTTTAATTGTTTATGTTTTAATCCTGTTTTTACGCCCTGGCTCTGTGAGCCGCTGCGAGCCCCCGGGAGTTGGCGGCATAGAAGCCTCAATAATAAATAAATAAATAAAGCCCTGAATGGTTTGGGACCCACCTACCTGCGTGACCGCATCTGTTTACGAACCCAGGAGATCTCTCCGATCATCTGGAGAGGCCCTACTCTCGCTCCCACAACCTTCGCAGGAGCGTTTGAGGGGACGGAGGGAGAGGGCCTTCTCGGTGGTGGCCCCCCTCGACTCTGTAGCATGCTCCCCGAGGATATCAGACAAGCCCCAACTTTGGCAGTTTTTAGGAGGAGCCTGAAGACATGGCTGTTGCAAGCATACCTTCCCTGAATGAAGTAAATGACGCCCTGCCATCTTCATTCCCTGCAAATGTGTTCTTGTTGTGTTGTGTTGTTGTTGTGTGTTGTTGGGCCTGGCCTCTCCTCTTGGGGAGATGGTGGAGAAATAAAGTTAAATAGCGCTAATAACAATACCAATTCCGCCCACCAGGTGTCGCTCGAAGCCTGTGTCTTTCCTCTGCCCGCTCCTCCTGCTTCCCTCTCGTCCAATCAGGGCTGAGATTGAGAGCAAACAGAATCCGGAACTGCTTGAGTCGAGTCTCTGTCCCCCGCCGGACGTTGTGGAGGAGCGGACCCACCGGAAGTGGCTGGGGAATGAGCTTCCGCTTCCGGTTTGCATTTTCGTTTGAGGAAAAAGGAGGCCTTTCCTTCTCGCATGGCCGCTTCGGTGGTGAGGCTGGCAGGGCCGAAACAGGGGCGCGGGCGGGTCGGGGAGGGAGGCCTCGGCGCGGGTTCCCCCTGGGTGACTGCTCCCTTCTCTCCCTGCCCGCAGGACTTCAAGACCTACGTGGACCAGGCCTGCAAGGCGGCCGAGGAGTTCGCCAACATCTACTACGAGACCATGGACAAGAGGAGGCGGGTGAGCGTGGAAGGCAGGCCTCGGTGGTTGCGAGAGGGCCCGCGCGAAGAGGCCCCGGCGGAGCCCCTCCAGCAGGCACTCCTACATCCAGGCCCGGGGCCTCTTTTCCAAGGCCCTCCTCTCTCTCACCTTCCTACCCTTCCTTCCTTCTCTCCCTCTTTCTTTTCCTCCCTCCTTCAATCCTTTCCTTCCTCCCTTCTTTCTCTCCTTCCTCATTCCCTCCCTCTTTCTCCCTCCCTCTTCCCTTCCCTTCCACCCTTTTGTCCATTCTTCCTTTTCTCTCCCTTCTTCCCCCCTCTCTTTCTCCTTCCTTCTCTCTTTCCTTCCCTTCCACCCTTTCGTCCATTCTTCCTTTTCTCTTCTCTCCCTCCTTCCCCTCTCTTTCTCCTTCCTTCTCTCTTTCCTTCCCTTCCATCCTTTTGTCCTTCCTTCTTCTTCTCTCCCTCCTTCCCCCTCTCTTTCTCCTTCCTTCTCTTTCCTTCCTTCCATCCTTTTGTCCTTCCTTCTTCTCTCCCTCCTTCCCTCTCTCTACTTCCTTCTCTCTTTCCTTCCCTTCCATCCTTTTGTCCTTCCTTCCTTCTTCTCTCCCTCCTTCCCCCTCTCTCCTTCCTTCTCTCTTTCCTTCCCTTCCATCCTTTTGTCCTTCCTTCCTTCTCTCCCTCCTTCCTTCTCTCTTTCCTTCCCTTCCATCCTTTTGTCCTTCCTTCCTTCTTCTCTCCCTCCTTCCCCCTTTCTCCTTCCTTCTCTCTTTCCTTCCCTTCCTTCCTTTTGTCCTTCCTTCTTCTCTCCCTCCTTCCCCCTCTCTCCTTCCTTCTCTCTTCCCTTCCATTCTTTTGATCTTCCTCCCTTCTTCTCTCCCTCCTTCCCTCTCTCTCCTTCCTTCTCTCCTTCCCTCCCTCTTCCCTTCCCTTCCATCCTTTTGTCCTTTCTTCCTTCTTCTCTCCCTCCTTCCCCCTCTCTCTCCTCCCTTCTTTCTTCCCTTCCCTTCCATCCTTTTGTCCTTCTTCTCTCCCTCCTTCCCTCTCTCTCCTTCCTTCTCTCTTTCCTTCCCTTCCATCCTTTTGTCCTTCCTTCCTTCTTCTCTCCCTCCTTCCCTCTCTTTCTCCTTCCTTCTCTCTTTCCTTCCCTTCCTTCCTTTTGTCCTTCCTTCTTCTCTCCCTCCTTCCATCCTTTTGTCCTTCTCTCTTCCTTCTCTCTTTTGATCTTCCTCCCTTTCTCTCCCTCCTTCCCTCTTCTCCTTCCTTCCTCTTTCTTCCTCCCTCTTTCCTTCCCTTCCATCCTTTTGTCCTTTCTTCCTTCTTCTCTCCCTCCTTCCCCCTCTCTTTCTCCTTCCTTCTCTCTTTCCTTCCTTCCTCTTTCTTCCTCCCTCTTTCCTTCCCTTCCATCCTTTTGTCCTTTCTTCCTTCTTCTCTCCCTCCTTCCCCCTCTCTTTCTCCTTCCTTCTCTTTCCTTCCTTCCCTCCCTCTTCCCTTCCATTCTTTTCACCTTCCTCCCTTCTTCTCTCCCTTCTTCCCTCTCTCTTTCTCCTTCTTTCTCTCCTTCCCCCTCTCCCTTTCTCCTTACTTCCTTCTTTCCATCCTTTTCTTCCTCACTTCCTTCTTTCTCTCTCTCTTCCCTTCCTTCTTCCCTTCCTTCCTTCCTGCCCTCTTTTTCCCTCCCTCTTTCCTTCCCATCCACCCTTTTGCCTTTTCTTCTTTCCTTCCTTCTTCTCTCCCTCCTTCCCCCTCTCTTTCTCCTTCCTTCTCTCTTTCCTTCCTTCCTCTTTCTCCCTCCCTCTTTCCTTCCCTTCCATCCTTTTGACCTTCCTTCTTCTCTCCCTCCTTCCCCCTCTCTCTTTCTCCTTACTTCCTTCTTTCCATCCTTTTCTTCCTCACTTCCTTCCTTCTTCCCTTCCTTCTTCCCTTCCTTCCTTCCTGCTCTCTTTTTCCCTCCCTCTTTCCTTCCTGTCCACCCTTTTGCCTTTTCTTCTTTCCTTCCCTCTTCTTGCCCTCCTTCCCTCTTTCTCTTTCTCCCTCCCTCCCTTCCTCCCACCCACCCACCCACACATCCATTCTTTTCTTTCCCCCTCCCCCCCTTCTCTTTTTCCTTCCTCCTTTCCTCTTAGGGGATGTTTAGCTGGGAGAAGAGAAGGCAGAGTTGGATGAGACCTCATGGGCCATCCAGTCCAAACCCATTCTGCCAAGAAGCAGGAAAATCACATTCAAAGCACCCCCGACAAATGTCCACTCAGCCTCTGTTTCAATGCCTCCAAAGAAGGAGCCTCCACCACACTCTGACACAGAGAGTTCCACTGCTGAACAGCTCTCACAGTCAGGAAGTTCTTCCTCATGTTATTATTATTATTTACATCATTTATATTCCGCCCTTCTCACCCCGCAGGGCGCATCACAATGTATATTTTATGTAGATTATATTGTATCAATGTATATTACAATATATTATACCATACTCGTATTATACTGTATTATATCACAATATCATTAGCAATATTGCATGTAAAACAAATATATAATTATGATATCACATTATCATTAGTATTATATTTATTTATTATTTCAAACGTATATACCACCATTCCCAATGGCTCATGGTGGTTCACAAAACATATAGAAACATTCGCAAACAACAGTTAAAATGCAATAAACAATTTATAACTTATTATTATTTATTCAAATAAATAATAAATAATTTATTCAACACTTTGATAACCTTCAAAGTGTTGGTACTCACCTTTAAGGCCTTACACGGTCTGGGGCCAATGTACCTGAGGGACCGTCTTACCCCATATTGCCCTACGAGATCTCTACGGTCAGAAGATACCAACTTACTGACAGTTCCCTCTGCTAAGACATTCAGGCTGACGGCTACTCGCAGGAGAGCGTTCTCGGTAATTGCTCCAAAGTTGTGGAACGCTCTCCCGGCCGAGACTCGGGCCCTTCAAGACCTCCTGCCTTTCAGGCGAGCATGTAAGACATTTCTTTTTCTGCAAGCTTTCGGCCCATAAGACGCTTTAGCGTGTCAGCCTGTCCACTGATTCGATCATTGTGTACACTGTATTATCCGGTGCGTTTGTTCCCCGCACATCATGCAGAGTTTTAATCTATGTTTTTAGGATGTTTTAGCGTCTATAATGTGTTTTTAAATACGTTTGTATCCGACTTGTTGTGAGCCGCCCCGAGCCACCCGGGAGTGGCGGCCTAGAAGTCCGACTAATAAATAAATACATAAATAAATAAATATTACTGCAAATTTCTAGACCGCCACTCCCCGAGGGCTCAGAGCGGTTTAGAGCAAAATAAAGTAAAAATAACAAGCAGATACAACAATTATAAGATAATACAAACAAAACATATACTATTTACTACAAACAATACATTGTGCCATTCCCAGCTAAGTCTAGCTGAGCTATAGTTGCAGGGCTCAAGGAGGGAACCATCGGAGGCAGGCCGTGGCGGCCTAAGTCTTCTTAGTCCCATTTGTAGGGCCATGGGGCTGAGTCTTATAAGTCCCAGGCATAGGGCTATGGGGGCTGGACCTTACCCAGCTCCCAAACCCCAGTCCCCAGAAGGTTCTAGACCTGTATTTCTTGACCTTACCCTTCCTCAAAATAGAGTCCGGGCTTGTTATAAGACTGTTCCGGACTTCAGTGGTCACCCCAGAGTATGGCTAAGCAGGCCCGATTACAGGTTGAACGCCTGCCGGAAGAGGTTGGTCTTACATGCCCTCTGGAAGGAGGGCAAATCTGTTATAGCTCGGGCCTCCTCTGGTAAGGCGTTCCATAGGGTAGGCGCCGCCACTGAGAAAGCACGCCGTCTCGTGGATGACAAGCGGCAAGTCTTTATGGATGGAACTTCAAGAAGATTCTGATCTTCGGACCGCAGTGATCTCTGGGGAATATGCGGGGAGAGGCGGGCCTTCAGGTACGCTGGCCCCAGACCAGACAAGGCCTTAAAGGTTAACACCAGCACTTTGAAGGCAATCCAGTACTCGATAGGAAGCCACTGCCGGTGCTGTAGGACTGGAGTAATGTGACACATTAAAGCAGTGTTTCTCAACCTTCCCAATGCCGCGACCCCTTAATACAGATCCTCGTATTGTGGTGACCCCCAACCTTAAAATCATTTTTGTTGCTACTTCATAACTGTAATTTTGCTACTGTTATGAATCATCATGCAAAATATCGGATGTATTTTCATTCACCGGACCACATTTGGCACAAATACCCGATACTCCCAAGTCTGAATACTGGTGGGGTTGTAGGGGGTGATTTTGTCATTTCGGAGGTGTAGTTGCTGGGATGTATAGTTCACCTACAATCAAAGAGCATTCTGAAATCCACCAATGATGGAGTTGAACCAAACTTGGCACACAGAACTCCCATGACCAACAGAAAATACCGGAAGGCTTTGGTGGGCATTGACCTTGAGTTTGGGAGTTGCAGTTCACCTACACCCAGAGAGCATTGTGGACTCAAACAATGGTGGATCTGAACCAAACATGGCACGAATAGTCAAGATGCCCAAAGGTGAACACTGGTGGAGTTTGGGGGAAATAGACCTTGGCATTTCGGAGTTGTAGTTGCTGGGTTTTATAGTTCACCTACAATCATGGAGCATTTTGAACCCCACTGACGATAGAATTGGGCCAAACTTCCCATACAGAACCCCCATGACCAACAGAAAACAATGTGTTTTCTGATGGTCTTTGACGACCCCTCTGACACCCCCTCGCGACCCCCATAGGGGTCTCAACCCCCAGGTTGAGAAACACTGCATTAAAGGCACTCCAGCCAGTAATCAAGCGGCAGCATTCTGCACTAGCTTGAGTTTCCGGATCACCGACAAAGGAAGGCCGATGTAGAGGGCTTTACAGTAGTCTAGCCTCGAGATGACCGTGGCCTGGATCACTGTGGCCAGGTCGTTTCCGGAGAGGTAGGGCGCCTGCTGCCTTGCCTGGCACAGATAGTAAAATGCCACTCTGCTCACAGCGGAGACCTGAGCCTCCATCGTGAGCAGAGGGTCCCCAGGCTTTTTACAAGGGACGACAGGCAGACTTCCTCACCGTCCATAACAGGCAGCCAGAGCTCCCCCCCCCCCCCAAGGGTTGGCAGTTGGATGTCCCTATTGCCCGGACGGCCCAGCCAAAGGATCTCCTGTCTTCGACGGGTTCACCTTCAACCTGCTGGCCCGTAGCCACCCAGTCTCGGCTTCAAGGCACTGAAGGAAACAATCGGGCACCAGCTGGGTGTCATCAGCGTACCGATGACACTCCAGACCGAAACTACGCACCAGTTATATCATAGTATTCTATGCTATTTTCTGATGGTCTCCTATCCAGGGACTAACCAGGGCTGATCCTGCTTATCTTTCAAGATCTGATAGAATGCAATGCTTATTATTTCTCGATCACTACCGGAATGACCTGGATACGATTGCGGATAGCGTGGTTTTATACTGATTATCCTTCGGGGTAGAGGCAGCCGGGATATAAATATAGTAAACCTGGACTCATCGCTGAGCCTGGAACCCCAGGTTTCGGCGGTGACCAGGGGAGCATTTGCACAGTTAAAACTTGTGCGCCAGCTGCGCACCTACCTTGAGAAGTCTGACTTGGCCATGGTGGCCCACGCTCTGGTTACATCCCGTATAGATTACTGCAATGCTCTCTACGTGGGACTGCCTTTGAAGACTGTTCGGAAGCTGCAACTAGTCCAACGGACAGCAGCCAGGTTGATAACAGGAGCGCCATTCGGAGAGCGTACAACTCCTCTGTTGTGCCAGCTCCACTGGCTGCCAGTTTGCTACCGGGCACAAGTCACAGTGCTGGCTTTAGCCTTTAAACGGTTCGGGTCCAACTTTCCTGTCCGAACGCATCTCTCCCTATGAACCATCGAGATGTTTAAGATCATCTGGAGAGGCCCTGCTCTCGGTCCTGCCTTCTTTGCAGGCGTGACTGGCGGGGACGAGAGACAGGGCCTTCTCAGTGGTGGCTCCTCGGCTTTGGAACGCCCTGCCTAGAGACATCAGATCAGCCCCCTCCCTCCCTCACATTTCGCAAGGAAGTCAAGACCTGGCTATTTGAGCAGGCATTTGTTGATGAAATATAAGGCTTAATTGGATATAAGGAATGACGACGATGTGATGGAAACTGATTTCAACATGACGCTGAGGCTGCAATTGTATGTTTTTAATTGTTAAATTATTATATGTTTTTCTGGGGGGGTTGCCTTGTTGTTTGTGTTGTATTGAGGGCAGAGACTGCCTGTGTAAACCGCCCTGAGTCGCCTTCGGGCTGAGAGGGGCGGTATAGAAACGTGACAAATAAATAAATAAATAATAAAAATATGTATATTTGGCTGGACTTACCTTGTAATTTAATAAAAAGCCGAAGAGGTGTAATGGGGACATTCTTTCTGGGGTAACTAGATGTCATCAAGTGCAACTCATTTCCCTTCAAATGCTCTATTTTCCCACCTCTGGAATATTGGAAGAAAGTGGGTCTTTCAGGACTGACGGGTTCCTGAAGGGACGGTTTCTCCTTTGATTGTGTGTAATGCTCCGCAATGTTCCCCAGGTGTTGACCCGGCTCTACACAGATGATGCGGCGCTGGTCTGGAACGGAAACGCCATGTCGGGGCAGGAGGCCCTGTCAAAATTCTTTGAGATGCTGCCTTCCAGCGAGTTCCAGGTGACAACCTTCGACTGCCAGCCTGTCCATGGTAAGAGATCCTACGAAGCACACAGTGCAACCCTCGGATCAAGGGAGGTGGCCTCTTTCCAAAGAGATGGGTGCAGTTGAATCGTTTGCACAGAAGGGTCAACAGCTTAGCTTTGGAAATGCAACCAAAGCCTTTCATTTGGGTTCCGTAAACAAATGAAAAAAATATATATAGAAAATAATATTAAAAACTAACCATCCCCTGCTACGCGTTGCTGTGGCCCAGTCTGTGTATATGTGTTTTGTGTGTGTGTGTATGCGCATATATGTGTTTGCCTATATATGTGGTTTTGCACATGCATAATAATGTATTTTTGTTTTTTGGCTTTTTAAGTCCTGCTGTGTTTTTCAGTGTTTCAGAACCAATACAGACCACACTTGGCACACACAGCCCCCATGACCCACTCTACGTCCTGGTGCACTTTCGAGGAGGGCGGACCAGGGATGATGGGACTTGAACTACCTCTACTCACTTCCCAAGTCCGCTGCGACCCTCTTCCAATTTCTGATCGAGACCAAACTTGGCACACATAACCCCCATGACTGCCTTCACGTCCTGGTGAGGTTCGGGGGAGGACTGACAATGGATGATGGGATTTGTAGTACTTCCACACCCCTCTGTTCCCACACACCACTGCGGCCCCCAACAAATACCGATAAAGACCACATTTGGCATGCAGAGCCCCAGTGACCCTCTCTACATCCTGCTGCAGGTTGGAGGAGGACAGACCATGGATGATGGGCCTTGCAGTACCTTCCCTCACTTTCCAAAACTGCTGCAAACACCAAACTTGGCACACCACTGCGGCCCCCAACAAATACCGATAAAGACCACATTTGGCATGCAGAGCCCCCATGACCCAATCTACATCTTACTGCAATTTCGAGCAGGGCGGACCACAGATGATGGGACTTGCAGTACCTTCAGTTGTTTCATGATACCACTGCAACTCCCAATAATGATGGATCAAGACCAAACTTGCCACACAGAGCCCCCATAACCCACTACATCCTGCTGCACTTTGGATGAGGGTACACCATGGACGATGGGACTCGCAGTGCCTTCGCTAACTTCCTGACACCTCTGCGAGCCACATAAATAATTGCTACAGACCAACTAATACATTCCTCAAATAACCCGGGTGTGACGATGTCTGGAACCACGCCTTGACTTTTAAAACTGTGGCAGGCCTGCCACCAATACTCAATTGTTTTGCTTTCTTTTATTATTATTATTATTAACTTGCTGCCACCATTTGTCAATGCTGGACCACTGGATGTGAGGGTCTTTGTGAATAAACGACTTCCACAGATGTTTTTGTTGAAAGTGTTTAACAGTTTATTTTACACAAATGGGCTCAAAGCTTAGGTGGTTTCAAAACTACTCTGAAGAGGTACAACTTTGCAATATTAAACAATATAACACTGGGGTTTCCCCCCTGATACAGTTACACACAAGTAACTACTTAACACTGGGTTACTCTCAACCCTAGGACTACACTTGTCCTTAACCTGGGTTTCTCTAAACCCACACACTTGGGTTTCCCTAAACCCACACACAGAACTGAACTGCACACTGCAGTTCCTACAGACAGCTTGCAGCTTCAGCCACTGCTAATTCCCAAAACTAACTCTGCTCACAGCTGCTGGCCAACTGACATTCTCCAACTGTCAGATTCAAACTGAACATTCTAAAGCCAGAGTGGCCTCTGTTGTCATGGCAACAGCCTCTGCTTACAGCTTGCTGCTGCGAACATTCCACTGCTCACTCTCTGCAGCTTTTAAAGAATGTTCCTTCTAAATACATAAACAAACATGTGATTAACATATAAATAACCACCTCATCACACTGGGCACCGCTGGGGCCCCAAGCTAGTCAGCAATATAATTGGGTTTTCTTTCTTTTTTTTAACTGCCATTTCAGCACGCTTGCTCATGTTCTGTGCAAAAGAAATACCTTTTAGAAGCAGCGTGTTTTAACCTTTTGCATTCTCTCCCCAAAGAGCAAGCGACCCAGAACCAGACCACCGTCCTCGTCGTGACTTGCGGCAGCGTCAAATTTGACGGGAACAAAATACAGTACTTCAACCAGAACTTTTTGCTGACGGCGCAAACCACCACCAACAACACGGTGTGGAAGATCATGAGCGACTGCTTCCGCTTCCAGGATTGGCCCAGTTAACGGGCGGCAAGGAGCATGGCGCCCTCTCCAGACAAGATGGAAGTCTCTTTTTGAAATGGCGACGCACCCTCTGTATATGAACCGTTTTCCCTTCCGCGTCCTCTTTGGGAGCAAAACAGACAATCGCAAGATGGAACCCAACTCGCTACCAAAAAGACTTTGGTGCCTTCACGGTCAGGGTAGACTACGTCAGAAGGGAAAGCCTTTCCTGGTTTAATTTTTTGTATAGTGATGAATTATTTAGGAGGCGGTGGATCCAGGCCCCGAAAGCTCTTCATATTCTGTTTGGCACATGTTGGCTGTGCTCTCCTTCAAGGTTGTATGGGTCACCCATTTCCTTTGCCTCCGAGAAACATTAAAAGGGCTCCGACAGAGGTTTGCTTGAGGGGTTTGGTCAGTTTTTGTTCTATGGTCTTAATCTAAGCAGGTAATTTGGTATATGCAGGATAAGCTTAGATTTCTGCAGGGAGAATTGTGTAGTCATGCTATGTTTTTTCCCCTGTCACTGTCCAAAATGCAAATCAGGCTTGTCCGTAAAACGTAAGGCCAGTCCCTGGAGCAGAGCTCTCCAACCTGCGGCCCTCCCGTTGTTTGGGACTCCCAAAATTCCTCACCATTGAACTAACGGGAATCGGGGCTTCTGGAATGCAGAGGTCTGCTCTAGGGAATGGGGGAAGCCATTTTACCACGTTTCTAAGGCCGGGACTAGTCTTTTTATTTTTTTCCAGACAAGCCTGATTTCTTTTAGAGCCCCTCTTAGGCCTTAAATGGACCAGAGTGGCAAAAAGCTCCCAAAAATGGCATATTACAAAATGGGCATTTGGAGTCCTATGAGCCAAATAAACTACAGTTCCCCTGCACATATGCTAAAGGTGTCATGCTAGCGTAAGGATAAGGGTTAGGAGTGTTGACTGTGGGGAGTTTGAGTTGTTGGTCATAGAACACAGATCCGTGCTTCCGTTCTTGCCATGTCGTCCATGACTGTGTACACTTGTCCAAATTACCACATAATTAGAATTAATACACCTGTTCGATGTAAATAAAACTTTCCAACACATTGTCCAGATTTTAAAGTGAATGATTCCTTCCTGGAGCGAGTGGTTTTGTTACTTTTCGTTCAGCTTGGAGAAATGTGCAGTAAAAGATCTCCAGCGTCAGCGATTTATTTATTTATTTATTATTTCGACTTCTATACCCCCCTTCCCGAAAAGGCTCAGGGTGGTTCACAGCAGTGGACAACAACACAATATACTAAAAACATTATAAAACATAATAAAAACAGATTAAGACCAGAGTAGGGGTTGCAGATTAGAAGTTGAACGCCTGGCGGAACAGGGTGGTCTTACAGGACCTCCGAAAGGCCTGTAGGTCAGTAATTGCTGGTGCCTCCTCCGGGAGGGCGTTCCAAAGGGTAGGCGCTGCTACAGAAAAAGTGCGCTGCCGCGTCGATGACAAGCGGCAGGTCTTAAGTGAGGGAACCTCTACTAGGTTTTGGTCCATGGACCGTAGTGGTCTCTGGGGAACGTGCAGGAAGAGGTGGTCCTTCAGGTACACTGGCCCCAGGCCACGCAAGGCCTTAAAGGTTAACACCAGCACTTTGAAGGCAATCCAGTGCTCGACAGCGAGCCAGTGCAAGCGCTGGAGGACTGGTGTGATGTGGCACGACTGTGTCACTCCAGCCAGCAGTCAAGCTGCAGCGTTTTGCACCAACGTAAGTTTCCGGTTTACCGACAAAGGAAGGCCGATGTAAAAGGCGTTACAGTAGTCCAGTCTCGAGATGACCGTGGCTTGGATCACCGTGGCCAGGTTGTCTGGATAAGTAGGGAGCCAGCCGCCTAGCCTGCCGCAGATGGAAGAAAGCGGTTTTGCTGACGCTAAAGATCTGAGCTATTGTCAGCAAAGGGTCTAAAGTAACCCCAAGGCTCTTTACAGAAGATGTCGGGTATAATGCGTTCCACAAAGAAAATCTGAACAAAGCATTTCCCAAAATATCAATATATTGTGCGATAACTGCGACACTATATCAGGCAAAGTAAACATGTGATCCCAAGTCGGGTGCCCGACCCCCACAGCTGGGTTAGTATGAGTACAAGTATTGTTCAAATGAACTCTAAGCAAAACAGCAAGTGAGGTAAATAGTCAAAACAACGCCGCTGGAGGGTGATGTGTTCCAACCCCGATGGGTATTTGTATGCCTACCCCGATGGGTGTTTGTAATCCAATAAGGAAAGGTGAGGATATTGGAAGCAAACGCACCGTAAACCAAAATCATAGGCTGAATAGCTTCTCCTGTACGGAAAAATGAAGGTGTAGGCGCCGTCTGCGAAGTCTTCTGGCCGCCCCACCCACGGAGGTGGAATACACCGGAGAACCTTTCTCCAAGGTAAATATTCTGTAGTACCTAGTGCTTCCATTCTCATTTATGTTGTAAAATAATAGTGGTTACCTAATTTGAATGCTTGCATTATGCAATGATGATACATGACTTGCGTCCTTATGTTTATGTTAGATTCTCGCCGCTTGCCTTCAGATGCGCGTTGTGAGGATCATCGTTTATTGGCCTTGAAAAAGACCCGGAGGGGTCAAAACGAGGTGGGACCCCTGTACATTTGTGCCCTCGTCGGCCAGAAGACTTCGCAGACGACGCCTACACCTTCATTTTTCCGTACAGGAGAAGCTATTCAGCCTATGATTTTGGTTTACATGTTTACTTTGCCTGATATAGTGTCGCAGTTATCGCACAATCTATTGATATTTTGGGAAATACTGTGTTCAGATTTTCTTTGTGGATCTGCAGCGACCACACCCGTTTTGTTATATTGTACCGGGTATAATGCCTTGCCATCCAGGGAAGGCAGCTGGACCGCCCCACCAACCGGACGCCCCAGCCACAGTATCTCCGTCTTTGCTGGATTCACCCTCAGTTCTAGAGCGGTTTCTCAAACCTCCTCCAGATGTTTTGATTTCAGCTCACACAATTCTCAACACTTGATAAACTGGCTGGGATCCCTGGGAGCTGAAGTCCAAAATACCCGAAGGAGCAGAGTTTGAGAAACGCTGGTTTAGAGACACACCAATATACCCAAAAGGCGCATGGCGTCAGGCAATCTCGTATGGCCGATCAATAGGTAAGACAGAGGAGTAACACTCTGCAGTGGTTTGAAGCCACACAAGGAGTGGAAGATTCATATGCATTTATTTTTGTATTTTAAAAAATGCAATCTGGGGAGTTGGAAGCATGAATATTTATTTATTTATTTATTTTAGTGGCCATTTTTATATACCGCTCCTTCCTTCCAGCAGGCTCGGGGCAGTTTACATAAAATCAATTAGTATAACAGCAACATTTCAATTTAATAACAACAACAATATAAAACAGAGCATAAAACAACAATCTACATAAGACTCAAGGATTTGGGCAACTTTCTCAGGAGCCTGAAAAGGGTCGTTTTACAGGCTCTCCAGAAAGGTGGGATATACACTTCAATACACGACAAAGTAATCACTATTGCAACTTCTATACACACTGCTAAAGCACAATGTTTAAAGGGGCAGTGTCAAAGGAATACCAAGACATAGCATATATAGGTAAAAACCACTGTATTGTATGGCAGTCTATGCTCAATAGCAGAACAATATTACAAACAGTACAATGTAATGCAAATAATCAATCATGTGATTAATACACAGTATGAGCATGAATCACAAGCCCATATACATGGTTGGGCGAAGGAGTATTCCACTTGGCACTGAGTCACCCTTAGTGAAGTCCTGGGTGTAGTGACCCATGGACCTGCGACTGAGTCAATAGGGGAACCTTGGTAGGTGGCAGGGCTGGTGGCTGCTATGGTGGGCAGGCGCCAACGGCTGGAGGTAAGCTGACGACACCAAGATGGCCGTTTCGCGTAACCGCTTCCTCAGGGCGCTGATCACTTCTGACCGCTCCTCCCCAGTATTGTAGACCAATTTAGACTCAAAGTCGAAACGAGAAATTTCGCGTTTCCGCGTTTCAATACAGATCGCTCTTTTGAGTTATCTCCCGGGCTGCAATCAGTCTCCAGAAAGGTGGCCAGTTCCTTAATGGCACGGACTTCATCCGGCGTTGAGTTCCATAGCGACGGGGCCGCTACGGAAAAGGCAGGAATGTATGGATGGAACTACTAAGAGATTTTGCTCTTCCGAGCGTAGTGATTTCAGGGGAACATATGGGGTAAGGCGGTCTCTCAGGTACAACCGGCCCTAGACCTTACAAGGCAGGCCCGGATCAACCCTAGGCCACACATTGGAAGCCACGCCCCCGGGCTGATGCTGAGCATGCGCGGGAGCAGCCCTAGGGGCGGGGCTTCCCTCCACCTCATCCTCCTTGAGTGAAGGAAGGAGGAGCACCCGGCACAAGCGAGGAGGAAGAGGCGGAGGGAAGCCGCGTCAGAGGCCCTAGGGGGCTATGGCGCTCCGTGCACAGGCGCAGAAGCACCCGAAGATCAACCTTTTTTTAAAAAAATGGGGGGGGTCCGGATCTGGCGCCCCCCCCATGGCTGCGCCCCTAGGCCGTGGCCTAGGGTGGCCTTATGGATAATCTGGGCCTGGTGGCCTTGCGCGGCCTGGGGCCAGCGTATCTGAGGGACCGTCTTTCCCTATATTGCCCTTTGAGATGACTCCGGTCTGAAAACTCTAACCTGTTAGCCATTCCATCGGCGAAGTCAGCTAAACTAACAACAACTCATAGGAGGGCGTTCTCCGTGATTGCGCCCACGTTATGGAACGCCCTCCCAGCGGAGACGCGTGCCATCCGAGATCTCTTGCCTTTCAGGCGGGAGTGCAAGACCTACCTTTTCCAACAGGCCTTCGGCCTATAGGTTTTGCCAATATATCTCCCGCCGATCCTATAATATGCTGTATTGTTCTATACTTGCTGTGCCTCGTCCTTGGCACATTAGGTTTTAATCTACTTGTTTGGATTGTTGTGTCCATTTATTGTGCTTTTAATCTGTTTTTAATGTGTTGTTTTGTATTTTGCTCGTGTGAGCCGCCCCGAGCCTCCCGGGAGTGGCGGCGTAGAAGTCTAATGAATGAATGAATGAATGAATGATACAAGGCCTTAAAGGTCAACACCAACACCTTGAAAACAGTCCGGTACTCTATTGGTAGCCAGTTAGAGCTATAGCCCAAAAAAAGTACGTTTCCCAACTCCTTTTGTGGCACACTTTCTCTTTCAAGGTTCTTTGGAGACCCACAAGCAATTTTTCCAGTGGCTTTTGTGCCTATTTTACATCCCCAAACCTTCCCTTTGCTTGGAAACAGGGGAAATCTGATCTGGCTACGGTCGTCCACGCTCTGGTCACATCCCGAATAGATTACTGCAACGCACTCTACGTGGGGCTGCCTTTGAAGACAGTTCGGAAATTGCAATTAGTCCAGCGGGCGGCAGCCAGATTACTAACGGGAGCTACATTCAGGGAGCATACCACCCCCTGTTGTGTCAGCTCCACTGGCTGCCTGTCCAATTCCGAGCTCAATTCAAAGTGCTGGTTTTGACCTTTAAAGCTCTATACGGTTCTGGCCCAGCTTACTTGTCCGAACGCATCAGCCGCTACGTCCCACCCCGTAATCTAAGATCATCCGGGGAGGCCCTGCTCTCGCTCCCGCCTACTTCTCAAATGTGGATGGTGAAGACGAGGGAGAGGGCCTTCTCGGTGGTGGCTCCCCGCCTGTGGAACGCACTCCCTGTCGATGTACGATCCACCGCATCCCTCCTGGCATTCAGGGAAAAAGTAAAATCCTGGCTGTGGGACCAGGCGCTTGCACACCAGCACAAGGCAGCACTTTAGGTGGGATTTTAATGGAAAGTGGATGAACAGGGCCAATGCTTTTATGGACTGAACACTGTTTTAATCTGGAATGAATGTGCATGATGTTTGGATGGTTGTATTTTGATGTATTTTAATTGTATTTTGGTTGTTGAGGGGTTCTGGGGTCCTGTATTGTTGCTGTGTGGGCATCGAATTGCGCCTTACTGTAAGCCGCTCTGAGTCCCCCCCCTCCCTCCCTCCCTCGGGGTTGAGAAGAGCGGGGTAAAATCCTGAAATAAATAAATAAATAAAAAATGCCATTGGGGAAAGGCCAGGTCCGAGTGCCGCGCCTTCTCCCCCCTCCCACCCCTGCTGTCCATGGGCTTCCATTCTGCGTTGACCATATGAGGCTGAAAGGGGGCGGCCCGTTGGAGTCAACAACCTCACGAGCTGCTTCAGTAAAGGATGAAGGTTCCCTGCCTGGCGGCCTAAATGAGCCTGGCTCAGACCAAGGAGGAGGAAGCCGGAGCATCAGGCCTGGGTTATCCATAAGCCATGGAGGGCGCCACATCCGGACCCCCCAATTTTTTTTAAAAGTCGATCTTCGGGCGCTTCTGCGCCTGCGTGCGGAGCACCATAGGCCCCTAAGGCCTCTGACGCGGCTTCCCTCCGACTCTTCCTCGCTTGCGCCTGCCCCTCCTTCCTTCACTCAAGGAAGGAAGGGTGCCCGACGCGAGCGAGGAAGGTGCGGAGCGAAGCCGCGTCAGAGGCCCTAGGGGTGGGACTTTGCTCTGTCTCTTCGTCGCTCGGGCCGGGCGCCGATCCTTCCTCGATTGAAGGAAAGAGGGGCCGACGCGAGCGGGGAAGGTGCGGAGCAAAGCTGCGTCAGAGGCCCTAGGGGTGGGACTTCGCTCTGCCTCTTCGTCGCTCGGGACGGGTGCCGCTCCTTCCTCGATTGAAGGAAAGAGGGGCCGACGCGAGCGAGGAAGACGCGGAGCGAAGCCGCGTCAGAGGCCCTAGGGGTGGGACTTCGCTCTGCCTCTTCGTCGCTCGGGCCGGGCGCCGATCCTTCCTCAAGTGAAGGAAGAAGGGGCCGACGGGAACGAGGAAGAGGCGGAGCAAAGCCCCGTCTCTAGGGCCTCTGACGCGCATGCTCAGCATCGGCCGGGGGCGTGGCTTCCGATGCGTGGCCTAGGGCGCCACAAAGCGTTAATCCGGGCCTGTGGAGCATGCAATCTTATTTGCGAGAAGCGCCTGTCCCTTGCTCCGGCATTTTGCAGAAAGAGGGAGAGAATGAGAGAAGGGGAAAGAAAGGGTGGCAAAGAGAGATGGGGAGAAAGAGTGGCAGAAAAAGGAGAAAGAAAAGAAAAGGGAGACCAGGAACAGGACAAGGGGAGAGAGAAATGGTGGAAGAACGAGTGAAAGGAGGAGGGCAGGAAAAGAGAAGGACGTGACAGAGGAGGAGAAAGAGGACATACACTCTGTGCAAGTTGTAATTCCCTTTCTCCAAAAAGCAAGCTTTGCTCACAAACCCAACAAAGTTACCTCAAAATAACGGGGTCGGAACAGAGACAGCTCAGGTGGCGGGAACGTCCACTCCAGTAAAGACTGGGAAAGTTGGGCCGGAGGGAAGCAGGCGGCCTCAGCCATTGTCCCCTTCCGAAAGTCTTGGGGATCTCTTTCAATGGGCAACCCTCAATGTCCCTCCCAAGGGTGTCCGGTCAGCGGATGCTGGCCTTTGACCAGATACTCCCATCGGGTGTTGGGGTTCCGCTTGTGCACAGCAGCCCCAACCGCCAGCATTGCCCACCCTCGGACAATTTATGGCCCGCACAGCTGCCCATCCCAAGTCTTCCGAGGCCCGTCTTCAACGTTTCGGAGGCAGACATCACAAACGCATTTGGAAAAGCGATCAATGGGAGATGCAATACCCTCGTCTCCTAAAAATACATTTCCACGCTCTTGCTTTTATTTTATTTTTGACTGATGCGGGCCTTGCCCCGTTTTGTTTTCTGCTAATAAAAACCCATTGGTGGAAAGTTTGGCTCTAAAAAAGATTCCTCTTCCCAACGACCGCACAGAAACAATAGTTCATACAGGAATGATGGAAGTGGGGCTGGGAAGGAAAAGAAGGGCATCGCCCCAGCTGTAGTGGCACAGAAGAGAAGACACTTTTCCCTGCGGCCGACACGCAACGACTGTGTGGGTCAAGGGACCGGAGGATAAGCAAAAAATACCCAAAACATGCGGTATGGTCGATCCCTCCCGCGTGGCAGAGTTCCGGCTTGGGCTGCCGCGACGGAGGCCAGAATGACATCCACGGGGGTCTCCGGGATGCTGCGGGCCGTCACCTGCATGGTCACTCCGTCCCCAAGGCAGGCCTGGATTAACACCTTTTGGTGCCCTAGGCCACATTTAGGAATTTCGCCCCCAAACCAATCTCTACCGCACCCCCCCCCCACATTCCTTCTTTCCACTGCGAGGAGGAGGCGGACGGAAGCACCGCCCCTGGCAGTGGCCCCAGGGGCGGGGCTTCCCTCCACCTCCTCGTGCCCTTCTTCCTCGAGTCGCGTGAGGAGAAGGCGGAGAGAAGCCCCGCCCCTGGCAGCAGCTCCCGGGGGCGGGGCTTCCCTCCGCCTCCACCTCCTCGCGCCCTTCTTCCTTGAGTTGCGCGAGGAGGAGGAGGTGGAGGGAAGCCCCGCCCCCCGGCAGCAGCCCTCAGGGGCGGAGCTTCCCTCCACCTCCTCCTACTTGCGTCCTTCTTCCTCGAGTCGAACGAGGAGGCGAAGGGAAGCCCCGCCCCTGGGGCTGCTGCCGGGCATGCACAGCACCCGCACCCCTTGTCCTGGGTGCCGCGCATGCCCTGCAGCGGCCCCGGGGGCTTCCCTTCCTTCCTCTTCCTCCTCGTGCCCTCCTTCCTTGACAAGGGGGTAGGGCAATAGCGAGGGGGGGCGCCATTCCCTCCTCCTTGAACTGCGCCCCTCTCGGCTTGTGCCCCTAGGCCATGGCCTAGGGTGGCCATATGGGTAATCCGGGCCTGCCCCAAGGGCCAGCCTCGCTCTCACCAGGACGTCAAAGCCGCCTCGGTACACGCCCGCCAGGTAGAGGGTGTGGGAGTTCTTGTTCATCCGGCACTCTGTCCGATCTCTCGCAGGGCTGCGTGCCGAGGAACTTCGCAATGTTGTCGACCACTTCGTCCAGGGTTTCGATGGTGCTGAGAGCAAAGTTCTCCTGCTTCTCGTAATCGTCGCCCACTTCCTCCCAGGCGGCAGCAAAGTTGGGCTTCGGGAGTTTCTGAATGTGGTCCGACAGGGTCAGGTCCAGGTCTTCCAACACGTATTCGTCGCCGTATCCATCCTCGTCCGGCACGCCGGTGTTGGGGTCGCAGTCCCGGACGGTGAACTTTATGGTGACTGCAGTGGGGTCATCCATGGGACCACACTCTTGCTTTTTCTAGGGAAATCTACCGGCACTATGACGTTGGGTGGGTGGGGGGTCCTGGGGCTTGTAGACTCAGAGCCCCCCACCTTCCCCTCATGTAATGTGTCCAGACTTTGGTGCTATTAGAAATGCCGGCAGAGACGATCAATCCCCACATTCCCTAAAAACACATTATGCACCATACTCTTCCAAGTGCTTGTCTTCTGACGCCCAGGAGTCCAAACGAATGCCTTTGGGATTGGATCTTTGCGGTCTTGTTGGGAAGCTGAGCGTGGCGGAGAGGGCACCCTAGGCAGCCGCGATTTCAGCAGGGACGGCTTCCCCTTCCTCCAGGCCGCCCTCCCTGCCCTTGGCCCCTCCGGCCAGGTTGTTCCCTCCGGCCGCCCAGTCGCTCTCGATGTAGAGGTGGTAAGGGTCATGCTTGGACTCCAGTTTGCGGGAGCGCGTGTAAGCCAGGATCAGGCCCCCGGCCAGGCAGCCGTAGAAGATCATGATCAGCAGGATGTACAGGTAGGCGTCGTCTTCGGTCCCGGCTTGAGCAGAGCCGCCGCCCTCGGGTGGCAACGGAGACGGCAAGCTGGGGCTGGAGTTGGTGCCACCCCCGTGAAGCTCCTGCCAGAGTTGGATCAGGAGGCGGTGGAGGCGGCGGCTCTCGCTGCAGTTCATGGCTCCGGAAGGGACGCGGCGCTGTCGTTGCCCTCCTCTGGGTCCGGGTTGAGCCGTGCGCCTTTTCCTTCTCTCTCTCTCTCTGTACTTTCTTCTTTCCTCTCTCCTTCCTTCTTTCTCTTTGCTACTTCCCCTTGCTTCCAACCGACCTCTATTCCTTCTCTTCTCCTTGCTCCTTCCTTCTTTCCTTCCTCTCTTTCTCCTCCTCTCCCTCTTCTCGGTCTGGTCTGTTTTGGCTTTGCAGGAGGGACAAAAGCAGCAGCAGCTGGGGCAACCCCCGGTCCCTCCCTCCCCGCCCCATAAATCCCAGGCTTTGCTTAGTTAGTGGAATGGCGAGGGAGAGGCCGTGGTGTCTCTTTCCCTTGTCTCTGCACGCCCGGGATGGGATTTTGTGAGTGAAAAGAGCCAGGCGGGATCCCATTGTGCAGCTGGGCACCTTTTGTGCAGTCGAGGAATACAACAATGCGCAGCTGAAAAAGGGGTTTTGTTTTGGTTTTTTGCACAGTTGGCTGGGGGGGGGGGCGTTAAACAGGACTGGAGCAGGAGGGGGGCCTTTCAGGGTGGAGGGCGCCAGGCTTCGGAAATCCCCAGCTAGGAGCTGAACTGATCACAGGCCGCTTTGTGCTTTGCCCAAGTGACCCACCAGCCTGGCTCCATCTGTTACTGTTTTAATATTTCACAATGACAATAACTGCTAAGAACCGTCCGGCGGAACTCTTCCGAGTTGTTAGAGGACTATTAAATCCGCCACAGGGCGAGATCCCTGACGGCTCGGCGGGACGCTGTGATGAATTCTCTCGTTCCTTTGCGGATAAAGTGGCGCTGATCCATTCCAATTTCGATACCACTTTAACGGCAGTCTCTGGGGATGTGGCACGAGCATCTGCTTGTCCGGTTTTAATGGATTCGTTTCAATTGGTTCAGCTCGAGGATGTGGACAAGATCCTTGGAGAAGCGAGGCCTACCACATGCACCCTAGACCCCTGCCCATCCTGGCTGATCAAAGAAGCCAGAGGGGGTTTGGCAGAGTGGGTGAAGGTGGTGGTGAATGCCTCCTTACAGGAGGGCAAGATTCCAGCCAGCTTAAAGCAAGCTGTGATAAAAACCGGTTGAAGAAACCATCACTGGACCCCACTCAATTCGTCAACTATCGGCCAGTTTCCAATCTCCCCTATTTGGGCAGAGCCAAGGAACGTGTGGTGGCTTCGCAACTCCAGGGGTTCTTGGTAGACACCGATTATCTTGATCCAGCAGTCTGGCTTTCGGCCGGGACATGGCACTGAAACAGCCTTGGTCGCCTTGGTAGATGATCTACGCTGGGAGCTCAACAGGGGGAGTGTGTCCCTGTTGGTTCTGCTGGACCTCTCAGCGGCTTTTGACCATGGTATCCTTCTGGGACGTCTCGCAGAAATAGGGCTTGGGGGTCCTGCTTTGCAGTGGCTCCAATCCTTCCTGGAAGGTCGTACCCAGAAGGTATTACTGGTGGAGTCTTGTGGAGTCCCTCAGGGTTGAGTCCTGTCCCCGATGTTATTTAACATCTACATGAAACCTCTGGGAGAGATCATTCGGAGTTTCGGAGTAAGGTGTTACCTGTACGCAGATGACATCCAGATCTGTCACTCCTTCCCACCTGTCACTAAGGAGGCTGTCCAGACTTTGAACCGGTGCTTGGCCGCTGTGTCGGACTGGATGAGGGCTAGCAAATTGGAACTTAATCCAGACAAGACAGCGGTTCTCCTGGTCAGTCAAAAGGCCGAACAGGGCATAGGGTCACAGCCTGTGTTGGGTGGGGTGACACTCCCCCTGAAGACGCAGGTTTGCAGCTTGGGAGTGATCCTGGACTCATAGCTGAGCCTGGAACCCCAGGTCTCGGCGGTGGCCGGGGGAGCGTTTGCACAGTTAAGACTCGTGTGCCAGCTGCGCCCATACCTTGGGAAGTCTTATCTGGCTACAGTCGTCCACGCTCTGGTCACATTCCGAATAATTACTGCAACGTACTCTACGTGGGGCTGCCTTTGAAGACAGTTCGGAAATTACAATTAGTCCAACGGGCAGCAGCCAGATTGGAGCTACATACAGGGAGCATACCACCCCCCTGATGTGTCAGCTCCACTGGCTGCCTGTCCACTTCCGAGCTCAATTCAAAGTGCTGGTTTTGACCTTTAAAGCTCTATACGGTTCTGGCCCAGCTTACTTGTCCGAGCGCATCAGCCTCTACATCCCACCTCATAATTTAAGATCATCCAGGGAGGCCCTGCTCTCGCTTCCGCCTACTTCTCAAACGCGGCTGGTGGGGACGAGAGGGCCTTCTCGGTGGTAGCTCCCCGTCTGTGGAACACGCTTCTAAGCGACATACGATCGACCCCATCCCTCCTGGCATTCAGGAAAAAAGTGAAACCTCGGCTGTGGGACCAGGTGTTTGCACATTAGCACAAGGCAGCACTTTGGACTGGATTTGTAATGGCAAGTGGATGGATATGGCTCAATGCTCCTGTTATGGACGAAATACTGTCTTAAGAGAATGTGTGTGATCTGTTAATGTTGATTGTATCTTAATGTGTTTTAATGCTGTATGTTTTTGGTTTTATATTGTATTTTTTTATGTTGGCATCGAATTGTGCCTTTTGTTAGGCCGCTCTGAGTCCCCGCTCCCTCGGGGGTAGAGAAGAGCCGGGTAGAAATGCTGGAAATACATAAATAAATAAACTGTTCTGCCGAAGGAATCCTTTGCTTTTAATTATCAGCACACAAATTCCTTATTCCTTAGAGCAGGGCAACCAAGATGATCCAAGCACTGAAAAATGAGCCTTAAGAGCAGTGTTTCTCAACCTGGGGGCCGCAAGGGGGGTGTCAGAGGGGTCATCAAAGACCATCAGGAAACACAGTATTTTTTGGTTGGTCATGGGGATTCTGTGTGGTCGCGGCATTAGGAAGGCTGAGAAACACCGATGTAGAGAATGAAAGCGTTGCCTATTTGAGACAATGAAGTGCAAAATAGTCTCGGCAGGGAGACTAGTGCTTCGCCCTCCCCTAAAACCAATTTAATATGTTTCCAAGTACAAACCGAAGGGAAACGAAGCAGTCCCTGCAGATACTTGGACAAAACAGACGCCAATGCCATCCTGTTCTAAGCCTTTTTTGGTCATCTTTCCTTGCTCCAGAAGCAGGGAGGAAACGGGGAGCTTGCTGATGGAGAGCAGGTCCAGTTTGTCCCGTCTGGGGAATTCCCCTTTTCTCCAAGCTAAGCTTCCAGCCAGCTCCCTCCGGCCTTCCTCTTAAGCAGTGGCTCTCAACCTTCCTAATGCCGCGACCCCTTAATACTCAGGATATAGTGACCCCCAATCACATTATTTCTGTTGCTACTTCATAACTGTAATTCTGCAAACGGTTATGAATCGTAATGTAAGTACCTGATCTGACTAAAGAGCCACTCCTGATCTACATACATGTTTAGGGGCGCTCAAGACATGGCTCTTCAGAACAGCCTACGGTTGTTAAGTAACAAGCTGTGACTATGTCACCTGTTTATTTTAACTCTGTAAGTCACCTAGGTCAGTGTTTTTCAACCTTTTTTGAGCCGCGGCACATTTTTTACATTGACCAAATCCTGGGGCACACCACCAACCAAAATGACACAAAATGACACTCTAACACAGTCATACATATAGTTAATATGTTTTTAAATGTATGTATACACTCAGTGTGAAACCTGGGCCTGTTTCGATGAACACAACATAGATATCCTGGCAGGAATGGCAGAAAGACACAAACTTCCCACACAGAACTCCCATAACCAAGGGAAAATGCTATAAGAGTTTGGTGGGCATTGACCTTGGGTTTTGGAGTTGTAGTTCACCTACACCCAGAGAGCACTGTGGACTCAAACAATGATGGATCAGGACCAAACTTGGCATGAATACTCAATATACCCAGATGGAGTTTGGGGAAAATAGACCTTGACATTTGGGAGGAAGGCTGAGAAAGGCTGGCGAGGAAGTCCCTCACGGAATCCCGCCTGCCTTTCCTTCCTCCAAGGGCCCTCCTGCCAGGCCCCGACCCTTCCCCCCCCCCAAGAAGGAAGGCCACTTCTCCCCTTTGAGGCCCTTCCTCCCCAAGGGGTTTCCGGGGGGGGGGGGGGCAAGGGGAAGGGTACCCCAGGGCCTCACCTGGGACGAAGCAGGGCCGAGTCGGGGTGCCCCCGGAAGCAGCTGGCTCCTTCGCTTCCTTCACCTCCTTCACCATCGCAGGAGGAAGGTAAATGCGTCTGCCATCCCCGGGACCTAGTGTGCATGCGCCCAGACAAGCGCACTTCCACTTCCGCTTCCGTTCCCCTCCCTCCCTCAATTGGAGGCTGGCTGGTTGGGAAAACGGCCGAAGGCGGTGGCGCCCTGGCCCCTTCTTCTTCGCCACCGCCCGGCCCTTCCTCCTCCTCCTCCTCCCCAGCACTAGCAGCAGTTCGGCACGAGGGGGAAGGGGGGAAGACAGGTTTTCCCACGGCACACCAGGTGCTCGTTCACGGCACACTAGTGTGCCGCGGAACAGTGGATGGGAAACACTGGCCTACAGCACCTTGGTGGAGGGCGACTCATAAGAAATAAAGTTGAGTTGAGATATGCAGGATGTATTTTCTTTCACTGGACCAAATTTGGCACAAATACCCAATATGCCCAAATTTATATACTGGTGTAGTTGGGCGGGATTGATTTTGTCATTTGTGCATTGTACTTG
Source organism: Anolis apletophallus (assembly GCA_030556195.1). Classification (NCBI taxonomy): domain Eukaryota; kingdom Metazoa; phylum Chordata; class Lepidosauria; order Squamata; family Anolidae; genus Anolis; species Anolis apletophallus. Next base: position 41,353,952 of record JARBWK010000016.1, read on the forward strand.
CTGGGATTTATAGTTCACCTATAATCAAAGAGCATTCTGAACTCCCCCAATGATGAATTGAAACCAAACTTGGCACACAGAACTCCCATGACCATCAGAAAAAAAAACCTGGAAGGGTTTGGTGGGCATTGACCTTGAGTTTGGAGTTGTAGTTCACCTACGTCCAGAGAGCACTGTGGACTCAAACAATGATGGATCTGGATCAAACTTGGCATGGACACTCAATATGCCCAAATGTGAACACTGGTGGAGTTTGGGGGAAATAGACCTTGACATTTGGGAGTTGTAGTTGCTGGGATTTATAGTTCACCTACAATCAAAGAGCATTCGGAACCCCACCAATGACAGAATTGGGCCAAACTTCCCACACGGAACCCCCATACCTTGAAAGAACTCGCTGCCGCGAGCCTCCCTCCAGCCTCTCCCTCACCCACATGCACATGCATATCATGCTGCCATGTGCCGAACATGCCTGCTCCGTCCTTCCCATCTGGAGTCTCAGAAAGAGCTCTCCCCTTGGCTGAGAGGCCTGCCAATCACAGTGGAGGAGGTATTTTGGTGGGAGGATTGCTGTCTGTTTCCAAAAAGGACAGGCAGAGAGATCTTCAGCCTTTTGTGTCAAAGGGGTTCCTAAAACCATCAGTAATGTGTTTTCTGATGGTCCTTGGCAAGGGCGGGCAACCCACGGCCCGCGAGCCGGATGTGGCCCGGCAGCCAATTCTGTCCGGCCCAGGGAGAAGGGTGTCGGGGGGCGGGGCCAAGAGGAAGGGGAGCCGCTGTGGCCATCCCATCGCGGGCTCTGTGGGGCCTGTGTCGGCAGACAGGCCGGAGGAGCGGCGGCTTTGGAGTGCCTGCCATCCCTGGAGGAGATCCGGACCTGCAGAGGGAGCATTCGGTGACCTACGGCGGCTGATCGCCCTGGCAACCCGGAAGACTTGATCGTCTTCCGGGTCGCCAGGGCGATCAGCCGCCTCAGATCGCAGACTGCTCCCCCTGCAGGCCTGGATCGCCTCCAGGGATGGCAGGCACTCCATAGCGGGGCGATCAGCTGGGGAACGGCTGGGGGTGAGAGCGGGCAGAGGCCTGCAGCCTCCGATCGCCTGCTGCTCTGCTCTGGTGCGGCGGCGGCTGGGTCCGCTTTGCCACTCTCTGGGCTGGGTCCATTGGGCCATTCCATCTTGGTTCGCACCTTGTCTTCTTGAATTTAATTTTAGTGGTTTTTATTATTATTTTATAATAATTTTATAATAATATAATAAATATGTTATATCTATCTATCTATGTATATAATAGTGTTTGCAGCGGGAGGTGCGGAGGGCGGGAGGTGCGGAGGAATATGTGGCAGCTTTCTGATTGGCTCCCACTGTGGAATTATTTGCATAAAGGACTCTGATTGGCCAGCCTCAAAACTCCAACATTCTAAGGCACCAGACAGAGGGGATTGGTTGCCACTGAGGGACTATTTGCATAACGGACTCTGATTGACCAGCACCCAAGAATCTAAGCCTCTTCATTCAAACAACATGATTGATTGCCACTGAGGGAGATTTTGCAAAACCGGCTCTGATTGGCCAGCTTCTAGAATCCAACATTCTAAGGTGATGCTGAGGGAAAAGGAAAGGCCTCAGGCAGTCAGTCACTGTGACCCACAGCCATGACGGATCAGGACCAAACTTGGCACACAGAGGCCCAATGGCCCACTTCACAACCTGGTGAGGTTTAGGGCAGGATGGGCCACGAATGATGGGATTTGCAGTACCTTCACGTCATTCACTTCCCAAACAATGACCCACTCTCCATCCTAGTTTAGAGGAGGGCGGACCATGGATGATGGGGCTTGAAGTACCTCTACTCATTCCCCATGACAGCAGCAGCCCCCAACAAAGACCGATAAATACCATACTTGGTATGCATGATCCACTCTACATTCTACTGCAGTATGGAGGAGGGTGGACAATGGATGATGGGACTTGAAGTACATCTACTCATTTCTCGAGTGTGCTGCGACCCTCATCTAATGACTGCTCAAGACCAAACTTGGCACACATAACACCCATTACCCTCTTAACATCATGGAGAGGTTTAGGGGAGGTGCACCACGGATTATGGGATTTGTAGTACTTTCAAATGCTTTTGTTCCAACAGACCACTGTGGCCCCCAACAAAGAATAAAGACCTAACTTGGCACACAGAGCCCCTATGACCCACTCTACATTCTACTGCAATTTGGAGGAGGGTGGGCCATGGATGATGGGACTTGAAGTACCAAAGACCAACCTTGGCACACAATGCCTTTCTCAAATAACCCGGGCACCGCCGGGTCCCCAAGCTAGTTATATTATAATTTCAATATATTATAATGTCTATATATATATACTATAATAATTATATTAATACTAATAATATATGAATATTTCTTGATATATTAATATGTTAATATTAATGATGTGTAATATATAGTAAATAAATAAATAATGTAGATTAGAATGTAGTTCAGCCTTTAGGTGCGGACCTCCATAATATTTTTTGGCTCTCGTGTGGCCCCTTGGGAAAAATAATTGCCCACCCCTGGTCTTTGGTGAGCCCTCTGAAACCCCCTCGTGACTCCCCCGGGGTCCCAACCCCCAGGTTGAGAAAGGCTGCTCTACAACGTTTTGGGTTAAACATTTTCATTTTCAAGTCAAAAATACACTACGGCGAATGCGCAGGAAGGACGTAGGAAAGAATACTCCAAAAATGTGCTGCGGTACAAAGATTTAAGTTACAAAGAGCCAACGTGTCGTAACACATGGTTTCCCCACTCTATAAAAGGCCGTACAACACGAGTAGTGATCTACGATCGTACAGAGAAGCGACGTGTTCCGTGTGACCACAGATAAAGGAGGAAAAAAAGCCTCGAAAAGTTAAAAACAAACTCTTCAACATAGACTTTCTTCACAAATTAAGATGTATTCTGCACTGGAAAGTCTTTAAAGAAACATATTCCATGCACAATGAAAACGAGGCTGGCCCATATGAACATCAGCCAAAGGATATACATTCAAAACAAACTCTGTACGCCGCCTTCCGAACCGGAAGCTCACAAAGAGCTATTTACTCTGCACATGCTTTCCAGTTTCACAATTCTTTGTGTATCAAATGTAACAGACCCCAATGATGGAATAAAAACCCACAAGTCCATAGCGGAAACATCTCCTCTATATATGTAAACAAGTGTATGCACGAGGCATTTCTCTGGTCCCAAGTCTAGATTTTCATACAGCGGATGGATCTCTACTATTCAATTGCCAGCGCAGCTCTGGCTGGAAAGGCATGGATGGAAGAAGCGACATTTATTACCTTCAGAACTGGAATTGGTCTCGCTGAACAGCCAGTTCTGGTCCACACAATGGCTCGTAAGTGGGTTGCTGTGAGTTTTCCAGGTTGGTATGGCCATGTTCCAGAAGCATTCTCTTCTGACGTTTCACCCGCACCCAGAGCCGGACGAAGGTAATTTCAAATGGTACGCAAACCTTTTGGCGCACCCTCATTTTTCAAGCGCGCGCGTGCCGGTGGTGCGCCGGAGTGCGCATGCCAGCTAGTTTTGCACATGCACAGGGCCAGCTCCGTGCATGCGCACCGGTGTGTGCATGCGCAAGGCCAACTAGTTCTGCGCATGCGCAGGGCCAGCTGCGTGCATACTCACCGGTGTGTGCATGCGCAGGGCCAGCTAGTTCGGCGCATGCACAGGGCCAGCTTCGTGCATACTCACCGGTGTGTGCATGTGCAAGGCCAGCTAGTTTGGCGGATGCGCAGGGCCAGCTTCGTGCATGCTCACCAGTGTGTGCACGCGCAAGGCCAGCTAGTTCTGCGCATGCGCAGTGCCAGCTTGGCGCATGCTCACCGGTGTGTGCATGCGCAAGACCAGCTAGTTCGGCACATGCACCATTCGCGCGGGTGCGACACCAAGTGGATGGTGACGCAAAACGCCCTCAAGGAGGGCGTTTTGCAGCCAGAGGCAGGATGCTCCGCCCCAGCTGCAAAACGTCCTCCTTTTCGGCCTCCTGGAGTGCGTTTTGCATCACCATCCACCTGGAGTCGCACCTGCACGCCGTCCCGCAGCAATGGCGGCCGCGGCCATATGCTCCCCTAGCCCACGTGGCGCCCTGAGGCGGCCGCTTAATTTGCCTCCATTAAGATCCGCCCCTGCCCGCATCTATGACAGGCATCCTCAGAAGTTGTGAGGTCTGTTGGAAACTAGGCAAGTGGTGTCTATATATCTCTGGGATAATGTCCAGAGAGGGAAAAATTGGCCACCTTTGGCATTTAATTGGCATTTAATGGCCCTGCAGCTTCAAAGCCTGGCTGGTTGCTGCCTGAGGTATCCTTTGTTGGGAGGTGTTAGCTGGCCCTGATTGCTTCCTCTCTGGGATTCCCTTTTTTGTGTTGCGCTTTATTTACTGTCCTAATTTTAGAGTTTGTACATACTGGTATCCAGATTTTTGTGCATTTTCATGGTTTCCTCCTTTCTGTTGAAACTATCCACATGCTTGTGGATTTCAATGGCTTCTATGTGTAGGAAGGAAACAATCAGGGCCGGCTAATGCTCCCAACAAAGGATTCCCCCAGGCAGGAAGCAGCCAGACTTTGAAGCTGCAAGGCAAGTGAGGTTTATATATCTGTGGAATGTCCAGAGTGGGAGAAAGAACTCTCGTCTGCATGACTGTTGCAATTGGCCACCTTGATTAGTACCGAAAAGCCTTGCAGCTTCAAAGCTGGCTGCATCATGCCTTGGGGAATCCTTTTTTGGGAGGTGTGAAGCTGCAAGGCTATTCATTGCTAATCAAGCTGGCCAATTGAAACATCCACAATCGCCTCCAGCAGGGAAGAGTCCTTTCTTTCACCCTGGACATTATTCCACAGGTACAAAAACCTCACTTGCCTAGTTTCCAACAGACCTCACAGCCTCTGAGGATGCCTGCCATAGATGGGGGCGAAACGTCAGGAGAGAATGCTTCTGGAACATGGCCAGGCAGCCCAAGAAAACTCACAGCAACCTAGGGATTCAGGCCATGAAAGCCTTCGACAACACAATGGCTCGTAATGTATACAAACAGCTTGGCTGAGTGATTCATTGCTGATTTGAAAGCTGGCTGACCCGCACATACACTTAAACTAGAGGAAACACATAAACAAAACAAAAAAACCATCACCAAGTTGCATTTAAAACCGTGGTGTACTGAAAACAGTATTTCATACAAAAAACCCCTCCATCCTGTAGAAACAATATCGGCTTTTTCCTCCCCCTTTGAGCATAATATACATGTTTTAAGTATTATTATGAGTCAAAGAGATCTCTCTCATAAATAATTTCAGCGCCATCTATACACATTGCAATCAAGGACTACATTATGTACAAAAGAAATGGAAGCAACATATATATATATATATACACTCACACACACACACATACAGAGAGAGAGTGTACTGTATATGTGTGTGTGTGTATATATATATATATATATATATATATATAATATATATATAGAGTGTGTGTGTATATATACCGTGTTTCCCCGATAGTAAGACACCCCCGATTGTAAGACGTATCGGGGGTGTCAGGGGGGTCGGCTAATATAAGCCGTACCCAAGTAAGCCGTACCTCGTTGCCGCGCCGCCGCCGCAACCAGCCCATCAGCCGCAGCACACCTCCGCGGTGCACCTTTCTGCCAGGCCTCCAAGGAAGGGAGGGGGAAGAGAGCCAGAGGCGTGGCGACGCAGCGCCACGTCAGAGTGACGCGGTGCCGCTTTGCCACGCCTCTGGCTCTTCCCCTCCCTATAAAGCTGCGCTGCGGAGGTGTGCCGCGGCCGATGGGGCCGGTCTATAGACATCTTAGTTTATATAAGACGTACCCCGAAAGTAAGACGTAGGGGGACTTTTCGGTGAGAAAAGAAAGTAAGACGCTGTCTTACTTTCGGGGAAACACGGTATATACACACACATATATACATACACTCTATCTATCTATCTATCTATCTATCTATCTATCTATCTATCTATCTATCTATCAGGCCTGGCCAATCATGGTTCTAAATGGTTCTAAAGTACTTATACAAAACTAAAGTTCTGGTGGGAGCGCACGGCGGCGGGGGCAGGTAGATCTTTTGGACTTGGTTGCTTTAAGAGTAGCTCGCATGCTGAAAAAGTGTGAGCACCCCTGCTGTAGCAACACTGTAGAAGCAAAGCACCAGCGCCACCTAGTGTTCACCACCAGAACTTTAGCAACACTGTAGAAACAAAGCACCAGCGCCACCTAGTGTTCACCACCAGAACTTTAGCAACACTGTAGAAGCAAAGCACCAGCGCCACCTAGTGTTCACTACCAGAACTTTAGTTTTGTAAGTACTTTAGAACCATTTAGAACCATGTTTGCCCAGGCCTACTACGGTAGCTAGCTAATAGATATATTAGATCTATCTCTACAATTCATGTATCTATCTATCTATCTACAGACCAAGAAAAAAGTGCAAAGTAGAACAGCATGGAGGATTGCCATGTCTTTTACAGTATTTCTAATTCAAGTGTGAACGCACTAAAAGGAGGACGTGAGCCCAGAGCATGAACCGGGCAAAAGAAGACACTTGCGGACTGCAGCACACAGGAAGAACACAAACCACAGGAGAGGGGCGCCGTCCCACCAAGTAGTTTTTTTTCCAGTAATTTTTTTAAATAAACATGTTCACAAACAAACAATCAAATAATATTTTTAAAAAGACAAAAGGTTTTTTAAATACAGACTTTTTCTTTTCCCTTTTGGCAAGCCAGTTAAACAAACTTTCGAAAAGTCCCATTTGTCGCACGTCAAGAAAAAAGAGATACGCTTTTCACGCATGACTTTTTTTTGTTTCGGGCGACGCGTTTCGAAGAGATCAACGGAGAGGAAAAAATGCCCCTTTCAAAAATACGAAAACAGAACAGAAGACTTCTAAATTTCCCAAGAGAGGACGGGCTTGGTGGAAGAGAGGCCGAGATATACGGAAACGTCACGCTCGAGAAGAACAAGTGTGCACGAACAAAGAGAAGTCACAAAGTACTTTATCCATCGGCTGCACTGCTTGGAAAGGAAGTAAAGAAATGGATCTGAAAATTGTACTAGCCCAGGCATGGGCAAATGTGGGCCTTCTGGGTGTTTTGGACTTCAAATTTTGGATTCTGCACAGTCAACAAGGGAAGCCCCATGCATGTCCAATGGCAGCAGTCTAGCTTAATTGCTTAAGTGGCTGAGGGGGGAAAGGAAAGGGCCTGAGGCTGTTAGGAATAGTGGGAGTTGAAGTCCAAAACACCTGGAAGGCCCACATTTGCCCATGCCTGTAGTATCCTTACTATTACAAGCCAAAGCAGTGCCCGTGATGGCAACAACCACTAAACCTGTCATTTAAAATCCTTCTGGAGTAAGATAAAAATTGAATTGGTTTACAGATCTTTTTAAGTTCAGCTCTGTTCTTTTGTAATTGTACTAAGTCTCCCTTTCAGGCACTATAAAATACTCAAGAGTAATGAAAAACACGGGCAATATCCGTCACTCTTGTCCCTTCCGCGTTGAATTAGTGGGTTGCTGAAGTAAGGGAACGATGTGGCCTGTGCTCGAGTGAACGGCAGGAGAGACCGGAGAAGTAAAACACTGGCGTTCAAGGCTGCCTTTCCACCTCTGAAGCCAAATAGGGAAAAACTGGAACTGGGCTCTGAATGCTCTCAAAGTACCACAGGAATACTTCCACGCGGCCAGAAGGTGCTCTTTAGCAGCTGAAGAAACTGCGCATTGTGTATATTCTGTTAGAACTTCTATGGGGTTTGCGTTTTGGGAAATCAATGTGTCGTGTGCTGGTCTGTCAGTTTTTGGCTCTGTGGAAGCAACGTTTCAGGAGACAACTTTTCTCCTGGGTCGCTGTGAGTTTTCCAGGCTGTCTGGCCATGTACCAGAAGCATTCTCTCCTGACGTTTCACCTACATCCATGGCCAGGACCGGACGAGGTAAAAAATTGTAGTAAGCGAACCTTTTTTTGGCGCCTCCTGGGTCTTCAAGTGTGGTGATGATGGTGCGCGCGCTGGAGCACCCATGAGCGCAGACAGCTAGTTTCGTGCATGCGCTAATGGGACCGAGCGCTTCTGGTGGAGGGAGTAGCGAAACGCACTCCCAAGAGGATGTAAGGGACGGGGGAACATTTTGCAGCCGGGGTGGAGCCTCCCACCTCCAGCTGCAAAATGTTCCCTGGATTGTCCTTTTCGGCCTCTTGGGAGTGCGTTTAGCAACTCCCTCCACCAGAAGCGCTCCAATCCGATGGCGCATGCGTGAAAGTTTCGCGCATGCGCTATTAAAACAGAGCACTCCCAAGAGGATGAAAAGGACAAGCCAGGGAACATTTTGCAGCCGGGGCGGAGCCTCCCGCCCATGCGCCGGCTGCCCTCAGCAATGGTGTGGCATGATGTGCTGAACCTGGTGGCCGAATGCGCCCTTGGCCACATGGCGCCCTGAGGCAGCTGCTTACTTTGCCTCCACTAAGATCCGCCCCTCCTCAAGAGGTTGCGAGGTCTGTTGGAAGTCACGTGAGGTTTATACATCTGTGGAATCGTGTCCAGGGTGGGAGAAAGGACTCGTCTACAGGAGGCAAATGTGAATGTTGCAACTGGCCAGCTTGAATAGCATCAAATGGCCTTGCAGCTTCAAAGCCTAGCTGCTTCCTGGCTAAAATCAGGAAAGTAAATAAAGAGCGACATACAAAAAACAGGGAATTCCAGACTCCCAACAAAGGATTCCCCCAGGTGGGAAGCAGCCAGGCTTTGAAGCTGGAACACCATTCAGTGCTAATCAAGGTGGCCAATTGCAACATTCACATTTGCCTCCGGCGGACAAGAGTTTTTTCTCTCACTCTGGATATTATTCCACAGATATATAACCCCCCCCCTTGCCTAGTTTCCATCAGACTTCACAGCCTCCGAGGATGCCTGCCATAGATGTGGGCGAAACGTCAGGAGTGAGTGCTTCTGGAACATAGCCATAAAGCCCAGAACACTCACAACAACCCAGTGATTCTGGCCATGAAAACCTTCAACAATACAACTTTCCTCCTTTGTGACAATCAAAAGAAGACATTCTCCCTGGCAAAGGACCCGAGATTGTCGATTTCCGAGCAGCATACTCAAAGGACACACGTTTTCTTCATCCCCCCCCCAATATATACATTAAAGACCATCTTATCTTCCTTCCATTACAAAAAAAAACCCCAAAACAACAACTCATTGTATTGGAATTAGATGATCTAACTCCTCGTGGGTGAGAGAAGCCGGAACATAAAGGCAGAAACCGTGGTTGATCCAATGGGGGAGTTTCGTGTGGCCACGGCCGTCCAGGACGGGAGGTGATCGCACGAAACGATGGCAGTGGTCACTCGCTTTGACAGCATCTTGAAGACGCGTGGCTCTGTTCGTTCCTCCTTTCCGGCGGGGTGTCGCCTTGCCACCAGGGCCACGAGGAAAAAAAACACACCACGTTCGAAGGAATAATGTCTCTCGGGAGGAACCCTGACCCGTTTCTGACTTCGAAGCGGCGTGGGAGGCTATTTCCCGCCGTACATTCGCTCAATGTCGTTGAGGTAATGGTTCTTCAGCTCTTTCCTCTTCAGCTTGAAAGCGTCTGTCACGAGGCCCGTCTCCGGGGTCCAGGGATCGGGGCTTAAGCGCACCTTGACCGGGATCTCAAATCTCTCCAGTTTCACTGCAGCAACAATTTGCGAGAAGGAAGGGAGGAAGGAAAAAAGGGGGAGTGAGAAAGAGAGACTCCACATACTAAATATATACAACAGGCTCTGCATGCGCAGAGCGCTCCGTTACATGCGAGGCAGAAGGCTTAAGGCCCAGACAGAGCCGAAGAACCATTTTCAGTTCAGTCTTCCAGGGCAGTGTTTTTCAACCATTTTTGAGCCGCGGCACATTTTTTACATTTCCAAAATCCTGGGGCAGACCACCAACCAAAACGACACTCCAACACAGTAATACATATAGTTAATATGTTTCTAAATGTATTTATACACTCAGTGTGAAACCTGGGCCTGTTTCGATGAATTCGGGTGTATCGGGTATTTGTGCCAAATTTGGCCCAGTGAATGAAAATGCATCCTGCATATCAGATTTTTACATTACAATTAATAACAGGAGCAAAATTACAGTTATGAAGTAGCAATGAAAATAATGTTATGGTTGGGGACACCACAACATGAGGAAGTATGTTAAGGGGTTGCGACACTAGGAAGGGTGAGAACCACTGCTCTAGTGGCTTCATGGAGGACTCTTCGGACAGAAGTGATAAGGTTCCCTGGATCAGTGTTTCCCAACCAGTGTGCCGTGGCACACTAGTGTGCCGTGAGCGATCATCAGGTGTGCCGTGGGAAATTGGAACCTCCGAAACCCTTTCTTCCCCCTCCTGCCGAACACTTTTTCTTCTCCACTCGGGCTCCCTTCTTCCCAGCCTCGCTCTGCTCGCTTTGCTCTGGGGCGAGTCTGCGCAGTAGCGCCCGCACGGCTCACGCCTCCCTCCCCTCCTGAACACGCTCACGCTGCCCCCTCGGATAAAAAAGGCAGCAGAAGGGGCAGTGGAGAAGAAAAAGTAAGTGTTGGGCAGGAGGGGGAAGCAAGGGCGCGAAGGGGGAGGAAGAGGTCTCTGTCGAAAGCTGGCATGGGCAAACTTGGACCTTCCAGGTGTTTTGGACTCCAACTCCCACCATTCCTAGCAGCCTCAGGCCCTTTTCCTTTCCCCCCCTCAGCCACTTAAGCAGGAAAGGGCCTCAGGCTGTTAGGGATGGTGGGAGTTGAAGTCCAAAACACCCAGAGGGCCGAAGTTTTCCCATGCCTGTTTGAGGGACCTTAAAGTGGTGAGCCTCCTTCCAACATTGTGATTCTGGATAGAAAACAAACAACATAACATAACATTGTTTGAGTCCATAGTGCTCTCTGCGTGTAGGTGAACTACAACTTCCAAACTCAAGGTCAATTCCAAAGCAAACCCTTTCAGTACTTTCTGTTGGTAATGAGAGTTCAATACGCCAAGTTTGTTCAATTCCATTGTTGCAAGAGTTCAGGATGCTCTTTGATTGTGTGTTAACTATAAATCCCAGAAACTGTAACTCCCAAATGTCAAGGCCTATTTTCCCCAAACTCCATCTGTGTTCACATTTGGGCATATTGAGTATTCATGCCAAGTTTGGTCCTGATCCAACATTGTTTGAGTCCACAGTGCTCTCTGGATATAGGTGAACTACAACTCCAAAACTCAAGGTCAATGCCCACCAAACTCTTATAGCATTTTCTCTTGGTTATGGGAGTTCTGTGTGGGAAGTTTGTGTCTTTCTGCCATTCCTGCCAGGATATCTATGTTGTGTTCATCGAAATAGGCCCAGGATTCACACTGAGTGTATAAATACATTTTAAAACATATTGACTATATGTATGACTGTGTTAGAGTGTCATTTTGTCTCATTTTGGTTGGTGGTGTGGCCCAGGATTTTGTCAATGTAAAAAATGTGCCGCGGCTCAAAAAAGGTTGGGAAAAGCTGATTTAGAATATTTAATGTAGTTTAAAGGAATTCTGTATATCGCAAGGCCCAGCCAGTAGATGGCAGGAGTGTAACACATCTGAGACATGGCCAAAGGCCTGGCTGCCTCAACCCTCCCAATGCACACATAAGGTCAAAGCAAACATACAATGTGGAGAGAAAAAAAATCCCATTTCTATTTAAACTACTCAAAGGATTAGGTCATATCCTTTTAATGTAATCTCAGGGGTGGCACATTCTGTCCAGGACTCTATTTACGTCTCAATTGCATTCCTTTCTCCAAAATTAGAATTTTCCATACAGTTCAGTTCCTTGAAATATACATAACACCGTAGGCTAGGAGAGCACCGCACGCTACAATGCTAGCGACAGACTCGCCAGCCGCAGTCTCCAATAATAAAGCATCAAAACCAGCTTTGAGTAACAGGAAGTGCTGCGACGCATCAGGACAACGGTGGACTCCGAATGCACTCTCTGCAAGCGAGGGCTGGAATCCCGAGAACAGAGAGGAAGGCCGCCCAGGCCGCTACGTTCCCGGCTCCCGTGTCTTATTTACCTTTCCTTCCTGTAAAAGGAAACGGAAGGGGGAGTGCATAAGGGGCGACAACTGGAGCCAGCACTCACTATTTCAGTGAACAGAGCAGCAGGACAGTTGCTTTGCGTGAGTGGCTCTTGGCAGAAATAGTTAAAAAATAACTAGGTATTTTTAATTACAAAAATATGAATCCAGCAGTGAAATAGTAGGCTGAAGCCTGTTAAGAGTCAGTGGACCAAAGCTAGTGTCATCCTGAGGAGAGTGAGTAGGCCAAAACCTGTTAGTGTTAGTTAGCCTCAGTGAGGGGGCGCCTCAGTCTGTGAGAGGAGGCTTCTCTGTGAGGTAGGCCTCAGTGTGAGGTAGGCCTTAGTCCAGTGGTTCTCAACCTTCCTAATGCCGTGACCCCTTAATACAGTTCCTCATGTTGTGGCGACCCCCAGCCATAAATTATTTTTGTTGCTACTTCATAACAGTAATTTTGCTACTGTTATGAATCGTCATGCAAATATCTGATATTCAGGGTGTATTTTCATTCAATGGAACAAATTTGGCACAAATACCCAATACGCCCACATTTGAATACTGGTTGGGTTTGGGTGTGTGTGTGATGTCATTTGGGTGTTGTAGTTGCTGGGATTTATAGTTCACCTACGATCAAAGAGCATTCTGAACTCCACCAACGATGAAACTGAACCAAGCTTGGCACACAGGACTCCCACGACCAACAGAAAATACTGGAAGGGTTTGGTGGTCATTGACCTTGATGTTTGGAATTGTAGTTCACCTCCATCCAGAGAGCACTGTGGATTCAAACCATGATGGATCTGTACCAAACTTGGCACTGATACTCAATATCCTCAAATGTGAACACTGGTGGAGTTTGAGGGAAATTGACATTGACATTTGGGAGTTGTAGTTGCTGGAATTTATAGTTCACCTACAATCAAAGAGCATTCTGAACCCTGTCAATGATAGAATTGGACCAAACTTCCCTCATGGAAACCCCATGGCCAACAGAAAATTTCAGATAGTCTTTGGCGACCCCTGACAGATCCTCATGACCCCTCCAGGGGTCCCAACGCCCAGGTTGAGAAACACTGCCTTAGTCTATGACAGTGTTTCCCAACCACTGTTCCGCAGAACACTAGTGTGCCGTGAGCGAGCACCTGGTGTGCCGCGGGAAAAATCTCTCTTCCTCCCCTTTCTTCCCCCTCCTGCCGAACTCCTGCTGCTGCTTGGGGAAGGGGGAGGAGGAGGAAGGGCCGGGCGGAAGCAGCGGCGAAGAAGAAGGGTCCATGGTGCCGCCTCCTTCGGCCGTTTCCCCAGCTAACCAGCCTCCAATCGAGGGAGGGTGGGGATCGGAAGCAGAAGTGGGACTGCGCTTGTCTGGGCGCATGCGCACTAGGTCCTGGGGATGGCAGACGCATTCACCTTCCTCCTGTGGCGGTGAAGGAAGGGGAGGAGCCAGCTGCTTCCGGAGGCACCCCGGCTCGGCCCTGCTACGTCCCAGGTGAGCCCCTCCCCCAAAACCCCTCGGGGAGGAAAGGCCCCAAAGGGGAGAAGGGGCCTTCCTTCGTGGGGGGAAAAGGGTCGGGGCCTGGCAAGAGGGCCCTCGGAGGAAGGAAAGGCAGGCGGGATTCCGTGAGGGACTCCCTCGCCAGCCTTCCTCAGCCTTCCTCCCAAATGTCAAGGTCTATTTCCCCTGAACTCCATCTGCGTTTCAGTACTTTCAGTACTTTGTGTTGGTCATGGGAATTCTGTCTGCCAAGTTTCGTTCAATTCCATTGTTACAAGAGTTCAGACTGCTCTTTGTGTGTTAACTATAAGTCCCAAAACTGTAACTCCCAAATGTCAAGGTCTATTTTTCCCAAACATTGTTTGAGTCCACAGTGCTCTCTGGATATAGGTGAACTACAACTCCAAAACCCAAGGTCAATGCCCGCGAAACTCTTATAGTATTTTCTCTTGGTTATGGGAGCTCTGTGTGGGAAGTTTGTGTCTTTCTGCCATTCCTGCCAGGATATCTGTGTTGTGTTCATCGAAACAGGCCCAGGTTTCACACTGAGTGTATCAATACATTTTAAAACGTATTAACTATATGTATTACTGTGTTAGAGTGTCATTTTGTGTCATTTTGGTTGGTGGTGTGCCCCAGGATTTTGTAAATGGAAAAAATGTGCCACTGGTCTATGAGAAGGCTGAGTGTGAGAAAGCCTCAGTGTGAAGGCTGCTGCGTGTAAAGCTACTATGTATTTCTTTATTTGTGTTATATGGAAACCTAGTTCATATAAATAGTGCGACCACATTTATTTATTTATTTTGGGGTTTATGAATCAATCGCCCAACCCAGATGGCTCATATTATTTTACGACAAAGAAAAGGCCTCCTTCGGAAGAGATAACATTCGTCTCTGTGTTTTCGTTCTTTTCATCACTTTGGGTTACGGGCGCTGTTGGTCACGCCGCCGTTGATAAGTTTCTCTGCGGTATATTTATAAGGAGGGTCTTTTGTTAATAAGCCCACTCGCCCAACAGCCCTTTCCTGAAACTCCTTTGGATACGATTCAATTAATGTATTATTTTGCATACTTTAAAATAAATCTCCTTTCAGATGAGTCCAGTGTTGCCATGCCAACAGAAAGAGGGTCAAAAACACAGCCCTGGGAAACTAAGGAAATAGGGAACGCCGTGGCGGGCGTAAATGAGACTAAAGGAGGGGAGTTTCCCTTCCAAACAAGCCAACGTGCTCATTACAAACCCAGGAATGTAATGAAATGCTGGAATGGTGAAATGCTGGAAGCTCACCTGGGCAGAGGAAGGAAAGAGAAGGCACTGCCCTACTTGCAACCTTCAGAGAGTAGGGCAGGCATGGGCAAACTTTGGCCCTCCGGGTGTTTTGGGCTTCAACTCTCACCATTGGCGCGGCCTGGCTCCGCCCCCTCCCCCCTTTGGCTTTAGCACTACCACAGCTTCTCCAGGCCAGAGGAGGGTAGTGCCAAGCCAGTGGTGGCATAGCTAGCCAATACTGGCTTGGCACTGCCCTCCTCAAGACTGAAGAAGCTGTGGTAGAGCTGTAGCTGGGGGAGGCTTGGCGTGGCCTGGCTCCGCCCCCTCTGGCTTTAGCTCTACAACAGCTTCTCCAGGCTAGAGGAGGGAAGTGCCAAGCCAGTGGTGGCATAGCTAGCCACTACTGGCTTGGCACTACCCTCCTCAAGACTGAAGAGAGCTGTAGTGCAGCCTGGCTCCGCCCTCCCCCCTCTGGCTGGCTTTAGCTCTACAACAGCTTCTCAGGCTAGAGGAGGGTGGTGCCAAGCCAGTGGTGGCATAGCTAGCCACTACTGTGGTGGCATCTGGCTTTAGCTAGCCACTACTGGCTTGGCACTACCCTCCTCAAGACTGAAGAAGCTGTGGGAGGGGGCGGGGCTTGGCGCGGCCTGGCTCCGCCCCCTCTGGCTTTAGCGCTTTCACAGCATAACTAGCCACTACTGGCTTGGCACTACCCTCCTCAAGCCTGGAGAAGCTGTGGTAGCGCTGAAGCCGGGGGAGGGGACGTGGCGTGGCATGGCCCCGGCCCCTCTAGAAGTGCCCCATCCGGCTGGGATAGACCTTCTTCCGTCCTGGGCTCGACCAGTCAATCGCGATCGACTTCCTGGGCAGCCTTGGCGTAAGGCATTCTGGAGAAAGGCGCGCAACTTCCTTCACTCAGAACAGGAGTGTTCCTCTCTTCAAGGGTTGAGGAAATATTCCCTACGTTTGTTTCAGGATCCTTTGTTAATTATTTATTTATTTATTTATTATTTGGTCTTGTATGCCGCCACTCCCGAGGGCTCGTAGGGGGAGAGACGGTTCCTCAGATACAACGGCCCCAGACCATATAAGGCCTTGAAAGTTAACACCATCACCTTGCAAGTGATCCGGTGCTCGACCAGCAGCCAATGGAGCTGCTGAAGGATGGGAGTTATGTGGCATCTCACTGGAACTCCAGCGAGAAGTCGCGCAGCGGCATTCTGGACGAGCTTAAGTTTCCGGATCACAGACAAGGGCAGGCCAATGTACAGGGCGTTACAGTAGTCTACTCTCGAGATGACCGTGGCTTGGATCACATCACAACAGCAAAGAAAATGATGGGCAGCCCCTTACTCTTGCTGGCCATTTCTTTAATCTCCTTCAGGACTTCGGCCTCCATGAGGGGGTTGTTGCAGATGTCCACCCAGCTGCCGGTCACTCCCTTCTGTTCCGCAAGAGCCGTCAGCTTCTTTTGGTTAGGAACCACAAAACTGATGACGTACGACTGGTCACTGGAACGGAACGCAAGGGGACATTTCTCAAGCTCTGAATCACATTTTTTGCGGTGCATTCCTCATCTACAAGCCCACTCCAACCCCAAAGAGGTGTGACTCCACTCCTATCAGAAGTATTGCAACATCTGCCGGGAAAGAAATGGGTGTAATGAGGACACATTGCCAAGTTTCACCAAAGGCATGCGCTTTCAACCGTGTTCGTATGTGTTGTCGAAGGCTTTCATAGCCGGAATCAATGGGTTGCTGTGAGTTTTCCAGGCTGTATGGCCATGTTCCAGAAGCATTTTCTCCTGACGTTTCGCCCACATCTATGGCAGGCATCCTCAGAGGTTGAAACACATATTTGGATGCATTTCAATAGACTTTTGAAGCACAAACCATATGGCACAGGGTTGTTCTAAGTTTTCCGGGCTGTATGGCCATGTTCCAGAAGCATTCTCTCCTGACCCACATCTATGGCAGGCATCCTCAGAGGTTGTGAGGTCTGTTGGAAACTAGGCAAGTGGAGTTTATATACCTGTGGAATAGGGTTGTCATTTTTTGGTATAAAAAATGGGGGACATTTACTTAAAAATATGAGATTTTTCGCAAAAATAAGGGACACTTTGTAAATAAATATTCATTCACTTCATCTCCCACTATTCCGAACGGCCTCAGGCGCCTTCCTTTCCCCTCTCGGCTGCTTAAGCTCTAGGTCAGGGGTGCTCAGGAAGTCGATCGCGATCGACTGGTCGATCCTGGGACCGAGGGAGGTCGATCCCAGCTGGATTAGGCGCTTCTGAGGGGGCGGAGCCATGCCGCACTAAGCCCCGCCCCCTCCGCCGGCTCCAGCATTTCCACAGCTTCTCCAGGGTAGAGAAAGGTTATGCCAAGCCAGTGGTGGCTATCTATGCCACCACTGGCTTGGCATAACCTTTCTGTACCCTGGAGAAGCTGTGGAAATGCTGGAGCCCAGATGAGGAGCTTGGCGGGGCTTAGCCCTGCCCCTCCTCCCCATAGATAGCCACCACTGGCAGCATTTCCACCCTTGAGAAGCTTCTCCAGGGTAGAGGGGATAATGCCAGCCAGTGGTGGCATAGATAGCCACCACTGGCTTGGCATTACCCCTTCTACCCTTGAGAAGCTGTGGAAATGCTGGAGCCAGAGGGGGAAGGGGGCGGAGCTAAGCCCCGCCAAGCCCCGCCCCCTCCAGCATTTCCACCGCTTCTCCAGGGTAGAAGGGGGTAATGCCAAGCCAGTGGTGGCATAGATAGCCACCACTGGCTTGGCATTACCCCCTTCTACTCTTGAGAAGCTGTGGAAATGCTGAAGCCAGAGGGGGGAGGGGGCGGAGCCAAGCCCTGCCAAGCCCCGCCCCCTTCCCCAGCTCCGCCCTGCTTCTCTCTTGGTAGATCTTGCTGACTTGGTCTTAGTATAAGTAGCTCGCATGCTGAAAAAGTGTGGGCACCCCTGCTCTAGGTCTTCCGTTTTCTTCACACAATCCTAAATATACACTGGACCGACTATGTGATGAATGCTGCTGTCCTTGAGCAAGCAGGGATCACCAGCGTTGAGGCCATGCTATTGAGAACACAGCTGCGCTGGGCAGGGCACGTCTCTAGGACGGAGGACCACCGCCTCCCAAAGATACTACTCTATGGTGAACTCGCCACCGGTCTTATACTACTTATACTTAGACCTTACTTATACTAAGACCAAGTCAGCAAGATCTACCAAGAGAGAAGCAGGGTGGAGCTGGGGGAAGGGGGCGGGGCTTGGCAGGACCACCGCCTCCCAAAGATACTACTCTATGGTGAACTCGCCACCGGTCAGCGCAAGAGAGGCGCCCCAAAAAGAGATACAAGGACTCCCTGAAACAACATCTCAGGCTCGGCCAGATTGATCACCAACAATGGTCCACCCTGGCCTCACATCGGGAGGCATGGAGACGCACTCTCCACAATGCTGCGGCCTCTTTGCAGAAGACACGCCGAACGGGTCTCGCAGAAAGAACCGCAACTTGGAAGCAACTTGGAAACAACGCAGAAAGAACCGCAACTTGGAAACAACATCACCCAAGGAGACTTTCTGCTGTGCTTTCTGCAACCGAACTTGCCTATCTCAGATTGGCCTTTTTAGTCATCAACGCGCTTGTAAAAAGCCTGGGATGAGTCCTTCCTAAGAATCTTCATTCGCGAAGTAATGCTGAGAGAGATTATTATTTATGACATTTATATCACACCCGCTCAGCCCAAAGCAGACTCAGGGCAGCTTACATGACTGGCATTACTCCATGCCCGAACAACAACAAGCATTAAAACAATTAAGAACAATTTAAAACAACATCAAAACAACATATATAAACATTACACGACTATTAAGGGGAATATAAGGGAAATGTTCAGATGTTACAAGGCAACAATGACTTCCAGGGCTCTCTCTCTCTCAGAGCATTATAACAGCTGTGCCTCTTTGTTGCATGATGCAACCAGAACTGGGCTGTGTGTGTGTCAAAGGAGTATCTTTTTCAGCCCCGCACCTGCCTCCACCATTTGTTTGCTTCTAAGCCTTTGAATAGCGGAGATCCTCTTCGTTCTAGATTTTAGGCCAGGGGTGGGCAATTATTTTTTCCAAGGGGCCACACGAGAGCCAAAAAATATTATGGGGGGCCGCACCTAAAGGCTGAACTACATTCTAAGCTACATTATTTACTATATATTACACATCATTAATATTAACATATTATACCAAGAAATATTCATATATTATTAGTATTAATATCATAATTATTATATTATAGTATATATATAGAGTATAATATATTGAAATTATAATATAATGTAACATTATATTATATTATTATTAAAACATTATTATAAAATAATAATAAAAACCACTAAAATAAATAAAATAACCGTGGGGGAGCTCCCACTGTTAGCCCCAGCTTCTGCCAACCCAGCAGTTCAAATACATAGAAAACCACACACAGAGACCCCAACCCGCCTTTACCTCTTCCTTTTCTTTCCTCCTCTTTCTCGCCCGCGGCTTCCTTGCCGAAGAGAGGGAGGCGGGGGGTGGTGCGTATCCGGGAGGCTTCCTTGCCAAGGAGGGGAGGGAGGCGGGAGCGGCGTGGCCTGACCTTTGTATCCGGGGGAGGGAGGAAGGGAGCAAAGTGCCTTATGTCCCTCGTTGCGGCTCCAGGGGTCCCGCAGCCACGCTGTCCCGCAGCCACCCCCGCCTCAAGGAAGCTGCACCGCTCCCGCCTCCCTCTCTTCGGCAAGGAAGCCGCGGGCCGGATGGCATCACCCGGAGGGCCGGATGGGCCCGCGGGCCGTGGGTTGCCCACCCCTGTTTTAGGCACATGTTACTTGTTCGAAGTTGATTCCTTTTTTAAAACAGCCTCTCCTGAGAAAGAAGCACGGCCGAAATACGAGCGGGCTTACCTGTTGGCATAAGCACAGATGTTGTCAATAAAGGGACAGTTTTTCAGGGCAGCCTCCACTTTGCCAAGTGAGACGTATTCTCCGGCCTGCAATTTCACCAAGTCTTTTTTGCGATCTGGGGAAAAGAATTATAAGGGGGGGGGGGGAATCATGAGTGCTTTGAAAAAGGATACAATCTGGGCCTAAGCATCTTTAATGTAGGAAGAATCGCCATTTGCAGGAAAGGGGATTCGACCTGAACATTACAAAGAACTTCTCAATGGTAAGAGCGGTGTTCAGCAGTGGAATATGGACGGTAGGCCAAAGCCCTCCCCCTCCCCAGCCTTGAGGAGGTAGGCAGAGCTTTCTGACTTGTTTTTATCATAAGTAGCTCACATGCTGAAAAAGTGTGGGCACCCCTGGTTTACAATAATAAGAAATAACGGCATTCCTTAATAGTCAACAACTGAGTCTGAGCTACTCTAACACCCACCTCTTCTAAGGTTTCAGGAGAGGGAAAAACTCAATCCCTACATCTCTCCTCACCACACAAGCAGAGAGGGACCTCAAGGCACACAGCGCATACTCTCCAAACTAAAAGTGTAAGAAGGCAGAAGTCAGATTCAGAAACCTTGCAGTAAAAGGTTTGCATGTTTTCGAACTGCTAGGTTGGCAAAAGCTGGAGCTAACGGCAGGAGCTCATGCTGCTCCTTTCGGTCAGCAAGTTCAGCAGCTCAGCGGTTTAACCCACTGCCCCACTGGGGGTAATGTCGATATATTTTAATTTTAGATGCGCCTTACCGAACTGCAATCCCATCACAGTTAATAAATAATGTGGCGCAGCTGGCTGGGGGTCAGCTGTATAAGATCTCTACTGGAACCCGCTTGATCTTCCCTTGCAACCCAATTCAAAAGCGCACCGCATTCTGCGGCTTTTTTTCGCTTCCGGGTTTACTACCGCATTTGCGACCTTTATGGCTCCCCGGAGCGACAGGAGACGCTGCTTTACGGCGACACATGGATGAACACTACTACAACACATTAACTCTTCTGTAAGTGCCTTTCTACATTACTGCTCTACAGAACGTCTAATTGGGCTGCCAGTACGCCAGGGAGAACTTCCACCCAGCGCACTGGGAGGACTTTTCAGCGGGCCTCCGAAGGGGATGGGAATTCCCATGACAAATGTATGTTTTTTCCCCTGAGACTGATCGTACCCTCTGTATATTTGCACTTGTATAGTATTTACTGCCTTGCACCTCCTTGATATAGAGAGTATTATGTGTACTTAAGGCATGCTTGATTACTTTGATTGTATCATTATGTTATGTTCAGCTGCCTCTCTAGCAGTTTGATTTGCTTATGCTCTGAGTATCTGATGTATTATTGCATATGTTGCCTATGAGATTTCACATTGCTATAGTATACTGCACTGTTACAGAGCAACCAGCACCTATTTCCCCATTTAAGGGACTGAGATTACAATTTATAGATTCTTGCATTTTACTATTATAGACTCTGTGTCTTTGTTTATGATTTATACAAGAGACACCCACTTGTGTTCACAATTAGTACTTCGGGTACCTGCCCCAGTTTAGTTATAAGATCTCTACTGACCAGAAGGTCATGAGTTCGAGGCCTCCCCGGGTCAAGGTGGGCTCTCGACCTATTGTGTAGCCTGTTGTCGACCTTTGCAAGCTGAAAGACAGTTGCATCTGTCAAGTAGGAAATTAAGGTACCACTTAGTGGGGAGGCTAAATTTAACTGATTTACGAGGCCATAAAAAAAAGATCTCCAGGAAACACACTGAGGAATGAAGGAGTGCGACAGCTCCCCCTGGTGGCCAGATGTTAAAAATTGCCTCTGTCTGTCTTGTGTGTCTAAATGTAATGTGTACATTGCAATCCGCCCTGAGTCCCCTGCAGGGTGAGAAGGGCGGAATAGAAATAATGTAAATAAAATAAATAAATAAATAAGTTGAGGCAAGTGTGAATGTTGCCATTGCCACAGCTCCCCCTGGTGGCCAGATGTTAAATTGCCTCTGTCTGTCTTGTGTGTTTGTGTGTCTAAATGTAATGTGTACATTGTAATCCGCCCTGAGTCCCCTGCAGGGCGAGAAGGGCGGAATAGAAATGAAGTAAATAAATAAATAAAAATAAAAATAATTAATAACCACCTATGATTTGTAGACAGCCGTCGGGATGAAACTCCCCGATGTCTCCCGTACAAAACCAGTTCTGGCCATTTTGGTCGGCGATGAAATCTTCTGCCGTTTTCTCCTTGTTCCTGAAGTATCCCATGGAGACGTTAGGCCCACCAATGAGGATCTCTCCCCTTGGGTTGGGCTGGTCTCTGCTTGTGTAGCCTCCTGAGAAAGGTAAATAAAACAGCAGGTGAACGCAAGTCACGATCGTCCCTTAGAAAGCAATGAGTTGGGGCGGTTGTTCTCTCACCTTCTTGCCAGTCTCTCAGTTTAATTTCGCAGCAGATGAGAGGCGCCCCGACTCTGCCGGTACTGTAATCGGACACTAAAGGGAGGAGGGAAAACAGAGTCAAATGGCAGCCAAGCGTTCCTCATTTTTACATCATTATTATGCCTACATAATAATACTGCCAGAGCCAAATGAATCCTCCGGTCAGTGTTCAGCTGAAAATGCTGCAATGGGGCCTTCTGGGTACGAGGATTGTGCTGCACAAAGGGCTTACCTTCCGTAATGGTTCCTGCCCCACAGGTCTCCGTGAGCCCATAGCCTTGGCCCACGGGGCAGCAGAAGCAGATATTCATGAACCTTTGCGTCTGAGGAGAGAGGGGCGCTCCTCCCGAAAGCATCATGCGGACGTTCCCTCCGAGCAAGGCTTTCACCTTCTTAAACAACAGCCTGAAAGGAAAGGAAGCAAATGTCACCGGGACAGAACAACATGGCATCTGGCTTCATGAACTGACCTCTAGGGCTCCCTTCCTGTTTGGATCATGTTTGGTGGCTCATGGGAAGCTCATGTGCACTCAGCACCATGGTTATTCTTCAGGTCAGCCATAACAAATTGTGCAAGCCTGTGATCCAAATGCATTCACCCGAAACCCCACTGAAAGCGAAGCTCTATGGCAGGGCTGCCCAGGAAGTCGATCGCGATCGACTGGTCGATCCCAGGACTGAAGGAGGTTGATCCCAGCCAGATGGGGCACTTCTAGAGGGGCGGAGCCATGCCGCACCAAGCCCCGCCCCCTCCCCCGGCTTCAGCGCTACCACAGCTTCTTCAGCCTTGAGGAGGGTAGTGCCAAGCCAGTAGTGGCTAGCTATGCCACTACTGCTTGGCATTATCCTCCTCTAGCCTGGAGAAGTTGTGGTAGCGCTAAAGCCAGAGGGGGGAGGGGGCGGAGCCAGGCCGTGCAAAGCTCCGCCCCCTCCCCCGACTTCAGCGCTACCACAGCTTCTTCAGCCTTGAGGAGCATGAACTCCGACACTCTAAGACACCAGAGTGGAAAATGCGAGCCAAACAAACTCGGCTCCCAGGCAAGGCCTGGCCCTGCGAGCCATTCTCCCGGTTTGCGGCTTTGCTGGGCTTGGCGGAGCCACGAACCGGAGAAAGGCTCCACGCAACGGAACAGGCCCTGTCTGGGAGCTGAGTTTGTCCGGCTCGCGTCTTCCGCCAAGTCCGACGGGAGACGCAAGCCGGCCAAAACCGGCTCCCAGACTGGCCTGTTCCTTTGCGTGGAGCCTTTCTACCGGTTCGTGGCTCTACCAAGCCTGGCAAAGCCGCAAACCGGGAGAACGGCTCGCCGCAGGGCCCCGCCCCTCCCTTCTCCCCCTCTTCCCCGGTGCACGGGAAACCGCTCTCGGCCTCCCTCCAGCTCCCTGCCCGCCGCCACATCGCCTTTCTTCCTGCCTGCTTCGCCGGCCCCGAGTGCTCTCCAGATGTAGGTGAACTACAACTCCAAAACTCAAGGTAAATTCCTATTACCTATATCAGGGCTGTCCAACTGGCAGCCCGGGGGGGGGGGGGATATACGGCCCCCAGCCCCCTAAGCTTTTTAATAAAAAATAAAAATTGAAAAATAAAGTAATAAATTTTTTTTAAAAAATACCTACTTCCGGGTTTGGAGCAAGTATCGCGAGAATACGCAATCCACACGGGATTTCGCTTCAACACGAGATCACGCCGGCGTTGACAGCGAAATCCCGTGTGGATTGCTTATTCTCGCGATACTCTTCGGCTACTCTACTACTGGATCGCTGAGGCCCACAGACGTGATTAGGACCTTCTTCGACTCAGTCGGTCGTCGCCTCTCTCGTCGTCCGGGTACTCCTGGATCCTGCGCGTTTGGAAAAGGTAGGCCGAAGCAGGGGGCTCCTCATTCCCTCTCCCCATCTCCCCTCATGTATTAAATATAAAATTAAATATATTTAAAGATGAAATAAGGGGAGATGGGATACATTAAAATAAGGGGGGAGGGGAGGATGGAATTAAATATATTTAATATTAAATAAAAATAAGGGGGCCGGGGAGAGGGCGGAGCCGGGGGCGGGGGTGGAGCCGGGGGCGGAGCCGGGGGCAGGGGCAGACCCTACGGCCCCCCAGGACATCAGTGACCAGAATTGAGGCCCCTGGGCCGGTAGAAGTTGGACAGCCCTGACCTATATATATTACTGTGTTAGAGTGTCATTTTGTGTCATTTTGGTTGGTGGTGTGCCCCAGGATTTGGT
This sequence comes from Anolis apletophallus, assembly GCA_030556195.1. NCBI lineage: Eukaryota > Metazoa > Chordata > Lepidosauria > Squamata > Anolidae > Anolis > Anolis apletophallus. Next base: position 41,378,477 of record JARBWK010000016.1, read on the forward strand.
AAATGTAAAAAGTGTGCTGCGGCTCGAAAGAGGTTGGGAAACACTCCCATAGAGACACGGTCCATACATAAGCTGTACTTACAAGTTGCAGAGCGGTGCATCGTATCCCCGTTTAATTTGTTCCAGTTTGTAGTCGTAGCCGATCTTGAACAGCGTTTTCTGGATGTAGTTCATCTCTTGGACTTTACTCATGACGTTCTTATAAATTCGATCCATAATTTCCTACAAAGCAGGAGGGTAAGTGGGTTTAGAAACATAACCATCCAGAACTGGTTTGTACTGGTGCCGCCCAACTGCCTTGAGGGGAATGGGAAAGAGCCTCATTCATTTTAAACAGCTGAATCGTTCCCTTGTTGCGTAATACTTAACACACAGCCTGGTGAGCCATTTGTGGCCATTCTTAGCCAGAGGACATGCGAGCGCCATGGAAACATGGAAACTTTCCTCCCTGCACCATTCATCCATAGTGTTGCAACTGACTGGATTTTACTTAGAGTTGCAGCAACTAAACTGTTATTCCGCTAAACTTGTACTTGGTATTTGGAAACACAAATAAGGAAATACGATAATTGTGCAGTTCTCATTTGAGGAAATGCTCTACTCCCCCGCCGTGTTCAACTAGCCCTGAGATTTATGCTCAAAGGATAAAATTAATGGCCATTTGTGTTACAGGAGATACTCATAAAATTAATGATATACAAAATAACTTTGTAAAATCTCGGTTATGTTTGCTAATAATAATAACCCTACAAATCAAAGCTGCTGCAGCCGTTTCCTTTGGATTAAATACTCCTTCAAAGTGGAACAGATTGTTTGAGAGCGGATGGGAGGCATGAGCTCTCTGACATTATGTATGGGACAGGAGCAGTCAGCAACATGCGTTTACAACTGTTTGAAGTAAACGGTCACCTGCACTTATTCTTCCCCTCTCCGTCACCATTTCAGTCTCCCTCTACATAGAAATTGGTTAAAGTGGCCAGCTGTTGTAATTTAGCCTTTGACTGTGTCTGCACCTGATCTCTCTGGGGATTCTGGGCCTGTTATTTTATTTATTTACTAGCTGAGGACCCAGCGGTGCCCGGGTTATTTGAGGAAGGCATTGTGTGCCAAGGTTGGTTCCTATTAGATGTTTATGAGGCTTGCAGTGGTCTCAGGAACTTAGTGAAGGTACTGCAAGTCCCATTGGCCATGGTCCATCCCCCTCCAAACAGCACCAGGATGTAGAGTGGGTCATGGGGGCTCTGTGTGTCACATTGGGTCTTGATCATTCTCTGGATGAGGGTTGCAGCGGTCTCTGGAAGTGAGGGAAGGAAGTGGAAGTCCCATCATCCATGGTCTCCCGTTCTCCAAACTGCACCAGGATGTAGAGTGGGTCATGGGGGCTCTGTGTGCCAAGTGTGGTCTTGATCAGTTATTGGATGAGGGTCACAGCGGTCTCAGAAAATGAGTGAAGGTACTTCAACTCCCATCATCCGTGGTCCGTCCCACTCAAAACTGCACCAGGATGTAGAGTGGGTCATGGGTACTCTGTGTGCCAAGTTTGGGCCTGGTCTCTGACTTGTAGGGGCTGCAATGTTCTGTGGGAAATGAATTGGGTGAAGGTACTGCAAATCCCATCATTTGTGAGCCATCCTGCCGTAAACCGCAGCAGGTTTGTAAAGTGGGCCATTGGGCCTCTGTGTGCCAAGTGTGGTGTGTGCCACTGTGCTCTAAGGAAGTGAATTAAAGTACTGCAAGTCCCATCATCCATGGTCCATCCTCCCTCAAACTGCACCAGGATGTAGGATGCATCTTCAGGGGTCTGTGTGCCAAGTTTGGTCTTGTTCTGTCATTGTTGGGGGCCTAGTCAGGAAAATCAAGTTGAGGAAGCCTAACAATATCCCATGAGCTGAGGCCTAGTCAGGAAAATCAAGTTAAGGAAGCCTTGCTGTCAATTGTGGGCCTGGTCTGTGATTTATAGGGGCTACAGTGTTGTTTGGGAAGTGAATCAGGTGAAGGTACTGCAAATCCCATCATTCGTGGCCCATCTTGCCCTAAACCACACCAGGTTATGAAGTGGGGCATTGGGGCCCTGTTTGCCAAGGTTGGTCCTGATCCGTCATTGCTGTGGGCGGAAGTGGTTGACTGCCTGAGGCCTTTCCTTTTCCCTCTGAGTCACCTCAGAATGTTGGAATGTGGTTGGCCAATCAGAGTCCGTTATGCAAATGCAATTTCAGTGGCAACCAATCCCCTCTGTTTGGGGCCGTAGAATGTTGGAGTTCTGAGGCTGGCCAATCAGAGCCCTTTATGCAAATAATCCCATAGTGACAGCCAATCGAAACGCTGGCACATATTCCTCCCGCCGCACCACCCACCGCCTGCAAACACTGACTTTTATTATATACATAGATAGATAGATAGATAGATAGATAAGATAAGCATGTTATTAGCCACGAAACCCTGCCCATACTTACAGGCACCGCTGCCATCAAGGTGGGCTTCAGAACGGTACAATCTCCTTTGCTTCCCTTTTTGATTTTACTGGACTGCAAGAAAGAAAGAAAGGGAATCCCAGTTTGAATTCACAACCTCCCTTCACGAAAGACCTGTGAAAGCATTTAGCCTTTGCAAACCAAAGCTATTCAAGTTAACCCGCAAGACAATGCTTGCATTTCGACATCTTCCGTTGCCCCGGGGCCAGCCGCTAAAACATGTCATAGGCATTACGTAGGCAAGCTTGCAAAACTGGTGCAGGCTGGTCCCATTTGTGGCAGCCTCCTTGTCATGAAAATCCTAAAGCTGATGATGCCAGTTACAAGGTTAGCTTACTCAGGGCACAGAGCAATGCTACAGGAGAGCCTCTTAAAATGTGACTTCCCTTCTCGAAGGACACCATTCCGGAAATAGAAGAATGGATCCTGAAGACCCTCGATCTGATACAGATGGAAGCCATTACCCAAAATCTGAACAACAAAAAATATAAAACAGACTGGTCGTGCTTTAAAAGCTATATGCAAAAGGAAAAATTTAAATGTATAATAGATCTAAATGACCTTTAAGGATATGTTAAGGCAGAGTGTATAGTTTACAAATAGCATGCTTTATACCTCCCTGTATAATTTTGAGATTTGAGAACTAAGCACGCTCTTGTGTTACGCTCGGGAAGTCACACACACCCCACCCGCTCACATCCCCACCCACCCTCTGTCACGAACGCCGACTTAGAACTGCCCCTTTAACACACACACGGAGACGTATCAAAGGCTAACTAGTTTATTGAATATAAAAACAGTCCAAAGGGTATATAGTCCAATAAATGCAAGTATTCAAAGTATAGAGTCAATAGTCCAAAGTAAAGGCAAACAGCTTGAAGCGAGGCAAGGCTCCGCAATTCAATGCGGATCAGGAAACAGGGCAAGGTTTCGCATCCAATGCGAATCAGGAACCAGGGCAAAGTGCCGCAAACCACTGCGGCTCAGGAAACAAGGCAATGGAAAGGCTAGACTTGATGACCACGGTTAGCTTGTGGTCCCACTCCGCTTATAGCCTATTCAGTATAGACGTGGCCGGAGAACTGAGGATCAGTTCCCACGGGGCCGTATTTAATCCCTCGGCCGGGCCCCCGACGATCTAGGGCCCGGCCCTCCAGTCTCTACTTTCCGAACGGTGACGGTCTAGGGACAGGTGCCAGCTCCTCCTGCCCTCCTCTATGTCCCTGCGCCTGTTATGAGAACGGCCCCGCTCTTCCAGCCTAGTATCGCTATCTTCCTGAGAAGTAGCCTCCCCCGAAGTTTCCCATCCGCTAGCCTCCATCTGCTGTTCAGCCAGCTCCTGGGAACCTCGGCCATTTGGGAATTCATAACTATCTCCGCTATCTGCTTCACTGCCTCCCATCTCCACCTGGTCCGCTCCTTCCCCGGGAGAGTGCTCCCATTCGAAATCCCAGGCTAAACTCTCTGGCGGTGGACTGGGCAAAGGCACCGCGGACCAATCTTGCTCTGGGCCTTCCAACTCATCCTCCAATCCCTTTCAGCCTGTGCGGGTCCCAATGCCAACGGGACCCCTGGTGCATTACCCTCCCCGTTGCCCGAGCGGACCCATGGGTGCTACACTATCCCCCCCTCAGGCCCCTGGGCCGCCCCGGGCTTGGGCTTGTCAGGGTAGTTGCGGTGGAAGCGAGCCACCAACTCCGGGCGTGAACATCTCGAGCCTTGACCCAAGCGCGTTCTTCCGGGCCAAACCCCTTCCAGTCAATGAAGTACTCCAACTTCCTGTAGCGGAGGCGGGCATCCAAGATGTCCTGCACCTCGACCTCCTCCCCGCCCTCCCGCATCACAGGGGGAGGAGGCGGCTGCGTCACGTCAGGCCGCACCCCTTCGCTGGCGGAGCAACGAACGATGAAACACCGGGTGGAGTTTCATGTCCGCTGGGAGTTGTAGTTTGAAGGAAACAGGCCCCACCTTCTCCAAAACCTTGTAGGGACCCAAAAATCTCGCATCCAGCTTGCGGGTGGGTCGCTGCGTGGGCAAATTCTTAGTGGACAGCCAAACTTTATCCCCCACAAGGATGTCGGGGCCCTCCTGGACCCATGGGTGCTACACCCTCACTACCCTACCGCCCCCCCCCTCCTCATATGTGGTCATGTACCATGGAAAGCTCAATAAAAAAATATCAAAAAAAAAAGTAACTTCCCTTCTATTTTTATGTGCACGTTACCCCTGGACATTCAACTATGATGATACTAGGGCAGTGTTTCCCAACCTTTTTTGAGCCGAGGCATACTTTTAACATGGTGCTGGCTCTTCCACCGCTGGAGAAGCTGTGGGAGAGCTGAAGCCGGGGGGAGGGGGGCGGAACCAAGCCACGCCCCGCCCCCTCCCCTGGCTTCCTCCTCCGCGCGGCTTCTCCAGCCTTGAGGGGGCAGTGCCAAACCAGCGATGGCAGAGCCAGCACAATGCTGGCTTGGTACTGTCCCCTCAAGGCTGGAGAAGCTGTGGGAGAGCTGAGGCCGGGGAGGGGCGGAGCCAGGCCGCACCATGCCCGCCCCTCCCCAGCTTCAGCTCTCCCACAGCTGCTCCAGTCTTGAGGGGGCAGTGCCAAGCCAGCAGTGGCAGACCCAGCACAATGCTGGCTTGGCACTGTCCCCTCAAGACTGGAGAAGCTTTGGGAGAGCTGAAGCCGGGGGGAGGGGGCGGAGCCAGGCCGCACCATGCCCCGCCCCTCCCCCAGCTTCAGCTCTCCCACAGCTGCTCCAGTCTTGAGGGGGCAGTGCCAAGCCAGCAGTGGCAGAGCCAGCACAATGCTGGCTTGGCACTGTCCCCTCAAGGCTGGAGAAGCTGTGGGAGAGCTGAGGCCGGGGGGGAGGGGGCGGAGCCAGGCCGCACCATGTCCCGCCCTCCCCAGCTTCAGCTCTCCCACAGCTTCTCCAGTCTTGAGGGGGCAGTGCCAAGCCAGCAGTGGCAGAGCCAGCACAATGCTGCCTTGGCACTGCCCCCTCAAGGCTGGAGAAGCTGTGGGAGAGCTGAGGCCGGGGGGAGGGGGCGGAGCCAGGCCGCACCATGCCCCGCCCCTCCCCCAGCTTCAGCTCTCCCACAGCTGCTCCAGTCTTGATGGGCAGTGCCAAGCCAGCAGTGGCAGAGCCAGCACAATGCTGGCTTGGTACTGTCCCCTCAAGGCTGGAGAAGCTGTGGGAGAGCTGAGGCCGGGGGGAGGGGGCGGAGCCAGGCCGCACCATGCCCCGCCCCTCCCCCAGCTTCAGCTCTCCCACAGCTGCTCCAGTCTTGAGGGGGCAGTGCCAAGCCAGCAGTGGCAGAGCCAGCACAATGCTGGCTTGGCACTGCCCCCTCAAGGCTGGAGAAGCTGTGGGAGAGCTGAGGCCGGGGAGGGGCGGCTCAGGCCGCACCATGCCCGCCCTCCCCAGCTGCTCTCCCACAGCTGCTCCAGTCTTGAGGGGACAGTGCCACGCCAGCGGTGGCAGAGCCAGCACAATGCTGGCTTGGCACTGTCCCCCTCAAGGCTGGAGAAGCTGTGAGAGAGCTGAGGCCGGGGGGAGGGGGCGGAGCCAGGCCGCACCATGTCCCGCCCCTACTAGGGTACACTTTAAGGTTGGTTATGGTGTTTACTGCATGGAATACAGAACTCTTTCCTCTTTGAGCGACAACTAGTCAGACAGCATCACATCTTCTCTTACCTGGTCTGAAAGCGTGAGAGGAGAGGAGTAGCCAATCCGACAGCCGTAAGTAAGACAGGAAATCTCTGCGGTCAGTTCTAATACGTGCGCCAGAGGCAAGTAGCCAATGTATGTGTCTTTGGGTCTAAGGAAGGAATGTTATAGGCCTCAGTGTACAGGAAGTAGAATCTCTCGATACAAGGCTCTAAATTAGCAAATCAAATGATGCATTTTCTGATTGCTTTCCTCTAAACCTGGATCCAATTTCTCCAAAACATAATCAGGCTGATTGTCCAAAAAAACAATATTATCTGCAGCTAAGACGAACTGGACTCCTTGTGGCTGGTTATTTCAGGTCTGACTTCAGGAAGCAATCGTCCACCTCACATTACCGTATATCAGGCCTGCCCAGGAAGCCGATCGCGATCGACTGGTCGATCCCAGGACCAAAGGAGGTCGAACCCAGTCAGATGGGGTACTTCTAGAGGGGGCGGAGCCATGCCACGCCAAGCCCCGCCCCCTCCCCAGCTTCAGCGCTACCACAGTTTCTCCAGGCTTGAGGAGGGTAGTCCCAAGCCAGTGGTGGCATAGCTATGCCACCACTGGCTTGGCACTACCCTCCTCTAGCCTGGAGAAGCTGTGGTAGCGCTAAAGCCAGAGGGGGAGGGGGCGGAGCCTGGCCTCGCCAAGCCCCGCCCCGTCCCCCGCTTCAGCACTACCACAGCTTCTTCAGCCTTGAGGAGGGTAGTGCTAAGCCAGTAGTGGCTAGCTATGCCACCACTGACTTGGCACTACCCTCCTCTAGCCTGGAGAAGCTGTGGTAGCGCTGAAGCCAGAGGGGGGAGGGGGCGGAGCCATGCCGCGTCAAGCGCTACCACAGCTTCTTCAGCCTTGAGGAGGGTAGTGCCAAGCCAGTAGTAATAAAAAATAAAAAATAAAATAATAAATGTCATAAAATGTAATAAAAATAAAGTAAAATAATAAAAAATCTTGACTCGAGTATAAGCTGAGGGAAGCTTTTTCAATCTAAAAAAGGGCTGAAAATTTTTGCTTATACTCAAATATATACGGCAGGGGTGCCCACACTTTTTCAGTATGCGAGCTACTTATAACAAAACCAAGTCAGAAAGATCTACCGAGGGAGAAGCATAGCTAGCCACCACTGGCTTGGCACTACCCTCCTCAAGGCTGAAGAAGCTGTGGTAGCGCTGAAGCCGGGGGGAAGCAGGGCTGGGCGCGGCATGGCTCTGCCCCTCCCCCTCTGGCTTTAGCGCTACCACAGCTTCTCAGGCTAGAGAAGGGTAGTGCCAAACCAATGGCGGCATCTCTCGCCACTACTGGCTTGGCACTACCCTCCTCAAGGCTGAAGAAGCTGTGGTAGCGCTGAAGCCGGGGGAGGAAGCAGGGCTGGGCGCGGCATGGCTCTGCCCCCTCCCCCTCTGGCTTTAGCGCTTCCCACAGCTTCTCCAGGCTAGAGAAGGGTAGTGCCAAGCCAATGGTGGCATAGCTAGCCACTACTGGCTTGGCACTACCCTCCTCAAGGCTGAAGAAGCTGTGGTAGCGCTGAAGCCGGGGGAGGGGGCAGGGCTTGGCGCGGCATGGCTCTGCCCCCTCCCCCTCTGGCTTTAGTGCTTCCACAGCTTCTCCAGGCTAGAGAAGGGTAGTGCCAAGCCAATGGTGGCATAGCTAGCCACTACTGGCTTGGCACTACCCTCCTCAAGGCTGAAGAAGCTGTGGTAGTGCTAAAGCCGAGGAAGGGGACGGGGCTTGGCGTGGCCTGGTTCCGCCCCCTCTGAGAAGTGCCCCATCCGGTTGGGATCTACCTCCTTCGGTCCCGGGATCGACTGGTCAATCGCGATCGACTTCCTGGGCAGCCCTGCTCTAGAGACCCTCAGAGGACACCGTGTTATGTTTGGAGCTAACTAAGGACTGCCGGATGTTTCCTGCTTCTGGTGAAACCTCTCTGGAAAACATCCAAGTATAAGCCAGATGTGAAATGCAATATCCATCAGTGGACAAAGCAGAGATCGCCGGCCTGCCTTGCTACAGATCAGTGTAAGTTTTCAGGTACATTTCTGACAAAGCAAGGGATTCTTACCCCAGTCCCGGTATCCGCTCACACTGTCCTGTCATGCCAGCGATGAGGTTTTTATGCATCATCATCACCCCTTTCGGCCTCCCAGTCGAGCCGCTTGTGTACATGACTAAGGCCATGTCTGTCGGAACAGGCCTGCTTGGAGGGCTGCTTACTACAGAGAAGATACACAGAGAGAGGGAACAAGGTTAGACATGAAAGCAGCATGGAAACGTATTGTGTGTTGGAAATCAATCTTAGCCAACAAAAATATAAAGTAAAGGTTTCCCCTGACATTAAGGCTAGTCATGTTCGAAATAAAGGAAATAAAGGAGGGAGGGGGAGAGGAAGAAAGAAAAGAACAAACTACGGAAAAAAAGAAAAGCAGGAGAGAGACAAGGAAAGGGAAAGAAAGAAGGAAATGGGAAGGGAGGAAAGGAAAGGGTGGGGAAAAGAAAGGTAGTGAGGAAAAAGTAAAATAATGAAGGGAAAAGAAGAAAAGAAAGAAGGGGAGAGAGAGGGAAGTGAAAAGAAAGGAAGGGGAAGGAAAGGAAGACTTGGTGAAAAAGAATAGGAAGGAAGGAGGGAGGGAGAATGGAGGAAAGAAGGAAGGAAGGGGAGAGAAGGAGAGAAAAGGAAGGAGAGAAGGAAAGGATGAAAGGGAGAAAGAAAGGAAGGAAGAGGAAAGAAGGAAGAGGGAGATTAGAGGAAAGAAGGAAGGGGAGAGAGGGAGGGAAAAGGAAGGAGAAGGAAAGGGTGAAGGGGGAGAAAGGAAGGAAGGAAGGAAGGAAGGGAGGGAGGGAGGGAGGGGGAGGATGGAGGGAAGGAAAGAATGGAAGAATTGCCACTGCATGCTGGGAAACCGAGGCCAGGGCTGCTCTGGAGAGCCAGATGCAATCACGAAAAGAGCCACCACGTCTGGCTCCCGAGCCGTAGGTTCCCTGCCCCTGCCTTAAAGAGTTGGACATCCGCAGAAGACCTGCTTCTAAATCACTTGTAATTTCCATCAGGCAGAAAATACGTGGCAAGGGCAGATGTTTAAAAACCCAGACTAGCATGCCAAATCTACATAGTATTTTCTGTGGCAATTTTCAACCAGACGTATCAAGCCAAAGAGAAGCATATCCTGTCGGAGCACTCCTCAGCGCTCAGAATGGGCACGTGCCCTACGGACACCACGATTGGTAAACATATTTCAATGTGTAGCCATGTTTTATTCATGGAGCTGCTTACGGAAGAAAGACAGGTTTCTCTTTCTCTCGTCAGCACTGTATGCAAGCTCTATATAAAATGGAGAAGTCGGATATTATGAAGCACGATTTAGCTGATCCAAAGCTACTTTGCCATCGCAGTAGAATAATGAATCAGGGCTGTGACTTTAAGACAGGGTTTCCCAACCACTGTTGCCGTGAGCGATGCCCTGGTGTGCCACGGGAAACCCTCTCTTCCCCCTTTTCTTCCCCCTTCTGCCAAATTCCTGCTGCTGCTGCTGCTTGGGGGAGGAGGAGGAGGAGGAAGGGCTTTTCCAGCTCTAGGATTCTACTGAATTTGACTAATGCCAAAACAGTCAACATCACTCTGCTATACCGACGATGTGGCTTATATTTTTGTTACAAGGACAACTTTGTAAAAGCACAGTTGAAATATATAGAGTTGGGAAAGGGCCTTTTGCTGCGCATAAACAGCCATGCTTGCCTCTCAGCTCATCTACTTACAGTTTTCTGGTTTGGCTCCCAGCTCTTCTACCGCTTGCATACTATGAATCTCCAGCCTTTTCGGATAGTCTGATGTGTTGATGGTCTTATTATCCACATAAATAATATGTCGGAGGTTGTGGATTTCTGACAATACGTTCTGATGAAGAAGAAAAAGTTGTTCAGGGCTGGTTAATATAAAACTCAGCTCTTTGGATGCATCTTTTGCCCCTTCTCCCCCCCCCCCCCCAAAAATATATATATTTAAAGCTGGCCTAGATTTCGCCCGCTTCTGAGGCCGCCCACCATGTCGCTTTAGGAGGGAGGGAGGAGCCAAGGGGAGGCCCCACCCTTTGGGCCACTGCCGCGCGTGTGCGGCATCAGCTTTGGGGGTGGGGCTTTCCTTCCTCCTCCTCCTCGCGCTGGCGGCCCCCCAGGTGATCAGTGACTGTAATTCCGGCCCTTGGGCCGATAGAAGTTGGACAGCCCTGCCCTAGTGGAAAGATAGCACATAGGGGTTGGCAACCTCAGCATTCAATTGTGTGTGTTTAGCAAAAGCTAGAGCAACCAGGAAGCATAATAATCCTAATCGCCATCATGATTATTTATAACCTGCCAACATCTTTTGTGGCTTACAAAATAGCACACAATGGTGCCATGCAACACATAAAATGCAATGCATCAACATATAAAATCAATAACACATTTACATAAAACCAGACAAGTAAAATTAACCAAAGCAACCTCTATTAAATAGAATCAGTAAAATAAGGCTATAGCCGTTGATTAAAAAGCTCTGTACAATCAATTTAACATGGTTTCCTTATGTGTTTTACCCGCCCAAGAATGGCACAACTGGTAGGAATTATGCTCCATATGGTCAGTTTCCCAGGATTTTCAAATAATAATAATAATAAGAAGAAGAAGAAGACTCGGGGCGACTAACATGAGGCCAACCCCTTCTAAAATGCAATACAACACAGTAAAATACAAATTAATAATTTTTTTAAAATACACTTATTTATTTATTATTTGGACTGGTACGCCGCCCCCCCCCCCCCGAGGGCTCGGAGCAGCTTACAATCAGGTAAAACACACAGAGGTAAAAGCAAACATATTAAACTAGCTTAAAGAAAGATTTCCAGCCTAGCTGGAAGGTGAGTCTTGCAGGCCTTGCGGAAGGAGAGACGGTCCTGCATGGCCCGTACATCGCTAGGAAGAGTGTTCCGTATTGACGGCGCCACTACAGAAAAGGCTCTGTGCCGGATCGATGTGAGACGGGTTGCTTTGAAGCTCAGCACTTCAAGGAGGTCCATTTGTTCGGAACGAAGTGACCTCTGGGGTTGGTAGGGGAAAGGACGGTCCCTCAGATACAGCGGCCCCAGACCATGCAAGGCTTTGAAAGTTAACACCATCACCTTGAAGGTGATCCGGTGCTCGACCGGAAGCCAACGGAGCTGCTGGAGGGTGGGTGTTATGTCACACCTCACTGGAGTCCCAGAGAGGAGTTGAGCAGCGGCATTCTGGATGAGCTTAAGTTTCCGGATCACGGACAAGGCAAGCCGATGTAAAGGGCGTTACAGTAGTCCAGTCTCGAGATGACCAAGGCTTGGAGCACCGTGGCCAGGTCGTCTCTGGATAGGTAGGGGGCCAGACGCCTAGCTTGCCGCAGGTGGGAAAAGGCGGTTTTGCTGATGGTGGAGACCTGGGCCTCCATCGACAGCAACGGGTCTAAAACGACCCCAAGGTTCTTAACTGAGGATGTCGGGCATAATGCCTCGCCATCCAAGCTTCGGGCCTCTCCAACCACCAGGCAGCCCAGCCACAGTACCTCCGTCTTTGCTGGATTCACCCTCAATCTACTGGCACGCAGCCAACGAGTCACGGCTTCAAGGCACTGTTGGAAACAAGAGGGTGCGGAGTCCGGCCGGCCTTCCATCTTCAGAACGAGCTGGGTGTCGTCAGCGTACTGATAACATTCCAGCCCAAAGCTTCAGACCAGACCAGCAAGCGGTCGCATATAGATGTTAAATAATAAAGGGGAGAGAATGGCACCTTGAGGGACCCCACAAGTAAGGGGAGCCCTCTCAGACCTCCCCTTTCCACTCGCTGTCCCCAGTTGTGGAGAAAGGACAACAGCCAATTCAAGGCTGTTCCCCTGACTCCAGCAACGGCAAGGCGGTGGGCCAAAAGATTGTAATCGACCGCATCAAAAGCTGCTGTGAGGTCCAATAACTAAAGGAGCGCTGAACCGTCCTTGTCCAGCTGGCATAGAAGCTGATCTGAGATGGCGACCAGCACAGTCTCCGTCCCATGGCCCAAGCGGAAGCCGGACTGGAAGGGATCTACGCCGGCTGTGTCATCTAGGAACTGCTGCAGCTGCCCCGCCACCGCCCTCTCAATCGCCTTGCCCAGGAACGGAAGGTTCGACACTGGGCGGTAGTTGGAGGGAACCGATCGATCTAAATTCGGTTTCTTCAGTAGCGGGGAGACCACGGCCTCTTTTAATCCCTCTGGAAAGACTCCTTGCTCAAGGCAGCTGTTGATTATATTCAACAGAGGGTCACTTCCAGTAACAAATGCAATGATACACACAAGAACCGAATGGGACGGGCAGGCCAAGTGGGCACGATGAAATGACAAAAACCCTGGGTGAGATAGGAGTCGGAGATAGCAAATGAGGGGGGCCAAGAAAATAAAGAAGTGGGGACAGACTTTCATTTTAGGATGGGGGGAAAGTGCGACCGAGGGGAACACTAGAGATGGAGCAACACAACTGGAGGGGATGGTCAGTCTTCAAAGGCAAAATTATAAAGCCGACTTACTCAAGGCTTTCTTGATCAGGCTTTAAAATCTGATTTAAAAATGCTTATTACTGCAGGATTCCTCATTCTCAAACACTTCAGGTTTCTTCCATGTAACATTATTACTACCTTGGGCCCTCTTGGTTTTTCCCCCACTGTCTCCAAACAAGCCAATCCAAAAATGCCACAAGATCTCTATCGTTATCCACTAGATGAAGAAATCGGAGTAGGGCTTACCTTAAGTTTGCCTTCCAAAAGGTCTGCGCTAGTGATCAGATACGATGCCCCAGATTCATTCAAGCCATAGGTTACTGCTTCTTCTCCAAGGGTCGCGTATAGTGTAACCACTGTGTCATAAAAAAGGAGAAAATAGCTTAAGCAATAAAGCCTCCAGTCGTTTAAGGCAGTGTTTTCCAACCGGTGTGCCGTGGCACACTAGTGTGCCGTGAGCGATCATCAGGTGTACCGTGGGAAACTGGAACCTCCACTCCCCTTTCTTCCCCCTCCTGCCAAACACTTTTTCTTCTCCACTCGGGCTTCCTTCTTCCCAGCCTCGCTCTGCTCGCTTTGCCTCGCTTTGCTCTGAGGCGAGTATGTGCAGTAGCGCCCGCACGGGTCACGTCTTCCCCCCTCCCCTCCTGAACACGCTCACGCTGCCCCCTCAGATCAAAATGGCGGCTGAAGTGGCAGTGGAGAAGAAAAAGTAAGTGTTGGGCAGGAGAGGGAAGAAAGGGCGCGAAGGGGGAGGAAGAGGTCTCTGTCGAAAGGTGGCATGGGCAAACTGGGACCTTCCAGGTGTTTTGGACTCCAACTCCCACCATTCCTAACAGCCTCAGGCCCTCTCCCTTTTTCCCCCCCAGCCACTTAAGCAGGAAAGGGCCTCAGGCTGTGAGGAATGGTGGGAGTTGAAGTCCAAAGCACCCAGAGGGCCGAAGTTTTCCCATGCCTGTTTGAGGGACCTTAAAGTGGTGAGCCTCCTTCCAACATTGTGACTCTGGATAGAAAACAAACAACAACACAACATAACATTGTTTGAGTCCACAGTGCTCTCTGGGTGTAGGTGAACTACAACTTCCAAACTCAAGGTCAATTCCCAAGCAAACTCTTTCAGTACTTTCTGTTGGTAATGAGAGTTCAATATGCCAAGTTTGGTTCAATTCCATTGTTGCAAGAGTTCAGGATGCTCTTTGATTGTGTGTTAACTATAAATCCCAGAAACTGTAACTCCCAAATGTCAAGGTCTATTTTCCCCAAACTCCATCTGTGTTCACATTTGGGCATATTGAATATTCATGCCAAGTTTGGTCCTGATCCAACATTGTTTGAGTCCACAGTGCTCTCTGGATATAGGTGAACTACAACTCCAAAACTCAAGGTCAATGCCCACCAAACTCTTTCAGCATTTTCTCTTGGTTATGGGAGTTCTGTGTGGGAAGTTTGTGTCTTTCTGCCATTCCTGCCAGGATATCTATGTTGTGTTCATCGAAACAGGCCCAGGTTTCACACTGAGTGTATAAATACATTTAAAAACATATTGACTCTATGTATTACTGTGTTAAGAGTGTCATTTTGTGTCATTTTGGTTGGTGGTGGGCCCCAGGATTTGGTAAATGTAAAAAATATACCGCGGATCAAAAAAGGCTGAAAAACTGCCCTAAAAGGCCATTAAAAGCACTGATTCTTGGACTTATTCTTGTGACCCGGAAAAACCCACGAAAAGAAAGGGAGGGCCCCACAAATCAGTGGTGACAGACCTATTTTTCTAGGAGTTTACACATAACAAACACATTATCGGGACTCACAAGGAAAGTTATATCGGAAACAGGTTTGCGCTGCAAGCATCCATTCGGCTCGGGTTTCACAGAAGATAGCAACGGTGCTCTTTGGCTTTAGCCCAAGTGCCGCAAGACCGCTGCCCAAGTGGTTGAGTTTCTGGTTCATGTCTTCATAGTTTAGCCACCGATAACTTCCAAGGATCAGCTGATTAGAGAGGAAATATTTGCTTGGTAAACTGCTAAACTCCTTGAAGCATATGCATGAATATAACAGAGCAAGAACGACGAAATAGCATCTAAACTGGACATGGGCAAACTTGGGCCTTCCAGGTGTTTTGGACTTCAACTCCCACAATTCCTAACAGCCGGTAGCCACTTAAGCGGAAAAGAAAAGAAGGGAAGGGCCTGAGGCTGTTAGGGCTGTTGAAATGTGATATTTTAATCTTAGCCTAAATTGATGTTTTATTCTTCGTTTTTGTGGATTGTGAGCCGCTCCGAGCCCTCGGGGAGTGGCAGCATACAAGATTGTATAATAATTAAATAAAAATATAATAAACAAAACTAACACAATAAAATAGTAAAAATACACACAAAACATTTTTTTAAAAGACCAACACATTAAAAGCACTTTCCCCCCACAAGCAAATCAAACTATTACATTTACCGTATATACTCGAGTAAGAGTTTTTCAGCCCCTTTTTTAAGGCTGAAAAAGCCCCCCTTGGCTTATGCGCGAGTCAAAGTTATTTATTATTTTACTCTGTTAATATTATTATTTTATTACATTTATTATTTAACTCTATTTATTATTATATTTTTGTACTCTATTATTATTACATAAGAACATAAGAACTTAAGAACATAAGAAGAGCCATGCTGAATCGGACCTCAGCCCATCTAGTCCAGCATTCTGTATCACACAGTGGCCCACCAGTTGTACACGGGGATCTCGAGCAGAAGGGAGGGCAAAACCCTGACCTGCTCCCCCGACCCCCACAACCAGTACCCAGGAAATCCTGCCTACCTCAACCAACTCCGAGGTGGCACTTGAATGTCCTTTTCAGTAACTACCGATACACTTGGTATCCATGAATCTGTCTAATCCTGCCTTGAAGCTGTCCAGGCTGACAGCTGTCACAACCTCTTCTGGAAGTGAGTTCCATAACCCAATGACCCTCTGGGTGAAGAAATATTTCCCTTTGTTAGTCCTAATTTTCCTACCTTGGAGCTTCAGGGAGTGCCCTCTAGTCCTAGTGTTTTGTGACAAAGAAAATAGTTTTTCTTTATTCACCTTTTCTATCCCATGCATGATTTTATACACTTCGATCAAGTCACCTCTTAGACGCCGTCTTTCAAGGCTGAAAAGACCAAGGCGTTGCAACCTGGTTTCATAAGGGAGCCGCTCCATCCCTTGGATCATTCTTGTTGCCCTTTTCTGTACCTTTTCCAGTTCCGTTATATCCTTCTTGAGGTGCGGTGACCAGAATTGTACACAGTACTCAGATGTGGCCTCACCATAGATTTGTAGAGAGGCAATACAACATTTGCCGACCTATTTTCGATTCCCTTCCTGATCATGCCAAGCATAGAATTTGCTTTTTCGCTGCTGCTGCGCACTGGGTTGACATCTTCATTGAGCTGTCCACCAAGACCCCAAGATCCCTTTCCTGGTTTGTCTCGAAAGCTTTGACCCCATCAATTGGTAGGTGTAGTTGGGGTTCTTTGCCCCGATGTGCATGACTTTACACTTGTTTAGGTTCAAATGCATTTGCCACTTTGTTGCCCATTCACTCAATTTCGAGAGATCTTTCTGGAGCTCTTTACAACCAGTTTCATCTATTATTTTACTCTATTCATTATAATTACATCTATTATTTTACTCTATTCATTATTATTACATTATTTTACTCTGTTAACATTATTATTTTATTACATTTCTTATTTAACTCTATTTATTATTATAATATTTTTGTACTATGTTATTATTATAACATTTATTATTTCACTCTATTTATTATTACTTTTATTATTTTACTGTATTATTACTACGTCTATTATTTTACTCTATTATTGATGTTATTACATTTCCATTATTTTGCTCATTATTATTTAATTAGTTATTATTGTATTCTATTTGTTATTATTACATTTATTATTTTACTTTATTATTATTATATTTATTATTTTACTCTATTATTATTACATTATTTTATTCTATTATTATTGGAAGGATGTGAAGGCACATTTACATTGAAGGTGGTTAGAATAATGGTTTGATCAGATTTGAACAGTGTTATCTTAAATTACAGTTTTATGCAAATATTAAAAAAAAATTAAACTACTGATGCCTCAATTAATGTAATTGTATTGGTATCTATCTTTTTTTATTAAAAAAAATTACCAGTAGTTGTTGCATTTCCCACCCGCAGCTTATACTTGAGTCAATATGTTTTGCCAGTATTTTGTGCGGTAAAATTAGGTTCCTCAGCTTATATTCAGGTTGGCTTCAGGCCCGGATTAACTGTTTGTGGCACCCTAGGCCACACTCTGGAAGCCTCGCCCCAGGGGCGGAGCCGCTTGCAGAGGGCATGGCCGCTTGCAGAGGGCGTGGCCGCTTGCGGGGGCATGGCCGTGCGTCGGCTCCTCCCACCCTCCGACTCAGGCAGGCCACATGGCGCCCAAGCCGGCCTGGCGGAGGGGATGCTTTGGGGAAGGAGGAGGAGCAGAAGGAAGGAAGGAAGGAATCCTTCCTTCGTTCTGCTCCTCCTCCTTCCCTAAACCAACCCCTCCGCCAGGCAGGCTTGGGTGCCACGAGGCCTGCCTGAGTCGGAGGGTGGGAGGAATCGACGCACATGCGCGGGGGTGGGCGCACAGCACACTGGAGGCTCTAGGAGTGTATAGGCGCTCCACGCGCAGAAGCACCCGAAGATCGCCATTTTAAAAAAATAAATTATATATATTTTAAAATTGGGGGTCCGGATTTGCCGCCTCCCCATGGCTACGCTCATAGGCCACGGCCTAGTGTGGCCTTATGGATGATCCAGGCCTAGTTGGCTTATACTCAAGTGCATACGGTACTTCTTGTTCTACATAACTACATTCTGGCTTCTGCTAAATATAAATAAAAACCTTTAAAATTGATATATAGCTTCAATACCAGACTGGCAGGCTACCCACCCAATTCATAATCCCGAAATATTGACAGGTGCCATTACCTTTTTGAAGACTTTCCCGTTGGGCTGCATTTCGTTCTCTTCGCTCAGGATCTCTCTGGTTCCAAGGCAGTCCTTTTTCCCAAACCGGGTGACGGCATAGTCGAACAATTTATCCAGCGTGTCGGCTCCTGGAAAGTCTATGGTGGCTAGTGACTCAATATGTGAAATGGATCGGTACGGGCTTCCGGGGTTCTCCGAGACGGGCTTAGCTTTTAACCGCTTCGCCATGGCTTTTTTCTTCTTTGCGTTGGTAAGAAAATACCACGGTATGAATACAAGGGTACTGTACACATTGATCAAGAGGTACACAGGGAGCAAGAGGAGGATGCGGAGCCTGAGCTTAAACCTCATCGTCTCAGTCTATTGTGACCTGCCTCCTGTCCTTTGGGGGTTCCCAGAGTCTGAGTTCTCTCAAGGCAAACTGGAAGCAGTAGCGGCCGCAGCAGACGCAAGCAGGACGCGGAGATTTGGGTGGTGCAGTTTTAGTGAAATCACAGAGAGGTTAGAAAAATTTGGAAGCCAGCAGAAGAAGTTGAAAACCACAGGTCACCAGCAAGCAGAGGGGAAAAAAGAATTAGTAACCATTTGTTAGCATCCATTCCGGATTAGTTTCATTGCAAAGAGTAGCTACGTGCTGGTGGTTGAAATAACTGGTTTCACATTGAGATGGATCAGGAAAGAAGTATTTATTTATTTATATTTATTTATTACTAGCTTGGGGACCCGGCGGTGCCCGGGTCATTAGAGAAGTGCAGCAGGATGTAGAGTGGGTCATGGGGGCTCTGTGTGCCAAGTTTGGTCTTGATCCATCATTATTGGGAGTTGCAGTGGTATCATGAAATTACTGAAGGTAGTGGAAGTCCCATTATCTGTGGTCCACCCTCCCCCAAAGTGTAGTAGGATGTAGATTGGGTCATGGGGGCTCTGTGTGCCAAGTTTGGTCCTGATCCATCATTATTGGGAGTTGCAGTGGTATCATGAAATTACTGAAGTTAGTGGAAGTCCCATCATCTGTGGTCCACCCTCCCCCAAAGTGTAGTAGGATGTAGAGTGGGTCATGGGGGCTCTGTGTGCCAAGTTTGGTCTTTATCCATCATTATTGGGAGTTGCAGTGGTATCATGAAATTACTGAAGGTAGTGGAAGTCCCACTATCTGTGGTCCACCCTCCCGCAAAGTGTAGTAGGATGTAGAGTGGGTCATGGGGGCTCTGTGTGCCAAGTTTGGTCCTGATCCATCATTATTGGGAGTTGCAGTGGTATCATGAAATTACTGAAGTTAGTGGAAGTCCCATCATCTGTGGTCCACCCTCCCCCAAAGTGTAGTAGGATGTAGATTGGGTCATGGGGCTCTGTGTGCCAAGTTTGGTCTTTATCCATCATTATTGGGAGTTGCAGTGGTATCATGAAATTACTGAAGGTAGTGGAAGTCCCACTATCTGTGGTCCACCCTCCCGCAAAGTGTAGTAGGATGTAGAGTGGGTCATGGGGGCTCTGTGTGCCAAGTTTGGTCTTGATCCATCATTATTGGGAGTTGCAGTGGTGTCATGAAATTACTGAAGGTAGTGGAAGTCCCATTATCTGTGGCCCACCCTCCCCCAAAGTGTAGTAGGATGTAGAGTGGGTCATGGGGGCTCTGTGTGCCAAGTTTGGTCTGTATTGGTGAATGGATGAGGGTTGCATTGTTTTAGGAAGTGAGTGAAGGTACTTCAAGTCCCATCATCCGTGGTCCGTCTCACACAAAACAGCACCAGGATGTAGAGTGGGTCATGGGGGCTGTGTGTGCTAAGTGTGGTCTGTATTGGTCCTTTTTGGTGGCCTCAGTGGTCTGTGGGCAGCAAAGTGTTTGAAAGTACTACAAATCCCATAATCCATGGGTCATGTGCCCCGAACCGCACCAGGACGTAAAGGAGGTTAGCGGGGTTATGTGTACCAAGTTTGGTGCAGGTCCATCACCCGCGCTGGTCGCTGTGGCCTGTGAAAGTGGCTGCCACATATCCGCCCTTCCGCCCTCCGCACACATACATACATATAAACATTCCGCTTTATAAAGGTATACATATTTATTTATTATTTCAACTTATTTGTCGCCTCTCCCGCCTGGCTCGGGGCGACTCACAAATGTTAAAAGCATAGTAAAAACATGATAAAACACAGTAAATAAAACATATTAAAACACAATAGGATGCCAGGAGTTTGCATCCATAATTAAAACCGTATAGTATTGCACACTCGCTACATAATGCAATGGCCAACGACCATGTAGTGCAGTGTTTCTCAACCTGGGGGTCGGGACCCCCAGGGGGGTCGCGAGAGGGTTTCAGAGGGGTCACCAAAGACCATCAGAAAACATATATTTATGATGGTCTTAGGAAGCCCTTTGGCAGAGAAGATTGAAGATCTCTCCGCTTGTCCTTCTCTTTCTTTTTGGAAACAGACTGTGAATTCTCCCACCTAAAGCTCTCCTCTGCGGTGATTGGCAGGCCTCCCAGGGCTGTTTCTGAGACTCCAAGCAGGGAGGGGAGAGCAGGCATGCTTGGCGCATGGCAACATGATGCGCATGTGTGGGTGAGGGAAAGTGTGTGAGGTGGGATGGAGGCTCACGCCAGCTAGTCCCTTCAAGGCATGAGGGTTCTGTGTAGGAAGTTTGACCCAATTCTATCATTGGTGGGGTGCAAGGGGCTCTTTGATTGTAGATGAACTATAAATCCCAGCAACTACAACTCCCAAATGTCAAGATCTATTTTCCCCAAACTCCACTAGTTGTTCACATTTGGGTTTATTGAGGATTAGTGTCAAGTGTGGCCCAGATCCATCATTGTTGAGTCTATAGGGCTCTCAATGTAGGTGAACTACAACTCCCAAACTCAAGGTCAATGCCCACCAAACACTTCCAGTATTTGCTATTGGTCATGGGAGTTTTTTGTGCCAAGTGTGGTTGAATTCCATTGTTGGAGAGTTCAGAATGCTTTGATTGTGGGTGAACTATAAATCCCAGCAACTTCCAAATGACAAAATTACACACACACACACCCCTCAAAAATACAGTTATGAAGTAGCAATGAAAATAATGGTTAGGGGTCACCACAACATGAGGAACTGTATTAAGGGGTTGCAGCATTAGGAAGGTTGAGAAACACTGATGTAGTGGAAGCCCCGGGATTATTCCTAACCAAATGCCTGTGCGAACAGGAAGGTCTTACAAGCCTTCCGGAAGGCTAGTAGGGTGGGCAACGCACGGGTTGTAGGAGGGAGAGTGTTCCATAATACAGGAGCGATGGCGCTAAAGGCTCTCCTCCGCGTTGAGGTCAGGTGGAGAGCTGTGTGGCTCGGTACCGCCAGGAGGTTTGAGGACTCAGATCTCAGTGGTCTTGAAGGACTATATGGGGAGAGGCGGTCCCTTAGGTACACCGGCCCCAGACCGGTCAAGGCCTTAAAGGTCAGAACCAGCACTTTGAAGGTGATCCGGTGCTCTATTGGAAGCCAGTGCAGTTCGCGCAGAACAGGCGTGATGTGGCAGCAAGATGGAAGGCCTGCCACCAGCCGAGCTGCAGCGTTCTGCACCAGCTTGAGCTTCCGGATCGCCGACAAAGGAAGGCCAACGAAGAGAGCATTACAGTAGTCCAGTCTTGAGATATTTATTTATTTACAGTATTTATCCAATTTATGTACCACCCTTCCCGAGAAGGCTCAGGGTGGTTTACAACAACAAGCAACACAATCACAGTAAAAGATTAAAACATTAAAAACAGCTTTAGAGCAGAGTGGACTATGCAGCCTTAAAGGTTAAACGCCTGTCGAAAAAGGTCTGTCTTACAGGCCCTCCTGAAGGCCTGCAGATCAGTTATTGATCGGGTCTCCTCAGGAAGGGCGTTCCAGAGAACAGGCGCTACTGCAGAAAAAGCGCGCTGCCACCTCGATGGTAAGCGGCAAACCTTGATAGATGGGACCCCCAATAGGTTTCGATCCATGGACTGTAGTGGCCTTTGGGGAATGTGCGGGGAAAGACGGTCCTTCAGATACACTGGCCCCAGGCCATGCAAGGCCTTAAGCAGGGCTGCCCAGGAAGTCGATCGCGATCGACCAGTCTATCCCGGGACCGAAGAAGGTCGATCCCAGCTGGATGGGGCCGTCAGAGGGGGGCGGAGCCAGGCTGCACCAAGCCCCGCCCCTTCCCCTCTGGCTTTGGCACTCCAGCAGCTGCTCCAGCCTTGAGGAGGGCAGGGCCAAGCCAGCCTTGTGCTAGCTATGCCACCACTGGCTTGGCACTCCCATCCTCAAGCCTGGAGAAGCTGCTGGAGGGGAGGGAAGGGGCGGGGCTTGGCACAGCCTGGCTCTGCCCCCCCCCCTCTGGCTTCAGCTCTACCAGCAGCTTCTCCAGGCTTGAGGATGGCAATGCCAAGCCAGTGGTGGCATAGCTAGCAAAAGGCTGGCTTGCCCCTACCCTCCTCAAGCCTGGATAAGCTGCTGGTACCGCGAAAGTCAGAGGGGGGTGGAGCCAGGCCGCGCCAAGCCCACCCCCGCCCCTCCCCTCTCCAGCCTTGAGGAGGTAGGTAGATCTTTCTGACTTGGTTTTATTATAAGTAGCTCGCGTGCTGAACAAGTGTGGGCACCCCTGCCTTAAAGTTTAGCACCATCACTTTGAAGGCAATCCGGTGCTCGATCAGGACCCGGTGAAAACGCTGCAAGACTGGCGTGATGTGGCACGATAGCGGCACTCCAGCCAGAAGTTTCCAACATTGCCTCGAGGCCGTTACTGGATGGCTGCGAGCCAGTAGGTTGAGGGTGAATCCGGCGAAGACGGAGATCTTGTGGCTGGGTCGCCCGGGCGGGATAGGTGCTCAGCTTCCGACCCTGGACGGTGTGGCGTTATGCCCATCGTCGTCTGTGAAGAGCCTGGGGGTCCATCTCGACTCCCAGCTGACCATGGAGGCCCAGGTCTCTGCGGTCAGCAAGGCTGCTTTTTTCCATCTCCGCCAGGCAAGGAGGCTGGCCCCCTATCTCTCCCGGAGCGACCTGGCCACGGTGATCCAAGCTACGGTCATCTCGAGGCTAGATTACTGTAACGCGCTCTACGTTGGCCTTCCTCTGTCGGCTATCCGGAGGCTCAAGCTGGTGCAGAACACTGCCGCCCGGCTCCTGTCTGGCACCCCAGCAGGTTGCCGTATAACACCTGTTTTGCAGGATCTGCACTGGCTACCTATCGAGCACCGGGTCGCCTTCAAAGTGTTGGTTCTTACCTTTAAGGTCTTACACGGCCTGGGGCCAGCGTATCTGAGGGACCGTCTCACTCCATACTGCCCATCGAGATCACTAAGGTCTGAGGACGCTAACCTCCTGGAGATACCATCAACAAGGTTGGCACGCTTAAGATCTACCCGCCGGAGGCGTTCTCAGTTATAGCTCCTACGCTATGGAACGCCCTCCCGGCCGAAACCAGGGCCCTGAGGGACTTGCTCCCGTTTAGACGGGCTTGCAAAACCCACCTATTCAAGCAAGCTTTTGGAGAATAGGCCCGTGCATTTTATGTATGCTATTCCTGTACAGCCTAGCTGTTTTTATTTGTTTTATTGTTTTAATTTGCTTTTGCTGTT
Organism: Anolis apletophallus; assembly: GCA_030556195.1. Classification (NCBI taxonomy): domain Eukaryota; kingdom Metazoa; phylum Chordata; class Lepidosauria; order Squamata; family Anolidae; genus Anolis; species Anolis apletophallus. Next base: position 41,401,778 of record JARBWK010000016.1, read on the forward strand.
TTTATCACTGTTTTTATTGTTGCCTTTTGGCTCCTGTGAGCCACCGTGAGCCCCCGGGAGTCGGCGGCATAGAAGCCTCAACAAATAAATAAATAAATAAGTCGAGCCGCAGCTTTTTGCACCAGCTTAAGTTTCCGGATCACTGACAAAGGAAGGCCAATGTAAAGGGCGTTACAGTAGTCCAGTCTTGAGATGACCGTGGCCTGGATTACCATAGCCAGGTCGTC